>CM069931.1:18777700-19977700 GCA_036172225.1 Cryptocoryne crispatula var. balansae | reverse complement strand
CTGGTAAAAGACATGCCCTTGGCACGAGAGATGAAAATTAAAGGATAAAAGATAAAGGATGTAGCCAACCCTCAGCGTGGTGAGGATTCCTCGAATTCGTAGGTTCATCATCAGCCAGCAACCCGAACTTTGCGGTGTTCTTGTATTGTGATGGGCTAAAATTTGTAAAAGAGAAGTTGATCTTAAAATGAAAAGAATACCAATCCATCATATTTGGAATCTCAAGTTCATTCAAGTTTCACCAAAATACTCAGTTTAATTCTGAGTGGAATAATCTCAAATTCTAAAATAGTTCATTTAAGCATAACAAAATTGCTCGGGTATCGTGAAAACCATGAATCATTCTTTGACAGAAAACCCGGTATTCAGAAAATGACAAGACAGATTTAAGCCATAGTGGGATTGAAAGATAATGGTGGGACTAACATAGAATGATGGGAAAGAAGAAACAATGGTGTGACAATTGCCATGGTGGGATAAAATAAAAGACACGGTGGGATAAAAGAAAGGACAGAATAAAACATGGTGGAATAAAAAGAAAGGAATAAAACATGAAGGGATAAAATGAGTAATGATGAAGAATAAAAAGGTGATGGATGTGAAAACATAGAAAAATATGTAGAAAATAGTTGAAGATATAGATTGTCTATTGGAGGTCAAGACACCTGATTAGGAATCATCGTCCCTCCAATGTTCAATTTTGGCTTATCCGTGAGTGTGAAGAAATGACCAAGCCGTCGTAGAATTTGTTGAAGGGGACCTCGAGCCCAGTCATCTTCACGCTCAAGGTCTTCAACATTAATGCATATAATACATATCAAATGGACCTAGCATAGCTAAGTGACAGATAGGAGTGAGGTGAAGTGCAAAAATGAAGTTATGGTGATGATGTGAGATTTATGAGAACGTGGATTTGAATGAAGTCTTCAGGCGCGATTTATCAATTTGTATCGACTGCCTGATTCATCAGTATCTCTATTCCATCCTTGTCTTGCCTTCTGACGAAATACAGCACCACGATAATGTTCAGTTGGGTGGAACTTCATCTCTTTTCGCCACAAGGTAGGCATGACCTTCCTTGGTGAACACTGATCTCACCAATTGGACTTCAGAGGCTGCCTGATGGCCCTTCTCTTTTGCTTCTTCAGCTCCTGAAAACACTTATCAAAGATGATTAAAATTTCATCATGACTCATCCCTTTGCCTGTATATCGTTTGCCTTGATTTTGAGTCAAAGGGAGGAGCCTTCTTAACAAGGTGGAATAAAACAAATGACTTAAATGAAATAGGGGTAAGGGTTAAGAACTTACCTGTCGTGGTGTGAATCCTCTCCTCTCCTGCATTGAAATGCCTGAAACACTTGATAAAAGAGGATTAGATCTTCACCACGACTCATCCCTTTGCCTATTATGGTCAACTTTGACTTAGGTCAGAGGGAAGAGCCTTCTTAACAAGGTAATTAAAGCAAAATGGATATGCAATGCAGAAATGGAAATATGCATGACAATCAAATAAACATGGATGCAACTAAGGCAATGATCATGACTGAGCAAATTTTTTTTTGGATTTCTTGAAAAAAATCATTTTTTTTATTTTCAAAAGTATTCATTTTTTTTTGGATTTTGGAAATATGCATTTTTTTGGATTTTTGAAATATGCATTTTTTTTGGGTTTTTGAAATATTCCTTTTTTTGGGTTTTTGAAATATTCCTCTTTTTTGTGGAGAAAATGCTAGTATTTGAGACAAGTCATCGGTCTTTGGGGTTTGTCAAGACTCAAGTGGTAGATGCCACGTGCAAAAATAAAGTTCCCTACCTAGAATCCTTCTAACCTTCTTCCTTTGATCGGCTTGGGTTCCACCTGGATTTGGTCGGTTTACCCTACCCAAGGGGTTTAAGGAGGAAGAGTATAGAGTCCTTGATAGGGTTTGAAGATGTTGAGAGGGATTTCTCTACTCTCACTCAAATTACCCATTCAGGTTCGGCCTCTTTGGGTTTTTTTTCTTTTTTTGCTCTTTTCTATGTGGCACATATTTGGACAGGTTTTTTGACCCGTGGGAACATTGCCCATCTTTTAGTGCCTTTTGCCTTGACTATCATTCTGGGTACTCATTCAGACAGGTTGATCATTTTTTCTTTTTCTAACCTGAGGGGTTCATTGCCCATCTTTTGGCACCTTTTTGTACCCTCTCAGACGGCCTCCTACTAGGGTGGCGAGCGTTTTCGATACTACCCCTCTCTAATCTTCTCTCCCTATCTTGGACCGAGTAGAAGAGAATAGGGTAAGGGTACTCCTTCCATTTCTAGATTTCTGCCTTGCCTTTCGCAAGTGTCGGGTTGTCTGGATTCTAGGATCGGGAAGTGTTGTGTGTGTAGGATGGTACCTACCCTTGACTTCTCACGAACAACCTAGGATCGATGACTTGAGGTTATACCAGTGATTTCTCCATTTTTATGAAAAGTACTTTTTGAGGTAAACTCCATTCCAAGGATGATTCAATTTTTCTCCATCTGCATTAGTCAATTCATATGCATTACCTGGATACTTTTCAGTGATTACAAAAGGCCCTTCCCAGTTAGGTTGTAACTTGGAGCGGGGACCCCCCGGCTTAACGAATATGCGTTTGACTACCATCTCACCGATCTCAAATTTTCTCTCGACCACCCTTTTTTGATAAAACCTTTTAAGTCTATTCTGATAAGTCCGGGCATGCTCGGTGGTGGTTAGCCTTCTTTCATCCAAGAGTTCAAGCTGTGCAAGGAGAGATTCTCTTCTCTCATCAACAGGAATATCCCTATCGAGCTGAACTCGGAGAGATGGAAGTAATACTTCATAAGGGACCACTGCTTCCATCCCATATGCCAAAGCATATGGGGTTTGTCCAGTGGGAGTCCTTACAGAAGTACGATAAGCCCATAGAGCATCTACAAGCTTATCAGGCCAATCGGCAAACTTGCTAGACTTACAAGATTTCTTGATGATTTTGATTAAGGTTTTGTTGGTGGCTTCTGCTTGACCATTGCCTTGAGGATAGTATGGTGATGAATGATGCAATAAAATGTGAAACCTGTTGCAAAGATCACGCAGATCTTGAGAAAAAAATTGTGGCCCATTATCAGTGACGATGTCGCTGGGGATCCCGAACCTTGCAATGATGTTGCACTTGATGAAGGAGAAAACAGTTGACGTTTTAATCTCCATGAATGCTTCCGCTTCAGCCCACTTTGTGAAGTACTCCGTTGCCGTCAGAATGAATGATTTTGAGCGCATTTCTGAGTTGAGGTCACTCAAGGGGCCAATAATATCCAAAGCCCACATGGCGAAAGGCCATGGGGCATGAATTGGATGAAGGGAAGATGCAGGAGAGTGAATCTTGTCGGCATGGAGTTGACATGAATGACAATGCAGGACAAATATAGAGCAGTCTTCTTCTAGAGTTGGCCAATAATACCCTTGTCGGATGATTTTCTTAGCAAGGGCTTGGGCATTCACATGACCACCACAAACTCCAGAATGTGCTTCCTTCAGCACCAACTCGGCTTCTTCTTCATCAAGACACCTGAGTAAGATTACACTTAGGCTTCTCTTATAGAGCACTTCTCCTAGGATTGTATACCTCTGGGATACTTTTCTGATTGCCTTCTTTTCTTTGGTGGTTGATCTAGGTAGGTATGACTGATCTTGGCAATACCTCGCAATCTCGTCATACCAAGGTCTCTCACCTTCTTCTAATTCCTCCAACTCAATAAAAAAGATTTCTTCTTTATGTTCTAAGTATTCTTTTATATTGAACCTCTCCTTAACCTTTAGAAAATGTCCATCCTCAATTGCTGGAATTGTTCTCTTACAGATGTGGATAGTCCGCACTTGCCTGCCTAGCGGGACAGATAGAGATGAAGCTAGTGAAGCTAAGGCATCGGCGAGGATATTCTGAGAACGGGGAACATGGACAAAGGTGAGTTTGAAGAATAGCTTGATGTAGCAGGTGGTGAGCTCCTGGTAGGGTTTGAGGTTTGGATGGGAAGTTCGGTACTTGGATAGGACTTGGCGTAGGATCAATTGACTATCACCTATCACCCTCAGTTTGGTAGCACCATGGAAATGAGCGGCCTCCAGCCCAGCCAGCAAGGCTTCATACTAAGCTATGTTGTTGGTTGCTGGAAAGTTAAGCTGAAAAGCCTGTGGAATGGTGACACCTTCAGGTGACAGAAGGACAATACCTATCCCTCTACCATGAGAGTTCAGAGCCCCGTCAAAATATAATGTCCAAAGATTGGAAGATCGGACTGACATTAGTTCGTCATCCAGGAACTCCGACCGGACTGGGTCAAAAACAGGTATGGGATGATGGGCAAGGTGTTCAGCAATAGCATAACCCTTGATTGCCTTCTGTGGGACATAAGTGATATCAAATTGGGATAAGAAACTCTGCCATCGCCCTAACCGATCAGTCAAGACTATCTTCTCTAACAGAAACTTAATGGGATTGATACGAGCAATGAGCTTGACTTGGTGAGCAAGGAAATAATGTTTGAGTTTCTGAACCACCCAAACAAGAGCAGCACAAGTCTTTTCTACCACAGTGTACTTCAACTCACAAGCATCAAACATCTTAAACAAGTAATAAGTAGCTCGTTCTTTCCCTTCTTCATCAACTTGTGCAAGGACTGCCCCAAGAGAGTTCTCAAGAACCGAAATGTAGAGGACCAAGGGCTTGTCGGGAATTGGTAGTCTAAGTACAGGTGGACTTGCCAGGTATGTTTTCAACCCATCAAACGCCTCCTGGCACTTCGAATCCCATTTAAACTCGGCCCCCGCCTTGGTTAACTCATAGAAAGGTTTACACCTTTGGGAATGTTGTGAGATAAACCGGCGAACAAATTGTAACCTCCCAATCAATCCTCGAAGCTCTTTCATATTCTTCGGGGGAGGCATACCAATAATTGCCTTGGCCTTGTTTGGGTCGATCTCTATGCCCCTTTTGCTTACTATGAACCCAAGTAGCTTTCCTGATGAAACTCCAAATGTACACTTCTTAGGGTTCATTTTTAACTTATATTCTCTAGCTCGTTGCAAGACCTTTCTTAACACTTCAGAATGATCTTCCCGACTCTTGGATTTGATAACCAAATCATCTACATACACCTCTACAAGGGTGTGCATCATGTCGTGAAAGATAGCCATCATAGCCCTCTGATATGTAGCACCAGCATTCTTTAACCCAAAGGTCATGACAACATAGCAATATGTTCCCCAAGGTGTAGTGAATGAAGTCTTCTCTTGGTCCTCCTCAGCTAACCGGATCTGATTGTATCCAGAATAGCCATCCATGAATGAAAGTATTTCAAATCCAGCTGTGTTATCAACCAACACATCGATATAAGGTAAAGGAAAATCATCCTTAGGACACTCTCGGTTCAAGTCCCTGAAGTCTATGCAAATCCGAACCCGTCCATCCTTCTTCATAACAGGGACTATGTTAGCCACCCATTGAGGATATAGGACAACCTTAATAAATTTTGCTTGATGTAGTTTGTCGACCTCTTCATTTATTTTGAGAGCAATATCGGGGTGGAATATCCTGAGCTTTTGTTTAACCGGGGTAGTTCCAGGTTTCAAGGTTAATCTATGTTCAACGAATGAATTATCTAATCTCGGCATATCTTCATATGTCCATGCGAACGTGTCCTTATATTCTTCCAAAACTTTGATCAAACGTTGTTCTTCTGAGGGAGTGAGGTTTGCACTAATGAGGATAGTCTTAGGATCTTCCAGGGTTCCTAAATTCAGTTCCTTGGTCGGTTCATTCCATGTGGCTGATGGTTCTTCAAATCTTCTAAGTCCAGATACATATGCATCAGCCAAGTCCTCGATTTCATCCTCGGATTCAGGATCCTTCTCTGATACCACCTCATATGCTCCCAAAGTATGATCTATGTTATGCTCATCCTCATATCGGATTTCATCTAGCTGGATGGTATTCTCTGAAAAGTTTGGCATCCTTGCACACTCTACGCATTTTTGTGCCAATTGTTGCAGATACCTATTTGGAACTCGCTTACCTCTGACTTTCCTATTTCCTAACCTAACTTGACCTACTGAAGATAAAGCTGGAAAGGTGGTATTTACAGTGGAGGGAGGATCGAGTAAATCGATCAATGATTCAGAAGAGAGGGATCCCTGATTGGGAGCACCCTCTGGGATGAGTAGAGACGTCTCCGCGATGAAAATGTGAGTTTCAGAGAAGATGTTTTTTTTTGGAAATTTCAAGTAAAAAGATAGAATGAGCCTGAGTGACTCGAGGCTTGCTAGAAGATGACTGAATTAATAGAGAGAAAAACTTAAGAATAAAGGGGAAAAAGGGGCTCGTGGGCCCAATGGTAACAGAAAGTGGACACATGGGTCCAAAACTGATGAAGAAAGTAAACGGGTACGTGGACCCAATTTCATAAATAAATGGGCATGTGAGCCCATGTTGGGAAAAGCCCTCAGTTCTGAATTTGATGAGGGGAGCAAATGGGCAAGCAGGTCCAATAAGAGTGGAAGGTTGAAGAGGGCACATGGGCCCAAAGTGGGTAAGTGGGCCCGGAAGCCCATCCAAAAGATCTAGAAATAATGGTATGAGGTTCAAGCATGGGATTGTTGTATTTGGACCTCGTGGAATGGTTTTAACTTGGGTGGTAACTTTCTCAACATGGTGATCCAAAATTGGTTTGCCCTTGAGTGGTTCCTGGTGCTCTTCCCCACTTGAAAACAGACAAGTTAAAGATAAGCATATGTCTTCCAAGTCTTCTTCTTCATCTGTAGCCTTCCTTCTCTTGACAACTGTAATGAAACTCTTGTCATCTTCAGCCATCATCATGGTCTCCCCTTTGATAAAGAAGGTGTGGAGTCCCATGGCATATCCTGGCTGGAAGATCCTCCTTGGGATGGAATCCTCTTTGTATCCCAACCCCTGCCTGCGTAGCCTTTTCACAGTTTGAATCGGCTGAGTGATTCCTTGAAGATCCTTGCCTAAACCTCTTCCAGGCTGATAGCCTAGTTTCATCATCATCCACCATCCCACTGTGTCAGGTAGAGAGGTGGTCATGCATCTAACTTCTGGTAAATCTCCCATTGAGATCTGGGGTTGTATTGACAAACCAAGGGGTGTTGTAAAAGTAGTATCATTCATCTCATCCCTTATAGGCATGCTAGTCACTTTGACCACTTGTCCTTTAAAGGGAAACTTTATGCACTGGTGGTTTGTTGAAGCCACAACTCCTATTGCCTCCAAGTATGGCCTCCCAAGTATAGCCTGAAAAGTTGGATCCAATTCTAGAACATGAAAATCTGTTGTGACCGTACATGGTCCAAGTTTAACTTCTAGAGTGACCACCCCACGTGCAGACTTCTTGGAGTTGTCATAGGCCGTAACCATGGCACAGGATGGCTTGATTTCTGGCTCATAAATGACACACAACTGCAAAGTTTCTGGCGGCATAATGTTGATAGAAGCTCCAGTGTCAACCAAACATGATTTCACTTCGACATTGCAGATGATAACTACCACATGCAAAGCATATCTCCTGACCTCTGGATCTGCTAATTCTTCCTGAGAGAAAGTGAGTGTTGGGTGCTCACTTCTAGGGGCTAACACTGTAGTGATCTTCTCAGGTGGGAGATCTTCACTCACCATGACCCTTTGCAAGTACTATTGTAGAATCTCCTGGTGCACCTTTGATCTTTTGATCAACTCAAGTATAGAAATACGGGCTGGTGTCTTATCTAAATGTTTCAACAAATCATACGCCGTGCCCGGCAATGGTTCTTCCACTTGTTCCTCCTCCACTGGATCCTGCGGTTGAGTACCGGCTTGGGGAAAGAGCTGCTGGAACATCCTCCCACTCCGAAGCATCGGGGCTATTTGGCGGTCGGGTAGAGGTGACGGGTTAACTGGGGTGGGAATAGGTGGTGTAGGTGCAGGTATGGTAGGCAATGGGATTGATGGTTCTAGGATGATTGGGTTAGTTGGTAGAGGGGTAGGATTTGGAGGTGGTAGTGATGGTGATACAGGTGGCCTAATAAGAAGAGGTCGGGGTGCAGAAGTGGTTGATGTGTTTAATGAAGGTGTAGGTTGTGGTATTGGTTGTATGATAGGTTAGAGTTTTGGAGTGGTAGAGCTCATAGGCTGGAGGTTTAGGTTTGGTGGTGATTGTGGTGGTCGGATGAGCAAGGGCCGGTGTGTAGTAATGGTTGAAGAAGGTGTAGTTAAGGAGGGGGCTGGCCTAATGATGGGTTGGCGAGAAGAAGTGGTGGCCAATGGTTGGGTTATTGAACTAGGTGGTGGCTGTGGAGTAGCAGGTGCATGAATTATTTGTTTAGGAGGGTTCCTAGCAGGAGGCCTAGCTGAGTTGATAGGCATGGTTGCATTTTGGTTTTCTAGTTGCCAACTTTGAGCACGGCTGGCATCTCCCTGGACAATGGAGTGTACTAGACCAATTCTTGGGTTTGGATGTGCTAGTGCTGGTGCTGGAGCGGGAGCATGTAATGGGAGCGGATTCTGAACAATCCCCAAGCCAGGTTGTTGTTGAGGTTGAGCCGGTGGATGCTGCCGCTGCTGCTGCCTAGCCTTAATAGCTTGTATGCATTCCCCCATTTGAGCCCAATCAATGCTACCTTGGTCATTCAGATCGTGGATGTAATCCTTGAATTGAAAGCACACTTGTACAGTGTGACCAGGACACCGGTGGTAAGCACAGTATCGGGACATATCTACATTTGTTGGCCAAACCTCTCTTTCCTTGGGTAATTCCAACTGTTTCTCCGCCATGAGTACATTGAAGATGTCGGTCAAGGAGTAAGGGAGTTGTTGGTAGTTCTCTCTCCTAGGACCTCCCCTTCGTGGTGCCTGATTGGGTGGTGGCGGTGCCCTATTGTAGGTAGGTTGACGAGGTTGCTGGGGTTGTGCTACTGGCTGAGGTGGTTGTTGTGGTTGTCGTGGTTGTTGTGGCCTAACCTGTTGTTGAGGGGGCTAATAGGAAAGGTTTTGTGGTGGGTTTCTAAACTGGTTTTGACGGTTCCCTCCTTGGTTCCCCACAATGTTTATAACTTCGTTGTTGACCACTCCTTCGGTTGTAGGACTAACTGGTGCAGAGGGGATTTTCCTGAAGTTTCTAGGTTTAGGATCAAAAGGGTTTATCATGGTGGCATCCTTGAAGTGGGTTTGCAAGTCTCGGGCACTGTCATAGAGTTCATTCATGGTGGTAGGATGGTGCATAATCAAGACATTCCTCAAGGCAGGTGTAGTGTTGCCAATAAGCATCTTCACTTGTTCCCCTTCAGAAATCACATCTGTCAATCCCCTCCAGCGATCAGCAAACTTTATGAAATCCTCTTCGGGCTTCATCTTCTCAGCAATCAAGTCTGTAATGGAGCATGCTGGTGCCACCCGGTCTCTGTATCTCTGCAGGAATTTGGTTTTGGCAATATCGAAGTCTCCTGCCTCAAAGGAGTCGAGCGAGTAGAACCATTCCAATGCAGACCCTTCTAGTGATCGACGGAACAAGAAGGCAAGAACCCTACGATCATTTTTCCAGAATGAGGACTCGTAGAGAAAATCTTTTAAGTGGCGAAAAGGATTGCCAGTACCATTGTAGCGGCGATAAACTGGTAGCTCAGAAGGTGGCAAGTGGAGAACTGGCAGAGAAGGAATAGAAATCTCAGGAACTGACTTGGAGTCCAGGAGACATCTCAGCTCTTCATAATGTTCATTCATCTGGGTGAGCTGATCCATGATTGCCTGGGTGAGAGCAGGTTCTTGGTTTACTGGTGGGGGTATGTGGTTAAAGACATGATTTTGGAATTGAGAAGCATGACTTGGCAAATTTACTGAAGATTGTCCCATGACTTGATGGGCCAAGGGAGCAACATGGTTGAAATAAGATGGCTGAACAAATGAGGGTTGGACCACAGACAGTTGAACTATAGATGGTTGAATTACAGATGGTTGTGCTAGTGCCAATGATGGTTGAATCACAGATTGTTGAACATTAGGTGGTTGAATAGAAGGTGGTCGAACCAGAGGACAAGGAGATGAGGCAACTTGGTTAACTTCAGCTTGATCTGAGGCCATTTTGCCCTTCACCATAGATTGTATGCTGGCATAGGTTTCCAGGTCGGTATAGAGAGACAACTCCCTAAATAGTTGTTCAACATCACGAGGAGCAGATGGTTGAGGGACGTCTTGCGCTTCTGACTCAAACAATGGATTAACACGACCATCTGACGGATTTGGTTGATGACCCATCTCGCGCTCTCGATGTTCAGCTTGTTCCGCCATTCCAACGTGCCTTCCAGACCTTAGTTGCATTGAACTTCAAGGAACAAACAAGTTGACAAAGTAAACAAAGAACTTTTTTTTGTTTTTTTAGTATTTTGCAAAAAGTTAGAGGTTTGAATTTTCGTTTGACAAGCAAGTGATGCAAAGACTTGAAAGCAAGATTACGCAATGATTTTGATTAAACCTTAGGTTTATGGATTTGTTAAGAATTGTTCTCTCAACATATGGGTTAGGATCCTAACTCCAATCTCCAATGACCTAGGTTTCACACAATCTCACCACGTGTAGGTAACGTAGGATGCTTCAGGTTTTGGGGAGTGGTACAACCAACCCGATCGTGAAGAGGAATACTCCACGTATGAGGAATTACAGAGGCCTTGATGAAAGCCAACCAAGTCAACTAGGAAGGAATATCCCAGAAGAGAGGTCAGAATCCACCAAGAGGGTGTTTTGGATGGGAGGGATAAATGGGAGAGTGAGCTCCCGCCTCAAAAAAGTGTAAAAGAAGGAGGTAGAGAGAAGGAGCAGAGAATGCAATCAAGTAATAAAACAAGTAATGAGCAAAACATAAGCTTAAATAAACAAGCAATCAATACCAGACAAGCAATTAGAAACTAGACAAGCAACTAGAAACTAGAATCTAGACTTGTTTCTTATGTGAGCCAAATGGAGATAGTGAAAAGTGATGGAAAGAAGAGGGTTCAGATCTGATAGCCAAGCAAAAGGGTGGTCCACGTGGGGACCGATGTAAGAATAAGCTGGTTCACGTGGGAACCGGTTTTGGGTAAAAAGGGGTGGTTCACGTGGGAACCAGTTTGAATGGTCAAAAGAGGGCCACGTGGGGCCAATTAAAGGTGAACAAAGATCTGATCCAAGTTGGGATAGATCTGAAAAAAAAGGGTTTGGTTCACGTGGGAACCGAAGTAAAGAAAGAGATGGGAACCGATTTAAAAGGAGAAGGGTGGTTCACGTGGGAACCGGTTTAAATAAAATGACAGAAATTAAATGGCATACTTGGCACTTCAAATCTGATGAAAGATGGGTGAAATCATAAATTTTGAGATGGCATGAAGTTAAGGAAGGTGGAAAGAAGGAAAGGCTTACGTGGGAACCAGTACAACTATTTACCTCGAGATCTCTAAATATTGCCTCTTTCTTGTCATCAAGAAGGGTCAAGTAATCCTGCTACCCTAAATTACAATGTACCATGTTGCAGACTCCAAGATTTGAGGTGAACTCCTAGCCATTCGGGCCTACACCCGATTCTCCAATGACCTGGACATTTAAGGTCTGCCAGGCACTAATGTTTGCAAATTATACGCCTTTGCAAGACCTCTCCCACATCTAGCAACTGTAGTTACATGCCATAATTTTGAACAAATTTAGAATTTGATGTTTATAAATCAACAAAATATAAAAAATTAAATACTTACTGTCGACTCTGAAAATTTGACGGGGTCCTCTTCTTTTCAGGGAAGTCCGTGAACCCAGATCGTCACCTCAAGAGGGGATGAGAAAGAAAGGAATAAAACTCGGAAAGTAACTCTCACCTCGGTCCCACACTCACATTGATCCCCGAACTTTCATCCCTTGGCGTCGCTCGATCACCAAAGAGATGGTTCGGGTCATGTGGGAAGAGGGTGAGAAGAAAGAAATTAAGACATGTGGTCGCCAAGAACCGTGGGTTCCGATTTATAGAATTAAAATGACCGTTTGTACCTTAGCGTGAAGAATGTGAGTTAAAGCTTCTCCTTCTTCGGCCGGCCGATGAAGAAGTGTCCTCAACGCGGTGGGTGCTTGATCTTCTGTGCAACTAGACAAACAAACAAGTGAAATAGACAATTATAACTAGACAAGGTGGAGTATATGTAAAGAGAACAACATAAAACACACAATTGACTAGAAACTGAACGGATTCGGGTTATCTCTAACCCCTTTTTCTTATTTTCTGAATAACAGAATAAAAGTAATGCAAAAAAATGTAAAAAAATGATAGGAGGATGGAGAATCACTAAAAAAAGAGATAGGAAAAATAAATGAAAGATTATGAGTTGAATAGAGAAAGATATAGCCAAATCTGGGTTGTCGAAAGAGCCGAGCAGCAGTCCAGGATCTGCCAGGTGCGACTTTGCTTCTGTGCTCGTCACGACCAGACCTGACCTCCGACTCAAGTGCCGTCGATTGTAAACTCAAGAATACTTGGAGAGGAAGAACTTTGATGAAGAGAGCACTGGCATCAGACGTCCACACACTACTGTAGAGGCCGAAGAAGAGAGACTTGGCAGATCACCTGCAGAACAGCTTTCCTCTCTCTTGAACCAACTTTTCTCTCTCTAAAAACTCGAAATTCTCTCTCTAAAAATCACAAAATCAATGCAGGAGGGAGGTTGGACGTCTTGAGATGCCTGGGGGGTCATGCTCATGCCTCTGGAATGACCAGAATCAGAGTCAATTTATAGGAGAACGAACAGTCTCATCCGGGCTAAAAAAAAGGCACCTTGCGCCCTACCCCAGGGCGCATGGCACTGTTCCCGAAAAAGTTGGTCTTATCCTGTCGATCCGTTCAGCGGTAGAGTCCCGGTGAAAAACTGGGTCCCTCGTGCCTCAAGGGTAGGGCGCATGTGCCCTCAAGTGAGGGCACAAGGTCACGTGCCTCATTGGTAGGGCGCATTGGCACGTGCCCTGGGTCCCGGGCGCATGTGACCAGGAACCCGGCCGCATGGGACTATTTTTGCGCGTCCTTCTTCCGGAAGCCATTGCGAACACTCCCGAACTCGGAATTCAACGCCGTTTGTTGCGTTGGAAAGATAACAGGCCGAAGAAGCTTTCTATAGCATAGGATAAGCCATCACACCATACAAAATTTCAGAATTTTGTCCGGAAGTTAGGGCAGTGAACAGAAGATCCGATACATGTCAAAATGACTCCGACGGCAAACCGGAAAGGCACGGTATGCAACAAAACTTGTCCGGGGTGTGAATATGACCATAAAATTCAATGCATGATCATTAGGCATTGGTCATTCAGCCAAATTCCGTGTTTACACGAATTACCTGTGGCTTCGCTCGGAAATTATGGCTTTTTGCGGAAAACTTCGGAAAGCATCCGATTTTGTTCGGCGAAGCTCCAAATCAACTTTTAAAGACCCGGCATCATTCTAAGGTCAATCACACATGTTACCCTATAAAACATGATTTTTATGCTCTGAATTAGGCGAATTTGGCGTGTCTACACTTACCTGAGGTGGAAGAAGATGGACAGTCTGCAGGGGGTGTCGCCGCAGTAGGGCGAGTGTCAACCACCTAGGATGGTCCACCTGATGGCATCGCATCTTGGGTAGGCTGACATGGGCCCTAAGAACCACCAGACTTGTCGGTGGATCCGCCGACTGTCCCACTCCTCGATGTACGTCGACTCTTGCTAAATTTCTTCATCTGCAATATAATAAAGTTGATAAAGCAACTTGAAATTAATCAGCCGATTTGGCCGATCCAAGCCGAATTCCGGCTTGGATCGGGCAAACCGGCCTTAGTGTGGGGTTTCATGCCCTTTTCCAAACTAATCGGCCTGTTTGGCCGAGAATCCGGCTTGGATCGGGCAAACCGGCCTTGGGATGGGGTTTCATGCCTTTTTCCAATTTAATCGGCCGGTTTGACCAACCCAAGCAAAATTCTAGCTTGCATCGGGCAAACCGACCTTGGGGTGGAGTTTCATGTCTTTTTCCAAACTAATCGGCCGGTTTGGCCGATCCAAACCGAATTCCTGCTTGGGGTGGGGTTTCATGCCTTTTTCCAAACTAATCAGCTGGTTTGGCCGATCCAAGCTGGAATCCGGCTTGGATCGGCCAAACTGGCCTTGGGGTGGGGTTTCATGCCTTTTCACAAACTAATCGACCGGTTTGGCCGATCAAAGCCAAATTCTGATTTGGATCGGGCAAACTGGCCTTGGGGTGGGGTTTCATACCTTTTTCCAATTTAATCGGCCAGTTTGGCCGATCCAAGTCGAATTCTGACTTGGATCGGGCAAACCGGCCTTGTGGTAGGGTTTCATGACTTTTTCCAATTTAATCGGCCGATCCAAGCTGAATTTCGGCTTGGATCGGGCAAACTGGCCTTGGGGTGGGGTTTCATGTCTTTCTCCTATTAAATATGCTAGTTTGGCCGATCCAAGCTGAATTTTGGCTTGGATCGGCCAAACTGGCCTTGAGGTGGAGTTTCATGCCTTTTTCCAAACTAATTGGCCGGTTTGGCCAATCCAAGCTGAATTCTGACTTGGATCAGGCAAACCGGCATGGGGTGTGGTTTCTTGCCATTTTCCAAAAGCCGAATTCTGCTTTGCCCGATCCAAGTCGAATTTCGGCCAAACCAATCCTTGCCTATTTTCGGCCAATCACATTTCCACTTGTATGTGATAGGTTGTTTGTAGTTGTACATCTTTATCGGCTAGACCAAATACGATGGGTACGCTCACAAGTTCATCTTGATATGGTTCTACTTCATCATTGCTCCCTTCCAATAAGTTATAGTAGTTATGGGGAAGTGATTTGACCGGTATCACCCATCTCTTACTCATATTGTCTTCCACATAAAAAACTTGTTCGAATTGATTTGCAAGTACAAACTATTCATCTGTGTCTAATTGCATTTGTGTATTCAATGAAATAAATCCGTACTCATTAATCTTAACTTCTCTATCCTTATTATACACATCCCACCATTGATATTCAAATAATACTAAATGACTATTCCTATCAAATGATACAACAACTATATCTATAATTCATCTATAATATCCATCACAACCAGATGAAAGTTCTACGCTTACAATGACACCACATAGTTTAGCTGACTTGGTTCAATCTGAATTCATGGTCCAAAATCTAAATCCAGTGCAAATATTGATAGAAATTTATGCCCTACAAGCCAATCATATGTGATATGATTTTACATTTCTGGTAATATCTTGTTCAATATAAATGGCATAATCTTCATTACTTGCACTATCTAGATGCGTTTATCATAATGAAGTCCTAGGTTGCATGCAATGATGATTGAAACATGATGAGATCATGATAATGAGATCAATCATCTAGAAGCAGGTACTCTAAATGTTCCTAGTCGTAGGATCCTCGAGACGGGACATCAAGGATCCAGTAAGACTAGTGTATATGATATCTTCTCATATGATGAGAATGACCGATCTCATTGGTCATCAATGTGGGGACACTGAGATACATGTACAGGTGCTCATTAGAGGAATGAGTTCACTAAACTGACCAGTATAGAATTCCTGAATGGTATCTTACCGAACTGTCGATCAGGGTATTCTATCATCATGGTTGTATGGTTGGATCTTTGACCTGAGTCACCAAAGATGTCTTGCCGGGCGTACCATGTACTTTGACTATTGACTTATGGATCACTTAATATTGTAGTCCTGTATAGTTAATGGATTGGGTATATGGGAAACCCGGTGGAGACAATTGAGTGGACAATAGGGAATCGTCCACTCTCGGTAGGAGAGAGAGAATGTCCTATGGATAGTACTCTAAATCCTTGGCCAAGGTAGATAGGATAATTGGAAAAGAGTTTTCCAATTGATCCAATTACGAGTACAAGATTCCATAGTTTCGGTATATTTAGGAGTTGACAGTCAATGCCGTACTCCTATCCGACCGGGACATTGGATGGACGAAGATTTATATCCGTGTGGTAACTGATGATGGAAAGGCTCTTTGGAGAGGAGTTTATCCCCAAAGCTGTTTGGGATCATAGGATGTGGCTTGTACCCTTCATGATCGGTAAGTCGTTAATTATGAGATAATAGATTTAATTTAAAAGAAGTTGTTCTTTTAATTAGGTCTCAACCAAATGGGCTCTTGGACCTTGGAGGTCACACACATAAGCACCAATCCGTAAGTTTAGGGGCTTGGGTTAACTTATAGAATAAGGAGGTGTTTTTGTGAAAAACTCCGAGTTCTATAAATACTAGCAATGAGAGAAGAAACCCTATCAAGCCAAGGAAACTCTCTGCACCCCAACCACCCTCCTTCGCCGTCTCCCACCCCAGCTGCTGCCATTCGATGGTGGAGTTATGTTCAAAATGAGTGGTCAACACCGGCGCGGAGGAGAACCCGACTTCAGAGGTGGTTCGTGTGGATATGACTAGAGGTCGCACACTTGAGTGGCTGAACGAGCATGGGAATGCTCGATCTTCTACAGTCTTTAGGGATTATTTGAATCCCACAAAGGTACGTGCTCAAAATCATTTTGAATACCAGTTTTAGCGACGTCATTCAATTTCGATCGAGACCAAGACATTGATATACATGGAATCGAATTTTTCCGCTGCGCCAATCTGTTTGGATCGATTCCCAACAAATATGCCCGGATAATGAAGATGCAAAATGAGATGGACCAAGAGATAAAATCTCTAGATCCTTACTGTACCTAGAAGACCCTGTGTTTCTCAATTCTGTAACGTGTGCTCTAAACCAAACCAAAAAACTACACTCGTTCCTACCTCCGTTAATGAGAGCATCATTATATTTTTGACAAAAGTAATCGATATCATCAATTTGATTTAACACATATGAGTGGATTAAAGCTTGTTCTCTTTTCGTCAACATTCTAGGGACACGGGTGCATCTCAATGGACATCGAACTACCTTAAACATTGAACCCTACTCATGATCATCATCATAGGGATCACCATCGTAGTTCTGATCTCTCTCATCTTCGTTTTCATGTTGCATGTACAAAGAAATAAACTGCGTGCACTACCCTACCAAATAGCCCTAGGCAATGGAACCTTCAACTCTAGTCTTGTTGGCAACATAATCTTTCAATCTCTTTAAATATCTTTCAATCGGATACATCCACCAGTATTGAACTGGTCCAGACATTCTAGCTTCGTAAGCCAAATGCACAACAAGGTGAACCATAGCATCAAAAAATGATGGTGGAAAGATTTTTTCTAACTTACTCATTGTAATTGCAATCCTTGATTCCCAATCCCTTAAAATACTAGTATCTAAAACCTTAGCACAAATGACTTTAAAATACTGACATAACTCTACAATGGACTTTATTACGTCCCTTGGTATGATCCCTTGAAAAGCCAGAGAAATAATCACTTGCATCATTACATGACAATCATGGCTTTTTAGTCCACTAATGATCCTACTACTTAGATTTACGCACCTACTCAAATTTGATGAATACCCATCTGGCACTCGAATGCTCTTTACAAATTCGAGGATGCGAGTTTTTTGTGTGTTACTCAGCTTATAAATAGCATTTGGAAACCTAGATGAACTCTCATGTGGATGCAACTCTGGATGGATTCCTAATTCTACCAAGTCTTTTCTCGAGTTCAGGTTGTCCTTATCCGATCCTGATAGGTTGAACATATCTAAAATATTGTCACACACATTCTTCTCGATGTGCATGATGTCTAAATGATGTCGGAAAATCAGTGATGCCCAATATGGCAATAACTCAAAGAAGATACCTCTTTTCTTCCAATTCTTATTTCTTGCCAAATTCTTTCTCAAGCTCTCTAAATCTTTCTTAAATATCTTTCCGAATCTTGCAGGGTCAGTCTCCTATTGTTGTCTCCAAATCTCATGTCCAGTTAGCATCTTTGGTTTACTCCTCTCACACCGTCGGCCATCAAATAGATGTCTGTAATGATTCTTCCTCCATCGATGTGCTATGGGTAAGAATCGCCGATGTCCTAAATAGCAATTTTTCTGACTATAAACTAGTCAAACCGAATTTGTTTCCTCATTACATATTGGACATGCTAATTTTTCATTAGTACTCCATCCGATTAGGTTGGCATAACCCAGAAAATCATTTATGGTACCCAGCAATATGGCTCTTAATAGAAAATTCTCTTTCGCTAAAACATCGTATGTCTCCAATCCGATATCCCACAAATATCTCAACTCTTCCACCAACGGCTGTAAGTATACATCAATATCATTTCCAAGGGCTCTTGGACCCGGTATTAGACATGAAATCATCGTGTTAGCCACTTTCATACACATCCATGGTGGTAAGTTATAAACGAATGTAACTAGGCCACACACTATACTTTGAAGACATGCTGCCAAATGGGTTAAAACCATCGGTGGCCAATCCAAGCCGAATGTTGTGCTTTTCCAACAAAAAAATTGGATAAAGTTCATTTACTCTTTTCTAAGCGGGAGAATCAACAGGATGACTCATTTCACCTCTCGATATGTACAAATGTTGCTCACTATGCCATGACATCCACCTAGAAGTGTTTGTTGATATAAACAAACGCTGCAACCTATCTTTTAAAGAGAAGTAGTGTAGTATCTTCCATGCCACCTTCTTACTCTTATGTTCTTGATCATCTTTGTATCTGGAAGACTCACATTGTGGACAACTAAATCTATGTGCGTTCTCTTTCCAAAAGAGAACACAATCATTCTTACTTGCATCTATCTTTTCAAAACTAAGTCCTAAGTCCTTAACAATTTTCTTAAGTTCATACCAAGTGTTAGGAACACTTGCATCCTTGGGCAATACATCCTTAAATAGAGACAATATACTATTCATACATTTTCCAGTCAAACTATTTCTTGACATCAACTGAATAAACATTAAAATAAATTTTAACTTAGATATTTTTGTGCATATAATGGTGTTTCCGCATCTCTTAATAGCAATAAATGCTTGTGTGTTTCTATACTTGGTTCACCTTCATGATGTATAGATGGTCCTTGAATAGTTTGAATGTCTTGAAGCATTTCTATCACCTTATCATTTAAATTCTCATGTTATGCTTCAATCAAACTTCATTATTGATACTTAAACTAGGTTCAATTTCTCTGTGACTTATTCACGTTCGATAATTGGACCATATGCCATCACATATTAGATGTTCTTTAACTATATCTTTTCTTAAAGAAAATGTGTTACAACACCTTCTACATGGGCATTGGATCAAAGTTTTGTCTGGTCCATGTCTAAATCGAGTCCTACATTCATGGAAAGCACAATCTAGAATTTTTTTTACTCCTTGAAGATACCTAGGACTTAATCTATTAGGAATATCTATCGAAGACTTATCTAAGCTACTCGTCATGTGACTCCTTTTGGGTTAATATAAATAAAGATATATATGCATAAAAATAAATAATGATATAAACGAAACAAAATAAACACAAACTGAACCACCTCCAAGAGAAGAAAGTCTCGAACGAGAACGTCGTTTGAAGCTACCTAAAAATAAGAAATAAAGTTGACATAAGATAAACATATCAATGACATTGCGTTTCAAAGAGAAAAATTGATTTTTTAGGTAACACCAATTTGGGAGAAAAAGAAACAAAACTGTGGTTTTCGATTTAGCAATTAATGTACGTCTAACATGATTTTGGGAGAAATCAAACCATTTTTCCGGTTTGAGTTCATTTTCACGGCATTTAATTTGTCCAAATCAAACCGGTTTACTAAATTCATTGACTTATAATGCCAATTTGGGACAAATCAAACTGACTTTCTGATTTGAGTCGGTTTCCACGGCATTTTGTTCAATTAAAATAAGTTGATTAGCCTATGACGTCAATTTCAGTCAAACCAAACCAGCAAATTGGTTTGACTTGATTTTCTATACCTTCTTAGCCAATTAAACCTGTTTGGAAATTAATGTAAGTCTAACGCCATTTTGGGAGAAATCAAACCATTTTTTCAATTTGAGTACATTTCCATGGCATTTAATTTGTCCAAATCAAACCGGTTTGGGATAATCATTGATGTCTAATGCCAATTTTGGACCGGTTTGATTTGTCCCATTGGCATTTTAACCAATTCAAATCAATTTGAGACTTCCATTGCTCTACAACCACAATTGGGGACAAATCAAACCGGTTTTTCGGTTTGAGTCGATTTCATGGCCCTTTGTTCAAATCAATCCGGTTTAGGAATTTTATTTATCTCTAACGCAAATTTCTCAAATGCAAATTTTGTTTGCATGGAATTTTATCTAATTTAAACCGGACTTGGAATTTAAATTGTTTCCAAATCAACTTTTCGATACAAATCAAACCAGAAAACTGGTTTGAATTTGTTTCTTAATCTAAAGTCATCACAATTAAAATACTACATTAACCCTAAACTAACATGCTTAATCCTAAAATGAACATTTTTATAAATACTTAACACACTCAATCAAGTTATAAATATGCATGGTACCTAGCAAAATCTTAAGTCGAAGCTAATAAATTAATTTCTTAAGGTTAGAATATACCTAGAGATGGAGGAGGTCAGCTGTACGGGTGTAGGAAGAAGGGCACCGGTAGTGGCGGGGGCAGCGGCACACCAGGGCCCTACATGCAGAGTAGAAACCGCTAGCAGTGGCGGCGCGAGGAGGAGGCCGCGACGGCGTCAGTGGCAGTAGTGTGGCGGACACGGCAGTAGTGCGACGATGTGACAGCAGTGCGGCGGCGGCGGTGACAATGGCGGCGGCGGCGTCGAGAGAGAGAGAGAGAGAGGTGTTTGCGAAGAGGGGGGAGAGGGAAGGGGGCGGGCTAGCTTTTGGTGAAACCTTGGACTTATTGGCGATAGCTGGCGCAGTCATCATTGGTACCTTTAAGTACAATAGCGACGGCTACAACTGTCACTAACACTTGCCGACCGTTGAACAGTCGAAAAAATTTATTGTGACAGCTTTGAGCCATCGCTATTGACTATATTGGCGACGAGTTTAACAAGCCGTTGCCATTTTCCCAATCCAAAGGGTTCTCTGGTTGCTTATTCTGGTTTGGCGACGGCTGAAACCATCGCTAATAAGTGTAATTGCGACGGCTTAAAAAAGCGGTCGTTGATAGCTCTGTATTTGTCGATGGCTTTAATAGGGATGGCTAAAGCTGTCGCCAATAACCGTTACAGTGATGGTGAGTTCCAACAGTCGCCATTAACCCACCCTAATAACCTGATTTCTTATAGTGACATACTAGTTTAGAGAGATATGTCATTTAACTAAATTAATAATATTTATTTGATTTAAGTAGAATATGGATAAAGATCTCACATCATAGTTTACACATTTTTGGAACCATATAATATCTAGGTCAAATTTTTATTTTTTATTTATATTTTAATAATTAAAAAATGAAAAATAGCTTATTAAACATAAAAGTTATTATATACTTATCACTACAATAGTTAGTATTTAAGTAAAATTTCAATAAAATGATTTTAAATGTATAACTAAATAAATTAATTACATATTATTAAAAATTATGAAGAATAGATCTTAATCGTATGAGAACACACTATTTCATGTCCGCTTTTATCACCAACTAGAAAACATTGGTATCTAAATTTTCACCCCAAGGGTACCTTTGTTGACATAGGTAGGTGCATCAAGATGTCTAATCTTGTTGCTCTTTAGTGTTCTCACAGTTATGCATATCAATCCATTGTTTCTAGGATTCTAAATAATCAATTGGATCCGCTTGTTACCATCAATAACTATATGGATATGGACAATCTTTCTTGGAGGAAGTCAGAGCTACAAGGTGTAACTTTTGCTAATTAAGATTACCTAATATATCCAACATAACCTCTACTCCACAAATGTGAGTGAACAAGGGTAGTGTCTTCATCCACAGATTACATCATAAATCATACAACACAAAACTTTATGATTTCTCTCTCTATTCATATATACATGTTCCAAGAACTTAACACTTCAGTGTGGTAGAAATAAATGGCCATGGTTCCTGTTGGAACCATGTTCTACTCTCTCATGTTCTTCCTTCTTTTTGTATACCCTATGGTATACCACAATTCATAGAGAATACCAGTTGAACCTTGAGAAAATTTCTACAAAGAAAACAACCTACCTAGAATCAAAAGGTATGTATCTTCGTTTGTATTTATTATTAAGGTGCTTTGGTAGGCTGCTAGTATCAATTTTAAAATTTATTATAGAAGTAATGTAAACAATGTAATATTAGGGTTGATATGTTTCCATTTTAATATTTATATATATATATTCTATCCATTGAAAATAACATCATCAAATTTGATAGATTTTTTTGATACTCTAACTAAATGTACATAGACTCTATTTGATGACACTATTAGACATCTCTATCTCTATCAATTTTAAAATTAGTATTGATAATAATTAATAAAATGTCTTAGGTTAGTTATATCAATTTTGAAATTGTGATGTGAACAAAAGATATTATATAATAAAAATATCAACTTGTATCAATTTTGATATTGGTATTACACCTTTTAAAAATGTCAATATCAATATCAATTTGATATCTTTTTTAATACTCAATTGAAACCGACACTAAGGTAGGTAAGATCATCTGCTTTACATTTATATTTGCAGGAATATTTCATACATTTTTGGTTTATTATTTTCATCACACATCTCATGTATGTATTAATTAAGTGCGTGTACACACCACATATACAAACCTTTATTTTGCTAGGGGTTTATGTAAAGTATCAACTTCCAGGGTACATTTTGGCTATAAATAAGTATAATAAAATAAAAAATTAAAGTAGATACATTCTAAAATTATATCTTGTTTGGCGATATTAACTATCTGATTTGGGAAATGAAAAGGATATGTCAAATGTAGAAAATCTTTTCGAGAAAAAAATGTCTCGACTAGCTCTTCATTTATCCAAGAAAAAGTTATCTATAAAATCAAATCTCTATCATCATTATTGAACACTTTTTTAGCAAGTTGTCACCTATAAAAATATCATATCATGTAACTAATTGAACGCATAATCATTACAATGATTGGAGTATCATTCCTGCCTAAGCCCAATCCGAAAGAACTTGCCCTGTTAATTAATCCATATATACATACATATAAAGTTTCAATCACTTTGGTCTCTGGCGGAAAGAACTCCCACAATCCTCAATGGGATGACAGCACGTGGTGTTGTGGAAGATGAAACAAGAGTGCATAGTAAGGTATGTAATACTATTGTCTACTGATTTCAGTTTTAATATTGATACACACATATATATACACCCATATATAATATATATGCTCTAACTAAACAACACCTTTGGTACGTACGATCTTCTGCTCCACATTTAGATTTGTATTGATATTTCATACATTTTGGTTGATCATTTCATCACATCTCATGTATAAATAGCACGTACACACCACAAATATATAAATCACTTTCCTTTGGCTAGGGGCTTAATAAAAGTATCAACGTATGAGGTACATTTTGTGATAAAATAGTATGGTAAAGTAAAGATGGATACAACTTCAAATGAGTCCGAGTTCCTTCTACCGTTTGGTAGAGGAAATTCTTTCCACCTTCTTCACAAACATCTCATCACAAAGATGAATTGACCATAATTTAATTGACAAGACTCATCTGATTTAACCTTTAGGATGGGATGTTTGTGAGAAGCTGGAGAGAACCTGAACTCCAAATTATATCAAAGAATACTGGATGTTGTTGAGGTGAGAGTGTGTATACCAATAGGTATGGTCTCCCTGGCATATTTCTACTACAAGGTAGATGAGCCTATGAGAGCCTTTTCATCATTGGCAACTCAGACCTCCTCCCTAATAAAATTAGGGGGATGAACCCACCCATCTTGTTTGGTTGGGGGCTCATCCAAGTTGATTATTTTTTTTTCTTATCAACCTGATTGCTCCTTTGGGGAGTTTTCACCCAGGCTGACCCCTTTTCACTTTTGCCTGTGCGTCCCATTGTGGGATTTTCACACAGCAGGGTTATCCAATTTTGCCCAAGGTGCCTTTGCAGGTTTTCACCTTGATTGGATTATTTTGACATTTTTACCTTTAGCCAATCATGTTGTTTGACCGACTAAGTCCGTCAGGCATCTCCATTTTTAGCCCCTTTTTTCATCTTTTCTTTTTTTTCATTTTTATTTTTTTGTAGGGAATCAAGGCTTCCCTCAAGCCATATGCTAGAAGAATGAACCAAGTCAAAATTGGAGGTAATTCAACAGGGGGGTTCGACAAGAGTTGAGATACCGAACACAAGGGGGCTTCAGCTAAGTGAATGGAGAAACTGACACAAAGGGGATTTCTCAAGGGGATGAGGCCAATCCAAGTGAGGAGGGTAGCTTGGCATGAGGGTTTAATCTTCAAACTGGCACAAAGGGAGGTTTCAAATGGATAAGTAGAGAAACCATCATAAAGATGTTTCCTTAGAGGAATAAGACCAATCCAAGTGAGATAGGTAACTTAGCCTGAGGGTCAAAATTTGAAACATACTTAAAGGGGATTTCAAGTAGGATAAGACCAATCCAAGTGTGAAAGGAAACTTGGCATGAGGGTCAGAATTTGAAACCTACTCAAAGGGGGTTTCAAGTAAGATAAGACCAATCCAAGTGTAAAAGGCAACTTAGTATGAGGGTTAAAATTTGAAACCTACTCAAAGGGGGTTTCAAGTAAGATAAGACCAATCCAAGTATAAAAGGAAACTTATCATGAAGGTCTGATGAAGGCTCAAATAGAGGTAAGCGTGATCCAAGTGTAGAAGGCAACTTGGCATGAAGGTCTAATGAAGGCTCATGAAGCTAACACAAAGGAGCTTCAATCTTGCATAAAAAACAAAGTTTAAGAGCCACAATGGGGCTAGTAAGGAACCACAAAGGAACTATCCTTTTGTAAACATTTGCACTAAAGCAGAAACAAAGCCACGAAGGGGTGAGCATGGAGTCTCAAAGGGACTAGATTTTTTAAAAAGGCTAGCACAAATGGTAGCAATAAGAGGTCATAGAGGGACCAATAAGGAGCCTCATAATGGCTAAGTAGGGAGCCTCAAAGGGGCTAGATTTCCAAGGGTCTACACAAAGGGTAAGACTAAAATGCCACAAAGGGGTGAAGGGGAGCCTCAAAGGGGCTGGATTCCCACGAGTCTACACAAAGGGTAGAAGGAAAATGCCACAAAGGGGCAAATGGGAGCCTCAAGGGGATGGATTCCCAAGAGTCTACACAAAAGGTAGGACTTAAGTGCTGCAAAGGGGTGAAAGGGAGCCTCAAAGGGGATGGATTCCTAAGTGTCTACACAAAGGGTAAGACTAAAATGCCACAAAAGGCAAAAGGGAGCCTCAAAGGGGCTAGATTCCCAAGGGTCTACACAAAGAGTAGAATAAAAATGCCACAAAGGTGCAAATGGGAGCCTCAAGGAGCTGGATTCCCAAGTGTCTACACATAGGGTAGGACTAAAGCGCCGCAAAGGGGTGAAGGGGAGCCTCAAAGTGCTAGACTCCCAAGGGTCTACACAAAGGGTAGAACTAAAATGCCACAAAGAGGTGAAAGGGACCCTCAAAGGGGCTGAATTCCCAAGGGTCTACACAAAGGGTAGAACTAAAGTGCCACAAAGGGGCGAAGAGGAGCCTTAATGTGATGGACTTTATGGAAGGCTTGCATAGAGGGAAGAGATGGCCACAGAGGGACCAATGAGAGAGAGAGAGCCTCAAAGGGGCTGATTTAAAGGTTTGCACAAAAGGTGAGAATGAGAGAGGCTATTGAAGCCAAAGAGGCATTTACAATATTCTCACTGCATGAATGAGTGGTCAAGGCAGTTGAGTAGGCTACCAAGATCGGGGTGATCAGGGTAGTAGAGGTTTTAGGGCCATAGGGGCCAGAATGGCCAAGATGGTAAAAGTGTTGGGAGTCATCTGAAATGGGAGGGAAGTGGTGTGTGTATGTTTTTGTTTTTTTGTTGGGCCATGTGGGCAGAAAAGCCAAGGCTGGGGAATATTTTTTTAAACCACTAAAATCGGATTGATCAAGGTGGTGGGAGTTCAAAGCATCGTCTGAACAGACGTGATTGATAGAGGCTTTTAGCACCATAACCAGAATGGTTAAAATGGCGATGATTTTATGAAATTGTTATGGAAAGGAGGACCTAGGGCAACAATTTAAGAATGGCCCTCAGTGTGGTCAAGGCCAGGGTTTTAGCTAGGAAGGGCTTGCATCCGAGCGTTGTGAATGACCAAGCTTAGAAGGTAGAAGCTTCACTGGGGAAACATTGGTATTTGGCAGCCACATTTGTTTGAGGACTAGGGCAGAGTGTTTGGATCCTTGCCCCCAGTCAGTACAAGAGTCTGCTGTCCGGGGCTCTCAATGGGGTGTAGCTTGTGAGAGAAACTTGCCACCAATCAGCAATGGTAAGTCAGTAGGATGACCTACGGACTAGACCGCTAGTCAGTCAGCTTGTTGGAGAGTGGCTTGGACAAGAAGGCTGCCCCTAGTTGCTTGAGCCGAGCATGGACAATGTTGATCAGCTGGCCCCTCAATTGCTGGAATTTTCTAATGGTAGGTGTTGCTGCCTACTAACTATCTTCAAGTCAGACCATTAATCGGTCCAATTTATATAAGGACCTGGGCAGAGGGTCTGGAACCTTGCCCTTGGTCGGCATGAGAGTCCACTGTCCGGGACCCTAGGCATGGAGTAGCTTGAACATGGGACTTGTCACAAGTCAGCAGAGCAAAGTGTTGGAAGAGTCGGTCGGCAGACTAACCAAATGTAAGGAATTTTCTGATGGAAAGTGTTGGGGCCTGCCGACTCTCTCCGGGTAAGACAGCTGATCAGTCTAGTTGAGGAATACGGGCTAAGAGCTGATCTCTCACCCGGACTGCCACGTTGATAGCCATAGTAGGTTGGCTTGTGTTTTCAAGTTTCAAAGGAGAGGGCTGTCCCCACTCCTTGTCTTGCTTGGCCATTGGTCGGCCAATCTTCTTAAGTTGGATAGAAGACTTGAGCTTCTATTGTGTAGCTAGTGCAGCAACAATGGTGGGCATGGCATGGGCCCTGTCTTTGTCATCCAACCAGTTGAAAATAGGAAATTGGTTGTCGAGTGGCAGATCAACATGTTGAGGTCATCATGTTTGGACAGAGGCAGTTGAGTGAGTGCAATCCCATGGGCAATGCACACTGCCAACCTTCAGGTTGTGGTAAGAGCCATGTTTGAGCCAAATCTTGAGGAGACTCTACTATTGTTGTGCAGGCGCAGGCCCGGACTGTTGGTGTTTAATTTTACGGCAGGCATTTGCTGCTGGATCCTCATGGGCCGGACTGCTAGTTAGTCGGCGTGAAGAAGGAAGGGACCAACAAAGAGCTTCCCCTAATCAGCTGAGCTAGGGTAGCCTAAATTGCAGTGGAGCATCATGCATGGTACTCAGCAGTGGCAGCTATTAGAATTTCTGCCCAGAAGCCCCTCGTCTGGGAATGGTGGACAACAAACCTTGATAGAGGCTGGTTCCATTGAGGAGAAGCCAAATTCAGTTAGGGACCATGGTAGAGGGTCTAGCACCTTGCCCCCGGTCAGCAAGGGGATCCATTAAATGGACTTCTCAGTGGGGAATAACTTGTGTGCAGAACTTGCCCCCAATTGGTAGAGTTGGGTCCTAAGTAGTAAGCCAACAATCGGGCTGATTGATGTTTTCATCATGGCAAGTAGCTGCTGCCAGGTCTTCATGGGCCAGACCATTGATCAGTTGGCCGGGTGAAGGGAATGACCTACGAGGAGTATGCCCACAGTTGATTGAGTAGTGAACTTGAAAGGGTGGTCAATGAACCAACCATTAACAAAGAATTTTCCCATGGCAGGTGGTGGCACCTGTAGTTTCTGTTCAGCTTGGACCGTTGGTCAGTTTGGTGCAGGAAGGCGGGTCGAGGGCTGGTCCCTTACCCGAGCTGCTGCTTTAGAGCCACTGATCAGCACATGTCTTCACAATTTATAAAAGAGGGCTTCCCCCGCTTCCTGGCCTCTCCAACTGCTGATCAGTCAGCCTGATAGTGAGAGGATATGATGAGGAGGTTGTCCCTGATCGACTGAGTAATGAGCTGGAAAAATTGGCCAATGGGCTGACCAACTACAGGTGAATCCGGGCTGGTAGGTAGTGGCACCTTCTAGTTCTCTTCATCTCGGACCACTGATTGATCTAACGAGGGGAGGCAAGCTGAGGGATGGTCCTTTGCCCGAGTTACCATTTTCAAAATTGTTGACCAGCCCTTACTTTCAGAACTAAGAGAAGAGGATTGTTCCCGCCTCTCCATAGCATTAGCTCATATGGGGCTTGGCCCTAGCTGGCAGAATTGAGTGCCAAGGTGATTCAGTGTCATGGCTAACTACTGATGTCTCTCTCTTCTTTATGGCAAGCGGCTGTTATCAAGCCCTCTTAGGCTGAACCACTGATTGGTTAGCTAGATGAAGGGCAAATCTGATGGAGAGGCTGCCCTCAATTGGCTAAGTTGAAGATCAGAAGGATTGTTGGTGAACCAACTATTTACATAAAAAAAATTTAGCAAGTGGTGGCACCTGCGGGGTCTTGTCATCTAGGACCGCTGCTTGTTCGCATAAAGTATGGCAAGCTAAGGGCTGATCCCTTGCCTGTATTATCGTTTTTGGAGCTGTTGGTCAGCTTAGGTCTTCTGAGTTTAGAAGAGAGGGCTGCCCCCTCTCCATGGCATTTCTGGCCACTGGTTGGTTGGACTTCCTCGGGCAGGTAGAAGGTCTACACTTCCTCCTTGCATTTGGTGCACTAGCATTGGGCACAACAAGGGCCCCATTGTTGTAGTCTAACCAGTCTAGAGTGGAGAACTGGTTGACAAGTGGCAGGATGATGGGCTACTGTCGTCTGTGCTTCTCTTCCATAAGCTCAAAAGCAGTCTTAATAGCCAATGCTAGGTGGGTGTGGTCTCATGGGCAATGCATGTCGTCGACCTTGAGGTGCCAGCGGGATCCTCACTCACTCCTATTCTTGCTCAGGTTGAGAGGTGTTGTAGTAGATGTCAACACAGCAGCGGGTGCAAAAACAGATGTTGTGGTAGACATAGGTGCTTGGGCAGCAAGTCAAGTAGGTACTGTGACTGTGGGTGCGAGCGCGGGCCCAGATCCAGTGTGATCTAATTCACCATAAAAGTCTCACGTGGGGGAGACAATATGACATTTTCTTGGAGATACTTGGTAGTGTCTAGGCCAAGCTTCCGAGATGCAGTATGGAGTAGCAAGTGAGGTGTAGCATTGCTATGTCCTCAACAGTAGGTGGTGACTCCAAGACGGTGCCGAGCTGGTCCAGGAGTAACACGGTCTTTGCAAATTTGCTGAAGTTGATCACCAGCATGATTGAGCTAATGCTGCATTGTCAACATAAGCTTTCAAGTAAATGACTCCTTCACAAGCCGCCACTGAACCTGTAAAAAGGTTGACTTGATTAGAGTGTTTCTTAGAGGTAGTGGATGTGCACCCTCTCAGATTGCTATGGCAGAGAGATGAAGGGAAAGAGAGGTCCCACCGAGCGTGCCAATTTGTGGGAACCTCGGGAATCTTTTTTTTATTCTTTAAAAGATTTCTTGTTTTTGTATGTTTTGAAATATCAACATCCGAATTTTCTAGTAAACTAGGTGATAGACCATAAAAATACTAGATAGCCCAGGTGATATTAGAAGAGTATAGAACCGAGGTTCGGGTTTTGTGACAATATTTTTTGACATCTCTCCATCGGATGGTACGAATATCCGATGTTCACTTACATTGAGCAAACACTCGAACACCCGTGATTAACTGCCATAGCGATCTTCTTTGACGAGAGCGTGCACATCCACAACGTATAAAGAACACAAAGGGCACCAGCCTTTCAGGCCCGATGAGATGCAAACAAGTTTGATTAGATTTTGTTTGAAGTTGTTTTATGTTTATTTTTATGTGGTTTGAAATATTAATTTCATATTTCAATTTGACTAGGATTTGAATGTTATTTGTTTTGAGCTTGTTTGAATTGTTTGGTTTGTTTTACTTCAATTGGTTGAAGTTTATTTTATTTTTTATTTGAACTTGATATTTTAGATGTATTTATCAATTTTGACTTGTTTAAGTTTAATTGACATGTGTTGAGTCATTTTCATGTGATTTTCTCATGTCGGTTGGTGTTTTAATACCGATTCTGATGCGTTCGGTATGTTTTAAATGTTTTGAAGTTTGATTCAAATTGATTAAACTTGAACTTCAGATTGTTAATGATTTGATTTCACATGTTTTAAGATGAATTATAGATGCTTTAATGTGTTTTAAATGTGCTTTATTCAGTTGGTTGTGAACTATTTGATTTGCACTTGTTTAAAAAATTGAATTCCAAAGGATTAACTGCATTGAATCAATTTTTCCAGATTGTATTAAATCTGATTTTTGTTGAATGTTAAAGCTTTAATGATCTGTTTTAAGCATGTTTTAAGGTTGGTTTGAATGTATTTTCAGATTTAATTAAGTTAACTTCGTATTTGATTAACTCTTGTTCGGTTTGCATCACATCCAGTTTGTCAGGCTAGTGTCGATGCCCAGTCACATGCAATCAGCTCGGCACTTGAAATGTTCATGTTAAAAGTATTCCACGTCAATGTGCATTAGATGTGGCAGTTCATATGCCATGTTCAATGTTGTCAATGGTGCAAATGTGTGAATGTCCTTCCCTTGGTGTAAAATCCACTTGATTGTGAGAATTTTGACAGCATGCCGCCTTATTTTCTAATCGGTGTTGAATTTTACCCGTCCTACAAGGTATAGTCATTTGACTTTCCAAGTAGTGGGAAGGGTCCATCTACAATGGGAAGCGTGTCCCATGCCTACGCCCAGGTCAACGTTCCGGTGCATGCCGGATGAGCCGCCCCATGAAGGGTCCAATTGTGGACTAACTCCTTATTTAATTTTGGCATTTCGCCTTCGTATTTAATTAGGGTTTATTTTAAGTGTCCAAGGCCCAATGGGCCAGCTTCATCAGCACAATGGGCTGATCTTCATGTCTCATGGCCTAAGAAGGCCAGCTTCATATCATGTCGGCCCGGTTGGCCCAATCTTGAGCTTCATGGGCCCTAGCGGCCTTTTTTGAGCTTCATGACCCAATGAGCCTGATTTGCACCTCCATTTTTGCACCTTGACATCTTGTTGTAGCAGCGGGGTGGTTGAACCTCAGAGGGGCTGGAATGGGTTGGCTAAGGCGCTATTTAGGTGGGCTTTTGGTAGGACTGCACAAGGGGCAGGTTTAGGTGTGAACTAGGATGGTTTAGGAATGCACAAAGGGCATTTTGATATGTAGAAATCAGGGCCACCCGGCTTAACTCTTAGCCCATCCGGCGGATTCCAAGAGGCCCGGGCTGTAACCCCTCCTTCCACACATCAAAGAGGATATTTGGTTTGTTTGGGGGTACTGTAGTGTATTGGGTGTGTTTCACATAGGGCAAACTAGGTGACCATCAAAGGGGCCTGACATGGGTGCTCACAAGGGGGGCAGAACTTGGGCCAGCAAGGGGGCCTATTTGGGATGCCACTCGGGGCCTGATTGGGGGAGGCAAGAGGTGCATGCTCAAGTTACCATAAGTGGGGTCGAACAAGGCATGATATTGGAAGGTTTAGGGGCTGAAAGGGAGGGCCAAAAGGGTGCACAAGGGGGCTAGTTCAGAGGCCTGTTTTAAGGGACAACAAGGGCTATTTTTGTGAAGGCCAAATAGAGGGTACCCTTGAGGCTAAAGGATGGCTTTCTGTAGACCAATGTGAAGGGCACCATGGAGATGGGTAGAGAAGAGAAGAGGAAGAGTAGAATTAAAGGACTACATCAGAGCATGCTTCTCCTACTCACCAGTTTTTTCTTCTCTCTTGCACTACAGGTGGTGTTGAAGATGATGGGCTGTGACACCAAACTCTTATTCTCATGCTGTTGGATGAGAAAATGGGGTCTTTTCTTTCTGATGTTGATGGATGGAGCATAGGGATGAAGAGAGCTTGCTGCACTAGCTGAAGTTGGCACACCAATCAGGTGGGCTGGTTGCACCTGCTGCTGGCGCACCTGCTGGAGGAAGACTTTTTCTTCTTCTTCTTCTTCTTCTTCTTCACTTGGCACACCAAAAATGGGTAGTAGATCTTCCTGACTTGATGCTGAAGACGTCCAATCAAGGTGAGGAAGGCTTGGAGCAGGGTAGAGGGCACACCAAAGAGAGGAATGGGCTGGAGCAGAGCTGGCACACAGGTGGGATGAGCTAGCTTCGACCAAGGCCAGATGGGGGGCCTTTTTATAAAGGATTGGAGACCCATATGAAGCTGAGGACGAGGCTAAGAGGTTGAGATTCCTAATTCGCAAAGAGTTCTATTTTTACTAGACTTTTAATTGGGCTAGACATCTAACCAATGTGTGGTGTATGTAAGATGCAATCTGGCACACCAGCCCCTACATTTTAGGTGAGTATGCGCACATGGCAGGTGGGAATGGGTTGAAGTTCGACCAAAGAATGCCCATCTGATGATTAAGATAAGCCTTGGATGATAAGGCTCAGATGGGATGAGGATAAATCAAGGGAGTGGTTGAGGGTGATAAGGATAAGCCATGGGAGGTTGAGGTGGTTGAGGATGAGAAGCTGGCACACCTGCCCCTACATTGTAGGGTGTTGGCGCACCTAATCCTATATTTCAGGACATTGAACGTTCAATGAAGGTGGGAAAGAGCTGGGATCGGCCAGATGTAGCTTGGGTTAGCCCAATTTGGGTTAATTTTAACCCGGGTTTGATCGAAGTGCTCCCGATCCGACGGATACAATAAATACTAACCGAAATCAATTAAATACACCTTGAATTAATCCCAAAAAATATGGAATGAGCTATGATGACCATTGATCATGTTATCTACCAAGTTGTGTGACTGAGATATCCCGAATTGCTCTGGATCTCCAATTTTACCGATTTCTCTGATTGGGATGATCTCAGCTGTCGATAATGCCAAAAACTGTAATTGAGTGCAATTACCTTCTCCCATTGGCCAAATTTATTTTTCATGCATCAATATTCATGAGATAAAAGTTTTGGGTCATGAAAATTGAAATTTCAGCCCATGGGTCGATCCGGAGCTGATGGGACCATTATGACCCTGGTGCAATGACATACGGCTTTCCGTCCAGATTTGCTCTTTCTTGCATCTCTTCATCCGGGGGTCGGATTTTCAATCCGTTTCGAGCATTGCCTAGCTCTATCCAACCTTGGCAATCTGGTAAAGTTGGAATTCCATGTTAGAGTTCCAATTTGTCCCAAAGTGTTGGGGGCAAAATGGTCATTTTGGCCATTCGGTGTCCATTTTCCATGTTTTGGGCACCGTTGCGAAGCTCTCGATCAAGGCTATGCAATGAGCACATTATATTGGTCATTTGTGACATGTAAAACCATGCCAAGGCATTTCCAGAGCCTGTTTGCATCATCTATTCTTGAATTTTTCGAATCTGGGTCAGATTTTCTGCACCGGCTTCGGCATTGCTGAAATTTGTATCAAGCAAGCTAAGTGGAAAATTTGGATGCCAACAGCACATCTCTGACCAATTCATGACCTTACCTTCCTTTTTACTCCTCCATATCACTTGGTAAAGTATATGGAAGCTCCATGGTCAAAATTAGCATCATTAAATGATGACAATCTAACTTGTTGTCTTATACATCAAAACTTGCTAGTTTTAGACCAGATTTGTTTCCTTTTCAAGTGGAGAAAAATTTTGAACATGGGAAAGGTGATTCATAGTTTTAAATCCCTATAAATTAGTTTGGTAAGTTTCTAGAAGTCTCATGATCAAAATTAGCATTATTAAATGGAGGAAATCCAACCTAAAGTCGGATGTATCAAAACTTGCTATTCTTTTGACCTGTTTCTCATCCCCCTATAAAGGGAGACTCATATGAACGACCTAAGAAGGGAATCCCCATCCTCCAGAACTCTTACCCTCATATTCATGACACCCTAGGCTCGTCCCAACCTCCCCAAATCTTTGTCCCGGTGCCCGGAGATCATCCTGAAGTGAGAAAGAAGCCGGTCTATGCTTCGACGTACTGCACTGCTGATCATCAGCTTCTACAAATATTTATGGTCATTTTACGGCCTGACTTTCTTAGAAATAACTGTGATTCATCAATAAATCCTTCATTTCCAACAAACAAAGATCAATTCTGACATTTCCTCAGCTTGTTACAGCTTCAACACCAGTGCTGCACAGACAGATCCAAAATTTTCTCTTCTAAGTCACCATCTTCTTAGTCAATTTCAGTACATTTAATGTTGAACTCAGCCTATACATTCTTCATATAAACTATTTCCCGGTGAGTTCTATTTCATTTACAATAAGAATCATTCAATTCCTATATCTTTGGTACCCATAGCAAGTCCTACATCAACATTGTGCTGGGAGTTTTTAGAACATCACTGTTCAAGATCCGGCTTATCAGGTAAATTCAAATTATTTATCATAAGATTCAAGTAAAGTTTTCTTAATCTTAAACAACCCTCTATGAGTTATCTTTATTTTGAAACAAACGGCACTCCATTCTAACATCGGTGCTATCTATTACGGTCTCTGCATCAGAGCCATGCCAGTTTACATTGAATCTGTCCAACCCAGTTGTCATTTTGCCTGGGTTGTCTTATCTTTAATCATTCATATTATCTTTGCTAACTCTTCATTTATATAATTTAGTTTATATTTAAGCATAATTTTTATTATGTTTTTCATCATTTCATTTCAACGGTGAGTTTGTTTCCAGTTGCCGTTTTTGTTATTGCTTTTACAAGTTACTACACTTCACTCAGTTCTAATCCTTCTTCACTTGTTTTCTTGTCTTATTGTCTTTTAGTTGCACATATACATTAAGCTAGCATTGGTTGGACTCTTATTCATCGGCCAGCTGACGAGGAAGAAGGTTAAACCTACACACACTCTCTCCTATGCTAAGGTACACACGGTCAACTTCTTTCTATTTCCATTCCATAAAGCAGAGCTCGCGGCTCCTGGCGACCACTTATCTTCAATATTCACATGCATTAAGTTATTTATTCCCCACTCTCATCCCACACGACCTGAACCATCCACCATGAGATGAAAGTTCAGGGATCAATGTGAGTGTGGGACCGAGGTGAGGATTTTACTGCTTTCTGAGTGTTTTTTTATTCACTCTCTTTCCCCTATTCCATCATCTCCTTTTCTTGAGGTGCTGATTCGAAACCCATTTTTGGAGTCGACACCCATAGGAGGAGCCGATATTCAACCCAGTCGTGTCGTCTAGTCTAAGCTACGTGCGGTGCACCAATCTGACATGCAGTTATCATCCTGTTGTTCACTCTGGCGACAAAAACAACAATGGCTGTGACCATGGTAGGTGCACCTACCAGGGTCGGTATGTGAGCGGCTCTTGCTCATTTGGTTGCTTCATTAGGAAAAGGGTTGCCTTGGGGGCCGCCGCGTGGTAGGCTAATTTCAAGTGGGGCTGCAGCAATGACAACATAGGGCGCTTCAGCCGAACCGCTGGGCTGGTCGACCTTGGGCGCACTGATCGATCACTCAATAAATAGATGTCACATATGGGCAACCTCTTCTCCTACTGTCTCCCCCCACATATAGAGATTCCAGGCAACTAACCCTCAGCGATGAACGAAACCTATTACTCTGGAGCCCGCACGACCCGATCATTTGTACGTCAAGCTATCGACAATGAGCATCAATAATCGGTTTCTACGGGTGCTTGAGGGGGTCTTTGTCTGGGCATAGATAGAACAAATAAGTTATTCAAAGTTAAATACATTGTTGGTCATTGTGAGGGCCTCCATGATGCAATGAGGAAGCTTTCTACTGTTAATCACTTTTATAACACGTGTCTCGAGAATCCTGTAAAGATCAATGAAGAACATCAATGTCGAGAGCATGCATTGGCCCTCCTTTCTCATGTCGGGGTCAATATCTCACCAATGGGATGGAGTAGAATGTGAAAGAGAGCTTGGACGATCTGTGGACATGCTTGGGCATGCATGGTAACCCCCGGTCATTGAGAACAACTCACAATTTATATGAGAATAGGCATGGTGCAAAAAATGAAAAGAAATTGGACGTGCCCTTGGGTTGGGGGCGGGGTGGCTACGCCCTCAAAATGGGGGCACGTGGGCTGTGCCCTTAGATTGAGGGTGAGGTTGGCATGCCCTCACTTTGAGGGCACATCCAGCGTGTCATTGCTATAATTAGCCGAAAATTTTTGGAAACCTATTAAAAATCAGGTTGACAAAATGAACACGTCCCTGACTTGGGGACAAGATCAAAATAATCAATTTTTAAGGAGGAAACCTTCTAAAACTTGTTTGTAAAGTCATAAAATGGGGCAGGTTTCCAGTTTCCAGAACTGAACGCGCCCTCAGTTTCGGGGCACATTGACCGCGCCTTGGACTGAGGGTGCACAACCCGCATCCTCAGTGTGAGGGTGCGCTGACCGCGCCCTCAGTTTGGGGGCGTGCTCAGTTCTTTCTCTCTTTTGCGCACCCTACATTCGCGAGCCGTAACTTGCAAATGGAATGTCAAATTCGACTCCTATTTGTTGTATTTGACAGGTGACTCACAAACATAGCTCTCCAAATTGGCAAACCAGCTGGTACACATCCCAAGACTTTTATATGAGACTTTAACCTATTGTTTACGATTTCAAGGATGCCGAAGGCCAGAAAAGTGATCCAAAAAGACACGATTTCGATCAAAAGGTCGAGGGTCATCTCTAAAGAACTTAAAATAATGACTGAACAAGTCCGATGTGATCCAGAAAACTTGGAATCATAAAAATAGCCGAGAATGAACATTGGAAAGCCGAGAATAAGTAGGAAACCCTAGAATCGGCTGAAATAAGTGTATGACATCAATTGGTGATAATAAACAGCTAGGGTTTACTTAGAAGACTTGGAAAGGCCTGATGTTGATTGGAAAGACATAACACACAATCCAGGATGACCGTGATAGTACTGATCGGAAAGTTGCGATAAAAGTTAACATAGACGTGTGACTGTTGAAAAGACTTGTCGAAACCCAATATGTTACGCAATTCATGCAGGACTTCCATGACCTACAATTATGAATCATTAAGGGTCAATCATTGAGCAGGCTTCGTGTTTCCACGATTGATGCATGACTCTCAATTTAAGGTTACAGCTTTGCCTCATAAATCTTTGGTCCATTCTCAGTTCACGTAACTCTCCACTAACGTCCTCGGCTCATCTCCATAAGGTGATTTTGATCGGATAATGGTATGATAAAGAGTATTGTCTTTGAAATAAGAGTCTTAAACTCCAAATAAGGCCAAATTGGCATGTCTACATCTTGCCTCACCTTGATGTCGGCTTTGCAAGGGAATGGTATGTAGCGCAATGAAATGGAATGTAAAGAAATATAGTGAAGTGAAATGAATTGTAATGGAATGTAGTGAAGTGAAATAGTGATGGACTGAAAAGGTGGCATCAAGGTGTAGACATAGACACGCTTCCTTGGCCAAATTCGGCAAAACAAATCTCCTCAAATTCCTTGGGTTACTGCCACGTTTCATCAAGTCTTCCTATGTCCAATTGGTAAGAGGTGTGCCACGAGCATGAGAGAAGAATAGCCAACCCCTAACGCAGTGGGGAGTCCTTGAATCATGGGTTCATAGGTTCATCATCAGCCTGCAACCTAATCTTTATGGTGTTCCTATACTGTGATGGGCTAAAGTTTTAAAAGAGATTTGTTTTGTAAAATAAAAGAATAACAATCAGGTATATTTAGGCTCTCAGATTTGTTTATGTTTTCCAAAAGACATGGTTCGATTCAAAATAGAATGACCTCAGATTTCGAAAGGCAAATGTTAAAGTTCAATCTATAGACCATGAGGGTAGATGATGGTGTAATGGTTATCAAGAAAATGGAAGCCCTTGATGGGGTGAGTGACCACCACAGTGGGATAAAATAGTAAGAAAGTGTTGCACAAGCCATGGTGGTACAGAGATGGAAGACGTTGAGGGACACAATTATGATAGAAGACGGACATGGTGGAAATCACAACATGGGGGGATATTGGAAACATCGAATTTGGGATAAATAATGAAAGAATATACCCGATGGGATTCATAGATCATGGTGAAAGGTGACAATCATGATGGGATGTAATGATAATAAAGAATGCAATGAAACTAATGCTTTACGATGCATTCTAGCCTAAAGAAACAAAAACAAGACTTGGTTAACAATTAGTTGAAGATATATGTTATTTGTGAGGTTAGGATACCCAATCAGGAACCATCGTCCTTCACAGTACAATTTTGGTTTATCTGTGAGCATGAATGATGACCCTACCATCGTAGATTTTAATGAAGAGGATCTCAGGTCTGGTCTTTTTTGCACCCATGGTCTTCAATATTAATGCATAAATACATAGCAATGCACCTAATATATGCTAGGAAAAAAAATGATAAGAGTGAGTCTGCAATGTGATGACATGCATTCTCACAAAAGAGTTCTTGTGCCATGATGAGGACATAAACATAGGTTGAAGAAAGTTCCTTGGAAAAGTTGGTGCCAAGTCAATGATGACACCTCTTGAGAATTCTCAGGGGAGGGAAGGGGCAAGCATCGCCATGTTCTATAAAATTCTCCTTGTGCTTGAAAAAAAAGGAGATTAAAATCGCAATGTGGTTTATCTCCTTGCATGTTGCAGTCTGCCTTGACCTTTTTCAAAGGGTAGGATTCTCCATTTTTGTTCTTCATGCCTGAAGTACTCAAAAAAGGATATTAGAATGACAATATGGCTTATCCCCCTTGCAAGTTGCAGTCTGCCTTTATTTTTGTCAAGGAGGTAGCCTTATTAACAAGGTGGGATAAATAAACAACTAAAATAAATGAAATGTAATAAAGGCTGACAGGACTTACCTGTCATGGTAAGAATCATTTGCCTTTTGTTCTTAAATTCTTGAAACACTTGATAAAGGAGATTAAACTTTCACCATGACTCATCCCTTTGCCTATTTCTGTTTGCCATGACTTAGGTCAACGGTAAGAGCCTTCTCAACAAGGTAGGATAAAAGAATGAATGACACAATAAAAATGAAATGGGTTGAAGGTTAGGAGAACTTACCTATCGTGGCAAAAAATCATTCTCTTCTTTTCTTGAATTCCTGAAACACTTGATAAAAGAGATTAAATCCTTACCATGGCTCATCCCTTTGCCTATTGTCATCTACCATGACTTAGGTCAAAGGTAAGAGCCCTCTTAATGGTGTGATGATAAAGACAAATATGCAATACGGAAATGGAAACATGCATGACAGGAAAATAAACATGTATGCAAATAAAAAGGAAAATTTAAGGTTAAGCCATGTTAAATGATGCATTTTTTAGATATTTTTGAAAACACACTTTTTTTTTGGAGTTTTTGATAATGTTCACATTTTTTAATATTTTTGAAAATATTCATTTTTTTGAAATTTTTGAAAATGTAAATTTTTTTTGACTTTTTTTGAAAATGTTCATTTTTTTTTAAAGTTTTGAAAATGTTCATTTTTTTAGAATTTTGAAAGTATTCACTTTTTTATGTTTGAAAATATTCAATCTTTTTGGGATTTTATGGAGAATACGTTGGTATTGAGACAATTCATCGATCCTTGAATGTTAATCAAGATTTTGAGTAGTAAACACTACGTAAAAATGAGGTTTCCTACACAGAATCTTCCTTGTTCTTTTGATCAGCCTTGGTTCCCCTTGAATTTGTATTGTTTACCTTACCCTATGGTTTAAGAAGGAAGGATAATAAAGGAAGTCCTGGATAGGATTTGGAGATGTCAAGGAGAATTTATCACGCCCAAGTTGCCCGTTGGGGTTCAGTCTCTTCGGGTCCTTCCCTTTTTTTTATGCTTCACTCGTTTAGAAAGATCTTTGATTTGTGGAGTCATTGCCTATCTTTTGGTGCCTTTTTTTCATTTTTTACATTTTTGGGTACTCATTCAGACATACCCATATTTGTTTAAATCTGTAGGGTTCATTTACCATCTTTTGGCACCCTTTTGCATCCTTTGAGATGGCCTCCTACAAAGACAGTGAGCATCTTTGATACTATCCTTCTCTAATCTCCTTCACCTATCTTGGTCTGAACATAAAAGAATAGGGTAAGGGTCCCTTTACACCTTCAAGGTTCTACCTTGCCTCTGTTGAGTGTCAGGCTGTCTAGATTCTGGGATTGGGAGGTGTTGTGTGTGCAATGTGATGTCTACCCTTGTCCTCTAGCGAACATTTTAGGATCAATGACTTGTTATGATACTAGAGATTCTCTTTTTTTTTCAAGGAAAATATTTTTTGAGGTAAACACCATTCCAAGGATGACTTAACTTCTCTCCATCTACATTTGTTAGCTCATATACATTGCTTAAATATTTTTCAGTTATTAAAATAGGCCCTTCCTAGTTAGGTTGTAATTTGCAGCGGAGACTACCCGACTTAACGAATATACGTTTGACTACCATTTCCCGATTTCGAATTTTCTCTCTACCACCCTCTTTTGGTAAAACTCTTTTAATCTATTTTGATAAGTTTAGGCATGCTCAGAGGCAACCAACCTTCTTTCATCTAGGAGTTCAAGTTGTGTAAGGAGAGATTCTCATCTCTCATTGATGGGGATGTCCCTATCGAGTTGAACTCGGAGTGATGGAAGGAGTACTAACTTTGTATGGGACCACCGCTTCCATCCCATATGTGAGGACAGGGGTTTGACTAGTGAGGGTTCGCACAGAAGTACGATAAGCCGATAGTGCATCTACGAGCTTATTTGGCCAATCCGCGAACTTGCTAAATTTAAAGGTTTTCTTGATAATTTTGATTAAGATTTTTTTGGTAGCTTCTTCTTGATCATTTCTTTGATGATAGTATGGAGATGAATGATGCAATGCAATGTGATACCTGTTATAGAGATCGCACAGATCTTGAGAGAGGAATTGTGGTCCGTTATCGGTGATGATGTCATTAGGAATCCCAAACCTAGCGATGATGTTGCGCTTGATGAAGAAGCACAGTGTTGATGCTTAGACCTCCATGTACACTTCCACTTCTGCCCACTTGGTGAAGTACTCCATTGCCATCAAAATGAATGATTTGGAGTGCACTTCAGAGTTAAGATCACTCAAAAGGCCAATGATATCGAAAGCCCACATGGTGAAAGGCCATGGGGCATGGATTGGGTGAAGGGAAGATGCGGGAGAATGAATCTTGTCGGCATGGAGTTGGCAAAAGTGATAGTGCCAGACAAAGATAGAGCAGTCTTCTTCTAAGGTTGGCCAATGATACCCCTGTCAGATGATCTTCTTAGCAAGAGCTTGAGCATTGAAATGGCCCCCACAGACCCCATAATGTGCTTCTTTCAGCACCAACTGTGCTTCTTCTTCATTAACACATCTCAGTAAGGTTTCACTCAGGCTCCTCTTGTAAAGCACCTCTCCTAGGATTATGTACCATTGGGATACTCTTTTGATGGCCTTCTTCTCTTTGGAATTGGATCCAAGTGGGTATGTATAATCTTGATGGTACCTCGCAATCTCGTTAAACCATGGCTTCTCACCCTCATCTATTTCTTCCAACTCCACCAATATCTCCTCTCTCTACTCCAGATATTCCTTTCTGCCAAATCTCTCCTTGACCTTCAAAAAATGTCAATCCTTAATCGCTGACATTGACCTCCTACAGACATGGATAGTTCGCACCTGTCTACCTAGCGGGACTGATATAGATGAAGCTAAGGAGGCTAAGGCATCATCGAGAATATTTTGAGCTCGAGGAACATGGACAAAGGTGAGTTTGGAAAACAACTTATGTAGCAAGAGGTGAGTTCTTTGTTGGGTTTGAGGTTCGGATGAGAAGTTTGGCATTTGGTTAGGACTTAGCATAGAATCAGTTTACTATCACCTATCACTTTCAGTTCAGTGGCACCATAGAAGTGAGTGGCCTCTAGCCCGGCCAGCAAGGCTTCATATTCAGCTATATTGTTGGTAGCTGGAAAGTCAAGCTAAATGACTGTGCACTGGTGACACCCTCAGGTGACAAAAGGATGATTCTTATTCCCCTACAGTCTGAAATTAGAGCCCCGTCAAAATATAATGCCTAAAGGTTGGAAGATCGGATCAACATTAGTTCATCATCTGGGAGCTCTGACAGGACCGGGTCAAAGATGGGTATTGGACGGTGGGCAAGATGTTCGGCAATGGCATAACCCTTAATCACCTTCTGGGGAACATAGGTGATATTAAACTGTGAAAGAAAGATCTACCAACAACCTAACCAATCAGTCAGAATGGTCTTCTCAAGAAGGAACTTAATAGGATTGATGCAAGCAATAAGATTGACCTCATGAGCAAGAAAATAGTGTTTAAGCTTATGAACTACCCAACTAGTGTGGCACAGGTCTTCCAATATACTTTTTCTCAATTAATTAATTAAGTTAAACTTTTAAAACAATTTTAAAATTTAACTATGAGTGAATCTATGTCAATAAGGCTTAACATCAACCAATATGTCATTAAACACTTAAAACCGTTAAAATAATATTCTATAATTTTTTAGATCCTTTAGAAATTTATAGAAATTTAGAATTTTATAAATATTTAAACCATTTAAATATTTAAATAAATAATATAATAATATATTATATCAATTGACCGTGCCATGGTAAAAATCACATATACGGTCAAATTTGATGTTGGCACGGTGGGCTATGATTCCCAGTCAAAACCAAGAGTTGACCAAGATAAAATTTGGATCTACCCACAGCACTTCATATTGGGTTCGACAACCTAGTCCCGCCTTTGTCTCCACTCGATAAATAGGTAAAACAGAGGAAAACAATGCCTACAACAATGCTATCCAAATCTAGACATTCCGAGCATGGAAAATTTCTAAACAAATATCAGTTAGAATCATTAACAATTAAGACTTTCAGATCCGGTGCTATTTTTTCATGTAAAACTATAAATTGATGAGAAAAAGAGGAAGAACAGTGGGTGGTGCTGCCAAACTACTAAATAAAGACCATGATATTTTGAGAAGGATAACTCCTTATCAAAGTCATTAGAAATTCTGTAAAAAATACAATTTATAAACCTTGTCTAATATGGATTCCAAATAATCTGACTTTACCCCCTGAATCTTCACCAAAAGATAGAAATAGCGCGAGGAATGTGTTGCCGCCACTAGGACTCCTGTGGTAGGAAAATTTGTAAATCCTCTTCCTACACCACCATTCAAAGTAGAAGAAGAAAGGAAAACATTAGGTAATTGTATTACCTATCATCTGAAACCTTTTCAATGCTTCAATTTTCTTTATGGATAGAGATTTCACAAAATCCTCAAATTGGGTGACTGTTTGGGCATGACAGAAACATCAACTTTCGAAGTTTCTCCCAGACTCTACAGAGGTCCAAAATTCCAATGGTTTACACTGTTGGAAAGACCTATATCATGAGATTATACCATTGTCAATCAATCTCAAGTTTGTTTCATATATAGATTATGACAACTTCGACAATACAAATATTTGCACATACTCGAGAACACATAAAATAACATAGATTCTACGTCGATTTCAACCGAGACATGAACCTAGCATTGATTCCACTATAAAGAATCATCCTAAAAAATTTGGTTCTGCGGAAGCGACGATTTCTATGGGTTCATACTGAACTTGTCTCAATTGGAATTGAATGACAAAATTGAAAAATAAATCTCTATAGGTTTGAAAATGCTTGATAGTGATACATATAATCTCATGGAGAGGAAGAAGAAGAACTTTTGGTGCTTTTTAAGTAGTTCAAATATATAGTCTTTAGTAGTATCCACACGAACTTCATCCATAGTAGTTCTCCCTTCACATCGGGCTCGAGAACTCTTCCTAAACTGAGATCCATCACCCATGGACCTCTTCCAAAGAAAGGAGAAGGTAGGGAGAAGGCTAAGGATATGGTTTTCACCATTGTCTTGCTAGGTTTTGACTGAAAGTATGAATATTTATAAAAAAATTGAAATTTTTCATAAAACTCAAAATCTCTATAAGTTACACTTTTATCCAAGCATTTATGGATAAGTCCTTATGTGTGTGAACCACTAGGCCTAATAGCCTATTTGGTTGAGGTCTAATTAAAATAGAATAATTCTATTTAGTTAAATTAAATCTCTTATCCGATAATAGATTAATTGGCCTACCAATCATGTAGAGTATAAGTCACATCTCATAATCCCAAACGACTATAGAAATAATCTTATCTTTATCGAGCTTTTCCATCATCAGTTATTCCATGGTTATAAACCCTCATCCAATTGATGTCCCAGTCGGAAATGAGTATTGCATCAACTACCAACTCCTTTTTATATCACCTCTATAGGATCTTGTACTTGAAATTAGATCAATTAGAAAATTCCTTTTCCAAATATTCTCTCTATGCTATCTAGGGATTTAGAGTATTATTTCATAAGATATTCACTCTCACTTACTGAGTGGATGATCTCTTATTGTCCGCTCAATTACCTCCATCGTGTTTTCTTTATACTCAATTCATCACTATACTAGACCATCTAAATAGTAATCCATAAGTCAATGGTAAAAGAATAAATTCCACCCAACAAGGCATCTTTGGTGACTCTAGTCATAAGTTCAACCATGAAACTATGATGATAGAAAACCTTGATTGATAGTTCAGTAAAATACCATTCAGAGTTTTTAATTAAATCAGTTCAGTGAACTCAATCAACTAATGAGCACTTGTATGTGTATGTCAGTATCTCCACACTAATGACTAATGAGATTAGTCATCCTTATCATATGAGAATATATCATACGCACTAGTCTGTCCAGATCCTTGATGTCATATCTTAAGAATCCTTTGACTAGGAATATTTATATCACATATCATTAGATGATCGATCTCATTATCATAATCTTATCAGGATTCAATCATTATTGCATGCTATCAAGAACTTTATTATGATATATGCATCTAATAAGAGTTGGTAATGAAGATTTACCAAATTATTTGAATGAGATTTTTCTATAAAAGTTGAAACATATCATATATGGTTGGCTTGTAGGGCATAAATTTCTATCAAGATATATCAAATCCTTAAAAGATATTTTCTATTTCGTTCTAATCCTACTCTTAGATATGTCATTTGGTTCCAATAAATACAACTATGAAATGAAAGGAATCAAATACTTTTGCTGCTATGGTACAATTCCTTACAATGGATAAGAGCTAGGTTGAATTCATGGTCGAAACTAGGTGTTGACTCCAAAAATGGGTTCCGGATCGGCACCTCAAGAGAAGGTGAAAGATGGAATGGGGAAAAGGGAGTGAATCGGAAAACACTCGGAAAGCAGTAAAAGTCCTCACCTCGGTCCCACACTCACATTGATCCCCGAACTTTCATCTCACGGCGTTGCTTGAGCACCAGAGATGGTTTGGGTCATGTGGGAGGAGAGTGAGGAGGAGATGAACTTAATGCATGAAAACATTGAAGAAGTGTTCGCCAGGAGCTGCGGGCTCCGCTTTATGTAATAAAAATAGAAAGAAGTTGACCATGTGTATCTTAGCGCGGGAGATGATGTGTGGGTTAAACCTTCTTCTTCTTCGGCCGGCTGATGAAGAAGAGTCCAACTGGTGCTAACTTGATTGATCTGTGCAACTTAAAGACAATGAAAAAAAGTGAAAGAATGAATTAGACTTGAGTGAAGTGTAGTAACTAAAATAAGAAGATGTTAAATTAGCAATTGAAACCAAACTCACCGACTTCGGGGTGAGCCTTAACCCCTTCTTTTTGTGTTTTTAGTTATATAAAAATGATAAAAAAACTAAAATATGTTTTAAAAAAGTAAATAAACTGAATGAATTAGGTTGAGGAAGCTTATGGAGTGAATCAGCTTGAGTTGAAGCCGAGATTATGGAAACAAGTCGGTTCGGGTAGCCTTGCACCCTCCTAGTGCGACTTTGGTGCAGAGAAATCTACGGCTGACCCCAATTTCAGAATTGAGTCCCGTTTGTTTCTATGGATGGAGAGCTCATAGAGGAAGAGATATAATGTTGATGACTTCTCTGAAATACATTTGTAAAAGTTTGTAAAAAATATGAAAGTGGATAGATATGGAAGAACAGAACCTGGATGCACGCCCTCAGTGTAGCAATTGCCACGGACAGACGGCAAGTTGGAATTGAGTGCTGTCAGTTGAAAATGAAAGATAACGAGGAGAGGAACAACTCTTCTATTTAAGACTTTAGTATAAGGAGCTCCAGATTTTCTACAGAAGCTGATGAAGTTAGGTTGCTGCAGAACACACGGATTTGGCTTCTCCTTCACTTCGGGATCGATCTCTCAACGTCGGATCAGCTTTGGATGTCAGGATGGCCTTGGGAGGGAGTTTGGACAACCTCAGGATGAGCTAGGCATGGGGGGTTCAACCTTGGGTCGTTGGGAATAGTCCTCAATTTATAGAGATTGAAAACTAGTGCAAAATATGGAAATTGGTCCGACCGCGCCCATGCATTTCAAAGGAGGTAAGGGCGCGCCCTCAACCTGGGAGTGCGCAGGGCACGCCCTCAACTTGGGGGTACGGTCTATGCACCCCCTATTTCAAAGAAAGTGCGGGCGCGTTACGTGTCTCACTGATAAAAATCGTCGGAACTTTTCGGAAATTGCTAAAAATCGACTTGATAAGATGAACGCGCCCCGACCCGGGGGTGCGGCCAAAGTAAATGATAATTAGCGGGGGAAACTTTCCAAAATCTGGTTTAGAAGGTGTTAATCGGGGGTAATTTACAGTTTCCGAAAATAGACTGCGCCCTCGCGTTTCAAAGGAAGCGGGGGTGCACAGGGCGCATAGGGCGCGCCCCCGGACTGAGGGCACTCAGGGCACACCCCCAGTATGAGGGCACTCTGGGCGTGCCCTACCATTTCAAGGGGAGTGGGGGCGCGTTACACTCTCTCTCCTACGTGTGTATTCTGCGAGCCGTAACTTGTAAATGAGATGTTCGATTCGGCTTCCATTTGTTGCATTGGAAAGAGGGCCTTCAACCGCACCAAGTTGGTAAACCAGCCAGCATGACTCCCGAGATGTTCACACGGGGCTTTCTACCAGTTTACCCTCTCACAAAAAGTCGAAAATCATGGCGAAGATCTGAAAGGGCACAATTCCGATCGAGGACTATCGGGTCAACTCGGGATGACTTAAAATGATGACCGAACAAGTCTGGTATGATCGGAAAACCCGAAATCATCGAAAAATCACCGAAGCTCAAAAAAGCTGGAAATAATCGGGAAACCCTAAAATTGACCGAAACGGCCGTATGGCACTAATTGATGATAATATTCGGCTAGGATCGACCCGGATGACCCCAAAAGACCCGGTGATGACCGGAAAGGCCTAACACGTGGTCCGGGATAGCCGTGTCAGTACAGATCGAAAAACCATAACGAAGAAACCGTTATAGACTAACCGAAATGACTTGTCGTAAACCCCAAGTTTCATGGAACACATGTGAGACTCCCGAGACATTCAAGTGTGGACCATTCAAGGTCGATCATCGAGCAGGCTTCGTGTTTTCACCGTTCACGCGTGGCTCTCGCTTGAAGGTTACGGCATTGTTTTGGAAATCATCAGTCTATTCCCAACTTGTGAGGGGCTCCATCAACATCCTTAGCTCATCTCCATGAGGTAATCTGGATCAGATAAAGGTCAGATAATGGGTATCTCCCATGAAATAAGAGTCTAGCACTCTGAATCAGCCCAATTTGGTGTGTCTACACTAGGTATCATTGCCATGTTATTTTTATCTATTTTATGCATTCTAAAAATTGTATGAACCTCTATCTTGACATGGTAACCATAAATCGTATGTTATGTGGTTTTAGGAATGGTTGAATTTGTGTAAATCTTATGACATAGGGCTATTAAATGCTTTCTTTCATTCAAATTTTAAATTGTCGGAGAGTATGTATGGCGTCATTAAATGCTTTTTAGATTAGTCAAGTCATCCTCTAAAATTAGGGATCTTCGCTTTTATCTATCAACAAAAGTGTTGGAAGCCTTATGATGGTTTTGAAAGAAGGTAAATATGATATACCATTGTTTCCTTTTGTTTTCAGACAATGAACAGAGGTGGAGGCATTGAATTTGGTTGTTTTTTGGTGGTGAAAACTTCACTTCTTTATGCCCAACAATTGTCACCATATTTAGAGATAAGTCCAATAGATTTAAAATCCTAGTTTGATCATGATTCTACTCCTATTTTTATGAATTTTTTAGACTTTAGAAAGTCTGGAATTGGTGTCAAGATCTATGACCCCATCTTTCTCATTGCGATGCCCCTTATCATGGTAAGGAGATGGGGCATACTGGGTATTTTGAGACCCGGCTACATCTGCCACAGTTGATCCAGGTTTAAAAGACCAGGTCAACAAATGTTCTGACCTAGTCAAACTGGGCCAATGGGTGCTACATGTGACTGCACACAGCAATCCATGGATGACCACAACGGCACGCAATGCACAATGTTGATTGAGTGGCCCACTGTAATCGAGCCAGCTCACTACACTGGTTGTAAACAAAAGTGATCATTAATAACTAACTCTTTTTATCCCTACCTTAAGATGGAGATCTCCTCTATGACCCTGAAAAAGGGGTAGAACCCAATCATGGAGCTTTACAGTGCTCAACTTATAAATGATGGAAACAAGACTACCCGCCAGATCCACCTTTTTCTTTATAAATGGAAGGGCTGTCCAATTTTTGAGTAGTCAAGGAGGATGAGAAGGAAGGTGGAGGATGATAGAAATGTATGCTCTACAAGACAATCATATGTGATATGATTTTACATTTCTTATAATATCTTATTCAGTATAAATGGCATAACCTTCATTACTTGCACTATCTAGATGCGTCTATTGTAATGAAGTCCTAGGTTGCATGAAATGATGATTGAATCATGATGAGATCATGATAATGAGATCAATCATCTAGAAGCATGCACTCTAAATGTTCCTAGTCGTAGGATCCTTGAGACGGGACATCAAGGATCCGGTAAGACTAGTGTATATGATATCTTCTCATATGATAAGAATGACCGATCTCATTGGTCATCAGTGTGGGGACACTGAGATACATATACAGGTGCTCATTAGAGGAATGAGTTCACTGAACTGACCAGTATAGAATCCCTGAATGGTATCTTACCGAACTTGACTATCGATAGTGTTGGAAATTGTAACTGAGTGCAATTGTAATGTTGGAAATTGTAACTAAGTGCAATTAAATTCTTCCATTGGCCAAATTTTAATTATAAATCTTCAATATTCCTAAGACTAAAGTCATGGACTTAGAAATTGAAATTTTCAGCCTATGGGCTGACCTAAAAATTATTTGGACCATTATGCCTTTGGTGTGATTTAACATGAACTTTGCCCAAATTTGATATTTCTTGAATATCTTTCCAACCGGTAATTAGATTTTCAATTCATTTCGAGCATTGTTCAACCCAATTTAGCACAGAAAATATGGTGAAGTTGGTGTTTCTTGACAGAGTCCCAATTTGTTCCAAAGTGTCTAGGGCTAAGTGGTCATTTTGGCATTCCAATGTTCATTTTTTATATTTTGGACACTGTTGGGATGCTCACAATTGTGGCTATACAATGAGCTTGTTATCTTGGCCATTTTTAGCCTACAAAGACATGCCGAGGCATTTACAAAGCTCTTTTATCATCAGGTCCTTATTTTATAGAATTTAGGTTAGATTTTTAGACCGGCTCCAGCAATGCTCAAATTTGTAGTAAGTGAGATGAACGAAAAATTTTGGCACCAACATCAAGAACTACACTTAGCAACAATAGGAGAAGCAACTGACATATTAAAGGAGCACGATGATTGGACCTTTGTCACTAATTGGCCTACACACCAACCAGTTACCAATCTTAATTTTATTATGAAATCTTTCACCTCCTATATCACTCCTGATTAGCTCTAGACCATCTATGCACTCATAAAGATCAAATTACCTGTTGACTATCTTCTACTGAGCAAGGACAACCAGTTTTTACTCCCCGATTGGTATGTCATCAATTTGATGCACTCCCAGTCGATCATTCTTACACAAGGTATGTTGTCTTTATCTCTTCTCATTCTCATTCGGGGATAAGCCCAATTAGCTTGACTTTGGCAAGCCGAATCCCTCTTAGCCTTCAACCTATGCACTTGTTACTGTCCTCTTTTCATAGGCAAGATCATCTAGCTCAGACATAGCCCATTCTAGTCCTTCTCATCATTTGTCTTATATTTCTAGTCCTACTTTTGCTCAGCCCGCAACATGTTTGAAGTTCGAACCTACTCACTTTGCCACACTGGCTCACCTCGCACCTATTTGGGTGCCTTCTACACTTTTTGTAGTGCAACCTTCTTCTCCATTCACTCTGGAACCTTTAACTGATTAAGCTCTAGTTGACATGATCAACCACCTAGGGGGGGGGGAGGAATATAAGGAGCTCAAACACATACTGAGTTCCAAAGCAATTCTTGAAGTCAATGTTTCCTACCTTCTTACCTTCCATCTCCTTCCCTCGGGGATGCCGATCTTTAGTCTCTATAATGAAATAGGTAATTTCATTTTTCATGTTAAGGACTTCATGTATGAATCATAATTAGGACAAAAAGATCAGAAGACTCATGCCTTACACTTTAAGACGTCCTTGGATGGGTTGGCATTAGAGTGATTCTATTTGCTCGACCTAGTGGAGGTTAGCAATTTTGATCTAATCAAGAAAAAAAATCTTACAATGGTGAGATTGACCATGTTGGGCCAGCCTACTTGATTATTTACTATTTGATAAAATAAAGGATGATGAAGATTTTGTACAATATGTTGATAGATGGAGATCAATGGCCGATAAGCTTAAAGATACAATCTCATAATTAGAACAAGTCAAGATAATTGTTGTCATACCGGCCTTGGGAAACGTTTTGGCCTTGCATTATCCAAAAACCTTTCATAATTTTTATGAAGGGGTAAGATACATCTAAACTCAGCTCAAGATTTCATCAACCATGGATTTATAAAGATATCAAGTCCCTAGTGGGATAAGGATGCAAATGTTGTAGGAAACCCTATAGGAAACCATGAATACTAAGCTAGGAATCCTCTATAGCATAGGGTTGCCCCTCAATACATCAATCAATTTCAGACTTGCCCTCAGCCAAGTCATCTTCTTAATCAAGTTGCTCAACTCAGTGTACTTTAGCCGATTACACAATCCATGGGTCCTCAGCTAGTTATACAACTTAAGGCTCTTCAACAATCTCTCTAGCTCTCTATACATAGTCGAACTCTTCCAATCATTAGTTCACCAGCACCCGTACTAGAATTGACACTTCTTGTTCATCATTATGTTGATTTAATCGCAAACATATCCCAAAAACATGTTAATCAATAACATACACCTCCCTTGGTAGTAGAATCCACTTTTCATGTCAATCATCGGGCTATGTCAACATTGGTGCATATCGATCATGAACAAGATCAGCCATTAGGGGAATCTAAATTCTAAATCAATGAGGAATCTTTGACATCTAACTTTCAACCGATCCCTTCCTATCCTTTAGAAATCCCTTGGACCAATTATGCCCTTCATCCTCGAACAACCTTAGAAATAGCCTATGCTAGGCAATGCCAGGTTAAAGATTGTACATAAGTTTGATAAAGGGCTAGACAAAGATTTGTGAGGAGTAGCTTAGCTGGTGCAAACACTAGAATTGATCCCTATAGCAGAATTTGGTTGTCAAGAATTACACCCCTAAACCGTTGAATGACAAAGTTGAACTAGTCGTTGAAAGGAAGAATAAATCATTATCTTAGTAACTTTATGATCATGGGCCACAATTGAATCATCAATGTTCGGAAGAGTTAGGGTCATCTCCAAGATAGACAATTGAAAAGCTTATTAGAAGAGAAGAAGGAAAAAAGAAACCTAACCATAAAATAGGCAAGGTTAGACCAATTGATGATCAACAAAGAAGCATTAACATTTACAAAGGATATGGGACCTTCTTTAGCCAGACATGCCAACTTCCTATCATCAATTCTTGAACCAAGACCCAAAACTTCACGCCCCCTCAACTGGGAGCATGTGCCTATGATTTCTATCAACTAGGCCCATGAGTCTACAATCTCTTTCAACTAGGCCCTCATGTCTAGGCTCACTAGTCAGGTCCACATACCCGTGATTTATTTCGACTGGTACATCATGTATGTGCTCTTCAATCGGGCCCACATGCCCATCATGCTTCCAAATTGGGCCAGTGTGCCCACACTCACTCAAACTCGAGTCCATGTGCCACTTATCTCAAATATGAGCTTGCATGCTCACACTCACTCAAGCTCGGACCTGCATGCCCACACTCACTCCAACTTAGGCCTATGCACCACTTCTACTCAAATTTGGGCTAGTATGCTCACACTTAGTAAAACTCTAGCTCACCTGCCCACTTCTCCTCAATCAAGCCCACACTCTATCAACCTTCGGCCCGTGAGACACTTTTCTTCAACATCGGGATGACACACCCATCTTCTATCAATTTTTGACCCACATGCCCACCTTTCTTCAATTTTAGACTCACATACCCACTTTACTTCAGCCTTGGGCCCACAACTCACATTTCTTCCCTTACTTCAGCTTTGGGCCTGTATTCCCACCTTATTTCAGCTTCAGGTCCATGTGCTCACCTTACTTCAGCTTCGGGCCCACGAGCACATGCTCTTTAGTGGTGTCCTCGAGCCTAGCTTCAACAAATGGGTCCACAAGCCCATCAACGTCAAAAATTAGGCCCCCAAGCTTATCACTCTTCTCGATCGAGCCCATTAGCCCATCATTAATCTTTGAGCTTACAAGTCCACCACTTTCAATTTTCAGGCCCAGGGGCCCCACAAACCTACCTCACCCACCTTGGCCCACAGGCCAACCATCAACTGTTGGGCCCACATGCCCCTCTTTTTCACTCAAGCACTTGGTTCCATCTTTATCAAATGGGTCATCAAGCCCACCTTCAACACTTGGGCTTGCACGGCCATTTTTCCCAAACCATTCTTGGGTCCTCGGCCCCACTTTCAACTTTTGGGCCCGCAAGCCTATTTTAACTTTTCATCTACTTTAGGCTCTCAATCCATTTCTTTCAATACTTCTTAGTGCATAAAAACTCAAGGTAGAGAAATTTTAGAGTGATATGTCAAACCTTGCTTGACACATCATCCATGTTGACTCTGCAATGTCAACTCTACACATATGCATCTTTCCTTTTTCATGTTATCTCAAATCATTTATAGAAAAAGAATAATTTTATAGGTCATTGCATTGACAAGCATAAGCAATTGGGACACTTGCTACACCATCATCGACAAGGGTTTCTACTTCTGTCAGGTATTGCATGAAATTGCATTCATAATGTCATCCTCAAAGAAACATTCTTCATCTTTCCTTTTTCATGTTGATCTCAAATCTTTTGTTGAAGCAAAATAATTTTACAAGTCAATGCATCGACAAGTGTGAGCAACTAAGATACTTGCAACACCAACACCAACAATGAATTTCTTCATCTTTTAGGTATTATATGAAATTGCATTCATCATGTCATCCTCAAGGCAATATTCTTGAAAATTTTATTAGTCTCACATTTTGATGCAAACATGCAAGGATATAACTAAGTATAAAATTTATGATAGGTGGTATTTACAACTATTTTAAAAAATTAAAGAGAATTTGTGCAATGCAAGGTAGTTAACAAACAAATAAATCAATTGTGAAATGTAATCTACTCAAAAATGGAGAGAATATCTGGCCCTTACATTCACAAAAAAAGAATTGGCCAATCTAGAGATAAGAAAATGTGCCTTATGCATTACCATTCACATCAATGGAATAGGCATCAAATCATGTTTGGTTGATACCGAAGCCTCCATCAATGTTCTACCACTAGAGATGCTGTATTTATGTGAAATTTTTGTAGAGGATGCCCGATCATCTCAAATTATAGTGATCGCATATGAAAACTCGTAGAAGCCAATTCATGGTATGATCACACTCGATGTCAAGCTCGGACCATGAACAACGTTGTAGATTTTCATGTATTGGAGATGGAACCAACATACAAAGTCATTCTAGGGTGGCCTTATTTGGAAGCACTAGAGGTAGTTGCCTCCACTAATTATTAATGCATCAAATTCCCATACAAAAGTCAAGTAATCAAGGTTACTAGCATGCCCCTAGATTACTTGTCCTACCGTCACCACCTCTCGGACTACCAAATCAACCTATTCTGACAATCTTGGATCTATAAGAAACAAGCAGGCAGCCTAGGAAAGTCTGGAGAAGAAAAAAAAAGATGAAAATGGAACCATTGGATGGCATAAAATAAAGAGTTTGTGATATAAAGAGGATCGAGGAATTAGGAAAGAGTTACAAAGTAACACTGAGCTGATTAATCCCAAAAAGTTGCAACGAAAAGGTGGGGTTGGATATGATGGAACAATTGCCATTGGTCAAGAATTGAAATGCAAATACTTTGCTGGTTGTTTGCCCAAATTTTTTTTCAAGAAAGAAAATTCAAATCGCTAAGGATCAAGATGAACAAGAACAAGAGAAAATAAGAAGGACTAATGACCGAGAGGATGAGCTATATCCTATAATATCTCTCTTATTTTTTTCCAATGAAGAGGAATCAAACAAGGGGCCACTCTAGATTGCATCACTTATTGACCCACCTGAAGATCATCTTGCTAGTCAAACTCTAGAGTCAATCCAACCAACCCCACAATGGCCTTCCCTCATCATTTCATCTTCTGGGGCCTCCACCCCCAATTGCTTTGATATTCTTCTTGGGCATTCTAGCCCACTCTCATCGACTGAGCATTCAGGCCCACATACTTTTAGGTCCTCGAACACATCTCCTACTTTCAGGCCCATAAGCCCACTTGTCGCTTTTAGGCCCACGAGCTCATTTATTGCTTCAGGGCCAATGAGCACACCTTCTACTTTTGGGTCTATTAGCCCATCTCCTCTTATCAGGCCTACAAGCCGATCCTTTCGGGCCCGCAAGCCCACTTGCTATTCTTGGGCCCACAAGCCCACTTCCTCCTATTAGGCCCTCAAGTCCACCTCCTTCTATGATTATTAGGCCTACCGGCTGTCATCCCTTTCACTTAGAATTGGGCCAGAGTGCCCCCTTTATCAAACCTTGCTCAATGTCTTTCCCTCTTTCTCTCTCAGTATCCTCTCCCACTTCGGCCCCGTGGCAAATCTCACCCCAAATTGGGTATCTGACGCCCATTCTATCTTTTTATTAAATTCTTCCCAGAAAAACATCCTTCTTACAACTCAAATGTCAATCAAGGAAATGTCTAAACTTGTCCTAAAAGGCACCTTGACCCAAGAAGCCGCCATATCCCTAGTCGATTGTGAGAACCTCAAAATCTATGTTTTTGAAAAGAGTTCATTTTTATAAGTTTGAACTATCAACATTCAAGTTTTTTAGCAAAATAAGTGATAGTCTATAAATATACTAGATAATCTAGTGATATAAGAAAAGTATAGAACTAAGTTTTGTGTTCTGTGAAAATGTTTTTTGACCCCTTTCCATTGGATGGTGTGAATATCTAGTGTTTATTTACATTGAGCAACTACTCAAATACCCTTGATTATCTGCCATAGCAATATTTTTGCTAAGAGTGTGCACATCCACAATGTCTAAAGAACACAAAGGGCTTTGGCCTTTCAGGCTGATGAGATGCAAATAATTTTGGTTAAGTTTTCTTTTAAGTCTGTTGAAAGCATGTTGAAAGTTTGTTTTGTTCAGAGTTGGTTTAAGTTTAGGTTTTGATTGTTGAATGTTAAGTGTTGGATTTTGTTGTTCAAGTTGAATGACTTGATTTTGACTTAGTTAAATTTTGAATCAGTTTTGCTTGAAGTTGTTGATGAAATTGTTTAATTGTTGATGAATTTTTATTGTGTTTTAAGCAATCTAATTTGTTTAAGTTTGGTAGACATGTGTTAAGTCTTGTCTCATAATGGTTGGTGTTCTTGATACTAATTTAAGTGTGTTTGGTATATTTTAAGTGTTTTAAACTTCAACTCATCTTGGTTAAGTTTAAGTTCAGATTGTTAAGAACTTGCCTTTTCATTTGTCTTAAGATAAATTCTAAGTGTTTTAAAGTGTATTTGACATGTTTTACTTGTCTTCTTTAAGAAGTTAACTTTCACTTAAATTAAGTGTTTTAATTGAAGTTCTTAAATTTGTTTAAGTGTTTTCATATTTGGTCAAGTGCTTTTAAACTTAGATCTTATGTTAAGATTTGACTAAGTCTATTTTCAAATTTGGTTAAGTATTCTTCAGATGTGTCTAAGTATGTTCATACTTAGTTTTTTGTTCAGTCTACTTTCCATCTGGTACATTGGGCCAGCATCAATACCTAATCACATGCAATCAAGTGAAGTTCACAGAATTTGTTCATGCCTGAGTAAATGGTACATAGGCAATTCATATGCCAAGTTCATCAAAGTAGGCAGTTCATATGCCATGTCAACAATGTATGTAGTTCATATGCCATATCACGAAATGTCTAAGTGTATTAGTCTTCAACTTATCAAAAAATATTTTCTTCTCAAGGTGTAAACTCCCACAAGATTAAAAAAAATCTGCCAGTATGCTGACTTGTTTTTTGATCAATGTGGAAAATTATCTATTCTAAATGGTTAAGTCTTTTTGACTTTTCCACAGTGGGAAGGATTTGTTTGATAGGAAGCATGCCCCATACATACACCCAGGACATCATACTCGAAGCGTGTCCGGGCTAGCTGCCCAATGGAGCATCTATTTGTTGACTAACTCTTAACTCAGTTTTTTTGTCCATGCTTGAGGTAGCATCCAGTGGTGTACTAACTCCCTAGATTGTCTTTTTTAAGATGTGAAGTCTGACCTAGCATCTAGTTGTGGGCTAACTCCCCAACTTAACTTTTTTTAAGACTATAGCCTGAGGTAGCACCCAGTTAAGGGCTAACTTTCTAGGCATAGTCATTTTTTTAGTGTGAAGTCTAGGATACCACCCAGTGGTGGGCTAACTCTTCAGACTTAGTCAAGTTTTTTAACTTCAAGTTGAAGTGTCTAGGGTAGCGTCCAGTTGTGGACTAGTCATTTTTGTCAAATGTCCAATGGGCCAGTTCAAGTCTAATCAGCACAATGGACCAGTCTTTAAGTCCTTGGGCCAAAGAGGCCTATTTTTTGTCTTCATGGGCCAGCAAGGCCTGTTCTTTGCACTTCAGAGGCCAAAAAGGCCTGCTTTTCAACTTGTCCACCTTAGTCATTTTTTGCTTTGTTTGCTGCAGTAGAAGATGGTGTGCACCTCCATGTAGAGAGTTGGAAGGATGACCTGTTTTTTGATACTGTTTTGTGACCAAGATAGCTCTCCTAGGGAGCCAATAGAAGGGGACATAGGGACCTGTTTAAAGGGAGTTCTGATGGGACAAGAATGGGCTGATGGGGCTACTGTTCGTCTGATGCATAGGTGGGCAGAGTTGGGGCCAATTGGATGGCCAAATGAAGATGCCAAGGGGCTGTCCAGAGAAGTCTGGTTAAGGGACTGGTTTTTGGGCAAACAAGGGGCCTAATCAGGGGACATGCTAAGGCACACAAGAGGCCTAATTATGGATGGAATTATGGGCACTTAGGGGGCTTGATTGAGAAGCTCAGAGGTGTCTGAACATGGAGCACACAAAGGGGGCCTGATCAGGTGATCTAATGGGGACCTCATTAAGGGACAGCAAGGGGTCTGATTGAAGGGCTCAAGGGGGCCTGATTAGAAGGCAACAAGGGCTGGTTTATAAGGACAGCAAGAACTGTTTTTGTAGATGCCCAATGAGGGTAACCAAGGGGGCTGTTTGCAAGCCATCTAGGGGCTGTGCACACATGTATAGCAAGGGGCTTGAATTGGGACACCAAGGGGTTTGATTGAGGGCCAAATTGGAGTTCTCATGGGGCTGGTCTAAGGAGGCATCAGGGAGGGGATTTCGCCGGCCTAGACAGGAGCCTGATCAGGTGGTTCTTCAGGGTTATGTCTGAAGGTTTTGTGAATGGCAAACGAGAAGGCCATGGGGAAGAGAAAGAAGAGGGGAGAAAGAGAAATAAAGTATACATCTCTCCTTACCTTTCTGACACAATTTCTGCTGGAGGATGAAGAAGGAGATGGTTGGCCTTCTCTTCTTCTTCTTCTTCTTCTTCTTCTTTCGCAGATGGTGCTGGGGTTGGCACACCAAGAAGAACTTGCTACTGTTGGAATTGATGCACCAAGGAAAGCTGGGTGCAGTTACTGCTGGTGCACTTGCAAGAGAAAACTCCTTTCTTCTTAATTTTCTTCACTTGTCACACCAAAGATGAAAAGGAGAGCTTTCTGACTTGTTGCTGAAGGCGTCCACACAAGAGGAGGAAGAGTTGGAGAAAGGCTAATGGCTCTCTAAAGAAAGGAGTGAACTGGAGAAAGGTTGATGCACTGGTGCCGATGGCTAGTTGCGGCCATGGCCAGATGGCAGGCCTTTTTATAGGGGAATGGGGAACCATATATAGATGGGGATAAGGCCAGGAGCGTGAGATTCCTAATGTATAAAGATTTATACTTCAACAAGACTCCAAATTGAAAAATAAGACTCAACCATCTGATGTGTGTGTGAGATGAGCAGCTAGCACACCATCTCCTATAATGTAGGGCATCTTGCACACATGGCAGTTGGGAAAGGGATGATATTTAGCCAAATAAGAGTCATATGATGGGTAGGATAAGGCTGAGGGAGATAAGGATAATAAAATAAGAGATAAGGTAGTTGGGAGTAAAATTTACCTTAAAGAAAATGATGACGAAAATGAGATAATGTTCAAAGTAAGATGAGGACAAGATGAGATGGGGTGCGGATGTTGGCGCACCCAATCCTAAATTGCAGGTGCTTGTGTGCACAAATCTGGTGGGAGGGAGCTGGTTTCAGACAAATGAGGCTTGGGTTAGCCCAACTTGGGTTAATCTTAACCCAGGTTTCATCAAACTGCTCTCGATCTGATGGATACCATTAATTCTGGCTAGAAATTAATTAAACACACCTTGAATTAATCCAAAAAAATATGGAATAAGCTCTAATGACTATTTATCTTGTGAACCATCAAGATGTGTGACCATGATGTTGAATTGCATCATATCTTTTGATTTTACTAATTTCCCCGATCGATACTATCTTAGCTGTCGATAATGTCGAAACTATAATTGAGTGCAACTAAATTTTTCTGTTGGCCAAATTCTAATTCCAATGCATCAATATTTCCTATAATAAAGTCATTTAGGCTTATCTAAAAATTATTTGGACCATCATTTCCTGTTGTGATTTAATACGGACTTTGTCCGAGTTTTATTTTCCTTGAATAACTTTTCAACCAGTGGTCAGATTCTCAATCCATTTCGAGTGTTGTCGAGATCTATGTGACACTAACAATATGGTGAAGTTGGATTTTATTGATAGAGTCCCAACTTGTCCCGAGGTGTCAAGGGCACAATGGTCATTTTGGCCATTCGGTGTTCATTTTCCATGTTTTGGGCATCGTTGCGAAGCTCTCGACCGGGGCTATGCAATGAGCACATTTCCTTGGCCATTTGGAGCCTATTGAGTTATGCCAAGGCATTTATAGAGATTTTTTGTGTCAACTGATCTTTCTTTTACCAAATCTAGGTCTGATTTTTGGATCGACTTCAGCATTGCTCAAATATGTATCGAGTGAGTTGAACAGAAAATTTTGGTGCCAACATCAACCTAATTTTCCCTTTGTATTCTCCAATAAATTATACCTCTTCCACCTCCTCTTCCTCCTCCTCTATAATTTTTCTTCTTTAAGTTTAATTTCAAATAGAAATAGAAAAAAAATTAAAGGTATAAAGAATTCCATGGCGATATCTACATCAGTCAGCTTAGAAAAGCATAGAATGTGCCAAGAAATCAAAATACTTAGAAAATGCTATTCATTTGAAAGAAATCTCATATGAGGATAAGGACAACATTGATCAAACTTTAAGGGTCTATGAGGTTGTGTCGGAAAAGGATCCTAGGTTTGAGGAGGAAGAAGAGGATTTAGCTGATGCTTATGCTTCTAGACTTGATAGATTTGAAGAACCGTGAGCCATAGTGGATGAGCCAACTAAATAACTCAACCTTGGAATGCCAGAAGATCCTAAGAACATCATAAGTGCCAACCTCACCTCTGTAGAAAAATAGAATCTAATGGGTTATTGCAAGAATACAAGCACATGTTTGCATGGACATATATGACATGCCATGCTTAGACAATTCATTGGTAGAACACAAACTGACTTTAAAACCCGAAGATACCAAGGCAAACAAAAGTTAAAAGTATTTCACCTAGATGCAGCATTGAAAATGATAGAAGTTGTCGATAACTTACACCAAGTAAAATTTCTTAGAGTTGTCCTCTATCCACAATGGGTGGCGAATATAGTCCCAGTCATGAAGAAAGATGAAAAGGTGCAAATTTGTATTGACTTAATGGACATAACCTAAGCATGTCTTAAAGATGACTTTCTAACCAATCAGTCATCATAGAACCCCCACGGGGCATCTCCATATCACTTGGTCCTTAAGTTTGATCCTTCTAGATGTTTCTAAGTTTCCAGGTTCCTCCTGTCGTTTCCAGTTGTCGACCCAAGTCGCACGGGTTACCACTAGCTTTTTCAGTCATTCTAAGTTCTCCGAGTCATCCCCGGTTCTTTTGAGCATCTCTCTAAGTTTTTTGGGTTCCTTCTATCATTTTCGATCATCAACATGAGTTGTACGGGTTGCCATCGGCTTTTTCTAATCATTCTAAGTTAATTAGGTCATACTTGGTTCTTCAGATCACCTTTTCAACTTTTCTAGGTTCCTCTCATCATTTTGGATCATCAACCTGAGTTGTACAAGTTGCCACAAACTTTTGGGTCATTCAGTGTTTATTCAAGTTATCACCACTTTTTTTAGTTTCAAATCACCACTTGGGCCTTAGGTACTACTGGGAGGATAAACCAAAAGTTAAAGTCCTGTTGATAAATCTCTGGTTGTGTACTAGCTGGTTTACTAATTTGAAGAGCTGTGTTTCCGAGTCCTCTTTCAAACGCAACAAATGGGAGTCAAAATAGTGGTCCCGTTTGTAAGTTACGGTTTGTGAAGCAGGTGTGCACAGGAGAGAGAACTGATGCACCCCTGAACTGGGGCGTCATATGCGTGCCCTCAAGGTGACGGCACAGTCTACGTGCCCTCAACCTAAGGTTGCATCTAATTTTGGAAACCTATTTCTCTTTCTATTTTATGACTTTCCAAAGATAATTTGTAAGGGTTTTTTTCAAAAGATGTTCAATTTGACCGCACCTTCAAGTCGGGGGCACGTCTATTTTGGAAAGCACCAATTTTGGAACATTTTTGGACCAATTCGGCCAAAAACAACAACCGCAGCCGAATGCACCCTCGATGAGGGGGCACGGTGACCACGCCCAAATGGTAGGGTGCGGTTTGTGTGCCCTCACCTTGAGGGTGCGTCCAGTCAGTTTCCCAATTTCATGTCGTCTTTGACTCTCTGTAAATTTGGGCCATTAGGATATGATCCAGTGTTACCCTCCTCATTCTTTGGCTTCCCTAGGCTTGTCCCAATCTCCCCAAGTCATTCTCTCTTCGTCTTGGTGATAGAAATCATTATAAAGTGAGAGAGAAGCCAATCTATGCTCTATCTTGCTGCTATGTTGATCATCAGCTTCCACAGATTTCCATAAAAATTTTATGGCTAGGTCTCTTCCATAATAAGTGTTTCTCATTGAGTTACCTCTCATCTCCAACAAACGAGGATCAATTCTGACATCTCCTCTGCTTGTAGCGGCTTCTACACTGGCATTGTGCAAATAGATCCATAGTCTACTATTTTCTAACATTGTCTTGTTAATCAATTTGTATACACTTCTTGGTAGATTCAGTTTATACCAACTTCATAGAAACTGTATCCCAGTCGGTTATATTTCATTACCAATAAGAATCATTCAATTTTGACATCTGTGGTGCCTTTAGCGTGTTCTGCATTGGCATCGTGATAGTGATTCCCAGATCTTCACTTTCCAATATCAGATTTATTAGGTAAATTCAAACATCTTATTAGAGAATTCAAGTAAAATTCCTTAACTCTAGAATTACCCTGGGTGCTTCTTCTTTAGTTTAAAAAAATGGGAGTTCATTCCAACTTCCAAACTATTTGTGGTGATTGTTTAAACAAGGTCACACAGTCTGGTTCTGCTTCTAGTTTTTGTTCACTTCTGAAATTTCTACAGGTCTGTACGAACATATTCTGGAGAGGTAGTCACCAAAGAAATTCATTTAAGTTATATATCCATTTCAAGAAATGGCACGCAATTTTGACATTGGGATTGTCCATGGCATGCTCTGCACCAAAGTCTTGCCAGACAATGTTGATTGCACCCTCAATCCAAGGGCGCGTAGACCACACCCTCAACCATAGAGTGCTGCCTCTGCAACTCTGCCTTTGTTCAGCCCAACCAGATCGGTGATATCTCCTCCATTTTATTTCAGATTTTAGTAGTTCAACTTTTTACTTCTTCATCATTCATCCAACATCATTTATACATCATTTTTATTTAATTTTGCATCATCTCATATTTCATAAAAATCCAAGAAAAGGGTTAGGGCTTGCCCTAATCAAGTAAGTTCTAGTCTGATTCTTTGTTTTCCGCTCTCTCTTTTATAGTTCACACATTTTTTATAGTTTTAATTAGTTTCTTTTACTTGGTTCTTTGTTTCAAGTTGCACAAGTACATCAAGCTAGCATCAGTTGTAGACTCTTCTTCATCGGGCGGTCGAGGAAGGAGAAAGTTGAACCCAAACATTTGTTTCCTATGCTACGGTACACATAGTCATCCTTTACTTAATTCATATTTTATTTAATTTAAGGTGGAGCCCGTGACTCCTGGTGACCACTTTTCTTCATCTCTACCTTTACTTCATCTTCTCTTTTATTTCTGATTTCTCTTAGTTTCATTTTCCTCATTCTCCTCCCACACGACCGGAATCATCTCTCAGGTGCTCGAGCAACAACGAGGGATAAAAGTTCATATCAATGTGAGTGTGAAATTGAGGTGAGAGCATTCCCTTTTCCTAACCCTTCCGTTGTGGTGACCCGGGACTTATTTTGCAGTCGACAACTTCTTGGCGAACACGGTGGGACAATCATTGTCCTTAACTGTGCTTGCTTGATATTCTAATGTAATTCCTCTCTTTTTCAAACCGGTTCCTGCGTGAACCACCCTTTAGTTGCTAGTTACTAGTTGTTTGCTTTGTTGCATGATTGCTTCTCTTGCTTGCATATCTCATTCAAATACTTGTTTGCTTAATTGGTTGCTTTCATTTCATGTTTGAATAAATTGATTATTCCTCTTCCTCTCTTTTTTCATTTTCTTTTTTCATTAGATATGCATTGGGTACATGACTTATTCCGATCTGTAGGGCATTCGAGGCTAGGGCTCTCTCTCCCAACACACCTTCACCCTCCAAACCACCTTCTTGGTTTATTCCAACATCTCTTATGGGATATTCCTTACTAGTTGACTTGGTTTGTTTCTATCAAGGCCTCTTTAAGTCCCTATCTATGGAGTATTTCTTTCCACACGATTGGGCTAGTTGTAACATTGATCCCAAAACCCGAAGAACCCAAGTTCACATTTGTGGTGAGTTTGTGAGAACCTTAGGTCATCGGTGATTGAGGTGATAGGAATCAATCCTACAAGTGTTAGTGAACAATTCTTAAAAAGCAATCTAATCTAAGGTTCAAAAAAATTTATTGCATAATCATTTAAGAATCTTTGCACAACTTGTTTGTCAAGAATAATTGAAAACAACAAAGATCTTCAAAAGTCATAAATAACAAAAGTCTCTATAATTTTGTGTTCAACTTGTTCGTCAAATTAAAATTGAAAACATAAATAAATTTTTAAACATTAAAGTAACACAAATAATCTTTTTAATTTTGTGTTCACCTTGCTTGTCATTAAAAAAATGAAAACAACAAAATTTTGAAAAATACCCAAAAACTACAAAAGTACACTTGTTCTTTTCATCTACTCTTTGGAAAAGTTTGATAGGATGCCCATGATGCTAAGGTCCAGAAGACACATCGGGATGTTGGACTACTTTAAGCAAGAAGAGTAGGAGGTTGGTGTCTATGAGCTCCAACAACAATCCATGGTTTAACCAAAGGGCCATGTCAATGACGTTATGGAACCAAAAGTCCAAGGGGCTTCCCATCAATTTGCTCCACACAGTGTAGAGCAACTCTTTAAGGATCTATCTTTTCACATTGATCTCGAGACTTTGTCAATCATGTAATCCCTAGTAAAGGGCAAGATGCCCTCTAATCAAGGTCCAACCAAAGTCAACTGAGCTGCCTCACCTCCCCAATCAGTGGTTTAGTCTCTTATCCTAACTCCACTTGGATAGTCTTGTTACGTTGCTTTACCTACTCACTCCATTGTAGGGTATTCATCAAATTCCTTGCAAGTTCATACTCCCAACCCAAAACCTCTGGTCCAATCATCTCGTTTTCTTGTAAATCACATGTTAGCTCCCATATCCCAAGAACACACTCTTACTCAAGCATTCATTCATAAGCTCAACCGAATGGTTGAGCATTATCTAAAATTGAGGTACCAGTTAGATTCGAAAGCTACCCCTAAAATCCTTGTTCTCTCTTTCTCAGATCTTAATCTTCCCTTGCCGAGATGCCAATTTTTCAATGCTACAACGACACTGGCAACCAATTATTCCACATGAAAAATTTCTTCTATGATTCATCTTTTTGGAAGAATGATGACAAAGCCCTCGTATTTCTTTTTAGACACGCTCCTTGAAAGGGTCGGCCCTAGAGTGGTTCTACTTGATCGATTCCACAGAAGCAAGCTACTTCAAGATTGTCAAAGCTATGTTCCTACAATGGTGACAATATTGTGTAGAGCCTACATACTCTATCACTAACCTGATTGCCGACAAGATGAAAGGTGAGGAGATGAGGATTCTATGCAATATGCTGATAGGTGGAGGTCAATGGCCAATAAGCTTAAAGATACAATCTCAAAGCCAAAGCAAGTCAAGATGATTGTTGTCGATGCCACACTGGCTCTAAGAAATACTTTGGTTTTGTACTATCCTAAAACCATGCATGAATTATATGATGGGGCGAGGTACATTCAAGCCCAGCTTAAGGATACATTAATCATGGATCCAACATACAGATTGTAGGATACATTGATCATGGATCAACATAGAAATTGTCACGCCCCGGATTTTTAACAGGCATAGCGGGATAATCCGACGACGCGACCAGGGAAAATTAACCCCGTAAAAAAACATCGGTTTGTGAAAAATGAAGACAACTAGGTCCCAGTTTATACGTCCACAGAATCAAATTAAATACAATGCTATAATCTAAACAAAGCTAAATACCATCTCAATAAAAATATCATCCAATTGCTTTCTCGAGAATCGATCCCCCACGCTTCTGCTGCGCTAAAATTGATTACCTGAAAATTGATAAGAGGATTGGAATGAGTACGATGACTCAGTTGACACCCCATCATCCACCAAATCGGATAGCCAGAAGGCCCTAGATGTTAATTATATAGGTACCCAGACCTACACCAATTATATACAAATATAGGCTAGTCAATACATTAGATATATGACTTAATCCATGTGTTTTACACCACCAACCAAAGCCTATAATCACACTAACCAGCACCTATATGCATCATAACATGACCTAGAAAGATGGTATGAACATATGCATAGACACCTACTATATGCTTATGATGATATACTACAAATGAGACAAACCATACATACACAATTCAACACAACTTGATACTTGACAAAATAAAATACATCACTAGACCACCTATACCATACCATGCAAAATGCATCTATCCTCTAACAAGAATCACATTCACACATATGCACCTATCCTCTAATAGATGCACATATCCTCTACAAAGATTTTCATTAGCAAGGAATGCGTCGTCTTGCCATCTCAACCAGCTACCACCAGATCTATCATATATAAGTACCATATACTAATCGAAATCCCATAGTGCACCTAGGCAGTGGTGACACGTAGGATGCCCGCAGGATCTGGGATCAAAGGATGCACCAGACGGTTCTAACCCCTCGCTGCCCTCGAGTCACGACTACCTAGTCTGGTGTAGCTCAGTTTTCCATTCACAGTTCCAATGCATCATGCATCCACCTCAATCATGCCATGCCATGACCACCGATATGCAAGATCAATGAACATCAACAATACTATGCCATGACATAACAACACAAACTATGAACATTAACTTGAATATATACACAACTGATCCATGTTAGACAACCATGCTCAAAATGAACTAAGATGAGACAATAACAACATACAAACACCTAAGCAAGATTAAACATGGACATAACTAGATGCTGGAAAATTAATCACCATAACCTCTAATTTTTGTTAACCTATGATCACAAACATAACAAGGTTCACTTGCTCTATATACACTAATATACAATCGGATGACAAATTAAAAGGATCAATATTACACTACTACTAAGTATGATTACATATATATATACATAAACAACGACAAGCACCTATCAACATATATACTATGCATCTAGCTAATTAACCCATGCTAACTCACAAATTACGTAAAACATAACTACACACCCCTTTAATAAAAAGGCTAATTCTATAGATCATGGAGAATTAAAATAGAAATTTTAATGATAGTAGACACGTCAAGGATGCCTATCGGATTGGTGCAAGAAAAGACGGGGATCGGCAGCCGAAAACGATACCGGACGTCGAGAACGCAACGCACAAATCAAATCACCAAAGCTACAGGAAAAATACAATTAGAATGGTGGGGGGGTTATGCCATCGGATCAATAGAGGGAAAAATAAGGGGGATTATATGATCGATACTCAAGAGAGAGAGAAGGAGAGAGAGAGAAGAGGAGCTCACGGCGGCGATAGGGGCGGGGTGCACCGGCGGTCGATGGGGAGGTGGCGCACGGCGGAGAGCTGGCTAGCGCACAGCGCTGCGGCGGTGAGCGGCGAGCGGCGGGGACCAGCTGGCGCACGGTGCTGGCAAGGGCAAACGGCGCACGGCTGCGCTGGCATGCACACCGATGGGCGGGGCAGCTGGCCGCGGTGAGGCGGCGTTGGGTGCGCGGGCGGCGGTGGCTGGCCACGCGGGGCGGCGGTTGACCCGGGCGGCGTCGCAGGGGGTGGCAGCGTCGTGCGCTGGCGTGCGAGGATGTCGACGATAGGCGATGGTGGAACGGCCACGGGAAGAGGTACGATAGAGGGAGGGCGACGGTGAAGCGGCGCAGGCATGGGTGGCGACGGCGCTCACGGGCGGCGGCGCGCTCGCGGAGGCGGCTGATGCAGGCGTTGGACGAGGTGGAGGCGACGGCGAGGCGGGATGGCCGTGGGGCAGGCCGGGGACGGCGACGTGCAAGGAGGCACGAGGGGGGGTGACCGCGGGGCGTCGCGCGGGTGGGCGGCGACGACGGGCGCGTTGGTGGGCAACAACACAGGTGGGCGAGGCGGCGAGGAGGCGGGACGGCTATGGCGGCCGGGCGGGAGGCTTCACGCGGTGACCGGCGAGGGGTGGCATGGTGCTCGCGCGGGCCTGCAGCAGCGGCTGAGGTTGGCAAGGGCGGCGCTGCATGGCGCGGGCGGCAGCGCAAGGGGTGGCGGTGTGGCATGGGCGGACGGCGACCGGTGGGCTGCGGAAGGCACGCGAAGGCGAGGGGGGGATAATGCCAATGCGCAGGCGATGGATAGGAGGGAGAGAGAGAGAGAGACAGAGCACGGCGATGATGCGGCAGTGCAAGCGCGGAGGCGGAATGGCGTTGGCGGCAATGGTCGCACGGCGAGGAGGCGGCCGTGCGGAGGTGCACGGGCGCGATGGAGAGAAGAGAGAGAGAGGGAGGCCGAGGGTGAGACGGCGGTTCAACAGGTGACGAGGGCGTCCGAAGGGGGCGGCGGACGGTGCTAAAGGGGAAGAAATAAGGGAGAAAGAGAGAGAAGCAACGTTTTTGACGAGGAGAAAATGGCAACGCCTACGCCAAGCAAGGCAATGTTACGATAAATTCAACAAGAAAATTATTAATAAGATTATAACGTAATTAGGAAATAGAGAGAATAAATAAACATGATTTTATGGAGAGAGAAAAAAAATTAAAGAGATATAAAATAAATAATGAACACCTGTTATAATTAACAAATAACTATCAACTAAACTAATAAGACACAATATAAATAAATAAAAACACTTACGTATCTATATAAACATCTAAAAATAATTTAAGCACCTTACGGAAATAATTAAAATACTACGATAATAATCTAAATAATACTACAAAAACCCGGAATATTACAGAAATCCTTGACAACATAGGGTTGCCCCTTAGCAAATCAGTCATATTTCTCAGTTAGTCACACAACCCATGGCTCATTAACCAGTTGACTAACTTGTGACTCCTCAAAACAGCTTTCACAACCAGTTTGTGCATAATCAAGTTCATCCAATCATTCATACACCTATTTTGATAACAGAACCATTTCCTCTTGCCCACCATCATGTCACTTCAGTATCAATGATGGAGCAAAGCAAGCCTGGACATGATCAGTCCATAGAGGAATCCCAAATTCATATTGATAAGGACTCTCCCATGTCTGACTTTCAACCAACCTCTCATATTTCTTAAGAATCCCCTGAACAAGGCACACTCTATCGTTTAACAACCTCAAGAACAGCCCATGCTAGGCAACCCCAAGCTGGTGGTTATAGCAAATTATGATGAAGGGCTAGGCAAGGATTTACAAGAGGTAGCTCAACAAATAAAATCATTAGAGTTGATCCTTGAAAATGGTCAGACTAAATCGACCTCTAAATTGAAGAATGGCGAGAATGAATCAGTCAACGAAATAGGGAACATATCATTGCCTTAGGGCCTCCATGATCAAGGGCCATAATTGGCCCATCAATCTATCGAAGAATTATGGTCTCATTAGAGTATAAGACCATAAACTAGGTGAGGATCAGCCATTGCATTCATTGGAATTAATCCTTGAGGTTGGTCAGACTAAATTGACTCTTGAAGTAAAAAAAAAAAGAAGAATAGACCTGGTCAGTAAAATAGAGAATGAATCTACAAGCCTCCACAAGAATGTAGACCTCGGCAATGACATATTGGGACCTCTCTAACTAGGCAGGCAAATTTCTCAAAATCAATCTTGAGGCAACGACCCTTACTCCATTCACCTTGTAAGCAACACTCTGGCCTATGGGCCTACAACCAATCAATTTTAGGGCCCCGATCCTTACCTCAAGCTTTGTGCTATCGACAATCAAGCCCATGGGCCCACGATTCATCAATCTTAAGGCCATGACCCTTTCTTTATTCTTCTTGCAATCATCAATCGGGCCCAAAGGCCCAAAATCTTTCAATTGTTGGGCCACGACCCACACTTCATCTCATTCAATTAGGCCCTTTTTCTCCTCTTCTACAATCAGGCGGCTATTATGCCCCATTTTCATCAACCAGGCCCATGTGCTCCCTTCATTCAACTGGGCCCATGTTTTTCTTTTATCCAACTAGGCCCACGTGCCCACAACTTTCTTCAACCGAGCTCATGTGCCGCTTTTGTTCAACTAGGCCCACATGCCCTAAAATTTTCTAAATCAAGCTCACATGCTCATGACCTCTCTCATATGAGCCCATTGTGGGTGGTTTTCATGAGATCGTGTCATGTGTGTGTCCTCTTCCTTTGGATTTCGCAAGCTAGCTTATGTTGAGCACGTCAGTTGACACAGACGGGGATTTCTTCTCATGAGTCTAGCCTATGCTCTACTCCTTCCTCTTCTTTTCTTCTTCACACTCACCTTGATCCTTGAGTAAGCGATTATTGATGTCACTTGGGCATCGAAGAGCTAACTTGGGTCATGTGGAGAATGGAGGGGAAAGAAGATTGTAGAGAGGAGTTGACATACTCAACAAAACTAAGTAATTGCGGAATCAGGAAGGGAAGGGTGGGTGTAGTCGCCAGGAGCCCAAAAGCTCCAAAAGAGTGGAATGAAGAAAGTGAAACTGAACTAGAATGATTGATCGGTTACCTCTTGAACGGGAGATTGTAGTGAGTTCTATCTTCTCCTTCCTCATCTGGTCAGGGAAGAAGAGCCTTGAGAAAAATGATGCTTACTTGAAAGTAGATCATAAATGAAAGTACAAAAGCAATGAATCAGAGCTAAACATAGAGTAGCAACTAAGCTAAAAAGAAAAGAAATGATAAAAGAGGTTGAATGAACTAGATTAGGACCCGGCTAGGGTCACCTGGCATCCTATCAGAAGAGTGTCTGCGACTTCCATAGACAACTTTTGGCATGATCTTCTCTTAGTTCCAATGGGACTTGCCAAGGGTTTCCACTCAATGTGATGGCTCCTTGATGCTCTTTGGAATGTGGTGGAGAGGTTGATGGCCTTCTTACAATGTTAGAGGGGTGTTTGGGTACCTTTTCAATGGTGTGAAGTGGGTAAGACAATGAGGATGTAATGGGGGTGTTGGATGACTTGGAGATGGAATTGAGAACTCTAGGGTTACCTAGATGGGTTGGGGAGATGCAAGGGTGCTCAAGGAAGTTCTCTGGGATCTCTTGAAGTGATTGGCCTCTTGGTTAGCACTGGTTGAAGCTGGTTGGAACCTCTTTAATATGGGAGAAAGGTCACCTTTTATAGGCCCACGTGTTGACAAAGGAACTCTCCAAGCGCAGGAGCTGGCATCCTACTTGGGGGGGCACCAGGTGTCGCACTACCAGAGCATTCATAACTACTTTGACCATGGTAGGCGTACATCCCTGACTTGTGCAGACTATGTGGTATCAGTTGGCAGGCCAGATGCCAGGCGCTCCTTGATCAAGTTGATAGATGTCCTGCCTACAGAGCCCTTGATAACAGTCTCTAACAAATCTGTCTGAGATTCCCCTATCATGCACGATCTCTGGGGACAATTGTTGACGAGATTCTCGACATCTTCTTAGGAAGATGCCTACAATCTCATCAACACTATAGCGTTGTTGGCTGATTTCAAATTTGGGGAAAAAATGGGTGGGAGAGCCAGGTGCTCTGGTGACCCAATGCCAGGTGGCATGGAGGCAAGATGCTTACTATGTCCCTCAGAGTTCGGTCATTTTTGTGCTGAGTTGGGTTCCTTATTTGAAAAAGGCAAGTGTTGCCTATAAAAACAAGAATTTTGGTCCCTGTAATTAGACCAAATTCACGTATCTACAACTTGCTCACATTGGTGTCAATTTTGCAAGGGAGCAGCACGGAGTGAAGTAGAAACAACCATAGTGAGGTGTAGCGGAGCAAAGCGGTGGTGAAGTGAAAAATCGACAGCAAGGTGTAGATTTAGATATGTGACTCACGACCTAATCATGCATGTTCAACTTCCTTAGGTCCCTCAATTGCCCCTTTGTCCCTTTCGGATCACTCCCATGGCTGATTGGAAAGGAGATGTGCTACGGGCATGAGAGAGGAAAATAACAAGCATGCTTCCACGTGAGAGGAACCTCCAAGCGTGACTCATGAGTTCATCTCGGTTAGCAACCCAACTTTGTGGTGTGCTTGTACATAGAAAGAATTAATAGGAATCAATTTTAAGTCAAAAGAATTTACAATTGACTGGGATTAAATCTCTCAAATTCATTGGGGTCCTCATGGGAACACTAATTTAGCTCTAAATGGAATAACCTCTCACTCCAATAAGAACACTTTCTCATCTTGCTGAAGAAAATAGCTCTTGTAGAAATGATCAAAGTGATATAGAAAATGATGTATGTAAATGCATGCTAAGCGAAAGAAATAAAAATTAGCATTAGAAAATAGTTGAAGATATAGATCATATGCAATGGGTCAAGATGCCTATTAGGAATTGTCATCCCCATAAACATGAGTTTGGCCTATCCTCAAGTTCATTGAGCGATTGTTCCATCATTGATTTTGTTGGAGGGGTTCTTGAGCCCAGTGTTCTTTGAACCTGTGGTCTTCAACATCTTAAATACTATTATTATTTGATGACTAAGATGCAAGTCCCTAAGAGGGGTCAAAGGAGAGCCTCTATTTTTAGATTTTTATGCATATTTTAATTTTTCTCTTTTTGTATTTTTGTTAAAACATCCCAACAATGGGATGTCTAGTGTCTTCCATACAAAAGTGCCTGCTTCCTCTGCATAGTTCAAGACAGGGGGCTATCATCCATCATTTCATTGAAAGGGGTAGTTAACTCCCCCAAATCCCCTTCTTTTAATCCCTAGTCCCCCTAGCTCATGGGAAGACCTCCTCTAGCCCAAATCATGGCCTCTTCTCTTCAATTTCTTGCTATTTTTCTGCTTGATACTTTAAGGATGGAGCTTCCCCAAAAATCTATGGGTCCTTAAAAGGTGAAGATGTTCGCGGACATCCCGGGGCACATCCAGAATAGGATATTAGCTGCAGAGGTAAGTTTTTATTGACAAAACTTTGCTAGCATGCATTCTTCCTATTTTCCTGTGGTCTTTCTTTCCTTCAAGACCATATTTCATAAATTTTGACCTCCATTTCTGTACTTCTCTGTATTTTCTTCGATTGCATGAAGGCATTTTTCCATCGCGAAGCTAGGCATCGCGCCGTTGAAGTGCTTGCTACCCCCGACTGTAGTTCCTAATTTTTTTCTTCTTTGCATGGCAGGAGGCTCCAACTTTTCCTAGTGCTCGGTGCTGTGGCTTCATTGATTGGGTACCTTGACTGACCTCCTAGTTAGGCCTTGATGCTCGGACTCGCTTCTATGAGTGGGGAATGTCAGGGTTCCATTTTCATGGCACGAACGTCCATAAATACCATTAGAAATTTTCCTAAATCAAGGTCCTCATTGAGTCTTGGCACCCCAAGACTAATTTTTTTTATCTTTGATACCTTTGAGTGAACCATCCTCTTGGAGGAGGCTGAGATCCTCCTTGGCCTCCAAGCCATTCCTCAATGCCATGAGCGTTTCACCTTTGTGCCTTCTTAACACCACATAGTCACTAAGCTTCCGGAGGAGTTCATGAGTCTGGCCGACCTATGATCCAAGGATGTAGGATTTGCTTAGAGGGGCTCCTGAAATGGACTATGTGGGTCTTGGAAGCAATGAGAGAGGATACAAATCTGATAACCCCAGGGCTAAAGGGGGTAGCTACTCTTCATGCTTCCTTCCTCTTTACTTTTTTTGATCGAGGATGGGTGGATCCATCTCAGTTGACTATCTACCATCCGTGGTATTTGGTAGATGGAGTAGATCATTAATTCCGTTCTTGGCTTTCTGTATAATGGCCTTTCTTAGGCTTGCATTGGTAGGCCTCTACATGGCTGTTTACTTCTCTTGGCCTCTTGGGCAGATTGGCACTTCAAGTTTGACATTGCCTTTCATAATGTGCACACCTCCTACTACTTTCTTCACAGCCCACTCCACTGTATCACCTTCATTCTGGGTATGTAAGAACGGGGTCATCAACAAGTGCCTGATAGTAAAGAACTACCGGGACTAGCGTGTTTACTTCTCCACCATCAATCAGGCGGCATTCTTGTGCCCTCTCTATCCCATGCTGAGGAGGGAGATCCATTTTTTCTATTAGCCAGGTGTCGACCTTCAGTTGATAACCAACTCTTCTTTTGTTGTGTACATTGTTGCTTCCCTCAAATTAGTGAGCCATGCTCCAAGGTGCCTTGCCTTCCCACCATCAAGGAATGGCACTTTGGGACTCCGAACGATGAGGAGTGTCAGAGCATTATAAAGCTATGGGGGACCTGCATAGTGTTCCATCTGGGTCTGATAGTGGAGGAGGATGATAGGATGACTCGATACATCATGAGGCTTTGGGCTTTTTGCCAATGATCTCCAGTGGTCATGGAGGATACTGACTCATGCTTTATGTCTACTTTCCTTTTAGTTTGTTGTCATTGTCAGAGCCCTGCATGGCCGTTTGTATTTGTTTTGCTTCAACTATTCGGCCCTATGCGACCTTTCATTTGTAATTTGGGTCCTGTGCGGCTGTGTTGTCATTGCAATTTGGCTTGTCAGCCCTACATGGCTTTTATCTATGTTGTGGTTGACATTATGCATTCGACCTCAATTCTTCCTGCAAAAAGATTAGTCTCTTACAAAAGCATGTATGCATGAATATCATTAGAAAATTGTGCATTGAGTAACAATGATAGGGAATTCAAGTAAATAGAAAAAAAAATTGCCTAAGACAAACAAACTTTTCAACCATTGTGGTAGGAGGTGCTCTGCCTTGGGGTCACCTAACGTCTCACCTGAAGGATGCCAGTTGTCCCCGCTTCAGATTACTATGGTTTTCAGTGACCCTTCACCTTTCCCTCGATTTTTGGTTTGACATGTAACGAAAATCTTCAAGGTTGGTGGATTTAATGTTTTCTTATTTTTAGCAATTTATGATGATTTTTATCATGTTTTTGAAATTTTATCAAAATTTCACAACTACTATATATAGAAAGTTACTGTACATTATTTCTTTTCACGCAGTTACTCTTCCATATCTTAGTAGAGATTCTTTTTGTCTTCCGGGGCTCCTCGAGACTCCTATGCACACTCAGGTCAGTTGGCCTCTTCCACAAACTTGTATTCTTCTCTGATGTCTTGCTATACACGACAATGTCATTTACGGGGTGTTTGGTTGCATGATAATTTTTTGTACACTTTCATGATAAAAAATTATATTAAAATAAAAAGTGAACCAACTCAGAACATAAAATTATCATGTTTGGAGGGATGTGATAACAAAAAAGAGTAACTACCATTCATGACCAAACAAAGTGGGGGACCACAAGAAAAAAGAAAGAGGTGAGGCCCTCTTTTTTTGCTTAAGAAGAAAATCACTTTCAAAACATAAAATTGTCAAGGTTGCCAAACACCACATTTAACAAGTTTTCTTACAATTTTTAAAAATTAAAATTAAAATCTTTATAATCATGCAACCAAACACCCCATTAAGTATAGAATGACAAACTTATCAAGAAAGTTTTAGAACAACTCATTCATGAGAGTACAAAAGGTAACAAAAGCATTGGTGAGACTGATGGGCATCACAGTGAGCTCGTAAGCTCCATAACAAGTCATGCAAGTAGTTTTACTTTCATCACCTTCGGAATGGTGAACTTGATAATAGCCTAATCAAAGGTCTAACTTGAAAAATATCATCTATCAAATGTAGAGGGTGCATGTTTTAATGGTGAGCTTCTAACTTTTAATGGTGCATGTTTAGTGTGGGAACCTTGGGAATCTTTTTTATTCTTTGAAAAGATTTCTTGCTTTTGTATGTTTTGAAATATCGACATCCGAATTTTCTAGTAAAGTAGGTGATATACCATAAAAATACTATATAGTCCAGGTGATATTAAAAGAGTATAGAACCGAGGTTCGGGTTCTGTGAAAATTTTTTTGACCTCTCTCCATGGATGGTACGAATATCCAATGTTCATTTACATCGAGCAAACACTCGAACACCCTTGATTAACTATCATAGCGATCTTGTTTGATGAGAGCGTGCACATCCACAACATGTAAGGAACACAAAGAGCCCTGGCCTTTCAGGCCCGATGAGATGCAAACAAGTTTGATTAGATTTTATTTGAAGTTGTTTTATGTTTGATTTTAATGTGGTTTGAAATGTTAATTTCAGATTTCAATTTGATTTAGATTTGAATGTTATTTGTTTCGAGCTTGTTTGATTTATTTGGTCTGTTTTACTTCAATTGGTTGAAGTTTGAACTTGATATTTTAGATGTGTTGATCAATTTTGACTTTTTTAATTTTAGTTGACATATGTTGAGTTATTTTTATGTGATTTTCTCATGTCGGTTGGTGTTTTCATACCAATTCGGGTGTGTTCAGTATGTTTTGAAGTTTGGTTCAAACTGATTAAATGTGAACTTCATATTGCTAATGAATCTTATTTACATGTTGTAAGATGTGTTTTAGATACTTTAATGTTTTCTTTATGTGTTGTTTTCAATTGGTTGGATTTGCACTTGTTTAAGCATTTGAATTTAAATGGATTTAGTGTATTGAATCAATTTTTCCAGATTGTATTAAATCTGATTTTTGTTCAATGTTAAAGCTTTAATGATCTGTTCTAAGCATATTTTAAGGTTTGGTTTGAATGTATTTTCATATTTAATTAAGTTAACTTCAGATTTGGTTAACTCTTATTCAGTTTGCATCACATCCGGTTTGTCAGACTAGTGTCGATGCCCGGTCATATGCAATCAACTCGGCACTTGAAATGTTCGTTGAATATTCATGTCCATGCATGTGGTAGTTCATATGCCATGAATAATGCTTGTCGAAGTGTCAAAGTCCTTCCCTTTAGTGTAAAATCTCACTTGACCAGGAGAATTTTGGCAGCATGCCGCCTTATTTTTCGATCGGTGTGGAATTTTTACCCAACCTACATGGCATAGTCTTTTGACTTTCCAAGTAGTGGGAAGGATCGTCTACAATGGGAGCCGGCACCGGCCCGCGCCTACGTCCGGGTCAGCATTCCGGTGCAAGCCGGAAGAGCCGCCCAAGGGGGAGCGCCCACGTGGTGGTGCTAACTCCTTATTTAATTTTGGCATTTCTTCTTCAGATTTAGTTAAGTGTGCTTTTTAAATGTCCAAGGCCCAATGGGCCAGCTTCATCAGCATAATGGGCTGGTCTTCATGCTATGTCGGCCTGGTAAGGCCGGTCTTGATCATCTTGTCAACCTGGTTGGCCTGTTTTGAACATCTTGGGCCCTTGCAGCCTGATTTGCTCTTCAAGGGCCAGCATGGCCTGTTTGTAGCACTTCAAGGCCAAAATGGCCAGCTTCAAATCCTGTATGCCTTTGCCATTTTTTGTTTATTCTTGCAGCAGCAGCAGGTGATGCAAGCCTCCATGTAGAGAGCTGAAGAGGGACCTGTTTTGGTGCTATTTTGAGAGCTGCCAATGGGCTGACTTCTTTTGCCATTCATGTGCTATATTGAAGGGCCATAGAGGGGGCACACAAGGTCCTGATTAAGGTGTGTTTTGATAGGCCAAACATGGTCTGAAAGGGGGCTTATGTTCGGATGCTGCTCAGGTGGGCAGAGCTTGGACTATTTGAATGGCCAAATAGGGAAGTCAAGGGGCTGTGCAAAAGGTATTTGATTAGTGGAAATTAGGGCCACCCGGCTTAACTTCTTGGCCCATCCGGCAGATTCCAAGAGGCCCGGACTGTCACCCCTCCTTCCACACATCAAAGAGGGTGTTTGGTTTTAAAGCTATCAAAGGGGCCTGATTTTCAAGGCCAGCAGTGGGGCCTGATTTGGGTATGTTCTGAAGTCTGTCCATTTGGGCAGCAAGGATGGTCAAACATGACCTGATTAGGAGCATGTTCAAGAGCCTAATTGGCTGCTAGAGGGATGGCAACAAGGGGCACGGTGTTAGGTGACAGCATGGGGTTACTTGGGGATGCCAAATGGGCTGTTTACAGGCCATCTATGCGCTGTGCACACATGGGCAATGAGGAGTCAGAATTAGGACAGCAAGGGGTTTGAAATAAAGGGCTCAAAGAAGCTGATTTTTGATGGCTTGTGGGACCAACATAGGGAGGTTGAACATGGGCTTTAAGTGGTACCAACAAGGCTGGGTTTTTGGAGCTTCTTGAATGGCCAAAGAGAAGGCCGAGGGGTAGAGAAAGAAGAGGGGAGGAAGAGTGTTAAAATTACATCTTTTTTTCTCACCTTTTTGGCACAGCTTTTGTTGGAGATTGAATGAGAAGATGGCTGGACTTATCTCCTTCTTATTCTTCTTCTTTTGTTGCTTAAGATGGGGCTGGAATTGGTGCTCCAAGAAGGAACACCCACTGTTGGAATTGGTGCACCACTAGTTGGGCTGCTGTTGGCGCACCTGCTAGAGGGAGGCCTTTTCTTCTTCTTCTTCTTCAGTAGCACACCACAAAGGGGCTGGAGAGGTTGCTGACTTTCTGATTAAGACGTCCAAGCAAGGAGAAGATGTCTTGGAGCAGGGTAGAGGGAGGAGAGGCAGGGCTTCCGCAGGGTGATCAGCTTGTCTTCAACATGGCCAGCAGGGGGGTTTATATAGGAGTTGATGGAACCATCTTCAGGAGAAGATAAGGCTGGAGATTGTTGAGGGGAGATAAGGATAACTCAAGGGAGGTTGAGGATGATAAGGATAACCCATAGTTAGTTGTTGAGGATGATTGTGCGTCAACTAGAAAGAGAGGAAGAGAAGGTTGCACACCTTCTCCTACTTTCAAGGAGGTGTGCGCACATGACATGTGGTAAGATGGCTGGTTCGGCCAGGGCTTGGATGAGGATAGGCTTGGTTAGTTGTAGGATTAGTTAGGATGAAGATAAACCAAGGGAGTGGTTGAGGGTGATAAGGATAAGCCATGGGAAGTTGAGGTGGTTGAGAATGAGATAATGATAAACCAAAGAGAGATGGAGAGAGTTGGGAAAGCCTTGCGTACCCTCCCCTACTTTCTAGGGATTTTTGCGCACCCATCAGATGAGGGAGGATGGTAGGTTCGGCCAAGACAGGTTGGGTTAGCCCATCTTGGGTTAGGTTTAACCCTGGTTTGATCAGAGTGTTCCCGATCCAATGGCTAGCATTAATTCCGACCAAAACCAATTAAATAAATCCTAAATTTACTTCAAAAGATTACAGATCATGCCCTGATTGCCATTGATCTTATGCTCTATCCTTATGTGTGGTTGAGATCACTTGAATTGCAACGGATCTCCTGATTTAGCTAGTTTCTCTGATCGGTGCGATCTCGACCGTCGATAATGCCGAAAACTGTAATTGAGTGCAATTACCTTCTCCCATTGGCCAAATTTATTTTTCATGCATAAATATTCATGAGATCAAAGTTTTGGGTCATGAAAATTGAAATTTTCAGCCCATGGGTCGATCCAGAGCTAATCGGACCATTATGCCCCTGGTGCGAGAACATACGGCTTTTCGTTTGGATTTGCTCTTTCTTGCATATCTCTTCATCCGGGGTTCGAATTTTCAATCTGTTTTGAGCATTGCCTAGCTCTATACAACCTTGACAATGTGGTAAAGTTGGAATTCCATGTTAAAGTCCCAATTTTTCCCAAAGTGTCGGGGGCAAAATGGTCATTTCGGCCTTCCGATGTCCATTTTCCATGTTTCGGGCACCATTGCGAAGCTCTTGACTGGGGCTATGAAATGAGCACATTATCTTGGCCACTTTTAACATGTAAAGCCATGCCAAGGCATTTCCAGAGCTTGTTTACATCATCTATTCATGAATTTTCCAAATCTGGGTCAGATTTTCTGCACCGACTTTGGCATTGCTGAAATTTGTATCAAGTAAGCTAAGAAGAAAAATTTGATGCCAACAGATATTCAACACACATGCACAAATTCCCATCTTGCTCTTTATGAAAGAGCACTGGAGACTTAATGAACTTTTGGAGGGGCGCATATAGCCAGCTACAAGCATCTTAGACAATTGATTGCATAGCTCGGCAAGCTCCAAAAGGGGCATACAATATGGGGAGTAAGCAGGTGGCATTGCTCCTGGTGCAAATTCTATTTTGTGGGCGATCTCCTTTCTAGATGGTAGTACCTTTGGCAACTTTGGTGGCATCATACAAGCAAACTCCTTCAACACAGCTTGAATGAAACAAGAAACTAGCATCTCTTTTGAGGGTGCATCCTTAGTATTGAAAACCACATCAAATATAGCTTTCCCCTTTTGTAGGACTCTCTTTAATTGATTTGTCGATAGTAGAATATGATCTTTTGCATTTTGGACTACAGACACAATACATGGTGCATTGCATCTTGTTATGCAAATTGAGGTTAGGAAGGATAGAGGCGCCATATGTGTTCTTTGTATAAACTCGATCCCAAGTATCAAAGCAAAAACATTCATTGGCATAGATAAAAAGTTGCTCATGCCAACCCACATTCTGATCCACAAGGGGACATCTTTGGCAATCCTAACTGTGGAGCTTGTTTCATAGTTGATAGTTTTGATATGGCTAGAATCTTCTTAAAGATGGAGGCCTAATCTCTAACTCTCCCACTTTGAAATGAAATTATGGGTAGCTCTTGAATCAATTATCACCTGGCAGCACAACCATTTCGCACGATGTTGACACATCAATTCATTAGTGTGTGGGACATGCTCTTCCGCATTGCACTCCCTCACTTAGGCCATAAGTGCTTGCAAGAGTCATAAAGCCGAAATTCTTGGAGCTTCAACAATGTTTGTTGTGGTTTCAACATTATCCATTTCAGCAACTTCTTTGAATGTGTCAAATGTGCTCTGAACGGCATTGTAGACACACCAATTTGGCCTTATTTAGAGCTTAAACCCTTATTACATTGTTAACATCACTTTAAAACCATTAAAATCAAACTGAACTACCATTTTGGATGATCCAAGAAGTTTACTAGAAATCTAAGGACAAGTTAGAGCCTATTCTTATATCCATGTTGCTCTTGGTGGTGTGCCTGATTATGCTTTTCTTGTCATCCTCTCTATTTATAAAGCTTTCACAGGATTTTGTGGACGTATGCTAAAGAAGTTTTAAACATAAATAATCTCTTTCTCTGAGTTCTCTTTTCAGTGCAACAAAACAGCATTCAATTCCGATCTCCCATTTGTCTGCAGCGTCCTTTGAAAATCAGACACGCAATTTTGTCTGTACGCCCCCTAATCAAGTCCAATTGCATGCAAGCCCATCCCATTGGGCACATTTCTGACCAATTCATGACCTTACCTTCCTTTTTCCTCCTCCATATCACTTGTTAAAGTATTTGTAAGCTTCATGGTCGAAATTAGCATCATTAAATGATGGCAATCCAACTTGTTGTCTTGTACATCAAAATTTGCTATTTTTAGACCAGATTTGTTTCCTCTTCAAGTAAAGACATATTTTGAACATGGAAAAGGTGATACAGTTTTCAATCCCTTTAAATAAGTTGGGTAAGTTTCTAGAAGGCTCATGATAAAAATTAGCATCATTAAATGAAGGAAATCCAACCTAAGATCAGATGTATCAAAACCGGATATTTTTTGACCTGTTTCTCATCCCATATAAAGGGATACTCATTTGAACGACCTAAGAAGGGAATCCCCATCCTCCAACACTCTTACCCTAGTCTTCTAGCCACCCTATGCTCATACCTATCTCCCCAAATCATCCTCTCTTCATCCCGGTGCCCGGAGATTTTCTCAAAGTGAAGAAGAAGCTGGTCTATGCTCTAACGTGCATTGCTTCTGATCATTGGCTTCTGCAGATCTTTATTATCATTTTACAGCTAGGCTTTCTTCATAATAAGTGTGCTTCATCGAGCTATATTTCATCTCCAACAAACATATATCAATTCTGACATCACCTTGGTTCATGGCGGCTTCTACATCGGTGCTATGTAGACAAATCAAAAGTCTTTTCTTTTTGGCCATTATTTTCTCAATCAATTTCACTGAACTTACTTGCAAATTCAGCCTATAAACCCTTAATAGAAATTGTTTCCTGGTGAGTGATCTTTCATTTAAAATAAGAATAATTTAATTTCAATGACTGTGGTGCCTGTGGTACATACTGCATCAACATCACGCTGGTGGTTCCCGGATCTTTACTTCCAACAACAGAACTTTCAGGTAAATTCCTACCACTTCTGAAAGGATTCAAGAAAACTTGTCTTGATATAAAACCACCCTCGGTGAGTCCTCTTTATTTTAAAACAAATGGAATTAATTTTGACATTGGTGCTGTCCGTTGTAGTCTCTGCATCAGAGCTGTGCAATTTACATTGAATCTCTTCTAGCCTGGTTGCCACTTTGCCTAGGTTGTGTTATCTTTAGTCATTCATATTCTCTTTGCTAACTCTTCATTCATATCATTTACTTCATGCTGGTGGTTCTCGCATATGGGATGGAAGCGGTGGTCCCATATGAAGTACTCCTTCCATCACTCCGAGTTCAGCTCAATAGGGACATCCCTGTCGATAAGAAACGAGAATCTCTCCTTGCACAACTTGAACTCCTAAATGAAAAAAGGTTGACCGTCTCTGAGCATGCCCGAACTTATCAGAATAGATTGAAAATGTTTTATCCAAAGAGGGTGGTAGAGAGAAAGTTCGAAATCGGTGAGATGGTAGTTAAACGAATATTCGTTAAGCCGGGCGGTCCCCGCTCCAAGTTACAACCTAACTGGGAAGGGCCTTTTGTTATAACTGAAAAATATCCAGGCAATGCACATAAGCTAACCAATGTCGATGAATAAAAATTGAATCATCCATGGAACGGTGTTTACCTCAAAAAATATTTTTCTTAATAAAATGGAGAATTTCTAGTATGATATTAAGTTATCAATCCCAAAGTTTTCACTAGAGGACAAGGGACATCACCCTGCACACACACAACACCTCCCGATCCCAGAATCTAGATAGCCCACACTCAAGAAAGGCAAGATAGAACCTTGAAGGCAGAAAAGAACCCTCGCCTTATTCTCTTCTATTCAAATCAAGATAGGTGAATGAGATTAGAGAAGGGTAGTATCGAAAATACCCGCTACCTTAGTAGGAAGCCATCTCATTGGGTGCAAAAGGGTGCCAACAGATGGCCAATGAACCCCACAGGTTTAAACAAATATAGGCCTGTCTGAATGAGTACCCATAAGAGTAGAAAATGAAAAAGGGCACCAAAAGATGGGCAATGACCCCACAGGTCAAAGACTTGTCTAAGTGAGTGCCACTTGTAGAAAAGACCCGAAGAGGTCGAACCCCAATGGGCAATTTGGGCATGAGTAGGGAAACCCTCCTCAACACTCCCAAATCCTATCAAAAACTTCATTTATTATTCTTTCATCTTAAACCCCTAGGGTAAGGTAAACTATCCAATCTTAGGGGGAATCCAAACCGATTAAAAGAAGAGGGCAAGAAAGATTCTGGGTAGGGAACCTTATTCTCACGTGGTGTTACTACTTGAATCTTGATCAACACTCAAAGACTGAAGAATTGTCTAAATACCAGCACATTCTTCACAAAAATCCAAAAAAAATTGAATTTTTAAAGAAAATTCAAACAAAAAGTATGAATATTTTGAAAAAATAAAAAATGGATATTTTTAAAAATCCAAAAAAATACGAATGTTTTCAAAAAAAATGTTGGTTTTCAAAAATCTAAAAAAATGCATCATTTAACTTGGCATAACCTTGATTTTTGCCTTTGCGAGAATTTCATGTTTATTTTTATGCCTTGCATGTTTCATTTTCACATTGCATATTTATCTTTATTATCATCTCATTAAGAGGGCTCCTCCCTTTGACGTAAGTCAAAGTTGGCCATACCCAAAGGGATGAGTTATTGTGAAGATCTAATCCTCTTTTATCAAGTGTTTCCAGGGACTTTAAAGTAAAAAGAGAAGGTTCTCTCAATGACAGGTAAGTTCTCTAAACCATTTCATTTCAGTCATTTAGTTTATTTTTATTCTTTGTTAAGAAGGTTCCTCTATTTGACCTAAGTCAAGACAGACAACAATAGGCAAAGAGATGAGTCATCGTGAAGATTTAATCCTCTTCTATCATGTGTTTTCTGGATTTTGAGATCAAGAAGGGAGTAACTCTCGCAATAGCAAGTAAGCTCTCTTAAACCTTCACCTTATTTAGTTTTAGTCATTTTGCTCATTCTACCTGGTTAATAAGGCTACCCTCCTTGACATACAAACAATGCAGGATGACAATAAGCAAGAAGGTAAGCCATAGCGAAAATCTAACCTCTTTGTTGAGCATTCAGAAAAGAAACACAAGTTAGGGAGGGGTAAGTCTCACCAACAGGTAAGTTTCTTAACTTTACATCTACTATCTTATTAATGTCATTTACCATCGTTAAAATGGCTCTCACCCCTTGACAAATTTGCAAGGGGCGAAGCCGAAATGTGATATTTACAACCCTTTTGAGTGATGTCAAGCAGGAAAAACTAGTGCAAATGATTCTGGAACAAAAGAAGGTCTGCGTACATCATCAAATTCTATAACAATAAAGAAAGGTAGCTACAACAACAAAGGAGGACTAAGCCTACTATAGATAACAATGCCTGCTGTTGCACTCTCCAGGGGAATGACCATGTGGAGGAGGCCTGGTACATTGCTAAAGCCGCTGCAGCAACATCGTTGCGGCGACGCTCTGAAGATGAGGCCAAGAACGCAAAAGCACCGCACTCGTGTAGCTCTGACTCTGCCCCTGCTGGCGGTGGCCACACGCTCGGTTCGGTGGCACCTTCGGTCAAAATCCTTGAAAATTCCCCAAAAAAATTCAAGAAACAAAAAACTGAAAAAATTTGTTAAATCAAATTTGTTCATGTTTTATCTTTATTAAGGTCAAGTGGACATCTCTGTTCATTAGGGACTAACATTTTGATGAATGACAGGAATTTCTCATTGAAACGGAGAATGGATGTGGGAAACCCCCATAGCTTGTCGGCTAGCATATAAGTCGTTAGTAATGTATTATTATTATTCTATGCATTATTTTTGAAGACTGTGAATGCAGAGAAGACTTGACCCGAGATCCCCTTCATCAAAATCTATGATGGTCAGGTCATCTTCGGTGCTCATAGATAAGCCAAAAGTTGCACTATGAGGGACGATGGTTCCCGAATAGGTATCTTGACCTCATAGACAATCTATATCTTCAACTAATTGTTAAACAAATTTTGTTTTATTTTATTGAGCCCAGCATGCATCATGGAATATTAGTTGCATTACATTTTTCATTGTCATTGCATACATCATTCATGATCTTCTACTTCTGTCTGGATATTTTGAACCATATCGGGCCCCTTCTTCCCATCATATACCCCTATTTTGACCTTTCTAATCCCACCGTGTTTGTTAATCCCACCATGTCTGTTAATTCCACCGTGTTCGGTAAGCACCTTATGCCTTCAAATCTTTCATTTATATCCCCACCGTGGCCACTGCAACTCTCCTTGCTATTCATCCCACCATGGTAGTCAATTCGTCCTGCCAAGCGCCTACTATTCGATTAGAACTTGCACCGTCATTGTCTTCACGGTTTGAGCTTCAACATTTGCCTTTTGGGATTCAAGATAGTTCCATTCCTAATTGAATCTTGTCTCTTGTAAAACTTAAATGAATCTAAGAGCATAAATGTGCTCGATTGGTATCCTTTTATTTTTCAAAACAATCTCTTTTTAAATTTTAGCCCATCACAGTACAAGAACATCGTAAAGATTGGGTTACCGACTGATGATGAACCTACGAACCCATGTTTTGGGGACTTCCCACTGCATTGGAGGATGGGTATTCTTCTCTCGTACCCATGGCACATCAGTTACCAATTGAACATAGGAAGGCTTGATGAAACATGGCGGTTATCTAGGATACTTAAAGAGATTCATCTTGCCAAATCTGGTTGTTGAGCGTGTCTATATCTACACCTTGATGTCACCTTTTCAATCCATCACCATTTCGCTCCACTACATTCCACTACGATCCATATCGCTTCACTATGTTTTCTCTATGTTTCACTTCGCTCTGCTACATGCCATTACACTACAAAACTGACATCAAGGCGAGACAAGCTGTAGATACGCCAAATTGGCCTGATTCGGAGCCCCATACTCTTATTCCATTGGCGATACTCATTTTTTGACCATTATCTGATCTGGATTACCTCATGGATATGAGCTAAGGACGTTGGTGGAGCCCCTCGCGAGTTGGGAATGGACCGATGATTTCTGGAACAATGCCGCAACCTTCAAGTAAGAGACGGGCATTAATCGTGAAAACATGGAGCTTGCTCAATGACCGACCTTGAATGGTTCTTAATTGAAGGTCTTGGAAGTCCCACATGAGTTCTGTAACATTCAGGGTTTCTGAGAAGTCATTTCAGTAATCTTTGGTCAATGACGGCTTTCGTTATGGCTTTTTTGATATGTACTGACACTGCTATCTCGGATCATGTGTTAGGCCTTTCCAGTTATCACTGGGCCTTTCCAAGTCATCCAGGTCAATCCTAGCCATATATTTTCTTAATCGGGGCCATACGGCCGTTTCGGTCGATTATAGGGTTTCTCAGCTTTTTCAAGCTTCGGTTCACGTTTACCAGGTTAATCTTGGATTTTTTTATAATTTTAGGTTTTCCAACCGTATCAAACTTGTTTGGTCATCATTTTAAGTCATTCTAGGTTGACCCGAGATTCCTCGACTGGAACCGTGCCCTTTCGGATCTCCGCCGCAGTTTTTGGCTTTTTACGAGAGGGTGAACCAGTTGAAAGCACCGTGCGAACATCTCAGGAGTCATGCTAGCTAGTTTACTAACTTGAGGAGCTGCAGTTTAATGCCTTCTTTTCAATGCAATAAACGGGAGCCAAGTCGGCCGTCCCGTTTGCAAGTTACAGCCCATGGAACACGCGCACAGGAGAGAGAGAGTGTACCGTGCCCCTACCCCTCTTGAAATGGGAGGGTGCGGTCACCGCGTCCTGCGCGCCCTCAGTCCGAGGGCACGCCCTATGTGCCATCGCTCTCTTTGAAAGATGTTTGTTCAGTCTGTTTTCGAAAATCACAAATTACTACGATTAGCACCTTCTAAACCAGATTTTGAAAAGTTTCTCCCGCTAATTATCGATTATTTGGACCGCGCCCCGGGGTCGTGGGCACGTTCATCTTGTCAAGTTTGATTTTTAGCAATTTTCGTATGGTTCCAGCGATTTTTAGCAATAAGACACATAATGCAGCCCTGCCTCCTTTGAAATAGTAGGGTGCGTAGGCCGCGTCCCCAGGGCACGCCCTCACTTCCTTTGAAAGCCGGGGGTGCGATCAATCTAGTTTCCATATTTTGAACTAGTCCTCCATATCTATAAATTGAGGGCTATTCCCAACAACCCAAGGTTAACCCCCTATGACTAGCTCGTCCTGAGGTCGTCGAAGCTCCCTCTAAGGCTGTACAGACATTTAAAGCTGATCCGACATCGAGAGATCGATCCCGAAGCGAAGGAGAAGGCCCGATTCGTGTGCTCTACATTCCCCGATTTCATCGGCTTCTACAGAAAAGTTGGGGGTTCTTATGCCAAAGTGGTCAACAGAATAATCATTCCTACCCTCGTCCTATTTCATTTGCATCCAGCGGCACTCGATTCTGACTTGCCTTCCGTTTGAGGTGGTTGCTGCATGAGGGCGTGCAACCAGGTTCTGTTCTTCCATATCTATCCACTGAAGATTTTCTACAGGCTTGTACGGACATATATCAGAGAAGTCATCAAAAGGAGATATCTTCCACTCTGAGTTCTCCATCCATATACATAAATGGCACTCTATTCTGACATCAGGATCAGCCAGATAATTCTCTGCACCAAAGTCACGCGAGAAGGGTGAAAGGCTACCCGAATCGGCCATCTTCAACCAACTACTCGGCTTCAACTCAAGCCAATCCACATCATAAGTTCTTTTTAACTCATTTCATTCAGTCTATTTACTTGTTAGAACATATTTTAGTTCATTTTTCATCACTCTCACATAATCAAAAAAAAAGGGTTGAGGCTCACCCCAAAGCCGGTGAGTTCGGTTTCAATTTCTTATTTCTCGTCTTTTTGTTATAGTTTCTACACTTCTATCAAGTCCAATAAAACTCTTCACTTGATTCATTGTTTTAAGTTGCACAGATTGATCAAGCTAGCACTGGCTGGACTCTTCTTCATCAGTTGGCCGAAGAAGAAGAAAGTTGAACTCATCACATCCCAATCTCCCGCGTTAAGGTACACACAGTCAAATCAACTTATCTCTTGTTTCTATTCCATAAAGCGGAGCCCGCGGCTCCTGGCGAAGACCTCTTTTATTCATGTTCTAAGTTCATCTCCTCCTCACTCACTTCCCACATGACCCAAAGTGCCTCCGGTGCTTGAGCGACATCGTGAGATGAAAATTCAGGGATTAATGTGAGTGTGGGACCGAGGTAAGGAGTTTTTACCACTTTTCGAGTGTTTTTCGATTCACTCCCCTTTCCCATGTTCCATCCATCATTCACTTTCTCTTGAGGTGCCAATCTGAAACCCGTTTCTAGAGTCGACAGGGGGTGCGGTCACTGTGCCCCAATAAGTGGGCGCACTGATCACACCCTCCCATTCCAAAGGTGGTAAGGGCACTGTGATTGCACCCCTGGTCTAAGGGTGCGGCCACTGTGCCCTCAAGTTGAGGGTGCACTAGGTGCGCCCTCACCTTGAGGGTATGTTCAGCACACAAATTTTTTTATTTAATTAATTAATTAACTGATTGGTTAATTAATAAATTAATGTATTTATTCATGGTATGATGTGATGTTAACTTCCCTTTTAATGTAGATGTCAAAGCGTTGCGTTGTCATGACTCTAATTCTGACAAGTTTGACATCCCTACCCTACATGAGGTGACCTTCTTTATCCCGTGCACTTATGGTTAGTCTCTTTTTTCTCATCAATAAAACCAAATAGACTGATGGAGATGCTTTTTATTGTAGACGTAGGTGAAATCATTGATTTCATGGGATCTTGTGCACATGACATATCTGGGCCTCCCAGGCTTTTAGCAGGTTTGGTTGGATGAGATAGGGTTTGGGTGTGTGACCCCTTTCTGGGAGGACCTACCCCTAGTATAGGTCCTCCGCGAGTCATGGGACCTAGACTCCAATTTTTTTCCTTGGGGGCACATGGTGCCATCCTTGGATGATGTTGCACACATCACTGGTCTCTGTGTTGATGGTAGGCTGGTGGTGTGTGCCACCTCTTTTGACTATTCAAGGGAGTTTCGGGCCCTCGTCACCTATGAGCCTGAGTTCAACCCCAAGGAGGGTCTACGTGTCATTTCTAGACTAGAGGCTAGCGAAATGGTTGGTTTGGTGGATGTCGAGCGAGTACAGGGTGAGAGCCAAGATGGCTTCTTTTGTAGCATGGTCGGCAAGGCCATGGCAGCTTTCACTAGCTTACCTGGCACCATGGAGGTAGACGTGGACCTACGTCGATTCCTCCTCTTCTTCTTTGGGCATCTGCTACTAGGCTTGAAGACGGACCACATCCATTTGCAGTTTCTTCTCTTGCTTGCTGATCTGGACTAGGTTGGCACATACGCGTGGGGGGCAGTGATGCTTGCTCACCTATTCTATGGCCTCTAGCCTAAGTTGGGTTCTATTTCTATTGTTGGCTTCTCTTCCTTTCCTTTTTCTTTAGGTGACTTAGCAGCTTTCTCTTTTCTTTATTTGTATGCTTGTAGCACCAGCATTCTTTAACCCAAAGGGCATGACAACATAGCAATAAGTTCCCCAAAGTGTAGTGAATGAGATCTTCTCTTGGTCCTCCTTGGCTAACCGGATCTGATTATATCCAGAATAACCGTCCATGAAGGAAAGCATTTCAAATCCAGCTGTCTTATCAACCAAAACATCGATATGAGGTAAAGGAAAATCATCCTTAGGACACGCTCGGTCATGCGAACGTGTTCAACCAATGAATTATCTAATCTTGGCATGTCTTCATATGTCCATGCGAACGTGTCCTTATATTCTTCCAAAAATATTGATTAAACATTGTTCTTCTAAGGGAGTGACGTTTGCACAGATGAGGATAGTCTTAGGATCTTCCAGGGTTCCTAATTTCAGTTTCTTGGTTGGTTCATTTCCTTTGGCTAATGGTTCTTCAAATCTTTTAAGTCCAGATGCATATGCATCAGCCAAGTCCTCGATTTCATCCTCAGATTCAAGATCCTTATCTAATACAATCTCATATACTCCCAAAGTATGATCTATGTTATGCTCATCCTCATTTAAAATTTCATCCAGCTAGATGGTATTCTCTAAAAAGTTTGGCAGCTTTGCACACTCTATGCGTTTATGTGCCAATTGTTGCAGATTTCTACTTGGAACTTGTTTACCTCTGACTTTCCTATTTCCTAACCTAACCTGACCTACTGAAGATAAAGTTGGAAAGGTGTTATTTACAGTGAAGGGAGGATCGAGTAAATCAATCAATGATTCAGAAGAGAGGGATCCCTGATTAGGAACACCCTCTGGGATGAGTAGAGTGGTCTCCTCGATGGAAATGTGACTTTCAGAGAAGATGTTTTCTTTTGGGATTTTATAGTAAGAAGATAGATTGAGCTGGAATGACTTGAGACTTATTAGAAGTTGACTAAATTATTTGAGAGAAAATTTTAAGAATAAAAGGAAAAAAGAGGCTCGTGGGCCAAATGATAACAGAAAATGGGCACATGGGCCCAAAACTGATGGAAAAAGTGAACGAGTACATAGACCCAATTTTGGAAATGGGGCATGTGAGCCCGTGCTGTGAAGAGCCCTCAGTTCTGAGCCTGATAAGGGAAGTAAATGGGCAAGCAGGCCCAGTGAAAATACAAGGTTGAAAGTGAGTTGTCAGTTTGGTGGAAGAGAGTGGGCTTGGAAGCCCATCCAATAGATCTAGAAACAATGGCACGAGGTTTAAACATGGGATTGTTGTATTTGGGCCTCATGGAATGATTTTGACTTGATTGGTAGCTTGCTCAACAGGATGATCCAAGATTGGTCTGCCCTTGAGTGGTTCTTGGTGCTCTTTCCCACTTGAGAACAGACGAGTCAAAGATAAGCACAGATCTTCCAAGTCTTCTTCTTCATCTGGAGCCTTACTTCTCTTGACAACTATAATGGAACCCTTCTCATCTTCAGCCATCATCGTGGTCTTTCTTTTGATAAAGAACGTGTGGAGTCCTATGACATATCTTGGCTGGAATACCCTCTTTGGGATGGAATCCTCTTCGTATCCCAACCCCTACCTATGTGGCCTTTTCATAGATTCAACCGGCTGAGTGATCCCTTGAAGATCCTTGCCCAAAAATTTTTTAGGCTGATAGCCCAATTTCATCATCATCCGCTATGCCACTTTGTTTGGTAGAGAGGCGGTCATGCATCTAACTTCTGGCAATTCTCCTATTTGAGATCTGGGATTGCATTGATAGTTGTAGGGGAAAAAAAGCATCATTTAGCTCGTCTTTTATGGGCATGTTGGTTACCTTGACCACTTGCCCTTTAAAGGAAAATTTTATGCACTGATGGTTTGTTAAAGCCACAGCTCCTATTGCTTCCAAGTATGGCCTCCCAAGTATGGTCCAAAAAGTTGGATCCAGTTCGAGAACATGAAAATCCGTTGTGACTGTATATGGTCCAAGTTTAACTTCTAAAGTGACCACCCCACATGCGGACTTCTTGGAGTTGTCATAGGCTATCACCATGGCATAGGATGGCTTGATTTCTTGTTCAAAAATGCCTCACAACTGCAAAGTTTCTGGCGACATAACATTGATGTAATTGTGACTTTGCTTCTAGCAGGTGTGTTGGCAACCATATCTTATGACTGACGACCATTTCCAGCCCTGGATTGCTCAGGCTGGTCGTGTCTTTGGCCGTGATCTTCACCTCCTATGCATCAACAAGCTGGCGCTGCTGTGGCTTTGATTCTTGGCACGCGCCCTCGGCCTGGAGTAGGACTGATTGGAGCCTCCTACCTCTCTTCCTCTAGTCGGGGCCCATCCTAGACGCCTACCCCTTCCCATGGACTAGGTGGAGAGGTACGACGCCTCGATCATATTGCAGTACGAAGGCGGCAAGGTAGTTATTGGTTGGGCAGAGGACAATTGAGACTACCTTTACCGATACTAGGAGGTGTACAGCCACTTATTCATCCCCGAGGGTCAGGTAAATGTTTCTTCCTTTTGCTTCAATTTAATTCAACATTGTTGCTCTTTCTTACAATCTATTACATTTCAGGAGGCTCGGGCTCTACTACTGCGCCAGAGGCTGGAATTCTTGATCTTCAGAAGGAGGTGGCCACTCTTCATGGCACGCTGGAGACTAAGGTAGACACTGCCTTTGACCTTTATTTCTATTCTTGTCATCCACTTGCTTGGCTTTGATGTGTTTCTTCTGTTTGCAGTAGAAGGCCCGTACCGAGGGTTCACCTCCTTCTCTGATGAGGGAGGAGGTAGCCAAGCTCCACTAGCATGAGCGAGGCGAGAGAGGCCCTGACGACCAAGGAGACAGAGGTATCTTCTCTTTGATTCTCTATTCTGATTGTTGATTTTTCTTGATTCATAATCTTTCTCTTCTTCCAGGTTGCCGAGCTCTAGGGTGCCCTTGCTTCTTCATATACTCACATTCAATCCTTGGAGACCGAGGTGGAGACTTGGCAGTCTGCCCCAGTCGACCTTCATTGCCAGATGATCATTTTGGATCTCCGCCTTTAGCATGAGAGGACCTTGTGAGAGATAGAGCGTGAGCATAGCCTGGCTATCCAGTCATTGGGGCAGATGCACTTATAGTCACAGGTTCGTGTGACGACGGCGGAGGCGACCTTGCAGGTTTACTGCCAAGGCATTCTTCCATAGTTGGGTCAGAGTCACACCCACCAGAGCAGCTCCCACTGGAGTGGTACACACCGGAGTGGCAGCATCGCTCGTAGCCAGAGTCATCATGGACAGAGCTAGCAGGGGCTAAGTGACCAGAGCTAGAGCCACGAGCGCGGTGTTTCTGTGTTCTTGGCCACTTCTTCAGAGCATCGCCGCAATGAGGCAGCTGCAGTGCCTTTGGCGGACACAGCTACCATGCCTCCTCCACTTGGTTGCTCTCCTGGAGAGGGTAGCATTAGGCACTGATATCTGTAGCAGGCTTCATTCTTCTCTCGTTGTAGCTGCTTCTCTTCATGGTTGTGTCATTTGATGATGTATTCATATCTTTTTATTCTAGAGGCATTTGTATTGTTCTTCTCTACTCAACATTGCTCAAAAGGGTAGTTAACATCATATTTTGGCTTAGCCCCTTGCAAATTTGACAAGGGATGGACGCCTCTTAAAAAATGGTAAAAAATAATAACAAAATTAAAAAATAGATGTAGGGTTAAGAAACATACTTGTTGACGAGACTTTCCCCTTCCTAACTTGTGTTTCTTTTTTGAAATGCTCAACAAAGAGGTTAGATCTATGCCATGGCTTACCCCCTTGCCTATTGTCAAGGGGGTAGCCTTATTAACTAAGTAGAATGCACAAAATGACTAACAAAATAAACAAGGTAAAAGTTAAAAGAGCTTATCTGCTATAGCGAGAGTCACTCCCTTCTTGATCTCAGAATCTTGAAACACTTAATAAAAAGAGAATAAATCTTCACCATGGCTCATCTCTTTGTCTATTGCTGTCTACCTTGATGTAGGTCAAAGAGAGGACTCTTCTTAACAAGGTGTAAAATAAACTAAATGACCGAAATGAAATGGTTAAGACAACTTACCTGTCATTGAGATAACCTTCCCCTCGTACTTTAAAGTCTCTGAAAACACTTGATAAAAGAGGATCAGATCTTCACAATGACTCATCCCTTTGCTTACTACGGCCAACTTTGACTTAGGTCAAAGGGAGGAGCCCTCTTAACGGGCTGGTAATAAAGATAAACGTGCAATATAGAAATGAAACATGCAAGACATAAAAATAAACATGAATGCTAGCAAAGGCAAAAATCAAGGTTATGCCAAGTTAAATAATGAATTTTTTTTGGACTTTTAAAAATCATCAAATTTTTTGATTTTTTGAAAAAAATTATTTTCTTTGGATTTTTGCAAATATTCAAATTTTTTAAAATTTTGATTTTTTTTAGATTTTGAAAAATATTCAATTTTTTAGATTTTTACGGAGAATGTGTTGGTATCGAGACAATTCATCGATCTTTGAGTGTTAATCAAGATTCAAGAGGTAAACACAATGTGAAAATAAGGTTCCCTACCTTGAATCTTTCTTACCCTCTTCTTTTGATCGGTTTGGATTCCCCCTGAGTTTGGATAGTTTACCCTACCCTAGAGTTTTAAGATGAAAAAATAATGGAGGGAGTCTTTGATAGGATTTGGGTGTGTTAAATAGGGTTTCTCTACTCATGCCCAAATTGCCCGTTGGGGTTTGGCCTCTTTGGGTCGTTTCTACATGTGGTACTCACATAGACAAGTCTTTGACCTGTGAGGTCATTGCCCATCTTTTGGTGCCTTTTTTCATTTTCTAGATTCTTGGGTACTAAATTAAACAGGCCCATATTTGTTTAAACATGTGAGGTTCATTGCCCATCTTTTAGCACCCTTTTGCACCCTATGAGACGGCCTCTTACTAAGGTGGCAGGCATTTTCGATACTATCCTTCTATAATCTCCTTCACCTATCTTGGACCGAATAGAAGGGAATAGGGTGAGGGTTCTTTTCCACCTTCAGGGTTCTACCTTGCCTTTCTCAAGTGTCGGGCTAACTGGATTCTAGGATCGGGAGATTTTGTGGTGCAGGGTGATGTCTACCCTTGTCCTCTAGCAAACACTATAGGATCGCTGACTTAATATCATGCCTGAAATTCTCCATTTTTTTCTAAGGAAAATATTTTTTGATGTAAACATCATTCCATGGATGGTTTAATTTTTCTCCATCGGCGTTGGTTAGCTCATACACATTGCTTGGATTTTTTTTCAGTTATAACAAAAAGCCCTTCCTAGTTAGGTTGCAACTTGGAGCGGGGACAACCCGGCTTAACGAATATGCGTTTGACTATCATCTCATCGATTTCAAACTTTCTCTCTACCACCCCCTTTTGATAAAACCTTTTCAATCTGTTCTGATAAGTCTGGGCATGCTCAGAGGTGTCCAACCTTCTTTCATCTAGGAGTTCAAGTTGTACAAGGAGAGATCCTCATCTCTCATCGACAGGGATGTCCCTATCGAGCTGAACTCAAAGTGATGAAATGAGTACTTTGTACGGGACCACCGCTTCCATCCCATATGCGAGAGCATACGTGCTTTGACCAATGGGGGTCTGCACAGAAGTACGATAAGCCAATAGGGCATCTACAAGTTTATCTGGCCAGTCCGCTAACTTGCTTCGACTTATAGGTTTTCTTAATAATTTTAATCAAGGTTTTGTTGATGGCTTCTGCATGACCATTACCTTGATGAATGATGCAATGCAATGCGGTACCTATTGCAAAGATCGCATAGATATTGAGAGAGAAATTGTTGTCCATTTTCAGTGATGATGTCGCTGTGGATCCCAAACCTAGCCATGATGTTGTGTTTCATGAAGGAGTATAGTGTTGATGCCTGCCTTGATCTCCACGAATGCTTTCGCTTCTACCCACTTAGTGAAGTACTCTGTTGCCGTCAGGATGAATGATTTGGATTGGATTTCAGAGTTAAGATCACTTAGAGGGCCAATGATATTGAAAACCCACATGGCGAAGGGCCATGGGGCATGAAATAGATGAAGGGAAGATGCAAGAGAATGGATCTTGTCGCCATGGAGTTGGCAAGAATGACAGTGCCGGACAAAGATGGAGTAATCCTCTTCTAGGGTTGGCCAATAATACTCCTACTTGATGTTTTTCTTGGAAAGAGCTTGGGCATTGACATGGCCACCACAAACCCCAGATTGTGCTTTCTTAAGCACCAATTCTGCCTCTTCTTCATCAACGCCTCCTAAGATGGTATACCTCTAGGATACTCTCTTGATGGCCTTCCTTTTCTTTTGTATTAGATCCAGGTGGATATGTATGATCTCGACAATACCTCAGAATCTCATCAAACCATGGCCTCTCACTCTCGTCTAATTCTTCCAACTCGATTAGAGAAACTTCCTCTTTCTACTCTAGATATTCCTTCTTATCAAATCTCTTCTTGACCTTCAGAAATTGACCATCCTTAATCACCAACATCGACCTTCTATGGACATGGATAGTCCGCACCTGTCTACCTAGCGGGACTTATAGAAATGAAGCTAAGGAGGCTAGGACATCAGCAAGAATATTTTGAGCTCAAGGAACATAGAAACAAGTGAGTTTAGAAAAGAGTTTGATGTTGCAAGAGGTGAATTCTTGGTAAGGTTTGAGGTTTAGATGAGAAGTTTGGTATTTGGTTAGGACTTGGCGAAGGATTAGTTGGCTATCACCTATCACCCTCAATTCCGTGGCACCATAGAAATGAGCGGCCACCAGCCCGCCCAGCAAGGCTTCGTATTCAGCGATGTTATTGGTTGCTGGGAAGTCGAGCTAAAATGCCTGTGGAATGGTGACACCCTCGGGTGATAGAAGGATGATTTCTATTCCTTTACCATGTGAATTTAGAGCCCCATCGAAATATAATGTCCAAAGGTGAGAAGATCGGATCAACATTAGTTTGTCATCTGGGAGCTCTGACTGGACCGGGTCAAAGAGGGGTATAGGGTGATGGGCTAGATGTTCGACAATGGCATAGCCCTTAATCGCCTTCTAGGGGACATAGGTGATATCAAACTATGAAAAGGAAACTCTGCCAATGACCTAATCGATCAGTTAGAACAGTTTTCTCAAGGAGATATTTGATGGGATTGATGCGGGCGATAAGATTGACCTCATGAGCTAAGAAATAGCGTTTGAGCGTCTGAACTACCTAGACTAGTGTAGCACACGTCTTCTCCATTACAATATACTTCTGCTCACACGAATCAAAAATCTTTGACAAATAATAGGTTGCCCTCTCTTTCTCTTCATCATCACTTGTACAAGGACTGCCCCAAATGAATTCTCGAAAATCGAGATATATAAAACTAAGGGCCTACCAGGGACTGGTGGTCTAAGAATAGGGGACTAGCTAGATATCTTTTCAAACCATCGAATGCATCCTGGCACATCGAATCTCATTTAAACTCGGCACCCATTTTGGTCAACTTATAGAAATGTTTACACATTTGGGAGTGTTGTCAGATGAACCATCGGACAAATTATAGCATCTTGTGGGAACCTCGAGAATCTTTTGCTTTAAAAAAAGTGTTTTAAAAGATTTGTTTTTTGAATGTTGAAATATCGTATCTAAATTTTCTAGTAAAGTAGGTGATAGACTATAAAAAAATATACTAGATAGTCAAGGTGATATTAAAAGAGTATAGGACCGAGGTTCAGGTTCTGTGAAAATAGTTTTGACCTCTCTCCATCGGATGGTACGAATATCCGATGTTCATTTACATCGAGCAAACACTTGAACACCCTTGTTTAACTGCCATAGTGATCTTGTTTGACGAGAGCGTGCATATCCACAACATGTAAAAAACACAAAGGGCCCCAGCCTTTCGGGCCCAATGAGATGCGAAAAAGAACAAGTTTGATTAGATTTGGTTTAGAGTTGATTTATGCTGATTTATGAATTTATTTCGATATGGTTTGAAATGTTAACTTTAGATTTTAATTTCACTTAAATTTGAATGTTATTTGTTTTGAGCTTGTTTGAATTGTTTGGTTTGTTTTACTTCAATTGGTTGAAGTTTATTTTATTTTTTGTTTGAACTTGATATTTTAGATGTAATGATCAATTTGACTTGTTAAAGTTTAGTTAATAAGTGTTGAGTCATTTTCATGTGGTCTTCTTATATTGGTTGGTGTTTTAATACCGATTCGGGTACGTTCGGTATGTTTTAAATGTTTTGAAGTTTGGTTCAAATTGATTAAAGTTGAACTTGAAATTGTTAATGATCTGATTTCACATGTTTTAAGATGGATTCTAGATACTTTAATGTGTTTTAATGTGTTCATTTCAGCGGGTTAGGAATCATTTTGTTTTTACTTGTTTAAAAAGATGAAGTCCAATGGATTAAGTGTATTGAATCAATTTTTCCAGATTGTATTAAATCTAATCTTTTTGTTGAATGTTAAGGTTTTAACGACTTGTTTTAAGCATGTTTTAATGTTGGTTTGAATGTGTTTTTAGATAAGATTAAGTTAACTTCAGATTTGGTTAACTTTTGTTCGGTTTGCATCACATCCGGTCTGTCGGGCTAGTGTCGATACCCAGTCACATGCAATCAACTTGGCACTTGAAATGTTCATGCTCAAAGTATTCCATGTCAATGTACATCAGATGTGGTAGTTCATATGCCACGTTCAATGCTGTTAAAGTGTAAATGTGACAAAGTCCTTCTCGTGGTAAAAAATCCCACTTGACCGGGAAAATTTTGGCAGTATGCCGCCTTATTTTTTGATCGACATGGAATTTTTACCAATCCTACATGGCATAGTCTTTTGACTTTTCAATTAGTGGGAAGGAATCTGTAGTGGGTGTAGACACGCCAAATTCGCCTAATTCAGAGCATAAAACTCATGTTTTATAGGGTAACATGTATGATTGACCTTATAATAATGCCGGGTCTTTTAAAGTTGATTTGGAGCTTCACCGAACGAAATCGGATGTTTTCCGAAGTTTTCCGCAAAAAGCCATAATTTTCGAGCTAAAGCCACACGTAAATCGTGTAAACACGGAAATTGGCTGAATGACCAATGCCTAATGATCATGCATTGAAGGTTATGGTCAGATTCACTCCGGATTAGTTTTGTTGCATACCGTGCCTTTCCGGTTTGCCGTCGGAGTCATTTTGTCCAGTATCGGATCTTCTGTTCACTTGCCTAATTCCGGACAAAATTCTGAAGTTTTGGTGGGTGTGATGGCTGATCGAATGCTATAGAGAGATTCTTCGGCCTGTTAGCTTTCCAACGCAACAAAAGGCGTCGAATTCCAAGTTCGAGAGTGTTCGCAATGGCTTCCGGAAGAAGGACGTGCAGAACAGTCCCATGCGCCCGAGTCCCTGGTCACATGTGCCCGGAACGCAGGGCACATGCCCATGCGCCCGGAACCCAGGGCACATGCCCATGCGCCCTGCCAATGAGGCACGTGACCTTGTGCCCTGACTTGAGGGCACATGCACCCTACCCTTGAGGCACGAGGGAACCAGTTTTTCACTGGTACTCTACCGCTGAATGGATCGACCGGATAAGATCGAATTTTTCTGAAAATGTGCCATGCGCCCTCACTGGGAGGCGCATGCGCCCTGCACCAGGGCGCATGCGCCCTGGGGTAGGGCGCAATCTACACTATTTTCTAGCCTTGATAAGATCTGTCGTTCTCCTATAAATTAACTCTGATTCTGGTCGTTCCAAAGGCATGATCACGACCCCCCAGGCATCTCAAGATGTCAAAACTCCCTCCTGCATTGATTTTGTGATTTTTAGAGAGAGAATTTCGAGTTTTTAGAGAGAGAAAAGTCTGTTGAAGAGAGAGAAAGGCTGTTCTGCAGGTGATCTACCAGGTCTCTCTTCTTCGGCCACTACAGCAGTGTGTGGACTTCTTATGCCCAAGCTCTCTTCATCAAAGTACTTCCTCTCCAAGTCTTATTTAGTTTTAAATTGACAGAACTTGATTCCATGGTCGTGGCTGGTCGTGACAAGTGCATAAGCAAAGTCGCGCCTAGCAGATCCTGGACTGCTTCTCGATTTTTTCGACAAACCATATTTGGCCATATCTCTCTCTATTCAATTCAGAATCTTGTTGTTCTTTTTCCTATCTCTTTGTTTCGTGATTCTCCATCCTCCTATTATTTTTTTACATTTTTTGCATTACTTTGAATCTGTTAATCCGAAAATAAAAAAGAGGGGTTACAGATAACCCGAATCCGGTCAGTTTCTAGTCAATTGTGTGTTTCATGTCATTTTCTTTACATATACTCCACTTTGTTTAGTTATAATTGTCTCTTTCACTGGTTTATTTGTCTAGTTGCACAAAAAATCAAGCCCCCACGCGTTGAGGACTCTTTAACAAATCAAGCCGGCCGAAGAAGGAGAAGCTTTAACCCACATTCTTCACGCTAAGGTACACAAGGTCAATTTTATTTCATAAATCGGAACCCGCGGTTCCTGGCAACCACATGTCTTAATTTTTTTCTTCTCACCTTTTTACACACGTCTTGAACCGTCTCTTTGGTGATCGAGCGACTCCAAGGGATGAAAGTTCGGGGATCAATGTGAGTGTGGGACCGAGGTGAGAGTTACTTTCCGTGTTTTCTTCTTTCTTTTTCATCCCCTCTTGAGGTGACGATCTGGATTCACGGACTTCCCTGAAAAGGAGAGGACCCCGTCAAATTTTCAGAGTCAACAGCTTTGTGGCGACCACGGTGGGATTTGCAATGTCTTCAACCGTGGGTGCTTAGTGTTTTGTTTGCAACTAGTTCTAGTTCTAGACCGGTTCCCACGTGAGCCTTTCCTTCCTTACACCTCTCTTAAACTTCATGCCATCTCAAAATTTATGATTTCACCCATCTTTCATCATATCTTAAGTGCCAAGTATGTCATTTAATTTTTTTCCTTTTATTTAAACCGGTTCCCGCATGAACCACCCTTTTCCTTTTAAGCCGGTTCCCGCGTGAACCAATCTCTTTCTTTACTTCGTTTCCCACGTGAACCAAACCACTTTCCTTCATATCTATCCCCACTTGGATCAGATCCTTATTCACCATTAATTGGCCCCACGTGATCTTCTTTCGATCATTCAAACAGGTTCCCACGTGAACCAACCTTTTTTTACCCAAAACCGGTTCCCGCATGAACCACCTTTACTTTTTACCCCGGTTCCCACGTGAACCAGATTATTCTTACATTGGTCCCCACGTGGACCATCCTTTTGCTTGGCTTCCATATATGAACCCTCTTCTTTCCATCACTTTTTTACTATCTCCATTTGGCTCAGATAAGAAACAAGGTCTAGATTCTAGTTTCTAGTTGCTTGTTTAGTTTCTAATTGCTTGTCTTGTGTGATTGCTTGTTTATTTAAGTTTATGTTTTGCTTATTACTTGTTTTATTACTTGATTGCATTCTCTGCTCCTTCTCTCTACCTCCTTCTTTTACACTTTTTTTGAGGCGGGAGCTCACTCTCCCATTTACCCCTCCCATCCAAAACACCTTCTTGGTGGATTCTGACATCTCTTCTGGGATATTCCTTCCTAGTTGACTTGGTTGGCTTTCATCATGGCCTCCATAATTCCTCATCTGTGGAGTATTCCTCTTCACGATCGGGTTGGTTGTACCACTCCTCAAAACCCGAAGCATCCTATGTTACCTACGCGTGGTGAGATTGTGTGAAACCTATGTCATTGGAGATTGGAGTTAGGATCCTAACCCATTCGTTGAGAGAAAAATTCTTAACAAAATCTATAAACCTAAGGTTTAATCAAAATCATTGCGTAATTTTACTTTCAAGTCTTTGCATCACTTGTTTGTCAAACAAAAATTCAAACGCCTAACATTTTTTGCAGGATACTAAAAAGTAGAAAAGAGTTATTTGTTTGCTTTGCCAACTTGTTTGTCTTACCTTCTCCTTGAAGTTGAAAGGTGACAATGCAATTAAGGTCTGGAAGGTACGTTGGAATGGAAGAACATGCTGAACATCGAGAGCACGAGATGGTTCACCAACCAATTTTGTCAGACGGTCTTGTTAATCCATTGTTTGAGTCAGAAGCACAAGAGGTCCCTCAACCATCTGCTCCCCATGATGTTGAACAACTCTTTAGGGAGTTGTCTCTCTATACTGACCCAGAAACCTATGCCCGCATACAATCCATGGTGAAGGGCAAAATTGCCTTAGATCAGGCTGAAGCCAACCAAGTTGCTTCATCTCCTTGTCCTCTAGTTCGGCCACCACTCATTCAATCACCCTTTTTTCAACCACCTATTGTTCAACAATCTATGATTCAACCATCACTAGTTCAACCATCTGTAGTTCAACCATCTGTAGTTCAACCATCTATGGTTCAACCATCATTTGTTCAGCCGTCCTATTTTAACCATGTTGCTCCCCTGACCCACCAAGTCATGGGACAATGTTCAGTGAATTTGCCAAGTCACGCTCCTCAATTCCAAAACCATGCCTCTAACCACATACCCCCACCAGTAAACCAAGAACCTGTTCTTACCCAGGCAATCATGGATCAGCTCACCCATATGAATGAACGTTACGAAGAGCTGAGATGTCGCATGGACTCCAAGTTAGTTCCTGAGATCTCTATTCCTTCTTTGCGAGTTCTCCGCCTGCCACTTTTTGAACTACCAGTTTATCGCCGCTACAATGGTACTGGCTATCGTTTTTTTCACCTTAAAGATTTTCTCTATGAATCCTCATTCTGGAAAGATGATCGTAGGGTTCTTGCCTTCTTGTTCCGTCGATCACTAGAAGGGTCTGCATTGGAATGGCTCTACTCGCTCGACTCCTTTGAGGCAGGAGACTTCGATATTGTGAAGACCAAATTTTTACAAAGACACAGAGACCGGGTGGCACCAGCATGCTCCATTATAGACTTGATTGCTGAGAAGATGAAGCCCTAAGAGGACTTCATAAAGTTTGCTGATCGCTGGAGGGGAATGGCAGAGAAATTGACAAATGTGATTTCTGAAGGGGAACAAGTAAAGATGCTTATTGGCAACACTACACCTGCCTTGAGAAATGTATTGATTATGTACCGTCCTACCACCATGAATGAACTCTATGACAGTGCCCGATACTTGCAAGCCCACTTTAAAGATGCCACAATGATAAACCCTTTTGATCCCAAACCTAGAAACTTCAGGAAAACACCCTCTGCACCAGTTGGGCCTACAACCGAGGGAGTGGTCAACAACGAAGCTATAAACATTGTGGGGAACCAGGGAGGGAACCGTTAAAACCAGTTCAGAAACCCACCACAGAACCTTTCCTATTACCCTCCTCAACAACATGTTAGGCCACAACAACCACGACAATCACAACAACCCCCTCAGCCAGTAGCACAACCCCAACAACCTCGTCAACCTACCTACAATAGGGCACCGCCACCACCCAATCAGTCACCATGAAGGGGAGGTCCTAAGAGAGAGAACTACCAACAACTCCCTTACTCCTTGACCGACATCTTCAATGTACTTATGGCAGAAAAATAGTTGGAATTGCCCATGGAAAGAGAGGTTTGGCCAACAAATGTGGATATGTCCCGATACTGTGCTTACCACCGGTGTCCTGGTCACACTGTAGAAGTGTGTTTTCAATTCAAGGATTACATCCACGATCTGAATGACCAAGGCAGCATTGATTGGTCTCAAATGGGGGAATGCATACAGGCAATGAAGGCTAGGCAGCAGCAGTGGCAGCGTCCACTGGCCAACCTCAACAACAACCTGGCTTGGGTATTGCTAAGAATATGTTTCCATTACATGCTCCTGCTCCAGCACCGGCACAAGCACATCCAAACCCAGGAATTGGTCTAGTACACTCCATTGTCCAGGGAGATGCTAGCCGTGCTCAAGGTTAGCAACTAGAAAACCAAAATCCAACCATGCCAGTCAACCCAGCTAGGCCTCCTGCTAGGAACCCTCCTAGACAAATAATCCATGCACCTGCTACTCCACAACCACCACCAAGCTCAATAACCCAACCACTGGCCGCCACTTCTTCTCGCCGACCAATCATTAGGCCAGCCCCCGCCTTGACTACACCTCCTTCAACCATTGCTACACACCGGCCCTTGCTTATCCGACCACCACAATCACCACCAAACCTGAACCCCCAAGCTATAAGCTCTATCACTCCAAAACCCCAACCCATCATACAACCAACCCCACAACCTACACCCCGGCCTCTTCTTATCAGGCCACCAGTATCACCATTACTACCACCTCCAAATCCTACCCCTCTACCCGCTAACCCAATCATCCCAGAACCACCAATCTCATTGCCTACCATACCCGCACCTACACCACCTGTCCCACCACAGTCCACCCCAGTTAACCCATCACCTCTACCCAACTGCTAAATAGCCCCGGTGCTTCGGAGTGGGATGTTCCAGCGGCTCTTTCCCCAAGCCGGTACTCAACCGCAGGATCCAGTGGGGGAGGAACAAGTGGAAGAACCCTTGCCAGGCACGGCCATTGATTTGTTGAAGCATTTAGATAAGACACCAGCCCGTATTTCCATACTTGAGTTGATCAAAAGATCAAAGGTGCACCAGGAGATTCTACAACAGTATTTACAAAAGGGTAATGGTGAATGAAGATCTCCCACCTGAGAAGATCACTACAGTGTTAGCCCCTAGAAGTGAGCACCCAACACTCACTTTCTCTCAGGAGGAATTAGCATACCCAGAGGTCAGGAGATATGCTTTGCATGTGGCTGTGGTTATCTGTAATATTGAAGTGAAATCATGTTTGGTTGACACTGGAGCTTCTATCAACGTTATGCTGCCAGAAACTTTGCAGTTGTGTGGCATTTTTGAGCAAGAAATCAAGCCATCATATGCCATGGTGACGGCCTACGACAAATCCAAGAAGTCTACACATGGGGTGGTCACTCTAAAAGTTAAACTTGGACCATGTATGGTCACAACAGACTTTCATGTTCTAGAATTGGATCCAACTTTTCGGGCTATACTTGGGAGGCCATACTTGGAGGCAATAGGAGCTGTGGCTTCAACAAACCACCAGTGTATAAAGTTTCCTATTAAGGGACAAGTGGTCAAGGTAACTAGCATGCCTGTAAGGGATGAGATGAATGATGCTACTTTTACATCACCCCTAGGTCTGTTAATACAGCCCCAGATCTTAGTGGGAGATTTACCAGAAGTTAGATGCATGACCGCCTCTCTACCTGACACAGTGGGATGGCGGATGATGATGAAACTAGGCTATCAGCCTGGAAGAGGTTTAGGCAGGGATCTTCAAGGGATCACTCAGCCAATTCAAACTGAGAAAATGCCATGCAGGCAGGGGTTGGGATATGAAGAGGATTCCATCCCAAGGAGGATCTTCCAGCCATGATATGCCATGGGACTCCACACATTCTTTATCAAAGGGGAGACCATGATGATGGCTAAAGATGATAAGAGTTCCATGATGGCTGTCAAGAGAAGGAAAGCTCCAGATGGAGAAGAAGAAGACTTGGAAGATATATGCTTATCTTTGACTCATCTGTTCTCAAGTGGGGAAGAGCACCAGGAACCACTCGAGGGCAGACCAATCTTGGATCATCTGGTTGAGCATACCACCCAAGTCAAAACCATTCCACGAGACCCAAATACAACAATCCCATGTTTGAACCTCGTACCATTGTTTCTAGATCTTTTGGATGGGCTTCAGAGCTCACTTACCCACTTTGGGCCCATGTGCCCTCTTCAACCTTCCACTATTACTGGGCCAGCTTGCCCATTTACTTCCCTCATCAACTTCAGAACTGAGGGCTTTTCCCAACATGGGCTCACATGCCCATTTATTTCTAAGATCGAGTCCACATACTCATTTACTTTTTTCATTAGTTTTGGACCCATGTGTCCACTTTCTGTTACCATTGGGCCCATGAGCCCCTTTTTCCCCTTTATCCTTAAGTTTTTATTTCTATTAATTCAGTCATCTTCTATCAAATCCCGTGTCATGCTGACTCATTCTATCTTTTTACTTGAAATTCCCAAAAAAAATGTCTTCTCTGAAACTCACATTTCCATTGAGGAGACATCTCTACTCATCCCAGAGGGTGCTTTCAATGAAGGATCCCTCTTTTCCAAATCATTGATCGATTTACTTGATCCTCCCTCTACTGTAAATACCACCTTTCCAGCTTTATCTTCAGTAGGTCAAGTTAGGTTAGGAAATAGGAAAGTCAGAGGTAAACGAGTTCCAAATAGGTATCTGCAACAATTGGCATAGAAATGTGTAGAGTGTGCAAGGCTGCCAAACTTTCTAGAGAATAACATCCAGCTAGATGAAATCCGATATGAGGATGACATGGATCATACTTTGGGAGTATATGAGGTGGTATCAGAGAAGGATCCCAAATTTGAGGATGAAATTGAGGACTTGGCTGATGCGTATGCATCTGGGATTAGAAGATTTGAAGAACCATCAGCCACAGGGAATGAACCAACCAAAGAACTGAATTAAGGAACCTTGGAAGATCCTAAGACTATCCTCATTAGTGCAAACCTCACTCCTCACAAGAACAACGTTTGATCAAAGTTTTGGAAGAATATAAGGACACGTTCACATGGACATATGAAGATATGCTAGGATTAGATAAATCATTGGTTGAACATAGATTAACCTTTAAACCTGGAACTACCTTGGTTAAAAAAAAGCTCAGGAGATTCCACCCTGATATTGCACTCAAAATGAAAGGAGAGGTCGACAAACTACACCAAGCAAAATTTATTAAAGACGTCCTATATCCGCAATGGGTGGCTAACATAGTCCCTGTTATGAAGAAGGATGGATGAGTTCGAATTTGTATAGACTTCAGGGACTTGAACCAAGCGTGTCCTAAGGATGATTTTTCTTTACCTCATATTGATGCTTTGGTTAATAACATAGCTGGATTTGAAATGCTTTCATTCATGGATGGCTATTCTGGATACAATCAGATCTGGTTAGCTGAGGAGGACCAAGAGAAGACCTCGTTCACTACACCTTGGGGAACGTATTGCTATGTTGTCACGCCCTTTGGGTTAAAGAATGCTGGTGCTACATATCAGAGGGCTATGATGGCTATCTTTCATGACATGATGCACACCCTTGTAGAGGTGTATATGGATGATTTGGTTATCAAGACCAAGAGTCGGGAAGATCATTCTGAAGTGCTAAGGAAAGTTTTGCAACGAGCTAGAGAATATAAGCTGAAAATGAACCCTAAGAAGTGTACATTTGGAGTTTCATCAGGAAAACTACTTGGGTTCATAGTAAGCAAAAGGGGCATAGAGATCGACCCAAACAAGTCCAAGGCAATCATTGGTATGCCTCCCACGAGGAATATGAAGCAGCTTCAAGGATTGATTGGGAGGCAACAATTTGTCCGCCGGTTTATCTCATAACATTCCCAAAGGTGTAAACCTTTCTATGAGTTAATCAAGGCGGGGCTGAGTTTAAATGGGATTCGAAGTGCCAAGAGGCGTTTGATGGGTTGAAAGCATACCTGGCAAGTCCCCCTGTACTTAGACCACCAATTCCCGACAAGCCCTTGGTCCTCTACATTTCGGTTCTTGAGAACTCTCTTGGGGCAGTCCTTGCACAAGTTGATGAAGAAGGGAAAGAACAAGCTACTTATTACTTGTCTAAGATGTTTGATGTTTGTGAGCTGAAGTAAACTGTGGTAGAAAAGACCTGTGCTGCTCTTGTTTGGGTGGTTTAGAAACTCAAACATTATTTTCTTGCTCACCAAGTCAAGCTCATTGCTCATATCAATCCTATCAAGTTTCTATTAGAGAAGACAGTCTTGACTTATCGGTTAGGGCGATGGCAGAGTTTCTTATCCCAATTTGATATCACTTATGTCCCACAGAAGACAATTAAGGGCTATGCTATTGCTGAACACCTTGCCCATCATCCCATATCCATCTTTGACCCAGTCCGGTCAGAGTTCCCGGACGACGAACTAATGTCAGTCCGATCTTCCAATCTTTGGACATTATATTTTGACGGGGCTCTGAACTCTCATGGTAGAGGGATAGGTATTGTCCTTCTGTCACCTAAAGGTGTTACCATTCTACAGGCTTTTCAGCTTAACTTTCCAGCAACCAATAGCATAGCTGAGTATGGAGCCTTGCCGGCCGGGCTGGAGGCCGCTCATTTCCATGGTGCCACCGAACTAAGGGTGATAGGTGATAGTCAATTGATCCTACGCCAAGTCCTATCCAAGTACCGAACTTCTCATCCAAACCTCAAACCCTACCAGGAGGACACCACCTGCTACATCAAGCTATTCTTCAAACTCACCTTTGCCATGTCCCCCGTTCTCAGAATATCCTCGCCGATGCCTTAGCTTCACTAGCTTCATCTCTATCTGTCCCGCTAGGCAGGCAAGTGCGGACTATCCACATCTGTAAGAGGACAATTCCAGCAATTGAGGATGGATGTTTTTTGAAGGTTAAGGAGAGGTTCAACAGAAAGGAATACTTTGGAACATAAAGAAGAAATCTTTTTAATTGAGTTGGAAGAATTAGAAGAAGGTGAGAGACCTTGGTATGATGAGATTGCGAGGTATTGTCAAGATCAGTCATATACACCTGGATCAACCACCAAAGAAAAGATGGCAATTAGAAGAGTATCCCAGAGCTATACAATCCTAGGAGGAGTGCTCTACAAGAGAAGCCTAAGTGGAATCTTACTCAGATGTCTTGATGAAGAAGAAGCTGAGTTGGTGCTGAAGGAAGCACATTCTGGAGTTTGTGGTGGTCATGTGAATGCCCAAGCCCTTGCTAAGAAAATCATCCGACAACGGTATTATTGGCCAACTCTAAAAGAAGACTGCTCCATCTTTGTCCGGCACTGTCATTCATGTCAACTCCATGCCGACAAGATTCACTCTTCTTCATCTTCCCTTCATCCAATTCATACCCCATGGCCTTTCGCCATGTAAGCTTTTGATATCATTGGCCCCTTGAGTGACCTCAACTCCGAAATGCGATCAAAATCATTCATTCTGACGGCAACGGAGTAGTACTTCACAAAGTGGGCTGAAGCGGAAGCAATCGTGGAGATTAAAGCATCAACTGTTTGCTCCTTCATCAAGCACAACATCATTGCAAGGTTCGGGATCCCTAGTGACATCATCACCGATAATGGACCACAATTTCTCTCTCAAGATCTGTGTGATCTTTGCAACAGGTATCACATTTCATTGCATCATTCATCACCATACTATCCTCAAGGCAATGGTCAAGCAGAAGCCACCAATAAAACCTTAATCAAAATCATCATGAAATCTTGTAAGTCTAGCAAATTTGCCGACTGGCCTGATAAGCTTGTAGATGCTCTATGGGCTTATCGTACTTTTGTAAGGACTCCTACTGGACAAACCCCATATGCTTTGGCATATGGGATGGAAGCAGTGGTCCCTTATGAAGTATTACTTCCATCTCTCCAAGTTCAGCTCTACAGGGATATTCCTGTAGATGAGAGACGAGAATCTCTCCTTGCACAGCTTGAACTCTTAGATGAAAGAAGGCTAGCTGCTGTTAAGCATGCCCGGACTTATCAGAATAGACTTAAAAGGTTTTATCAAAAGAGGGTGGTCGAGAGAAAATTCGAGATCGGTGAGATGGTAGTCAAACACATATTCGTTAAGCCAGGGGGTCCCAGCTCCAAGTTGCAACCTAACTGGGAAGGGCCTTTTGTAATCACTGAAAAGTATCCAGGTAATGCATATGAATTGACTAATGCAGATGGAGAAAAATTGAATCATCCTTGGAATAGAGTTTATCTCAAAAAGTACTTTCCATAAAAATGGAGAAACCACTGGTATAATCTCAAGTCATCGATCCTAGGTTGTTCGCGAGAAATCAAGGGTAGGTACCATCCTACACACACAACACCTCTTGATCCAAGAATCCAGACAACCTGACACTTGCAAAAGACAAGGCAGAAATCTAGAAATGGAAGGAGTACCCTTACCCTATTCTCTTTCACTCGGTCCAAGATAGGGAGAGAAGATTAGAAAGGGGTAGTATCGAAAACACTCACCACCCAAGTAGTAGGCTGTCTCAGAGGGTACAAAAGGGTGCCAAAAGATGGGCAATGAACCCCTCAGGTTAGAAAAAGAAAAAATGATCAACCTTTCTGAATGAGTACCCAGAATGATAGTCAAGGCAAAAGGCATTAAAAGATGGGTAATGTCCCCATGGGTCAAAAACCTGTCCAAATATGTGCCACATAGAAAAGAGCAAAAAAAATAAGAGAGACCCAAAGAGGCCGAACCCCAATGGGTAATTTGAGTGAGAGTAGAGAAATCCCTCTCAACATCTTCAAACCCTATCAAGGACTTCCTCTATACTCTTCCTCCTTAAAACCCCTTGGGTAGGGTAAACCGACCAAATCCAGGTGGAATCCAAGCCAATCAAAGGAAGAAGGCTAGAAGGATTCTAGGTAGGGAACTTTATTTTTGCATGTGGCATCTACCACTTGAGTCTTGACAAACTCCAATGACCGATGAATTGTCTCAAATACCTGTTTTTTCCCACAAAAAAGTGAATATTACAAAAATCTAAAAAAAGTGAATATTTTAAAAAAACGAAAAAACTGCATATTAAAAAAACACAAAAAATGAATATTTCAGAAACACAAAAAAATGCATATTCCAAAAAAAAACACAAAAAAATGAATATTTCAAAAACCCACAAAAAATGAATATTTCAAATCCAAAAAAATTGCATATTTAAAAAATCCAAACAAAAATTTCGAATATTTCAAAAATCTAAGAAAATGAATGCTTTCAAGAAAATCCAAAAAAAAATGCTCAGTCATGATCATTGCCTTAGTTGCATCCATGTTTATTTGCATGTTTCCATTTCTGCATGTTTCCATTTTTGCATTGCATATCCATTTTTTTACTTTAATTACCTTATTAAGAAGGCTCTTCCCTTGACCTAAGTCAAAGTTGACCATAATGGGCAAAGGGATGAGTCATGGTGAAGATCTAATCCCCTTTTATCAAGTGTTTCAGGCATTTCAATACAGGAGAGGAGAGGATTCACACCACGACAGGTAAGTTCTCTCAACCCTTACATCCATTTCATTTTAGTCATTTGTTTTATTCTACCTTGTTAAGAAGGCTCCTCCCTTTGACTCAAAGTCAAGCCAAATAAAAAAAAGGCAAAGGGATGAGACATGGATAGAATTTATCCTTATTTTAAGTGTTTTAGGCACTACATAACAAGGAGGATGGATTCTCGCCATACAGGTAAGTTTTCTTAACCCTTTCCACATTTGTTTTCTTTCACTCTTTATGTTTCACCATGTTAAGAAGGCTATGCCCTTTGACAAAAGCAAAGGGCCAAGCCACCATGTTATACTAATCAAAATTGTCGAAGTGATGTTGCAGACACAACCAAAACAAGCCAAGTAGACACAAGCACTAATCCATTCATGAAGAATGATACAAGACAAAAGCCTGATACAATGATGTTGGACATACAAATCAAAACCTACTCATCCCTACGCTCAGGAGAAGAAACTAAGTAGTCAGCCACACTCGGAGTCTGGCTTCTCTCTGGATCAACTCTGCCCTGTACTGTACGGCCCCGGCTATGGTGCGAGCCGCTCAAGTGGGTCCGTGTGCCACTCTGGTGGCTTCCACTCTGATGACTACCACTTTGATGATTGCCACTCTGATGGGTGCCACTCTGATGGGTCCGGCTCCGAGTAGACTGACGGACCATCTCACGGTGAAAACGTAGTTTCGCCTAGGCGGAAACAAGATCAATCTGCGTCTGGTACTGCCTCTGCTCCATGGCACGGATCACGGCATCCCGCTCACGAAGGGCAGCTGTATTCTGGGTCTCCACCTCACGAAGAGCCTCAAAGTGGCGCCAGTCACGCGCCAATAGCTCTGCATCAAAGTCCAATCGAAGCTGAGCCATCTCAAGAGTAGGCACCCGAGCCTGCAGCTCTGCCTCCAAGGCCTAGATCCTAGAAGAAGACTCCGAAGAAGAAGTAGCAACTGATCGCTCCAGTGCAGCCACCTACAAGCAATGTATAAGGCTTAGACAGTGAAAGAACAAGTTTGGTAGCAACTATCAAGATGTTACCGTGATCTCCTTCTCCACCAGAGACTGTTTCGCGGCAGCCAGCTCATCTCGTAGGGCTCTCACCTCCTCAGAAGAAGAAACACCCTCTGAGCGGCCCATGCGCTGTCAGTACATAAAGCAAGTGAAATATCTGGCAGCTTAATTGAAGAGCACCAGACACACACATACCTCTGCCTGTAGAGCTGCCTTCAGGGAGGCCACCTCCTCCTCCAGCTCGTTAATCTGTGCTCGATACTAGGTAAGCATGCCCTGGGAATCCTGAAAAGAAGAAATTTTTTTAGACAAGGCAATGCATTGATAACAAAGAGACAGAGACAAAAGGCTAACCTGGCTAGCATAGTCAAAAAGATGACCGTAAGCCGTACCATATTGGCGAGTGAACTCCGTGTCATCCACGGCAGTCAAGAAAACCACGGTGCCCTCAGCCTCCCAGTCCTCCAAGGCAGATTGGTACTGGGCTGCCCAGTTTACTGAGTGTGTCAACCCCTTTATGCTATGGCTATGTCTGGACGAAGGAGGTGGGCACCATTCCTGATAACCGCCAAATGTCATCATCACGAGGCGAACCCACAGTGGCTCCACCTCGTTTAGACAAGGAGGTAAATGCCGCGGCTGAAAAGATGAGCACCCTTCACCACCCACTCGGCACTCTCATCGTCGGTAGTCAGATATGGGCGCCAGCATACCTACAAGAAAGAAAAGGATCAGCAATTAGCAAACAAAAGCAAGGAAGAACAGGGAGACGTACCCGTGCAGGAGAAAGACTCAACAGCTTGCCTCGAAGACGAAGGAGCTGGTGTGCATGGGACGTAGTGTCACGGATGGCATACCAACGCGCCATCAAAGGCAGGCGAAATGGGTGATCTATTCTGCCTCAGCCTAGCGGAATGTAAAGGTAACTCCACACATGAAATTAACACTTTGTTGGTACAAGTATAACATGCAACAGGAAAGTGAGCCACAAAAAAAGAAATACATGAAGAAAAGGTGTGAAGCCGCCCACTGAGACAGTACCATTGTCGGGAGAGAGACTGGCAAACAGATGTGCGAGGACCGATGCACCCTAGGCATAGTCGTCGATGGACTCCATGTCTGCCAGGAGTGGAAGGAACCGTAGCTGAACCTTCTCGGTCTTGTTGCCCAGCAACAAGCGACCAAAAAAGAAGAGCAGAAATCGGCGGAGATCCCGATCTGCCTCCGCTGATCCAGAAAGAACGCATAGTGTCGCAGATACTTAATGAATCAGGCGATCCTCGTAGTCCTTAGTCACCTCGCCCCGCTGCATCTGAGCCTCTGTCAGGCCCACTAGCTCGAGACACTCCTTCTGAGTGATCGACAGGACTGCCTCATCATGTGACCGAGGCGGGGAGTAAGAAAGAAGCGTCGCTGCCATCTCGGTGCAATTACTATACGTGTAACCAGTGACGGCGCACCCATAGACCCGCAACCCGGTGATATGGGCCACATCCTCCAAAGTATGGACCATATGTCCCCAGGAAAGAAGAAATGAACAAGTCACGGCATCCCAACGATCTCTCAGAACCTGGATTAGAGCCAAGTCCTCCCAAAGCACTGACAAATGTAAGATGGGACCAAATCCCATCTCATCCAAGCGGCGGCGTTGGAACGGTTGAAAATCCTGGTATGCCAATCGTACCAACTACCATGATATACGCGATTTGATCCGTCCCTGCAAGTGGAAAAGTTGTTCAGGTCAAGAACTAATCACAAAGATGGTAGAGAGTTTATAGCCAGTTCAAAGGACATTTACATCGTGCCGGGCTGTCGGCTCAGAAGGACCAGCCTCGTCGTCATGCGCACGCGCACGTCGAACCCTCTTCGGCATCTGTAAATTTCAAAATTGGTCAGTCTTTCAATTTTTAAAACAATCGCCAATACAAGAATGCTGAAGCTGACATGTGCCCAGACCAGGGGCCCATGCGCCCTGGTCTGTGGGCACATGCGCCCTGGGTCCAGGGCACATGCCCTTGTGCCCTGGGTTGAGGGCACATGCGCCTTGACCCCAGGGCAGGGCACGTGCCCTTGTGCCCTAGTTTGAGGGCACATGCGCCCTGGTTCCAGGGCACATGGACCCTAGATGTGCACCAATCTTCTTTTGACCCAAAAACAGCTCAAACGAACTCGGAATCACATGAAATCATAGCCAAAGTGAAGAGAATGTAGAGAACTACATTTTATTTAACTGGAGTACTAACCTTTGAACGTGATTCGGGCTCTAAAATTGTGGAAGAAGTTGGAGTAGCTCTGGTGAAGAGAGAGGCTGTGAGTAGTGAAATGAATTGGTAGGGCAGTTGGTCTATTTATAGAGGTAAAAATATGTAAAAATTATGAAAATTTTAAAAATTACCTTGCCACTCTTGGAATTGAGCTGATCACAACGCCATTGAGAGAATCCCAAATAGATTTCTGAATTGCTAAGAAAAATTCACCGAAAAAATTGCATGTTTTAACTTCATAAGAAATTCATTTCTTACTGTTAAATCTTGCAAATCATGCTGTAAAATAGCTATTTTTTTCATACATTGTTTTGGTCATGCATTGACAATTTTTTTCAGGCATAAGGTAAAACTTTGTGATTTTTTATTGCGAAATTGACATGAAAAAATTCATTTTATATTCATAAATGACCAAAATTTGTTTGACAAGTTAGAAAAGGAAATGGCAATAAAAGGATGATCAGGTACAAAGAAGCTGCAATTGAGAAAGATAGCGACGCTAGTCATCTGGACTCTCCTCGGTAAGCGTGCCTGGACACTGTAGCCGGCTCATACTCCACAAGGCAATAGATGTCTTAGCTTCCTCCATGTCTTCATCTGTATCGAGCTTCCTGTCTTTGATAAGAGTCAAGTGTGAAAGCACCGGTAGTTCATGGCAAGGCAAACCAATCTGAGAATGACACCTGTGCAAATTGTACATAACAAAAGCCGAGCCAGTAACTAGTCGAAGATCAACACCATGAGCAAAATAGATCTGAACATCTCTCTGTTGCATAATGACCAGACTGTGCACAAAGCCTGAATGACTCATGGAAGCAATATGTATACGCCAATCTGTCCGTTTCTTCAATGAAGCACATTTGTTGGAAACCGTGTCAGGAAAACCGAGAGCTGCAGCATATGGAAACAATGGACTGCACTGAAAAAGCCGTGAAGTGGTAGTAGCACTGCCTGATCGATCAAACCTGAAGTGAAGATCTGCCCAGCAAGCAAACAGAAGAGCACTGCCAAACATAGGACGTCCCACACAAGTAGAAGACAAGCCACAGTAGAGAAAGCCAAGCACTGAAGGACAAGCCTCTTGCCGCACCAGATTCCACAAATACACGAGAGTTGTCCCTGCTCCAGAAAACCATCTTCTGTGGGAAACAAGAACACGGCAGCAAGGCAAGTAGCAAAACCCTTGGATCCATGAAGAAGCTATGTCTCATCAAGGCCGCGAGAAGACAAAGTAAAGATAGTCCAAGCTGCCAGTTTTTGGAGGTGGATCCGTTTTCCGGTGACGAGGGAGTTGATTTGCTCTGTCCCCACAAAATCCTACAAGAACTCAAGGCAAGACACTGATCCAGAAGGAATAAACATGCTTGCAATCTCACCTTTTCTAGTACGTGGTAGTTTAAGAAACAACTTTGCTTCTTCTAGCAAGATGGTGCATTCAAAAGAGTTAAAGACAAATGTATGAGTGTCAGGATGCCATAACTCTACCAAAGCACCCATCAATCCAAAGTCCAAGTGATATTCTGCATAGTGTTTCGCATGAACCAGAAGACCGGTCAAGCCCCAACCACTCAAGATTGATTTTACTGACAAATGAAGCACTCTAAGCATATCTTTAAACCAGACGGGTGAACAAAATCTTCGAGGACCTGGGAAAAGAGGGTAATTCTGCATAAAACCATCAAAAGAGGTTATCAGGTATTTGCACTTTTTATTAAAAAAAAAATTTGCCCAGGGGTAGGGCGCATGTGCCCTCACATGGGGGTACATGGCCAGGTGCCCCACCCCGGGGCGCATGGCCAGGTGCCCCCGTTAAAAAAATCAAAAAAATCACAATCGATAAACAATAATTTTTTCTTACCAGATTTTCTGAAATCCTCCCCTTCACATGTCCTGGAATGCTTGAAATTGCTCTTCCTAAGTCAAAACACATCTTCTTAGAAGGAGGAGCCATTTGAACAAAGATAAGATCAATTTTCGAGTTTAATAGAGTATTTATAAGAGAAGATTAATACATTTTTGAGTCAAATTTGGATTTCAAAAAGTTTTTCTGAGGTTAGGGCGCATGTGGCCTCATCTGGAGGCACATGGCCAGGTGCCCCACCCCAGGGTGCATGGCCAAGTGCCCTACCCCAGGGCACATGGCCAACAAAATTTGAAAAATTCAGAAAAATCTCAAAAAATCAAAAATTGTTCATAATGTTAAGAATGACATTTTTGCTAAAGAAACCATCATAAAAAACATTTTTTTGACCTCCAAATGATGGTTTTAATAGTAAAAACTTAAGTTGTTCATTTCAGGAACAATATGCTTCATATGACAATTTCGCCTGTTGGGTACTAACCAGAAATGTGCAGGCAATCTTTTAAGTCCTAAAAGGTGAATTGGTGAGATTGGTGTTCTCCAAGGAACGTCATGCCAACCTTGTGGCGAAAAGAGAGGAAGCGCCACCCAACTGAACATTATCATGGTGCTGTATTCCGTCAAAAGGCAAGACAAGGATGGACCAGAGATACTGATGAATTAGGCAGTCAATGCAAGTTGATAGACCACGCCTAAAGACTTCATTCAAATCCACATTCTCATCAATCTCATATCATCACCATCACTCCATTGTGCACTTCACATCACTCTTACCATTTGTCATTTAGTTATGTTAGGTTCATTTAATATATATTATATGCATTAATGTTGAAGACCTTGAGCGTGAAGATGACTGGGCCCGAGGTCCCCTTCAACAAAAGCTATGACGGCTTGGTCATTTCTTCACACTCACGGATAAGCCAAAATTGAACATTGGAGGGACGATGGTTCCTAATCGGGTGTCTTGACCTCCAATAGACAATCTATATCTTCAACTATTTTCTACATAATTTTCTATGTTTTCACATCCATCTTCTTTTCATTCTTCATCATTACCAATTTTATTCCATCATGTTTTATTCTTTCTTTCTGTCATCCCATCTTGTTTTATTCTTTCCTTTTTTATCCCACCGTGTCTTTTATTTTATCCCACCGTGTCATGTTTGTCATGCCATTGTTTCTTTTTTCCCATCATTCTATGTTAGTCCCACCATTATATTTCAATCTCACTATGGCTTAAGTCTGTTTTGTCGCTTTCCGAATACTCGATTTTCTGCCAGAGCATGATTCATTGTTTTCACGATACCTGAGCAATTTTGTTATGCTTAAACGAACCCTTTTAGAATTTGAGATTATTCCACTTAGAATTAAACTGAGTATTTTGGTGAAACTTGAATGAACTTGACATTCCAAATATGATGGATTGGAATTCTTTTCATTTTAAGATCAATTTCTCTTTTACAAACTTTAGCTCATCACAGTAAAAGAACACTGCAAAGTTCGGGTTGCTGGCTGATGATGAACCTACGAATTTGAGGACTCCTCACCACACTAAGGGTTGGCTACATCCTTTATCATTTATCCTTTATTTTTCATCTCTCATGCCAATGCCATGCCTTTTACCAATCAATTATGTGAGGTTTTGATAAAACATGAAAATAATCTAGAATACTTAGAGAGATTCATTTTGCTAGACCGGGTAGCTAAGCGTGTCTATATCTACATCATGATGCCACCTTTTCAGTCCATCATCATTCCATTCCGCTACATTCATCTACGCTCACTTGCATTCCATTACAGTTCACTCCTAGTCACTCCGCTTCATTAAATGTCATTCCTTTACAAAGCCGACATCAAGGCGAGGCAAGCTGTAGACATGCCAAATTCGCCTAATTCAGAGAATAAAACTCATGTTTTATAGGGTAACATGTATGATTGACCTTATAATAATGCTGGGTCTTTTATTGTTGATTTGGAGCTTCGCCGAACGAAATCGGATGTTTTCCTAAGTTTTCCGCAAAAACCCATAATTTCCGAGCGAAAGCCACACGTAAATCATGTAAACACAGAAATTGACTGAATGACCAATGCCTAATGATCATGCATTGAATGTTATGGTCATATTCACACTCTGGACAAGTTTTGTTACATACCGTGCCTTTCCAGTTTGCCGTCGGAGTCATTTTGACCAGTATCGGATCTTCTGTTCACTTGCCTAATTCCTGACAAAATTCTGAATTTTTGGAGGGCGTGATGGCTGATCCAATGCTATAGAGTGATTCTTCGGCCTGTTAGCTTTTCAACTCAACAAACGGCGTCAAATTCCGAGTTCGGGAGTGTTCGCAATGGCTTTCGGAAGAAGGACGCGCAAAACAGTCCCATGCGCTCGGGTCCCTGGTCACATGCGCCCAGAACCCAAGGCACGTGCCCATGCGCCCTACCAATGAGGCACGTGACCTTGTGCCCTGACTTGAGGGCACATGCGCCCTACCCTTGAGGTACGAGGGAACTAGTTTTTCACCGGGACTCTACCGCTGAATGGATCGACCGGAAAAGATCGATTTTTTCAGAAAATGTGCCATGCGCCCTAGGGTAGGGCTCAATCTACCCTATTTTCTAGCATTGAAAAGATCTGTCGTTCTCCTATAAATTAACTCTGATTATGGTCATTCCAAAGGCATGAGCACGACCCCCCAAGCATCTCAAGACGTCCAAACTCCCTCCTGCATTGATTTTGTGATTTTTAGAGAGATAATTTCGAGTTTTTAGAGAGAGAAAAGTCGGTTCAAGAGAGTGGAAGGCTGTTCTGCAGGTGATCGGCCAGGTCTCTCTTCTTCGGCCTCTACAGAAGCGTGTGGACTTCTTATGTCCAATATCTCTTCATCAAAGTTCTTCCTCTCCAAGTCTTCTTCAGTTTGCAATCAATGGCACTTGATGCTGAGGTCGGGGCTGGTCGTGACGACTGCAGAAGCAAAGTCGCGCATGGCAGATCCTATACTACTGCTCGGTTTTTTCGACAACACAGATTTGGCCATATCTCTCTCTATTCTATTCAGAATCTTGCTGTTCTTTTTCATATCTCTTTGTTTCGTGATTCTCCATCCTCCTATCATTTTAATCTGCTAATCCGAAAATAAAAAAAGAGGGGTTAGAGATAATCCGAATCCGGTCAGTTTCTAGTCAATTGTGTGTTTCATGTCATTTTCTTTACATATACTCCACTTTGTTTAGTTCTAATTGTCTCTTTCACTTGTTTATTTGTTTTGTTGCACAGAAAATCAAGCACCCACATGTTGAGGACTTTTCTTCTTCATCGGCCGGCCGAAGAAGGAGAAGCTTTAACCCACATTCTTCACGCTAAGGTACACACGGTCAATTTTATTTCATAAATCGGAACCCGCAGTTCCTGGAGACCACATGTCTTAATTTCTTTCTTCTCGCCTTCTCCCACACGACCCGAACCATCTCTTTGGTGAACGAGCGACGCCAAGTGATGAAAGTTCGGGGATCAATGTGAGTGTGGGACCGAGGTGAGAGTTACTTTCTGTGTTTTCTTCTTTCTTTTTTATCCCCTCTTGAGGTGACGATCTGGATTCACGGACTTCCCTGAAAAGGAGAGGACCCCATCGAATTTTCAGAGTTGACAGTGGGAAGCGTGTCCCATGCCTATGTCCGATCAGTAGAAAATTTTTGATCTAACACGGTTTAAAATATGATTTCTGGAAGTAGCACACTAAAGATTTTATTTCCGGAACTAGCAGGGTTTGGGCGAAGTCGCTGGGTAATGCAGTGACTCCTTTTTTTTTTTTTAAGGTATGGGTGAAGTCGCTGGGATACCCAGCGACTTCACCCAAACAATATTTATATATTATAAACAATATTTATATATTATATATACATCATTTTATAAATATTATTTATAGATATAATGAATATTAATTTAATATTAATTTAAAAAACACATAAAATAATTTTATCAAAATTTATTTATTTTATTTTAAAATTTTAAAATTTTTAATAAAATTTTAAATTTCTATCTATAACATATAATACTATAAAATATTATGTTTACTTAATTAAATATAAAAATTTATTTATAATTTATTATATATTTTATAAATTTTAATTACATATTAATTTAAAGTAACATAATTAAAAAAAATTATTTTAAATTTTATTTTATTTATTTAATAATATTGTAAGATTTATTTTAATTTTTTTAAATTATCTAATGTTATATTATATATTATCCTATGTGAACTAATCTATCTTATATATTTTATAAATATTAATTATGATATTATTTTAAATTAATAATTTAAAATAAAATAAATTATGAATACTTTTATTTACTTAAAAATATATATAGTTAATATTTAAAAAATAATATATATGAATAAATATATTTATAATGCAATTTTATGTAATTTAAAATTTTAATATACATATATAATAAATTATCATGTTTGGAGGGATATGTAATTAACATTTATAAAACATATAATAAATTATAAATAAATTTTTATACTTAATTAAGTAAACATAATATTTTATAATATTATATGTTATAAACAGAAATTTAAAATTCTAATAATAATTTTAAAAATTAAAAATAAAATAAATAAATTTTGATTAAATTATTTTATGTGTTTTTTAAATTAATATTAAATTAATATTCATTATATCTATAAATAATATTTATAAAATGATGTATATATAATATATAAATATTGTTTATAATTTATAAATATTGTTTGGGTGAAGTCGCTGGGATACCCAGCGACTTCACCCATACCTTAAAAAAAAAAAAGGGAGTCGCTGCATTAAGCAGCGACTTCACCTAAGTCGCTGAGATCGTTAGCGGTTTTGTCCTCCCCGTCGCGAAGTCGCTGGATTACCCAGCGACTTCGCCCAAACCCTGCTAGTTTCGGAAATAAAATCTTTAGTGTGCTACTTCCGGAAATCATATTTTAAACCGTGTTAGATCAAAAAATTTCTCGCCCGATCATTGTTCCGGTGCATGTCGGATGAGCTGCCCAATTATGGAGAGCCCACGAAGTGGTGTGAATCTCCTTATTTTAGTTTGGCATCTAGCCTTTAGAATTAGTTAAGCATGATTTTTAAATGTCCAAGGCCCAATGGACAGCTTCATTTCAATGGCACAACGGGCCGGTCTTCATGCTATGTCGGCCCAGTTGGCCCATCATGAGCTTGATGCTAGTAGCCTGTTTTGAGCTTCATCACCCGATTGACCTGATTTGCACTTCCATGGCTCGGTTGACCTGATTTGCGTTCCATTCTTGCACCTTGACATCTTTCTGTAGCAGCGGGATAGGTGAGCCTTAGAGAGGCTAGAATGGGTTGGCTAAAGTGCTATTTAGGTGGGCTTTTGGTAGGATTGCACAAGGGGCAGGTTTATGACCACTTTGGAAGGACTACACAAGGGGTAATAGAATGGGAATTTCAATGCCACAAATGGGCTGCTTTTTCTTGAAATACAAATGGAGAAGGCCAAACAAAGGTGACTGTCTTGATTGAAGTTGAGAATCTGCCTAGGGGAGACTTGGCATGTCGTATGGATTCAAAGAATACCCAGGACATTACCCTCTTCTTCAACCAAAACGAGGGATCAAGAGCCCACCTGGGGGAGGCTTGGCTAATCTTGTGGATCCAAGAATGCCCGGGACATCACTCCATCCTCCTCAATGGGTAAGGGAGCTATGTGTACAATGAAATAGGGCTGATTGGGTGCTGTTTAGATGGCCATCAGAGGGGTTAAGTAGGTGCTGGTTTCAAAGCCATCAGAGGGGCCTGATTTGGGTGTTTTCTAAAGTTTGTTAACTTTGGCAGAAAGAATGGTTGCACATAGCCTGATTAGGAGCATGTTCAGGAGCCTAATTGGCTGCTAGAGGGATGGAAACAAGAGGCATGGTGTTAGGTGACAGCATGGGGTTGTTGGGGATGCCAAATGGGTTGTTTACAGGCCACCTATGGCCTGTGTACACATGGACAGCAAAGGGGTCTGAAATGAGGGTTCTAAAAGGGGCAATCAAAGAATGTTTTTGGAGCCAATATAGGGAGGTCGAACATGGCTTTAATGGTACCAACATGGCTGGGTTTCTTGGAACATTTGAATGGCCAAGGAGGAAGCCAAGGGGAAGAGAAAGAAGAGAAGAGGAAGAGAACTAGAAAGTACTACATCCTCCCTCACCTTTTTGGCACAATTCTTGTTGGAGATTGAAAGAGAAAATGGCTGTTCCTTTTTTCTTCCTCTCCTTATTTTTTATTTCTATGTATGGGGCTGGAATTGGCACACCAAGATGGTGCACTTGCTGTTGAAGTTGACGTATCCCAGAGTGGGTTGCTGCTGGCCGCCTGCAAGAGGGAGAAGATTTCTTCTCCTTCTTATTCTTCACTTGGAGCACCACAAATGAGATGGAGAGGTTGCTAACTTGCTGCTGCAGACATCCAAGCAAGGAGAAGATGGCTTGGAGCAGGGTAGAGGTAAGAGAGGCAGGGATTCCGCAGAGTGATCAGCTTGTCCTACTGGCGCACATGGCAACAGGGGAGTTTATATAAAAGTGAGGGCGCCATCTCCAGGAGGAGATAACTCATGGGCTGTTGAGGGTGAATAGGGATAAGCCGAGGGGTAGGATGAGAGTGATAAGGATAAACCAAAGATGGTTGTTGAACTGGAGGGTGTGCACCCATCAAGGAAGAGAGGGAATGCAAGTATGTTCGGCCAGCTCCCTACTTTGTAAGAGATTGGGCGACAAAGGGAATGTGGAGAGGTTGTTCGGCCAGCCATCAGATGGGGATAGGCCTTGGGTTGTTGTAGTATTTTGGGATGAGGATAAATCAAGAGAGTAGTTGAGGGTGATAAGGATAAGTCATGGGAAGTTGAGGTGGCTGAGGATGAGATAATGATAAATGAAAAAAGATGGAGAGAGTTAGAAAAGCCTTGCGCACACGCCCCTACTTTATAGGGCTGTTTGTGCACCCATAAGATGAAGGAGTATGGTAGGTTCAGCCAAGATAGGTTGGGTTAGCCCATCTTGGGTTAGGTTTAACACTGGTTTCGTCAGAGTGCTCCGGATCCAATGGCTAACATTAATTCCAGCCAAAACTAATTAAATAAATCCCAAATTGACTCCAAAAAGTTCCAAAACATGCCCTGATGGCCATTGATCTTATGCTTTATCATGATTTGAGGTTGATATCACTTGAATTGCAACGGATCTCATGATTTAGCCGGTTTCTCCGATCTGTGCGATCTCAGCCGTCAATAATCTTGAAATTACAATTAAGTGCAATTAGGTTATCCAATTGGAAAAATTTTATTTTTCATGCATCAATATTCTTAATATCTATGTCTCAGGACAATAAATTAAAATTTTTAGCCCATGGTTTGATCCGGGAGCTGATCTGACCATTATGCACCTAACGTCATTTAACACGAACTTTGGCCAGATTTGATCTTTCTTGCATATATCTTCAACCGGTGGTCAAATTTTAGAACCATTTTAAACATTGACTAGATCTATCCAACATTGACAATGTGTTGAAGTTGGAATTCTATGTTACAGTATCAACTTGTCCCAAAGTGTCGGGGGCAAAATGGTCATTTCGGCCTTCTGGTGTCCGTTTTCCATGTTTTGGGCACCGTTGCGAAGCTCTCGACCAGGGCTATGCAATGAGCACATTATCTTGCCTATTTGTATTATGTCAAGCCATGCCAAGGCATTTCTAGAGCCTATTTGCATCAATTGTTCTTGAATTTTTTGAATTTGGGTCAGATTTTCTACATGAGCTTTGGCATTATTGAAATCTGTATCAAGAAAGCTAAGCAAAAAATTTTGGTGCCAACAAATGCCACCCACGAGCAGTTTCTTGGAGACGGGAGTCGAGAAGGGACTACCCGTGTAAGTTGGCATCTAGTATTTGTTTAGCTATATCCCTGGCAATCTATGCATTGCTTATGCTGCATGAGCTTCTTCAGGATTGAGAAGGGCTTGGGCCCTTGTACATGATCGAGAAAATTTTTAAAGTAACACGGTTCGAAACATTATTTCCGCAAATGACACAGTAAAATTTTTATTTCCGAATCTAACACAGTTTGACGGAAGTCGCTAAGATAGTTAGCGACTTCAGGGCGAGAAGGTTGAAGTCGCTAAGTTATTTAGCGAGTTTGGTGAAGTCGCTGGAAAACCCAGCGACTTCACATGTTTTTTTTATTTAGTTAGAGTGAAAGTCGCTGGGTAACCCAGCGACTTTCACTCTTATATTAATTTATTATTACTATATTAATACATGTTAATATATATTATAAAGTTAATATTTAAAATAATTTTTAAATAAATTATCATACGTTAATATATATTTAGTAACATATAATAATATAATATATAATACTTAGTTAATTAATATAAAATAATTAAATTACATTTGTATACTTAATATGTATTTTAAACATAATATTTTTTAGTAAAATATTATATTAAATTATTTTAAGTTTTGTTTTATCCTTATTTAGTTAAAATATAAATATAAAAATTATATAAATAACTTAATTATATATTTAAAATTAATTAATTTATATAATTTATGTATAATTGAGATTTAAATTTTAAATAATATATTATGCATTGATAACATATTATTATACTATATAAGATAATAATATGTTTATATTAATTTATATATTGTATAAATATTAATGGTACATGTTATAAATCTCAATTATATATAAATTATATAAATTAAGTAATTTTAAATATATAATTAATTTAATTATATAATTTTTATATTTATATTTTAACTAAATAAGGATAAAACAAAACTTAAAATAATTTAATATAATATTTTACTAAAAATATTATGTTTAAAATACACATTAAGTATACAAATGTCATTTAATTATTTTATATTAATTAACTAAGTATTATATATTATATTATTATATGTTACTAAATATATATTAACGTATGATAATTTATTTAAAAATTATTTTAAATATTAACTTTATAATATATATTAACATGTATTAATATAGTAATAATAAATTAATATAAGAGTGAAAGTCGCTGGGTTACCCAGCGACTTTCACTCTAACTAAAAAAAAAAAAAAACCTGTGAAGTCGCTGGGTTTTCCAGCGACTTCGCCAAACTCGCTAGATAACCTAGTGACTTCATCCTTCTCGCCCTGAAGTCGCTAACTATCTTAGCGACTTCCGTCAAACTGTGTTAGATTCGGAAATAAAAATTTTACTGTGTCATTTGCGGAAATAATGTTTCGAACTGTGTTACTTTAAAAAATTTCTCGTACATGACCAGCCTTGGCTTTTTTTTCTTTTTGGTTTCCCATCCCCCATTAAATAAGCACATCTGATGGTGTCAATTGTTGCATGCTCCTAAACATACAAGCTTTCTAAATGAGCCACACTGTTGTTCTCTTTTTTTGTTTGTTTTGTTGTCTTTCTTTTTTACTGATCCGATTGTCTCCCAGGAGATTTTCACCTGGACCAGCCCCCTTGATGTTTTGCCTACATGCCTCCGAAGAGGTTTTCATGTAGCGGGGTCACCTATTTTTGCCTAGAGTGCCCTTTCAAGTTTCACTCTAGCCAGGCTTCTTCTTGACATTTCTACTCTTGACCAGTCATATTCGAGTGATCCGACAAGCCTACCGGGCATCCCTTTTTTCAGCCCCCTTTTTTATTATTTTTTTGTAGGGAATTGAAGCTTCCCTAAAGCCATATATTTAAAGGTAGATCATGATAGAAATGTATGCCCTACAAGCTAATCATATATGATATGATTCAACATTTCTACAAATATCTCATTCAATTAAATGGACAAAACTTTGTTACTAGCTTTTATTAGAAGCATATATCGTAATGAAGTCCTCGATCACATGCAATGATGATTGAATCATGATGAGATCATGATAATGAGATCGATCATCTAGAGGTATGTGACCTAATTGTTCCTAGTCATAGGATCCTTGAGATGGGACATCAAGAATCCGGATAGACTAGTATGTGTGATGTCTTCTCATGTGATGAGAATGACCGATCTCATTGGTCATCAGTGTGGGGACACTGAGATACACACATAGGTGCTCATTAGTGGAATGAGTTCACTGAACTGACCAATTTAGGAAAACCTGATCGGTATCTTACCGAACTGTCTATCAGGTAATTCTTACATCTTAATAGCACGGTTGGATCTTTGACCTGAGTCACTAAAGATGTATTAACGGATGTATCTTGTACTTTGATTATTGACTTATGGATCACCATCTTGATGGTCCAGTATAGTTGATGTATTGGGTGCAAGAGAAATCCGGTAGAGGTAATTGTGTGGACAACAAGGGATCGTTCACTCTCGATAGGAGAGAGAGAATGTCCTATGGGATAGTACTCTAAATCTTTAGACAAGGTACTTAGGATAATTGGAAAAGGAGTTTTTCAATTGATCCGAACCTGAGTACAGGATCCCATAGAGTTAGAATATTTAGGGGTTGACAGTTAGTGTCGAACCCATAACTGACCGGGACATTGTATGAACAAGGATTTAAATTCATGTGGTAATTGATGATGGAATGGCTCAATGGATGTTATTTAACTCCCCAAAGTCATTTGGGATCATAAAATGTGGCTTGTACCCTTTATGATCAGAAAGCCGTAAAAACTGTTATCGGATAATGATTTTGATTTAATTTAAAGAAATTATTCTTTTAAATTAATTAAGGCCTCAACCAAATCGACTATTGGGCCTCGTGGGTCACACAATAGTTCTGGTCAATAAGATGAGGGCATGGACGCAATTTTTTGAAAAATTCCATCTTCTAACTCTATGGGAGATGAAGCCAAACCCTAACAAGCCAATGGGCTGGAGCACATCCCAAGCATCCTCTCTTCCTCCTCTCTTCTCTAGATGGTGATCTCCCATGGTCAAGCTTGGATCTGGAAGATTTCTGGAGGCCTGAAGGAAAAAGAACTCGTCTATTAAAGCAGATTGTATGGATACCGCTAGAGACCGGACACTTGAATGATTTTAAGCAAGGAGAAATGTCCTCTCTTCATCTGTGATGAGGGATTTTAGAAATCACATGAGGTACTCTCGTTCTACTTCATATTCTGTTCCCAATTTTACTTGTTCGGCATCGACTAAGGTAAAGATCATGGTTTCAAGGAATCAAATATTTTTCGCTGTCATGTATTGATTTATTACAGTGGTATTAGAGCTAGGTGGAAGCCTTGGTCAAAGTTGAATTGAAATTGGCTTGATTTCATGTGATTTTTTGCTTTCCCGAAACTGTATACAGAGCAGTTTTGATTTGATCACCAAAGTTCGTATGAGATACCAAACTGTGTTTGGTTAGTTTCAATTGATTCTCGTGGATTAGACCTTTCATATGCCGCAAACCTAATTAATGTTTGCCATCCGTAGAGTCCAGAATGAGTTCAGAAATATTCTAAGATAATCATATCGGAAAATCCAGCCGAAATTAAGAGAGTCGATGAACTTACCTATTTGGACTCAAATACCTCTGTCTAATGATGTAGGAAGATAGGAAATTAAGTTTTCTAGAGTTTACATAAGTTATTGGACACTCAACAGCCCTTGAGGTGCTGGATTTGAGAGGTATTTGTGTTTTGGGTTAATTACGGCCGTGGCAACTTCCTCCGTAAACTGCGTGTTTTATAGAATTTTTCATAAGATGAAACTTCATTAAATAAAATCCTTATTCTTTCAGGATTCCAACACATATTTTTGCGGATTTTTTGGACTTTGTTTGACCCCCAAATAAGGCCCGAAAGTCGGGCATTTTCTAGGGTTCCGCAGTGCTATAGTACTCCTCTGCCCTTATCGGGCAGAGGAGACGAGTCTGGATTGGATCCGGACTCAGTTGCGGGTGGGGTACGTGTCAGTTGCATAGCCGCACCCGAATGGGGTACGCAGCCGCCCTGCGTTGGCACCGGAGGCGCACAGTGGCACACGCGGGCGCATAGCGCGCGGCGGCTGGCATTTCGGCGCAGAGGAGGGGTACGCGGTGGAACCATGGTGACCCCGCTGGTGCTGTGGCCGGCGCAATGCCAGTTAATATAATTTGAAAATAATTTTAAATTATTTAAAATTCATTTTTGATCAGAAAAATTGACAAAAAATTCTAGAAAATTTTTGAAAAAATGTAGAATTTATTTAATGAGTTATTAAAGTGTTTAATGACTTATTAAATAGAGTTTTACTATTTTGTCATTAAATTTTACTTTTATTTTAAAATTATTTTAAGATCATAATTAATGAAATTATTGATTATATAAGTTCTGGTAAATTATTTAATAGGTTTATAAAATGTTTATGGATCTGTTAAATAGTTTTGGACTTTGGTTGCCATAGAATCATTTTATAAATGATTTTAAAATTGTTTTAAAATATTTATTGATTAAATTAGTGTTCAAATAAATTCTGAAAAATGTGATTTTGAAGAATTATGATTTGGACATGAATGTAATGCTCTGAGAAATTTTGGAAAAGCATGAATCATCTAAATGTTTTATATTGCTTGTCTTATGCATGTAAATTGTTTATATGTACTTTTCATGTTATTTATTTTATGAAAATTCGACAAGCATGAAATTTGGAATTTCAAAATTATAGTATATAATTTTATGATTGTATATATGATATATCTCATATAATTATCACATTTGTGCTCTATGTTCATGTGATGAATGTTGGTGTGTGTATGGGGTGATCATGGACTTAAATTTGCTTTGCTTATGATTGCTTGGTTAATTAAGTTGGTTATGTTATTAAATGGGGCCTGCATGTGCCTCCTCTCTCTCTATGCAATCTGATTGTACATTCTATCTTCCCCCCATTTGTATACTCTCCTTGGTTAAAACCAAGGTTTCTTATTATGAGTTGTACATTTGTGGGTTTGTGTACCCTTTAGCTACTTGTAATGGTTAGAAGCCGACTCGTGGTAGAATGGAGAGCAGGACCACTTGGAGAAGCACCCTTCTGAAGTAGGAGCATGCCATCTCAAGCTTCTGAAGCATGGAACTACACCTATAGGGGTGCCTTAGGTGTATGCTTAGGGTTAAGTCTATGATCACCTATGTTTTAATGCATATTTGATATGTGGTGTGTTCTACAGATTATACCTTAAATATATGATATTCCAAAGGTATATTAATATTTATATGTAGCACCTATGTTGATGAGACTAAAATAAAATTCTTCATCGTTTTAATTAGGTCGATAAATGTGAGACATTAAGAATGACTCACGTAGCCTTCCATTGTTATGGTCTTGATGAGCCAATCATATATTGGATGGGTTTGTTGTGCTACCACAAGGCCTATTCAACAAGGGATTGGAGATCATGGCCAAGGCATTAACCGAACTTTGGGATGGACCATTTGCATGGCTTTGTTGTGCTACCACAAGGGCTGTGTGAAGAATCCATTCTCATAATGTAACAAGCGGGTTTGACCTAACTAGAGTATATGGTTTGTTGTGCTACCACAAGATCATAACTCTAGAGGCTAAATGACTAAGAGTTGCAAGAGTTGCAATTGGCAATAGTTGCCTACCTATTAAGTATGAAATGATTTGTTGTGCTACCACAAGGTCATCACCATAAAGTTAGTAGGGTCTTGGTCCACACTAGGATGTTATCGAGATATCCCGTCTTTATATAATGAGGGTTATGCAAATTCGTCCAAAATTAGTGGGAGTATAAATTAGGATGAAAGACCATATCTTAATTTTAATGAATGTCTGTAATGTTGATATAATTATATCTTTGTTGTAGAATATTATAAACCACCATTAATCTAGCATGCTAGATGCTAAGTATTTTAATGACTCACACTTCTTATATCTGTTTAGAACTAAGAGAATAGTTCTCGTAGTTGACCTATTGACTATCCTACTTGAGAAGTAGGTATCTCCTACATTATCTAATGATGTGAGAGAAGATAAGATCTTATCTCATTGAAAATATGTATTAATTGTCTTAAATCAAATGTTAGCCTCTATTAGATAAAAATAGTAGTGGCAACATGGATAGATAGATATGATATCCATCATGGCTCATGGAGATGAGCTAATTAAAGGTAAATAAGAATAATACATTTTAAATACTTCTTATTGGTGAGACTAATAGAAAGAAGTAAGATCATTAGATAGAGATAAATGGTGATAGTTAAAAATAAAAGAAGTATGTCAAGATATTATAAACCAAATTTGACATAGCATTCTTCTACTATTATGATGATGGTAAGTAGAAGAAGAAGTGCAAAGTGTATTGCACATAATGTAAAGGTAGAGCTTGAGAAGCTCCATGTATCTATGTCGTTAATATTTACTTGTCTTATATATATATATATTCGATAGTATAAGATACTATATATGTGTATTCTAGTATAAGATACTAAGGATGCATATAATAGTATGAGATACCAGATATGCATCATATATCCACAATGAGTTATAGATAATAGCAAGAAAATGAAGGCTTAAAGAAGATTGTTGACCTACATATGAAATGGTACAAAATGTTGCATCATTACTAGTGGGAGATAAAAATTTTCTATAGCCTTCTAGAGTTGTCTTAATTATCCTTCCAAAAGAATATTGTTTTCATTTTCTAGTTGAATAAATGGTGATTTATTCTATGGTATGAAAATGATAATTTTTCTATAATAACTGGTAAAGTGCTTACCAGTGGGAGCATAATAAAGAGTTTATTCATATAAGATATGTATGCTCTTAGAATATGTGTGAAAAATCTTTATCAAGTGAAGTAGATTGATATTGGTCAATCTATTGTTTGTAGTACGGTCATATTTATAAGAAAAGACTTAAGGAGTACTATTCAGATAGAAACATATAAGTAAATGATTTACATGTCTAGATGCATGTTAGCCCATATCTATTAATGTTAGAGAATAATATTTCAACTTCATTACTTTTCAAAGATGACTTCTCTAAGTATGGGCATATGTACTTTATAAAGTACAAATCCAAAACCTTTGAGAAATTATTTGAGATTAAAAATGAAGAGGAAATATTAATGAAAAGAGTATTAGAACTCTTTGATGAGATCAAAGAGGGGATACTTAATTAATAATTTACACAAAAATGAAGGATAGTAGAATATAATTTTGATGGACGCCTCTTATACATTTTAGCTTAATTGAGCAGCTAAAATGAGAAGTCATATTGTGTAGGACATAATATGGATAATGACAACTTTTGCAAAATTCTTCTTTGTCGATTTAGGGGTTAGCACTCAATATAGGCACTTGATCTTAAATCGATACCTTTCAAGTCTATTACAATTATTCCATATCAGATATGGAAAGAGGTTAAAGCTTGACCTTATGCAGGTTAAGGTTTCAAAATGTCTGGCTTGGTAAAGAAGTATAACCCTATCAAGTTGGAATATAAAGACTATAAAGTGTTGGCTTGTGGGATATCCTAAGAAAACTTAAGGATATTAATGCCTCCCTTAGAGAGAAGGGTATGAGTTGCCCATCTCACCATATTTCTAAAGGAAGAGCCCCTCCTTAAAAAAGATAGTGGGAGCAAGGCATAAATGGAAGGTGTTCCAGTCCCACAATCCATGGACACTTTTATTAAGGTACTAGCTTATATTTACACAAGGGCAAATCATAGATCTTTTCTTATGTCCAATCAACCTAAGAGATATGTGAGACATATCTTTGATGGAAGAAATGAGACATATGATAAAAGGATAATGATCCTAAGATCTATATTGAAGCAATATGAGATATTGATTCAAAATGGGAAGAAATAATAAAATTCGATATAAACTCTATTTATTCTAATCAAGTTCAGAACTTGATAGATCCACCTAAAGGATTTAGTATCTATAGGGTATAAATGGATCACTAATGAATAGATTGAAGTAGAAGGTAGAGACCTTCAAAGTAAGGATATTTAAAAGGGATTTCATTTAATTCAAATAGTTGACTATGATAAGACCTTTTACCTATGCCATTGAATTAATTAATTTGGATTTTGATTGTTACACATTATGACTATAGGATATGTCAAATGGATGTTAAGATAGTGTTTCTCTATGTTATTTTGAGAAACAGGTGTATATGATACAACCTTTGGGAATCAAGTTCCAAAACAATCAAATAGTGTGTGCATAAGGTCCATTTATGGACTCAAGTAAAACTTCTCATAGATGATAGATAAGATTTAATGAGATTAAATCTTATGACTTCATTGGGAATGAAGATGTGCCTTGTGTATTCATATAAGATAAGTGGGAGTGCTATTATCTTCTTGACAAAACATATGCATGACATACTACTCTTTAAGAATGAAGTAAGTATGTTATCATAAGTGAGCCTAGTTATCAATTAATCCTCCAAACTTAATATGGGTTTTAAGATCTATAGAGATAGATCTAAAAGGTTTCTTAGCCTTACCCAATTTGTGTGCGTAGTAAACATAGTCAAAGAGTTTGACATGGTAAACTCCAAGATAGGTTTCTTACCTATGAAGTGTGGAGTTGATCTCTTTTAAGAGATGTCTTTGTATACTTCTTGAGAGATAAAGAGATCACATTAGTATAGCCCTTATGCTTTCGCAATGGGACCTACCACATTTGTGATGCTACGCACATGACTTCATTGATGCTCTAAGTGTTATGAGCATTCATCAAGTAAATCCATGTGAGAGTCACAGGATAATTTAGAGAAGTGTCATTGAGTAGTTGAGAAGCACTATGGATATATCTCTAAAGTATGGTGGATAAAACTTGAAGTCTTGTAGTTTTATGAACACAAGCTTTCAATCAGATAAGTCTGATAATAAGACAATGTAATGGTGGTGCAGTGAACTGGAAGAGTTCCATGTAAGAGAACACTGCTAATTCTACAACTAATCTAAAGTAGATTGAATAATGACTGTATATTGCTTGAGAAGCTGACGAGATGAAAATGTTCATCTGCCTTATGGGATTGTCCCAACTTTCTCTGAAAGTGTATCATTATTTTGGGAAAACAATGGGGTAGAGTCAAAGTCACATTAGAAGTTTCAAACTTCTATGGCAATACCATAGAATCAGAGATAACGCAGTTGATAGAGATATAATTAAAGATAGAGTATCGTCTACTAACAACATTACAGATCCACTAACTGAAGCAGTTACTCAAAGAGTGTTTGAACTTCACCTTGAGCTGATAGAGATCAGCCAAATGGGTGATTGGCTTTAGTGCAAGTGGGAGATTGATAGAAATGTATGCCCTACAAACCAATCATATATGATATGATTCAACATTTCTAGGAATATCTCATTCAATTAAATAGGCAAAACTTCGTTACTATCTTTTATTAAAAGGGTATATCGTAATGAAGTCCTCGATCACATGCAATGATGATTGAATCATGATGAGATCATGATAATGAGATCGATCATCTAGAGGTATGTGACCTAATTGTTCCTAGTCATAGGATCCTTGAGATGGGACATCAAGAATCCGGATAGACTAGTATGTGTGATGTCTTCTCATGTGATGAGAATGACCGATCTCATTGGTCATCAGTGTGGGGACACTGAGATACACACATAGGTGCTCATTAGTGGAATGAGTTCACTGAACTGACCAATTTAGGAAAACATGATCGGTATCTTACCGAACTATCTATCAGGTTATTCTTACATCTCAATAGCACGGTTGGATCTTTGACCTGAGTCACCAAAGATGTCTTATCGGATGTATCTTGTACTTTGATTATTGACTTATGGATCACCATCTTGATGGTCCAGTATAGTTGATGTATTGGGTGCAAGAGAAACACGGTGGAGGTAATTGAGTGGACAACAAGGGATCGTTCACTGTCGGTAGGAGAGAGAGAATGTCCTATGGGATAGTATGAACAGTCAGTGTCGAACCCCTGACTGATCGGGACATTGTATGAACGAGGATTTAAATACGTGTGGTAATTGATGATGGAAAGGCTCAACGGATGTTATTTAACTCCCCAAAGTCATTTGGGGTCATAGGATGTGGCTTGTACACTTTATGATCAGAAAGTCGTAAAAATTGTTATTGGATAATGATTTTGATTTAATTTAAAGAAATTGATCTTTTAAATTAATTAAGGCCTCACCCAAATTGACTATTGGGCCTCGTGGGTCACACACAATAGTTCTGGTCAATAAGATGAGGGCATGAACGCAATTTTATAGAAGTTTTAGGTTTTTGTGAAAAAATCCATCTTCTGTATATATATGGCTTATGAAGCCAAACCCTAACAAGCCAAAGGGCTGGAGCACGTCCCAAGCATCCTCTCTTCCTCCTCTCTTCTCTAGAAGGTGATCTCCCATGGTCAAGCTTGGATCTGGAAGGTTTCTGGAGGCCTGAAGGAAGGGAGAACTCGTCTATTGAAGCAGATCGTGTGGATACCGCTAGAGACCGGACACTTGAACAGTTTTCAGCAAGGAGGAATGTCCTCTCTTCATCTATGGTGATGGATTTTAGAAATTCCATGAGGTACTCTCCTTCTACTTCATATTCGATTCCTGGTTTTACTCGTTCATCATCGACCATGGTAAACATCATGGTTTCAAGGAATCAAATATTTTCCGTTGTCATGTATTGATCCCTACAGATTAAACAAAGTGTGGATTCGAATTGTAGGTGTAGATCCTAAGGTGTGTTGGAACCCTAAGGATGAGTTTTGGATTTTGAGGACATTTGTGGTCCTAGGGTGGGGATTCAAGGAAGCATTTGTAGTCCCAAGAAGAGTTTTGGTTCCATAGGTGCTTTTGTGGCCCTAAGAAAGAGTTTTATGCTCAAAAGAGCTATTGTGATCCTAAGGATAGCTTTTAAAGTCCGGAGGAACTGTTATGGCCCTAAGGACATATCCAAACGAGCTGTAATGACCCTGGAGATAAGTTTTGTGTCCAAAGGAGCTATTGTCGCCCTAAGGACAAATACAAAAGGAGTGTGGTGGACCTAAAGATAAATTTAATGCCCAAAGGAGTTGTTATGGCCCTGAGGATAAGTTTTGTGTCCAAAGGAGCTGTTGTTGCCCTAAGGACAAATCCAAAGGAACTGTAGTTGCCCGAAGGATAAATTTAGTGCCCAAAGAAGCTTATGGCCCTGAGGATAAGTTTTGTGTCCAAATGAGCTGTTGTGGCCCTAAGGACAAATCCAAAGGAACTGTAGTGGCCCTAAGGATAATTTGATGTTCAAAGGAGCTATTGTGGCCCTAGGGATGAATCCAAAGGAACTGTAGTGGCCCTAAGGATAATTTGATGTCCAAAGGAGCTATTGTGGCCCTAGGGATGAATCCAAAGGAATTGTAGTGGCCCTAAGGATAATTTTGATGTCCAAAGGAGCTGTTGTGGTCCTAGGGACAAATCCGAAAGGAGCTTTATTGGCCCTAAGGATAGTTTTGATGCTCAAAGGAGTTGTTATGGCCCTAAGGATGAATCCAAAGGAGCTGTAGTGGCCCTAATGATAGTTTGATGTCCAAAGGAGCTGTTATGGCCCTAAGGATAAGTTTTGTGTCCAAAGGAGTTGTTGTGGCCCTAAGGACAAATCCAAAGGAGCTGTTGTGCCTCTATGTTCGAAGGAGCTGTTGTTGCCCTAGGGATGAATCTAAAGGAGCTGTAGTGGCCCTAAGGATATTTTTCATTATCGAACATGATCCAAAATGACAGTCCATAAGATGAAAATCTTTTTCTTTGGACCACCAAAGCTGGAGTAGCCAAGGTGGTGTGGGTTTAGAAATTGCCCAGAAAAAGGTTCCAGACAACTTTGAGAATGTTTTTTTTATAGATCATCAAGACTGGAGTGGTCAGGATGACATTTTGGTTTTGTGAACCAAAATGTCTTAAGTGGTCAAGATGGTACAAGTTTGGATGACCTTTCAAACCATGCATACCGGGAGGATCATGATGGACAGAAATTTTTTGTGAGCCATGGGGACTGGCTAACCATGGCAACGAATGGTTTTTTTGTAGACCCTTAGGATCAGAGTGATCGGGATGGCCGGCCTACCATGATCAGAAGAAGACCTGAGGTGGCAGAATGCATAAGAAGAAGGTAGGGTTGTCATAGCCAAAAGGAGGGCTGAAGTGGCAAGGATGTATGACATCGGAATAGGATTTTACCCTTTGTCTCCTCCAAGTTGGAGTGTAGGAAATTCTCTCAAATTTTAGAGGCGGGCTGTGGTCTTCATCATCACCTCAAGTGTGGTCTCCCCAGCAAACTTTTACTACAAGGTAGATGAGCCTATGAGAGCCTTTTCGTCATCAGGAACTCGGACCTTCTCCCTAATAAAATTAGGGGGATGAACCCACTCATCTTGTTAGGTTAAGAGTTCGTGCTAGTTGATTAATTTTGTTTGTTTGTTTGTTTATTTGTTTTTTAAATCAACCTGACTGCTCCTTTGTGTAGTTTTCACCCAGGTTGACCCCTTTTCAATTTTGCATGTGTGACTGATTGCAAGATTTTCACACAGTAGGGTAATCCAATTTTGCTCAAGGCTCCTTTGCAGGTTTTCACCTTAACTTGATTATTTTGACACTTTTACCCTTAGCCGATCATTTTTGTTTAACCAACTAAATTCATTGGACATCTCCATTTTTAGCCTATTTTTCTTTATTTTCTGAAACAAAGTGTTCTATTGACTGTTCCCTAGTTGCCAATGTTGTACCGTGCTCATGGTGGCATTGTTTGGCCATTTGACTCTATGGTGGAGTTGAAGAGGGCCCACTAGTAGTTCTCCCATGTTGATGACCTCATTGTGAATCATGGCTTCAACTAAGTCTTTGAGTTGGAAACAATCCTCAATTGGGTGCCCTATGGCCCATAGGGGCAATAGTTGGGTTCCCGAGTCCTACCAGCCTCATTGGGACATCCCATCAGAGGCAGGCAAATCAAATTGTTTTCCATGCACATGTCAAATAGTTTTCTTGTGCATTCCTGTGGGAAAGAGTACCTCATCAGTGCATGCTCTTCCTATGTGGGTCTTGTTGAAGGAGTCTTTGGCAGGGGAGCCATGGTGGCGTTCTTGCCCCTAGTGCTATTGCTCATTGATGAGGAGGCATTGATGATGTTACCCCCATGGGCTGCTGGTTGCTTGCTTTTTGCATGCCTTGACTGAAACCTTCCCCTCAATGGGTCACTAACACATGGATGTTGTTGCCGGTGATACAAGGCAAGTTGAGGGTGACTTGCTACATTGTGTGTCTTCTCATGCTGAGACAGCCTCAAGTCGATCAACTGCTCAATCATAGCCATTTGATAGAGATCTATGCAAACTTGGGGTGGTTGATTATGAGGGATCATGCATGCCTCATCTTTTGAAGACTCCTCTATGTTTGATTGTTGATAAGTGATCGGCCACAGTGGGGTTGTCAAGGAGGACCGAAACTGAGTGACATAGGGCCTGGAGATCTCAAACGCTCATGAACTTTGAGTTGCCTGCGGTGAGAATAACACAATATTGGCCAAGATGGCCTTAACTTGTTGATTTTTTGCCAGAGGTCCGCCATTGTGAGGTTAAATGGTGCACTCCCTTGTTGGTTATGTTGTGTTGTTGCTCCAGTCAGAGGAGTGCAGCCTTCATCAAATACGATAGAAGCATGTGAAAAGGATGGTGCTGCAATAGGGTTATGCCAAATGTTTGAGTCACAAGAGATGATATCTTCCTCTTCGGAAAGCTCATTGGAGACTGGGGTTGTGTTGCTAGATTCACCACCCTCATCTCGTTGTACGCTAGTCAAGTCTTTTGTAGGTTTGACCAGTGCCTTGATGTTTTCTTAGATTAGTTCTTGAATAAGCTTTTGAAATAAGGAAGAATCTCGGGGGTGAGTGGACTCATGTGAAGTGCCCCTGGTTTGTTGATCCTCCTGTACTTTGTCCTCTAGCATGGCATGGTTGATGTAAGAGCAGCTCGTGTGATGGTGCGGTGAATGAAAATGCACCGTGTTAACGGTGAAGTCTGTTTGCTGCTGAGCGTGATAGTGAGGCTGTAGCAATCTCACTAGTTGTTTTCCAATGTTAAGGACCTCAATATTGATTAGAGACTTGATGACATCCTTGAACTGGTAGCAGTCTTCAATGACATGCCCGACCATCCTATGTAAAGGATAGAAGTTAGGCTTCTCAATTCTTTGAGCATCATCGAGATGCTTCATTTATGGTAAACTGATCAAATCATTCTTCATACAAATGTCGAATAGCTTCTTTGAGTATTGACAACTAAAGAAATATGACTTGGCCATGCGTTCTACCCACGAGGCTGATGGCCTCAAATTGTTGATGGTCTTTAGAAAACACTTTATAACATTTTTCTTTTTGCCCCTAGGGCCATTATTCCTTAAGGAGGAAGAGGTGTCCACCATGTTGACGTTCTGGTAAGCTAGTTGCTTGTATTTCATTGGCCTTAGCTTTGATGTAGCCATCAAAGGGTTGTTGACATAGAAATGTTCTATGTCAGCAATGATAATGTTTAAGTCTTCAAATGTCTGGATTCTTGTCCCAAGCACCTTATCTTGGATTTCAACTCGTAGGCCCCTTTTGCATAGTGTGATTGCCTCCTTGTTCAAAAGAGGATTGGCACATTTTATAAATACATTCCTCTAGCGGCGAATGTAGTCGACCACTGATTCATTCTATCCTTGGAACATGGTGGTCAGCTCCACCAGCGTATGCAGCCGTTCAAAGAAGCTGAACCTCTCAAAGAATTTTTTTTGCGTATTAGGCCTGTCGGCTACTAACCTTGGCTTTAAGTTGAAATATCACTCAAAGGCTATGCCTATCAGAGTGGTGGCAAAGTACTTAAGCAAGTATGATTCACAGTGCGCTAGTTCACCCATATGTGTAGTAAAGCATCAAGTGCTCCCTGGGGGATCCACGCCTATCAAACTTGGAACACTTAGGCCCCTTGGAGATGTCAGAGAGGAGTCTGACATATTGGTTGTGTAGAGGGAATGGAACATAGTAAAGGCCCACCACACTGTGTTCATCATTCTACTGTGCAAGCCACCTTGAAATCATCTGATCTATCACAGCCCATTGAGTGGGCTCCAAGGGATCTTGTGGTGGTGGAGGCAGTGGCGCCTGATACTGGCATGCAACAAAGTCATCATCGTCAATGTATGGCCTTGGGGCTAGCTACATAGGAGTAGCAGGATGAGGTTGCACTACAGGTGGTAGCTCTCCTTGGGCAACACAGGGCCCATCTGAAGCCTCAGCGGACCTGATGCTTGTACCCAATGAGAATGAAGCAAATTAGCATTGGCAAGGAGGGCCTAGAGCCATTGATTCTCATGTTAAAGGTCTTGTATTGTCAAGGTTGGAGGCATGGCCTCACTCCCCTCATTCTAAATGGTATCCTTGTTGTTGTGATGGTTTGTGGAATTGGTAACAGTAGCGAGCGGTTGACCAGCTTTGCTACACCTCATGGGCTCAGCATGAACTACACTCCGAGAGCCTTCTAGTAATGTCATTAGGGTGACTAGCTCCCACAGTGCAACATGTGAAAGCCAACCTTTTGCATGCTAGTCTTTGTGTCACTTGATGTTCAGGGGCGTCTTCAAGAAACATTGGCTGATGAAGCACCAACTCCCTTCTATAGGGCAGGTCCCATAGGGTGGTAGATGCATTGTTGTCATTGTAATGATAATATTCTCATTGGTGGGGTGAAGCAAACTGAGCCTTCAGCCGAACAGTGGTGGCCTGGTGCCAAACCTTTGGGATCAGGACAGAGGGTTTGAATCCTTACCCCTGGTCGGCAGGAGAGTCCATTGTCCAAGGCTCTTGGTGGGAAGAAGCTTGAATGGGGAACATGCCCCCAATAGGTGGAGCTGGTTGCTGAAACGAAAAGGCAACAGTAGGGCTGACTGCTGGAGTCTTCACTATAGCAAGAAGCTGTTGCCAGGTCTTCTTGGACCAGACCACTGATCGGTCAGCTGGGTGAGCCAAAAACATCATGGGGAGTATGCCCCCAATCGGTTGGGCAGAGAACTAAAATGGTTGGTCGGCAATTGGTCGGCAAACTGACCATTTACATAGAACTTTGAAGGGTAGGTGGCAGCACTTGTCGGTTCTCTTTAGCATGGACCACTGATTGGTCCAAGGAGGGAAGACGGGCCAAGAGATGGTCCCTCACCTGAGCTAGAACCATGGAAGCCACTAATCTGTTCGAGTCATCAGATTTTTGAAGAGAGTGCTGCCCCCTCTCAACAGCATCTCCAGCCACTGGTCGGCCGGTCTTCTTGGAATGGGCGGAAGGTTGATGCTTCGCCCATGCAGTAGGCACATTCTTAATGATGGGCACAGCAGGGGCCCATGAGTCATCCTCCAACTGGCTCAGAGCAATGAACCGGTTGACAAGGAGCAGGACAACAAGCCGCGGGCAGCGGAGCTTCTTCTCCCTAAACTCTGAGGGAGTCTTGACAAAAGTGGCAAGGCGGTATGGTTCCAGGGGCACCGTACGTTGCCAACCTCCAGGTTGTGGTGGGATCCAAGTTCAAGCCGAAGCATACGCAGACTCGACTGCGAAGATGTGGGCGCGGGCCTAGAGTTAACGGTGACAATGTTCATTGAAAATGACTCCTGAGGAGGAGCCGGTTGAGGCAACTTCAAGAGGAAGGCCTCAGAAAGTGGAGCAGCATCTGTTGAAGCTATTTGTTGTTGCTGGAGGGGATGGACCTCCTCCTCAGTAGCGAATGGTTCCTCCAGTGCGGCACCTAGACAATCAGGGTGAAACACAACTTTGGGGAAGTAAACAAAAGTGATGTTGGCAGTGATGGCACTGATGCAACGACTATTGATGTAGGCCTTAGAATAATGAACACCATTTTCAAACTCCATTGAACCTGCAAAAACATACAAGGCCGACTTTATCAGATGTAGAGAGTTTTTTAATAAGATAGTGGATGTGCACCCTCTCAGATTGCTATGGTAGAGAGATGAAGGAAAAGAAAGGTCCCACTGGGCATGCCAATTTATGGGAACCTTGAAAATATTTTGTTTTAAAAAAAGTGTTTTAAAAGATTTTATTTTTTGAATGTTGAAATATCATATCCAAATTTTCTAGTAAAATAGGTGATAGACCATAAATAATATACTAGATAGTCCAGGTGATATTAAAATTGTATAGAACCGAGGTTCGGATTTTGTGAAAATACTTTTAACCTCTCTCCATTGGATGGTGCGAATATACGATGTTCATTTTCATCGAGCAAGCACTTGAACACTCTTGATTAATTTCCATAGAGATTTTATTTGATGAGAGCGTGCACATCCACAACATGTAAAGAACACAAAGGGCCTTGGCCTTTCGGGCCCCGATGAGATGCGAAAAAGAACAAGTTTGATTAGATTTGGTTTAGAGCTGATTTATGTTGATTTATGAATTTATTTTGATGCGGCTTGAAATGCTAACTTCAGATTTTAATTTTACTTAGATTTCAATGTTATATGTTTTGAGCTTGTTTGAATTGTTTGGTTTGTTTTACTTCAATTGGTTGAAGTTTAATTTATTTTTATTTGAACATGATATTTTAGATGTATTGATCAATTTGACTTGTTAAAGTTTAGTTAACATGTGTTGAGTCATTTTCATGTGGTCTTCTTATATTGGTTGGTGTTTTAATACCGATTCGGGTGAGTTCGGTATGTTTTAAATGTTTTAAAGTTTGACTCAAATTGATAAAACTTGAACTTCAGATTGTTAATGATCTGATTTCACATGTTTTAAGATGGATTCTGGATGCTTTAATGTGTTTTTAATGTGTTTATTTCAGTGGATTAGGAATCATTTTGTTTTCACTTGTTAAAAAAATAAATTTCAATGAATTCAGTGTATTGAATCAATTTTTCCAAATTGTATTAAATCTGATCTTTTTGTTGAATGTTAAAGTTTTAACGATCTGTTTTAAGCATGTTTTAATGTTGGTTCAATGTATTTTTAGATATGATTAAGTTAACTTCAGATTTGGTTAACTCTTGTTCGGTTTAAATCACATCAGGTATGTTGGGCTAATGTTGATGCCCAGTCACACGCAATCAACTCGGCACATGAAATCCATGTCAATGTACATCATATGTGGCAGTTCATATGCAATGTTTAATGCTGTCAAAGTGTAAATGTGACAGTCTTTCCCTTGGTGAAAAATCCCACTTGACCGGGAAAATTTTGGCAACATGCGCCTTATTTTCCGATCGGTGTGAAATTTTTACCCGTCCTACATGTCATAGTATTTTAACTTTTCAAGTGGTGAGAAGGGTCCATTTGTAGTGGGAAACATGTCCCATGCCTATGCCCGGGTCAGCGTTCCGGTACATGCCAGATGAGCTGCTCAATTGCGGAGAGCCCACGATGTGGTGCGTATCCCATATTTAGTTATGGCATCTCGCATTCAGAATTAGTTAAGCATGTTTTTTAAATATCCAAGGCCGAATGGGCAGCTTCATGTCAATGGCACAATGGGCCAGTCTTCATGCTATGTCGGCCCGGTTGGCCTATCTTGAGCTTCATGGGCCCTGGCAGCCTGTTTTGAGCTTCATGACCCGATGGGCCTGATTTGCACTTCCATGGTCCAGTTGACTTGATGTACACTCCATTTTTGCACCTTGACATCTTGCTGTAGCAGCAGGATAGGTGAGCCTCAGAGGGGATGGAATGGGTTGGCTAAGGTGCTGTTTCGGTGGGCTTTTCGTAGGATTGCACAAGGGGCAGGTTAACCACTTTGGAAGGACTACTAGGGGTAATGGAATGGGAATTTCAATGTCTCAAAGGGGCTAGGTTTTTTTTTTTTTGAAATACAAATGGAGAAGGCCAAACAAAGGTTTTTGTCTTGTTTGGGGTTGAGACTCTGTCTGGGAGAGACTTGGCCCATCGTACGAATTTCAAGAATCCCCAGGATATCACCCTCTTCTTCAACCAAAACAAGGATCAAGAGCCCTCCCAGGGGAGACTTGGCCCATCTTGTGAATCCAAGAATGCCTAGGACATCACTCCATCTTCTTAAATAGGTAATGGAGTTATGTATAGAATGAAATAGGGCATATTGAGTGTTGTTTAGATGCCATCAGAGGGGTTAAGTAGGTGCTGGTTTCGAAGCCATCAGAAGGGCCTGATTTCAGGGCCAGCAGAGGAGCCTGATTTGGGTGTTTTCTGAGGTTCGTCCACATGGGCAGCAAGGATGGTTGAACATAGCCTGATTAGGAGCATGTTCAGGAGCCAAATTGGCTACTAGAGGGATGGTAACAAGAAGCATGGTGTTAGGTGACAGCATGGGGTTGCTTGAGGATGCCAAATGGGCTGTTTACAGGCCACCTATGGACTGTGCACACATGGACAGCAAAGGGGATTGAAATGAGGGGTATAAAGGGGGCGATCAAAGAATGTTTATAGAGCCAATATAGAGAGGTCAAACATGGCTTTAATGGTACCAACATGGCTGGGTTTCTTGGAACATTTGAATGGCCAAAGAGGATGAGGATGCCGAGGGGAAGAGAAAGAAGAGAGGAGGAAGAGAACTAGAAAGTACCACACCTTCTCTCACCTTTATGGCACAATTCTTGTTGAATATTGAAGAAAAAAATTATGTCCATCTTTTCTTCCTCTCTTTCTTATTTTCTTGCTATGTATGGGGCTGCAATTGGCGCACCAAGATGGAGCACTTGCAGTTGAAGTTTATGTATTCCAGAATGGGCTGCTGTTGGCGCACCTGCAAGAGGGAGAAGATTTCTCCTGGATAAACCAAAGGTGGTTGTTGAGCTGGAGTGTGCGCACCCATCAAGGGAGAGAGGGAATGCAAGCATGTTCGGCCAGATCCCTACATTGTTGAAGATTGGGCGACAAAGGGAATGGGGAGAGGTGGTTCAGCCAGCCCTCAGATGGGGATAGGTCTTGGGTTGTCTTAGGATTAGTTGGGATGAGGATAAATGGAGTGGTTGAGGGTGACAAGGATAAGCCATGAGAAGTTGAGGTGGTTGAGGATGAGATAATGATAAACCAAAAAGAGATGGAGAGAGTTGGGAAAGCCTTACGCACCCTCTCCTACTTTCTAGGGCTGTTTGCGCACCCATAAGATGAGGGAGGATGGTAGGTTCGGCCAAGCACTGTTGGGTTAGCCCATCTTGGGTTAGGTTTAACTTTGGTTTGATCAAAGTGCTCCCGATCCAATGGCTAGTATTAATTCTAGCTAAAACCAATTAAATAAATTCCAATTGACTCGAAAAAATTCTAGAACATGCCCTAATGTCTATTGATCTTTTGCTCCATCATGATGTGTGGTTGAGATCACTTGAATTGCAATGGATCTCTTGATTTAGCCAGTTTCTCCGATCTGTGCGATCTCAACCTTCGATAATCTAGAAATTTCAATTAAGTTATCTAATTGGACAAATTTTATTTTTCATGCATCAATATTTTTGAGATCTGTCTCAGGCAAATAAATTGAAATTTCCAGCCCATGGGTCAATCCGGGAGCTGATCAAACCATTATGCCCATGGCATCATTTAACATGGACTTTGGCCAGATTTTATCTTTCTTGCATCTCTTTAATCGGTGGTCGGATTTTCGATCCATTTTTATCATTGCCTAGATCTATCCAACATTGAAAATGTGTTAAAGTTGGAATTCCATGTTAGTGTCCCAACTTGTCCCAAAGTGTTGGGGGCAAAATGGTCATTTCGGCCTTCCAGTGTCCATTTTCTATGTTTTGGGCACTGTTATGAAGCTCTCGACCGGGGCTAAGCAATGAGCACATTATCTTAGCCATTTGTATTATGTCAAGACATGCCAAAGCATTTCCAGAGCCTGTTTGCATCATCTATTCTTGAATTTTTTGAATTTGGGTCAGATTTTCTACACCGATTTTGGCATTGCTGAAATCTATCTCACGCAAGCTAAGCGGAAAATTTTGGTGCCAACACCTCCCAATTAATCCTTAAAGTTATTTTATATTTCTTGGAGGAGGCATACCAATGATTGCTTTTGCCTTGTTTGGGTCGATCTCTATGCCCCTTTTGCTTACTATGAACCTCAACAATTTTCTTGAGAATACTTTGAATGTGCATTTATTTGGGTTCATTTTTAATTTATATTCCCTAGCCCTTTGCAAGACCCTTATTAGCACTTTAGGATGATCTTCTCGGTTTTTGGATTTAATGACCAGGTCATCCACATACACTTCTACAAGATTATGCATCTTATCGTGAAAGATAGCCATCATGGCCCTCTGATACGTAGCACCAGCATATTTCAGTCTAAAGGGCATGATGACATAGTAGTAGGTTCCCTAAGGTGTAGTGAATGAGATCTTTTCCTGGTCCTCTTCGGCTAACCAGATCCGATTATACCTGGATTAGCCATCCATGAATGACAGCATCTTGAATCCAACAATGTTATCAACCATTATGTCAATATGAGGTAGAGGAAAGTCATCTTTAGGACACGCTCGATTCAAGTCCCTGAAGTCTATGCAGATCCGAACTCGTCCATCCTTTTTCATTACAGGGACTATGTTTGCCACCTATTGTGGATAAAGGACAACCTTAATAAATCTAGCTTGATGTAACTTGTTGACCTCTTCTTTCATTTTAAGTGCAACATCAGGGTGGAATCTCCTTAATTTTTGTTTGACCGGGGTAGCTCCAGGTTTCAAAGTTAGACGATGTTCAACCAACGAGTTGTCTAACCCCGACATGTCTTCATATGTCCATGCGAACGTGTCCTTATATTCTCTCAAGATTTTAATTAGGCTTTGTTCCTGGGAATGATGTTTGCACTTAGGAAGACTGTCTTGGGATCTTTCAGCATTCCAAAATTTAATTCTTTTGTCGGTTCATCCACTGTGGCTGATGGTTCTTCAAATATTTTAAGTCCAAATGCATATGCATCAGCCAAGTCATCAATTTCTTCCTCAAAATTAGGATCCTTTTCTGATAAAACATTGTAGACTCCTAGTGTATGATCTACATTGAATTCATCCTCATATTGAATTTCGTCATGCTGGATAGCATTTTCCAAAAAACTCGGCAGCCTGCACTTTCCTTGCATTTCAAATCTAGTTGCTGGAGATACCTCTTTGGAACTCATTTACCTCGGATTTTCTTTCTTCCTAAGTCAACACTCCTAAAGAAGATGGAATTGGAAAAGTGGTATCTACAGTGGGTAAAGGATCGAACAGGTCGATCAGTGAGTCAAAGAAGAGGGATCCCTAGTTGAGAGCACCCTCTGAGATAAGTAGAGACATTTCCTCAAAAGAAAATTCAGTTTGTGAGAAGACGTTTTCTTTGGCATTTTGGGTGTTTTCAATAACGGAAAGAGAATGAGCCAGTGGGGCTTGAGCAAAAATAGGAACCTTAAGTAAAAGAGAGAAAATGGGCTCGTGGGCCCTTCAAAGGCAAGAAATGGGCACATGGGCCCAAAGCTTGAAATGAAATATATAAGGGGCACGTGGGCCCAATTGGTGGGCATGTGGGCCCAAAGTTAAGGAAGAAATTTAAAAGGCACGAGGGCCTATTTGGTAGGCATGTGGACCTAGTGTTGTTAAAGTGATGTGGGCATAGGGGCCTAGTGGAGTAAGAAGATTTAAATGGGATCTTAGGCCTAGTGATTAGTTCAGGTGGCCAAGCCAGCTCAGAGTTAGAAATCAGGCTAGGAAGCCCATCAAGTGCATCCAAGAGGGAGAGTGTGAGGATTTCGAAGTACATGACCGTAGGATACGGCTCACGCGGGATGTTGATCCGAAGGTGAGTTTGAGTGGACGAGTTGTTCAGGGATGGACTTGCCCTTGACTGGTTCTTCCTCCTCCATGAACAACCGAGCCAAAGATGTACTAAGGTTGTCCACTTCTTCCTCTTACTCTTGTGCCTTCCTCCTCTTGGTTGGTTCTTCTTCTTCGTCCACGGCCATCATCATGGTCTCCCATTTGATGACGAATCTTTGGAGTCCCATGGCATTTTTTGGCCGGTAGACCATCCTCAAAGTGAAATTGGGCTCATAGCCAAACCCGTGCAGTCTTTGTACAGCATCAACGGGGTACACAACCCCCTGCAGTTCCTTTCCCAACCCCTTTCTTGGCTAATAGCCCATTCGTTTCATCATCTGCCAGGCAACTGTTTCTAGAGGCGTTGTCAACACCATGACCTCGGGCAACTCTGTAGTTGAAACCAACGGCTGGACAAGTGCTGATATTGGCAGTGTAAAAGAGAGATCATCCACGTCATTTAGAATGGGGATGTTGGTTACATTGATTACCTAGCCCTTGTATGGGAACTTCAGACATTGATGATTACTGGAGGCAATAGGTGTAGACACGCCAAATTGGCCTGATTCGGAGCCCTAGACTCTTATTCCATAGGCGATATCTTTATCTGACCGTTATCTGATCCGGACTACCTCGTGGAGATGAGCTAAGGACATTGGTGAAGCCCCTTGTAAGTTGAGAATGGACCGAAGATTTCCGGAATAATGCCGTAACCTTCAAGCGAGAGCCGCACGTAAACTGTAAAAATATGAAGCTTGCTGGATGACCGACCTTGAATGGTCCATAATTGAAGGTCTCGGGAGTCCCGCATGTGTTCCGTAACATTCAGGGTTTCCGAGAAGTCATTTCGGTAGGCGTCGGTCAACGACGGCTTTCGTTACGGCTTTTTCGATCTGTGCTGACACGGCTATCCCGGACCACATGTTAAGCCTTTCCGGTCATCACCGGGTCTTTTCAGGTCATCCGGGTCGATTCTAGCCGTATATTTTATCAACCGGGGCTATAAGGCCGGTTCGGTCAATTTTAGGGTTTCGCGGCTTTTACGGCTTTTGATTCACGTTTACCGGGTTAACCTCAGATTTTCGATGACTTCGGATTGTCCGATCGTACCGGACTTGTTCGGTCATCATTTCAAGTCATCCCGAGTTGACCCGAGATTTCTCGACCGGAACCGTGCTCTTTCGGATCTTCGCTCCAGGTTTCGGCTTTCCGCGAGAGGGTAAACCGGTAGAAAGCCCCGTACGAACATATCGGGAGTCATGCAGCTGGTTTACTGACTTGAGGAGGTGCGGTTGAAGGCCCTCTTTCCAACGCGACAAACGGGAGCCGAATCGGACATCCGGTTTGCAAGATACGGCTCGCGGAACACGCGCGCAGGAGAGAGAGTGTACCGCGCCCCCGCTCCCGCTTGAAAGGGGAGGGCGCGCCTGCGCGCCCTCGAACCCGAGGGCGCGCCTGCGCGCCCTCAAACCCGGGGCGCGCCTGCGCGCCCCCGGTTCCTTTGAAAGGCGGGGGCGCGGTCCGCCTGCTTTAAATCGGAAATTACCCCCCGATTAGCACCTTCTAAACTGGGTTTTGGAAGGTTTCCGGGCGAGGATTTTCACTTATTTGTAGCCGCGCCCCGGTTCGGGGGCGCGTTACGTATATCAAGTCGATTTTTAGCAATTTCCGGAAGTTTCCGTCGATTTTTAGCGGTGAGACGCCGAACGCGCCCGCCCCCTTTGAAACGGGGGGCACGCACCGGGGCACCCCCGGGACCGAGGCGCGCTCTGCGCGCCCTTGGTTTGAGGGCGCGCCCTGCGCGCCCTCCCCTCCTTTGAAACGCGGGGGCGCGGTACACCCAGTTTCTAAATTTTGCACCGGCTCTCTTCCCCTATAATTTGAGGGCCATTCTCAACGAACCGGGGTTGAACCCCCGGTGCCTAGCTCGTCTCAAGGTCGTCCCAGCTCTTCTCCAAAGCCGTCCTGACGTCCGAAGGCGATCCGAAGTCAAGAAACCGATCCCGAGGTGAAGGAGAAGGCTCGATCCGGGTGTTCTTCATGAACCATCTTCATCGACTTCTGGAGAAAATCCGAGGCTTCTTCTGCAAAAGTCTCCAACATAAAAATTTCTCCTCTCTTCGTCCTCTTTCGTCCCCAACTGACGGCACTCCATTCCGACCTCCCGTTTGTTCGTGGCGGTTGCTGCACTGAGAACGCGCATCCAGGTTCTATTTTTGATATCCGCCCACTTTCAGAATTTTTAATGACTTATACAGGAGGATTTCGGAGAAATCATCAACATAGAAACTCTTCCTCTCTGAGTCCTCCGTCTACTGCCACAAACGGAACTTGATTCTGACATCGGGGTCGTCCGTAACATCCTCTGTACCGAAGTCGCGCCAGAAGGGTGCAAAGCTACCCGAACCGGCCTTTTCTCAACCAACTCGGCTTCAACTCAAGCCGATCCATTCTATAAGCTTTCTCAACTCCATTAACTCTGTTTATTCATTGTTTTAAAGCATATTTTAGTTCATTTATATCATTTTTACCTAATCAAAAATACAAAAAAAAAGGGGTTAGGACTCACCCCAATCCGGTGAGTTCGATTCCAATTGCTTCTTTCTCATATTCTCTCTACAGTTACTACACTTCCCATAGTTCTAATTATTTTCTTCACTTGGTTTATTGTTCTAGTTGCACAGGTTGATCAAGCTAGCATTGGATTGGAGACTCTTCTTCATCGGCCGGCCGAAGAAGAAGAAGGTTGAACTCACATCCCTTTCTCCCACGCTAAGGTACACACGGTCAACTTCTTTCTATTTCCATTACATAAAGCGGAGCTCCGCGGCTCTGGCGACCACACTTTATTTTTATTCATGTTTTAATTTCATCTCCTCCTCACTCTCCTCCCTCATGACCCGAACCATCTCCGGTGCTCGAGCGACGCCGTGAGATGAAAGTTCGGGGATCAATGTGAGTGTGGGACCGAGGTGAGGATCTTTTACAGCTTTCCGAGTGTCTTCCGATTCACTCCCCTTTTTCCCCAATTCCATCTTTCACCTTCTTATCTTGAGGTGCCGATCCGGAACCCGTTTTCGGAGTCGACAACTTTTTGGCGACCACGGTGGGACAACCAATGTCTTCAACCGTGCTAGCTTGATTGATCCGTGCAACTAGTTGTTTTCCGACTTGGTTCCCGCGTGAACCGGCTTGTCCTTTACCCTTTTCCATGTCAATTTACCTTTAAAAAACTTGCTGATTACTCTTCCTTTAATATTGTCCCCCATGTGGACTTGATTTCTTGTCTTTAATTTCAGCCCGGTTCCCGCGTGAACCACTTTTCTTCTTATAAACCGGTTCCCGCGTGAACCACCTTTCTTTTCCAACTCGGTTCCCGCGTGAACCAACTTACTTTCAGATCGGTCCCCGCGTGGACCACCCATTTGCAGCACCTTTAGATTGGCCCCACGTGGCTCTATTTTCATTTTGTCAACTCTTACACCGGTTCCCGCGTGAACCACCCCTTTTCCTTCAAAAACCGGTTCCCGTGTGAACCACCTTTCTTTTCCAACTCGGTTCCCGCGTGAACCAACTTACCTTCAGATCGGTCCCCGCGTGGACCGCCCCTTTCCACCAATTAGATTGGCCCCACGTGGCCCTCCTTTCCTTTTTCCAATCAAACAAACCGGTTCCCGCGTGAACCACCCATTTTCCTTCAAAAATCGGTTCCCGCGTGAACCACCTACTTTTCCAAAACTTGGCTCCCGCGTGAGCTACTTTATTTTCAAATCGGTCCCCGCGTGGACCACCCTTTTACCTTCACTTCAGATTTGTCCCCACTTGGACACTCCAACACAAGCCGGTTCCCGCGCGAACCACCTTTTAATTGCTAGTTTCTAGTTACTTGTTTTACTCTATCATTGCTTGTCTTGCTTGCATTCACTTGTTTGATTCATTTAATAGCTTTCATTCATGTTTGCATATTGATTGCTTCTTCTCCTTCTACCCTCCATTTTTCATTTTTGCATTAGCTTTGCATCGGGTACCGGACTTGTTCCGATCCGTAGGGCATTCGAGGCGGGGGCTCTCTCTCCCAACACACCCTCACCCTCCAAACACCTTCTTGGTGGATTCTTACCTCTCTTCTGGGATATTCCTTCCTAGTTGATTTGGTGGTTTCCATCAAGACCTCCGTAAGTCCCCATCCGTGGAGTATTCCTCTCCGTACGATTGGGCCGGTTGTACCACTTTCCCAAAACCCGAAGAACCCAAGTACCTACTCGTGGTGATTGAGTGATAACCTTAGGTCTTGAAGATTGAAGCAATAGGAATCATACCTACTTGAGTGAACAATTGCTAACAATCTATCTAATCTAAGGTTTCAACCCAATAATTGTCGAGTAGTCATTTTAAAACTTTGTTTGCATAACTTGCTTGCTCATAACAATTGAAAACAACCAAAAAAAATTCTCTCCTTTCAAAACACCTAAAGCAAAAAATAAAAATCCCTTTAAATTTTGTGTTCAACTTGCTTGCCAAACAACCAAATTGAAACCAAAATCAAATCAAACAAACAACCATAACCAAACAAAAAAAAAAAAAACTCTATTTGCATTTACACCCTTCATTTGCTTTCTTTCAACCATTTTGTAAGGAAATTTGACAGGATGCCCACTCTAAGGTCCGGAAGACACATCGGGATGTCGGGCTACTGCGGCCAAGAAGAGGAGTACGAGACGGGCCACTCCGAGCTGCAACAACCCATGGCTCAACCAGAGGGCCATGTCAACGCCGTCAGGGAGCCAGAAATTCAAAATCCTACTCATCAACCCGCTTCACTTAGCGTGGAGCAACTCCTCCAGGGTCTATCTCTTCATCTAGACCCCGAATCTTTTTCGCTTGTGCAATTCTTTGACAAGGGGCAAGATGCCCGCCACTCAAGATCCGGTCGAGGGAAATCAAGCCCCCTCACCACCTCAGTCAGCAGTCAGGCCCCAAATCATCTCTTCTCCCGGACAACCCTGCCGTGTCTCCACTCACCCTATTATGGGGCATTCACATAACTCTGTTCCAATTCCTGTTTCCAACCTACCTCCTCCAACTCGGCCGCCTAAACACTTTGCTCCCGTGGCTCAGGAATCAGCCTCACCCGAGCATTAATGAACAAACTCAACCAGATGGATGAGCGTTTTCAAGAGATGAGGCATCGCCTCGATTCTAAAGCCATCCCCGAAATCTCCGTCCCATCCTTCCCGATTCCCACACCTTCCTCCTGCAGATACCGCTTCCAACGTTACAACGGGACCGGTAATCCTTTCAACCATTTGAAAAGCTTTCTCTATGACTCCGCATTACGGAAAATGACCGCAAAGCCCTTGCCTTCCTATTCCGTCGGTCATTGGATGGATCCGCCCTTGATTTGGTTCTATTCTCTTGATTCCATTGAGGCGGCGGATTTCGACATTGCCGCACGAAGTTTCTACAGGTACAAGGATAGGGTGGGGCCGGCCTGCTCGATAACCGACTTAATTGCCGAAAAGATGAGGCCGGATGAGGACTTTGCCGCATTTGCTGATCGGTGGAGGGGAATGGCCGAGAGGCTTGTGGATACCATCTCGAAGGGGCGCGGTGAGGATGGTCATTGGGAACAGAACGCCTAACCTTCGGAACCTTCTGGTCATGCACCGTCCAACAACCATGAGTGAACTGTGTGAGACCGCCCGCTACCTCCAAGCCCACTTTAAGGATGCATCCACGATGAACCCGTTCGACACCAAGCCCCGTAATACTAGAAAGCCTACACTCGTAGGACCCACCACCGAAGGGGTAGTAAATAATGAGAGCATCAATGCCATGGGTAACTGTGGTGGGTACCGTCAAAACCAATATCGTAACCCACCACCCAATCAACAATACCGCCCAGCCCCTCAACCAGGCTCCTCGGCCACGGCAACAACTTGCATACAACCGAGCACCACCACAAAGAACTCCACCTACAATCGAGCGCCCAAAGGCAACCAAATGCCTACAACCGAGCGCCTCAACAACAATATGTCTACAACCGACCACCACCACCACAACAAGCCTACAACCAAGTGCCACCACCAGCCAACCAACCTAGGAGGGGGGGACCCAAGAGAGAGTACTACCCTCAACTGCCATTCCCCCTCACCGATATCTTCAACGCATTGATGGCTGAACAGCAGCTAGAGCTTCCAAAGGAGAGAGAAGGATGGCCAGCAAATGTTGACATGACAAAATACTGCGCTTACCATCGGTATCCCGGGCACACGGTGGATGGTACAAGCCGATTTAAAGACTACATTCATGACCTCAACGATCAGGGGAACATCGACTGGGGACAGATGGGGGAGTCTATTCAAGCAATGAAGGCACGTCAGAATCAACCACGGCGACAACAAGCACAACAGCAGCCCGGCCTGGGCATAGTTCAAGATCCACTCCCGGTACATGCACCCATACAAGCACCGGCACCAGCACCACCAAACCAACGACTCGGCCTCGTCCACTCCGCCATCGAGGAGTCAACCCACCATTCCCGGTGGTTGGCGGTGTCGAGGATCGATCACCTCCATGCCCGCTATACCAACCCCACCTACAAACCGCACCATACTCTCCATACCGAGAGCTGCCCCCGGCCCCCACAAACTATCCAAACACCACTACCCTCACCAACCATTAACCCTCCACGACGCTTAATCATTAGACCTCCACCAGCCTCCCAACCAAGACCCCAACCTAACCCACCGACCACCATTAATCCTCCACGGCGTCTAATCATTAGACCGCCACAAACACCCCGTACATCACGACCTACCACTACCACCCCACGACCCCTCATCATTAGACCATCACCACCAACACCCCAACCATCACCCAACATACCGGCCTCTACCCCACGACCCCTCATCATTAGACCATCACCACCAACACCCCAACCATCACCCAACATACCGGCCTCCACCAATCCACGACCCCTCATCATCCGATCCTCACCACCCCTACCTACCATGAGCTCCTCAACCTACCAACCAACCCTACCATCACCATCATCACCACTTCCCCTACCACGCTGGCGCCACTTCGTAGCGGGAGGATGTTCCAAAGGGTCTTCCCCCAGGTCGGGATACAACCACAGGAACAGGCAGAAGAGGAGGTGGTAGAAGAACCGTTGCCCGGCACGGTATATGACCTATTGAAGCACTTGGACAAAATGCTGGCACGGATTTCAATTCTAGAGCTGATAAAGAGGTCAAAGAACCATCAGGACATCCTACAACAATATTTGCAGCGGGTCATGGTCAATGAGGACCTCCCGCCTGAGAAGATCATTGCTGTCCTGACCCCGAGGAGTGAACATCCGGCACTCACCTTTACACAGGAGGAGTTGGCACAGCCAGAGATAAGAAAGTATGCTTTGCGTGTTGCAGTAGTCATCCGAGGCGTGGAGATCAAGTCCTGCTTGATTGACACCGGAGCATCCATAAATGCCATGCCGCCAGAAACATTGCAACTCTGCGGCATCTCTGATGAAGAAATCGAGCCTTCTGCCGTCACGGTGACCGCATATGACAACTCCCGGAAGCCGGCACGAGGGGTGGTTACATTAAAGTAGGGCTCGGGCCATGTGCCGTCACCACCGAGTTTCACGTTCTAGGCGGACCCTACATTCAAAGCTATTTTGGGACGCCCCGTACCCCGAGGCAATAGGAGCTGTTGCCTCCACTAATCATCGTTGTTTGAAGTTCCCATACAAGGGCCGGTGATCAAAGTAACCAACATCCCCATTCCGAATGACGTGGATGACCCCTCTTCGCACTACGAATATCAAAATCATCCGACCCTCGGTGGTTTCAACTACAGAGCTACCTGAGGTCATGGTATTGACGATGCCTCCGGATACCGTTGCATGGCGGATGATGAAAGGGATGGGCTATCAGCCAGGAAAGGGGCTGGGAAAGGAGCTGCAGGGGGTTGTGCACCCCATTGAAGCCGTACGAAGACCAAAGAGACACGGGCTTGGCTATGAGCCCAGTTTCACTCCGCGGATGGCCTACCGGCCAAAAAATGCCATGGGACTCCAAAAATTCTTTATTAAAGGGGAGACCATGATGATGGCCGGGGACAAAGAAGAAGAACCACGTCAGAGGGAAGAAGGCACCAGAGCAAGAGGAGGAGGTGGACAACCCGAGTTCATCTTTAGCTCGGTTGTTCGTAGAGGAGGAAGAACCGGTCAAGGGCAAGTCCATCTCTAAACAACTTGTCCACTCGAACCCACCTCCAAACAACATCCCGCGTGAACCGTATCCTACGGTCACGTATTTCAAAATCCTCACTCTCTCCCTCTTAGATTCACTTGATGGGCTATCTAGCCCAATTCCCACTTATGGGCCAAAATGGCCACCTGAACTGATCAATGGGCCTGAGAGCCCATTCAATGCTTCTTACTCCACTGGGCTTCTATGCCCATCCAACAAACTTGGGCCCGCGTGCCCACCAGTCGGGCCCACATGCCCTTTAGATTTATTTTTCTGCTTTGGGCCCGCGTGCCCACCATTTGGGCCCACGTGCCCCTTAGATCTTTTCACTAGCTTTGGGGCCTATCCGCCTCATTTCTTGTCATCATCGGGCCCGCGAGCCCATTTTTCTTCCATTTGCTTAAGCTTTCTATTTCTCGCTCGAGCCCCATCGGCTCATTCTTTTGTTATTGAAAATACCCAAAATACCCAACGTCTTCTCGCAAACTCGGTTTTCCATCGAGGAGACGTCGCTACTTGTCTCGGAGGGTGCTCCCAACCAGGGGACCCTCCTCTCCAACTCACCGATCGATCCGTTCGATCCTTCACCCATTGTTAATACCACCTTTTCAATTCCGTCTTCTTTAGGAGTAGTTAGGGTAGGAAAGAAGAAAATTCGAGGTAAACGTGTGCCAGAGAGATATCTCCAACAAATAGCTCAAAAATGCAAGGAATGTGCAAGGCTGCAAGGTTTTTGGAAAATACTATCCAGCTTGATGAAATCCAATATGAGGATGAATTCAATGTAGATCATACACTGGGAGTTTACGAGGTCTTATCGTAAAAGATCCCCGATTTCGAGGAAGGAATTGAGGACTTGGCTGATGCGTATGCATCCGGACTTAAAAGGTTTGAAGAACCATTAGCCACGGTGGATGAACCGACAAAAGAACTCGAATCTCGGAACATCGGAAGATCCCAAGACAATCCTCCTAAGCGCAAACCTCACTCCCACCGAGGAACGAGTTTGATTAAAATTCTAGAAGAATATAAGGACACGTTCGCATGGACATACGAGGACATGCCGGGGGTTAGACAACTCGTTAGTTGAACATCGTCTAACTTTGAAACACAGGTTACCCCGGTCAAGCAAAAATTAAGGAGATTCCACCCTGATGCTGCACTTAAGATGAAAGAGGAGGTCGACAAGTTACATCAAGCAAGATTCATTAAGGTCGTCCTTTATCCGCAATGGGTGGCAAACATAGTCCCTGTCATGAAGAAGGATGGCCGAGTTCGGATCTGTATAGACTTGAGGGACTTAAACCGAGCGTGTCCTAAAGATGACTTTCCTCTACCTCATATTGACGTACTGGTTGATAACACTGCTGGATTCGAAATGTTGTCATTCATGGATGGCTATTCGGATATAATCAAATCCGGTTGGCCGAAGAGGACCGAGGAGAAGACCTCGTTCACCACACCTTGGGGAACCTCATCGCTATGTCGTCATGCCCTTTGGACTAAAGAATGCCGGTGCTACCTATCAGAGGGCAATGATGGCTATCTTCCATGACATGATGCATACCCTTGTAGAGGTGTACGTGGATGACCTGGTCGTTAAGTCCAAAAGCCGAGAAGATCACCCGGAAGTGTTAAGAAAGGTCTTGCAAAGGGCTAGGGAATATAAATTAAAGATGAACCCAAAGAAATGCACGTTTGGAGTATCCTCAGGAAAACTGTTAGGGTTCATAGTGAGCAAAAGGGGCATAGAGATCGACCCAAACAAGGCCAAGGCAATCATTGGTATGCCTCCTCCGAGAAATATGAAAGAACTTCGAGGATTAATCGGGAGGCTACAGTTTGTCCGCCGGTTCATCTCACAACACTCCCAAAGGTGTAAACCTTTCTATGAGTTGACCAAGGCGGGGCCGAGTTCAAATGGGATTCGAAGTGCCAGGATGCATTCGATGGTTTGAAAAGATACCTGGCTAGTCCCCCTGTGCTTAGACCACCAATCCCTGGCAAGCCCTTAGTTTTATATATCTCGGTTTTGGAGAATTCTCTTGGAGCAGTCCTTGCACAAGTTGATGAAGAAGGGAAAGAGAGGGCAACTTACTATTTGTCAAAGATCTTTGATCCATGCGAGCAGAAGTATACCGTAGTGGAGAGGACCTGTGCCGCACTAGTCCGGGTAGTTGAAGCTTAAACACTATTTCTTAGCTCATGAGGGCAATCTTATTGCCCGCATCAATCCCATCAAATTCCTTCTGGAGAAAACTGTTCTAACTGATCGGTTAGGTCGTTGGCAGAGCTTCCTTTCTCAGTTTGATATCACCTATGTCCCCCAGAAGGCGATTAAGGGCTATGCCATTGCCGAACATCTAGCCCATCACCCTATACCCCTCTTTGACCCGGTCCAATCGGAGCTCCCGGATGACGAACTAATGTTGATCCGATCTTCCCACCTTTGGACATTATATTTTGACGGGGCTCGAATTCACACGGTAAGGGAATAGGAATCGTCCTTCTATCACCCGAGGGTGTCACCATTCCACGGGCATTTTGCCTGACTTCCCAAGAACCAACAATATAGCCGAATATGAAGCCTTGTTGGCCGGGCCGGAGGCCGCTCATTTCTATGGTGCCACGGAATTGAGGGTGATAGGTGATAGCCAACTAATCCTCCGCCAAGTCCTAACCAAATACCGAACTTCTCATCCAAACCTCAAACCTTACCAAGAACTCACCTCCCGCTACATCAAGCTCTTTCCAAACTAACTTTCGTCCATGTTCCTCGAGCTCGAACATCCTTGCTGATGCCCTTGCCTCCTTAGCTTCATCTCTATCGGTCCGCTAGGTAGACAAAGGTGCGGACTATTTATGTCCGTAGAAGGTCGATGCCGGCGATTAAGGATGGGCGATTTCGAAAGTTAAGGAGAGATTTGGCGGAAGGAGTATCTAGAGCGAGAAAGAGGAAGTTTCTCTAGTCGAGTTGGAAGAGTTAGATGAGGGTGAGAGGCCTTGGTTTGATGAGATCGCAAGGTATTGTCAAGATCGACATATCCACCGGATCAAATGCAAAAGAAAAGAAGGCCATCAGGAGAGTATCCCGTGAGGTATACCATTCTAGGAGGGGTGCTCTACAAGAGGAGCCTAAGCGGAATTTTATTGAGATGCGTTGATGAAGAAGAGGCGAATTGGTGCTTAAGGAAGCACATTCCGGGTTCCGTGGGGGCCATGTCAATGCTCAAGCTCTTGCCAAGAAAATCATCAGCGGGGTATTATTGGCCAACCCTAGAAGAGGATTGCTCCATCTTTGTCCGGCCTTGTCATTCTTGCCAACTTCATGCCGACAAGATCCATTCTCCCGCATCTTCCCTTCATCCGATTCATGCCCCATGGCCCTTCGCCATGTGGGCTTTCGATATCATTGGCCCTCTAAGTGATCTTAACTCGAAATCCGTTCCAAATCGTTCATCCCGACGGCAACAGCAGTACTTCACCAAGTGGGCGAAGCGGAAGCGTTCGTGGAGATCAAGGCATCAACACCGTGCTCCTTCATCAAACGCAACATCATTGCCGAGTTCGGGATACCTGCGACATTATCACCGACAACGGACCGCAATTTCTCTCTCAAGATCTCGCGTGATCTTTGCAAGTGTACCGCATTGCATTGCATCATTCATCTCCTTATTACCCGCAAGGCAATGGTCAGAAGCCACCAACAAAACTTTGATTAAAATCATCAAGAAAACTCCGTAAGTCTAGCAAGTTCGCAGCCGGATAAGCTTGTAGATGCCCTATGGGCTTATCGTACTTACGTACGGACCCCCACCGGTCAAACCCGGTATGCTGTGGCATATGGGATGGAAGGGGTGGTGGCGTACGAAGTGCTGCTTGCATCAGTCCGAGTTCAACTCGATAGGCACATCCTTGTCGATGAGAGGCGAGAATCTCTCCTTGCACAACTTGAACTCCTAGATGAAAGAAGGTTGGCCGCTTCCGAGCATGCCCGGACTTATCAGAACCGATTGAAAAGGTTTTATCAAAAGAGGGTGGTAGAGAGAAAGTTCGAAATCGGTGAGATGGTAGTTAAACGCATATTCGTTAAGCCGGGTGGTCCCCGCTCTAAGTTGCAACCTATTGGGAAGGGCCTTTTATTATAACTGAAAAATATCCAGTAATGCATATACGAGCTAACCAACGCCGATGGAGAAAAATTGAACCATCCATGGAACGGCGTTTACCTCAAAAAATATTTTCCTTAGAAAAGAAAATGGAGAATTTCTAGTATGATATTAAGTCATCGATCCAAGGGTGTTAGCTAGAAGTCAAGGGTAGACATCACCTTGCACACACAACACCTCCCGATCCCGTAATCTAGATAGGCCCAACACTCAAGAGAGGCAAGGCGTAACCCGAAGGCGGAAAGGAAACCTTACCCTGTTCTCTTCTATTCGGTCCAAGATAGGTGAAGGGGACTTGAGGAGGATAGTATCGAAAATGCCCGCCGCCTTAGTAGGAGGCCGTCTCATAGGGTGCAAAAGGGTGCCAAAAGATGGGCAATGAACCCCACAGGGTTAAACAAATATGGGCCTGTCTGAATGAGTACCCGAAGGAATAGGAGATGAAAGAGGGCACGAGAAGATGGGCAATGGCCCCACAGGGCAAAGACTTGTGTAAGGAAGTGCCACATGTAGAAAAGACCCGAAGAGGCCGAACCCCGATGGGCAATTTGGGCATGGTAGAGAAACCCTCCTCAACACCCCAAATCCTATCAAAGACTTCCTTTATTATTCTTCCATCTTAAAACCCCTAGGGTAGGGTAGACTGTCCAAACTCAGGGGGAATCCAAACCGATCAAGAGAAGAGGGCAAGAAAGATTCTGGGTAGGGAACATTATTCACACGTGGTGTTTATCACTTAAATCTTGACTAACACTCAAAGATCGATGAATGGTCTCGATACTGGCACATTCTCCAAAAAAATCCAAAAAAGCAATTCTTTTCAAAAATCCAAAAAAAAAATGAATATTTTCAAAAAAATCAAAAAAAAAATTCAAATATTTTCAAAAAAAAAAACCCAAAAAAATCAAATATTTTCAAAAATTCAAAAAAAAAAAATTTGAATATTTTTTAAAAAAAAATCCAATATCTTCAAAAAAAAATAAAAAATTGAATACTTTCCCAAAATCTAAAAAAATGCATCATCTAACTTGGCATAACCTTGATTTTGCCTTTGCTAGCATTCATGTTTATCTTTATGTCTTGCATGTTTCATTTCCGCATTGCATATTTACCTTCATTATCACCCCATTAAGAGGGCTCCTCCCTTTGACCTAAGTCAAAGTTGGCCATAATAGGCAAAGGGATGAGTCGTTGTGAAGATCTAACTCTCTTTATCAAGTGTTTTCAGGGACTTTAAAATAAGAGGAGAAGGTTCTCTCAAGGAACTGGTAAGTTCTCTTATCCATTTCATTCCGATCATTTAGATTATTACACCTTGTTAAGAAGGCTCCTCTCTTTGACCTAAGTCAAGGCAGACAACAATAGGCAAAGAGATAAGCCATGGTAAAGATTTAATCCTCTTTTATCAAGTGTTTCAGGATGCTAAGATCAAGAAGGGTGTGACTCTCGCCATAGCAGGTAAGCTTTCTTAACCCTTATCTTATTCATTTTCATTCATTTTGTTCATATTGCCTTGTTAATAAGGCTACCCCCCTTGACATATAAGCAAGGCAAGACAACAATAGGCAAGGGGGTAAGCCATAGAGCAGATTTAACCCTTCTATTAAGTATTTCAGGAAAGAAACACAAGTCAAGGAGAGGGAAATATCGCCAATAGGAATTGCTCACAGAAACAGAAGAATCAACATGGGAAACCCCCATAACTTGCCGACTAGCATATATGTCGCTAGTCGTATATTATTATTTTATGCATTATTTGTTGAAGACCATGAGCATAGAGAAGACTTGACCCGAGATCCCCTTCATCAAAATCTACGACGGTCGGGTCATCTCTAATGCTCACGGATGAGCCAAAGTTGTTCTGTGAGGGACGATAGTTCCCGAATGGGTATCTTGACCTCATAGACAATCTATATCTTCAACTATTTGATATACAAGTTTTGTTTTGTTTTCTTGAGCCCAACATGCATCATGTGGCATTAAATGCATTACATTTTGTTTTGTCATTGCGTACATCATTTCCTAATCTTCACCTTCTCACCCTCTCGATCATTCTAAATCCCACCGTGTTATTCACCATGATCTCTAGTCCCACCAACCTCTCTAATATCCCACCGTGTCTATTAATCCCACCGTGTTCGGTAACCACTTTTGCCCTCAAATCTTTCAATTCTTTTCACCACAGAGGCCATTGCAACTTCTTTTGCTACTTATCCCACCGTGGCAGACATTTCGTCCTGCCAAGGACCTTCAATTTTGATCAGAACTTGCACTGTCATTATCTTCACGGTCTATGCTTAAACATTTGCCTTTGAATTTGAGATCATTCCATTCCGAATTGAATCTTGTCTCTTGGAAGACTTAAATGAATCTAAGAGCCTGAATGTGCTCGATTGGTATTCTTTACTTTTTCAAAACAAATCTCTTTAAATTTTAGCCCATCACAGTACAGGAACACCGCAAAGATCGGGTTACCGGCTGATGATGAACCTACGAACCCATGTTTCGGGGAATCCCCACCGCGTTGGGGGTTGGCTATCCTTCTCTCGTGCCAATGGCACATCTCTTACCAATCGAACATAGGAGGACTTGATGAAACATGGCGGTTAACCAAGAGACTTGGGGAGATTCGTCTTGCCGAATCTGGTCGTTGAGCGTGTCTATATCTACACCTTGATGCCTCCTTTTCACTCCATCGCCATTTCATTCCGCTACATTCCCCTACGATCCATCTCGCTTCGCTACGCTTTCTCTGCGTTTCACTCGCTCCGCCACATGCCATTCCCCGCAAAGCCGACATCAAGGCGAGGCAAGGCTGTAGACACGCCAAATTGGCCTCGATTCGGAGCCCTAGACTCTTATTCCATAGGCGATATCTTTATCCGACCGTTATCCGATCCGGACTACCTCGTGGAGATGAGCTAAGGACATTGGTGGAGCCCCTTGTAAGTTGAGAATGGACCGAAGATTTCCGGAATATTGCCGTAACCTTCAAGCGAGAGCCGCACGTGAACTGTAAAAACACGAAGCCTGCTCGATGACCGACCTTGAATGGTCCATAATTGAAGGTCTCGGGAGTCCCGCATGTGATCCGTAACATTCAGGGTTTCCGTGAAGTCATTTCGGTAGGCGTCGGTCAACGACGGCTTTCGTTACGGCTTTTTCGAGCTGTGCAGACACGGCTAGCCCGGACCACATGTTAAGCCTTTCCGGTCATCACCGGGTCTTTTCGTAGTCATCCGGGTCGATTCTAGCCGTATATTTTATCAACCGGGGCTATAAGGCCGGTTCGGTCAATTTTAGGGTTTCGCGGCTTTTACGGCTTTTCGATTCACGTTTACCGGTTAACCTCAGATTTTTCGATGACTTCGGATTGTCCGATCGTACCGGACTTGTTCGGTCATCATTTCAAGTCATCCCGAGTTGACCCGAGATTTCTCGACCGGAACCGTGCTCTTTCGGATCTTCGCTCTGGTTTCGGCTTTCCGCGAGAGGGTAAACCGGTAGAAAGCCCCGTACGAGCGTACGGGGAGTCATGCGGCTGGTTTACCGCCATGAGGAGGAGCGGGTGAAGGCCCTCTTTCCAAGGCGACAAACGGGAGCCGAGTCGGACATCCGGTTTGCAAGATACGGCTCGCGGAACACGCGCGCAGGAGAGAGAGTGTACCGCGCCCCCGCTCCGCTTGAAAGGGGAGGGCGCGCCCTGCGCGCCCTCAAACTGGGGGCGCACCCTGCGCGCCCCCGGTTCCTTTGAAAGGCGGGGGCGCGGTCAGTGACGTTAAATCGGAAAATACCCCGATTAGCACCTTCGAAACCCGGTTTTCGCAAGGTTTCCCGGCGAGGAGTTTCACTTATTTGTACCCCGCCCCCGGTTCGGGGGCGCGTTACGTATGTCAAGTCGATTTTTAGCAATTTCCGGAAGTTTCCGTCGATTTTTAGCAGTGAGACGCCGAACGCGCCCCCGCCCCCTTTGAAACAGGGGGGCGCGCAGACCGCGCCCCCGAACTGGGGGCGCGCCCTGCGCGCCCTTGGTTTGAGGGCGCGCCCTGCGCGCCCTCCCCTCCTTTGAAACGCGGGGGCGCGGTACACCCAGTTTCTAAATTTTGCACCGGCTCTCTTCCCCTATAAATTGAGGGCCATTCTCAACGAACCGGGGTTGAACGCCCGGTGCCTAGCTCGTCCCAAGGTCGTCCCAGCTCTTCTCCAAAGCCGTCCCGACGTCCGAAGGCGATCCGAAGTCAAGAAACCGATCCCGAGGTGAAGGAGAAGGCTCGATCCGGGTGTTCTTCATCAACCATCTTCATCGACTTCTGGAGAAAATCCGAGGCTTCTTCTGCAAAAGTCTTCAACATACAAATTGCTCCTCTCTTCGTCCTCTTTCGTCCCCAACTGACGGCACTCCATTCCGACCTGCCGTTTGTTCGTGGCGGTTGCTGCACTGAGAACGCGCATCCAGGTTCTATTTTTGATATCGGCCCACTTTCAGAATTTTTACTGACTTATACAGGAGGATTTCGGAGAAATCATCAACATAGAAACTCTTCCTCTCTAAGTCCTCCATCTACTGAAACAAACGGAACTTGATTCTGACATCGGGGTCGTCCGTAACATCCTCTGTACCGAAGTCGCGCCAGAAGGGTGCAAAGCTACCCGAACCGGCCTTTTCTCAACCAACTCGGCTTCAACTCAAGCCGATCCATTCTATAAGCTTTCTCAACTCCATTAACTCTGTTTATTCATTGTTTTAAAGCATCTTTTAGTTCATTTATATCATTTTTACCTAATCAAAAATACAAAAAAAAGGGGGTTAGGACTCACCCCAATCCGGTGAGTTCGATTCCAATTGCTTCTTTCTCATATTCTCTCTACAGTTACTACACTTCCCATAGTTCTAATTATTTTCTTCACTTGGTTTATTGTTCTAGTTGCACAGGTTGATCAAGCTAGCATTGGATTGGAGACTCTTCTTCATCGGCCGGCCGAAGAAGAAGAAGGTTGAACTCACATCCCTTTCTCCCACGCTAAGGTACACACGGTCAACTTCTTTCTATTTCCATTACATAAAGCGGAGCCCGCGGCTCCTGGCGACCACACTTTATTTTTATTCATGTTTTAATTTCATCTCCTCCTCACTCTCCTCCCTCATGACCCGAACCATCTCCGGTGCTCGAGCAACGCCGTGAGATGAAAGCTCGGGGATCAATGTGAGTGTGGGACAGAGGTGAGGATCTTTTACAGCTTTCCGAGTGTCTTCCGATTCACTCCCCTTTTTCCCCAATTCCATCTTTCACCTTCTTATCTTGAGGTGCCAATCCGGAACCCGTTTTCGGAGTCGACAATAGGCTCCTATTTCCTCAAGATACGAGTGTCCCAAAATAACTTTGAAAGTGGGGTCCAGTTCTAACACATGGAACTTGGGGATCATAGTACACGGCTCAAGCCCTACTTCCAATGTAACCACCCCTCGTGCCAGCTTCCGAGAGTTATCATATGCTTTCATCGTGATGGAAGAAGGCTAGATTTATTCATTGAAGATGCAGCAAAGTTGTAATGTTTCTGGCGGCATGACCTTTATAGATGCTCTGGTGTCAATCAAGCAAGACTTAATCTCCGTGCCTCTAATAACAACTGCAACACATAAGTCATACTTTCTGATCTTAGGCCATGCCAACTCCTCCTATGTAAATGAAAGTGCCATATGCTCACTCCACGGGGTCAAGACTGTAATGATTTTCTTATGCGGGAGGTCCTCATTGACCATGACCAGCTGCAAGTACTATTGTAGGATGTCTTGATGGTTCTTTGACCTTTTTATAAGCTCCAGGATTAAAATTCGTGCCGGCATTTTGTCCAAATGCTCCAATAGGTCATATGTCATGCCGTGCAACAATTCTTCTACCACCTCCTCTTATGTTTGCTCTTATGGTTGCACCCCAGCCTAGGAGAAAATCTTTTGGAACATCCTCCCACGAGTACCGGCGCCAGCATTGTAGGAGAGAGTGGTGAAGCTTGTGATGGTAGGATTGGTTGGGATGTTGAGGGGCCTGTGGTAGGTAGGGGTGGTGAGGATCGAATGATGAGGGGTCATGGAGTGGTGGAGGCCGGTATGTTGGGTGATGGTTGGGGTATTGGTAGTGATGATTGAATGATTAAGGATCGCTGAGTGGTCGCGACTAGTAGGTTGGGTGACAGTTAGATAATGAGAGGCCAAGGGGAGGTGGAGGCTGGTAGGTTAGGTGATGTTTGGTGTGTTGGTGGCGGTCTAATGATTAGAATCCGGGGAGCAATGATGGTTGATGGGTTAGGTTGGGGTGATGGTTGGTGTCGACTCTGAAAATTCAACGCGGCTCATCTTTTCAGGGAAGTCCGTGAATCCAGATCGTCACCTCAAGAGGGGATGATAAATAAAGAAAGAAAACACGGAAAACAACTCTCACCTCGGTCCCACACTCACATTGATCCCTGAACTTTCATCCCTTGATGTCACTCGATTACCAAAGAGATGGTTTGAGTCATGTGGGAGGAGGATGAGAAGTAGAAAATTAAGACATGTGGTCGCCAGGAACCGTGGGTTCCTATTTATGAAATAAAGATTGACCGTGTGTACCGTGAAGAGTGCGGGTCAAAGCTTCTCCTTCTTTGGCCGGCCGATGAAGAAGAGTCCTCAACGCGTGGGTGCTTGATCTCCTGTGTAACTAGACAAACAAATAGTTGAAAAGGACAATTAGAACTAAACAAAGTGGAGTATATGTAAATAAAATGACATAAAACACACAACTGACTAGAAATTGACCGGATTCGGGTTATCTCTAACCCATCCTTTTTTATTTTCAGATTAACAGACTAAAAGCAATTCAAAAAAATGTAAAAAAATTATAGGAGGATGGAGAATCACGAAGAAAAATAATAGAGAGAGATATGACCAAATCTAGGTTGTTGAAAAAGCCGAGCAGTAGTCCAGGATCTGCTAGACACGACTTTGCTTCTGCGCTTGTCACAACCAGTCCTGACCTCAGAATCACATGCTATTGATTGAAAACTGAAGAAGACTTTAGAGAGGAAGAACGTTGATGTTGAGAGCTCGGGCAGAAAATGTCCACACGCTGATGTAGAAGCCGAAGAAGAGAGACCTGGTAGATCACCTGCAGACCAGCCTGCCTCTCTCTTGAACTGACTTTTCTCTCTCTAAAAACTTGAAATTCTCTCTCTAAAAATCACAAAATTAATGAAGGAGGGAGCTTGGACATCTTTATATGCCCGGGGGGTTGTGAACTTGCCTCTGGAATGACCGGAATCGGCATCAATTTATAGGAGAATGACCATCGCGATCTATACTAAAAGAAAGGGTACCTTGCGCCCTACACCAGGGCACGTGCGCCCTGGTGCAGGGTGCATGCACCCCACTGAGGGGCGCATGTGCCTCCCAGTGGGGGCACATCCTATCCAACCAAAAATTTATGTCTGATCCGGTCGAAAAATTTGATCCGATCCGTTCAGAGGTAGAGTCCCAGTGAAAAATTGGTTCCCTCGTGCCCTCGATCAGGGGCACAAGGCCACGTGCCTCAGGGGCAGGGAACATGGCCACGTGCCCTGGGTCCTGGGCACATGTGACCAGGGACGTGGGCGCATGAGACTGTTTTGTGTGTCCTTCTTCCGGAAGCCATTGCGAACATTCCCGAACTCAAAATTCAACGCCATTTGTTGCGTTGGAAGGATAATAGGACTAAGAAGCTCTATAGCATTGGATCAGATATCACACCATCCAAAACTTCATAATTTTATCTGGAAGTTAGTACAGTGAACAAAAGATCCGATACTGGTCGGAATGACTCTGACAGCCAACTAGAAAGGCACGGCATGAATCAAAACTTGTCCGGAGTGTGAATCTGACCTAACCTTCAATGCATGATCATTAGGCATTGGTCATTCACCCAATTTTTGTGTTTACATGATTTACGTGTGACTTTCGCTCAGAAATTATGGTTCTGTGCAAAAAACTTCAGAAAACATACGATTTCGTTCGGTGAAGCTCCAAGTGAACTTTAAAAGACCCGGCATTATTATAAGGTCAATCACACATGTTACCCTATAAAATATGAGTTTTATGCTCTGAATTAGGCAAATTTGGTGTGTCTACAGCTTGCCTCATCTTGATGTCAGCTTTCAAGGAAATGGCATGTAATGAAGCGAAGTGATTTGGAGTGAACTGTAATGGAATGCAAGTGAGTGTAGATGAATGTAGCGGAATGGAATGGTAATGGACTGAAAAGGTGACATCAAGGTGTAGATATAGACACTCTTATCTACCTGATCCAGCAAAATGAATCTCACTAAGTATTCTAGATCGCTTTCATGTTCTATCAAAACCTCACATAATTGATTAGTAAAAGACATGCCATTGGCATGAGAGATGAAAAATAAAATGATAAAGGATGTAGCCAACCCTCAACGCGGTGAGAAGTCCCCGAATTCTTAGGTTCATCATCAGCCACAACCTGAACATTGTAGTGTTCTTGTACTGTGATGGGCTAAAGTTTAAAAGTGAAATTGATTTTAAAATGAAAAGAATACCAATCCATCATATTTGGAATCTCAAGTTCATTCAAGTTTCATTATGAGTGGAATATCTTCAAATTCTAAAACATAACAAAATTGCTCGGGTATCGTGAAAACCATGAATCATGCTCTGGCAAAAAACCCGATTAAATGAAAATGACAGACAGACTTAAACCATAGCGGGATTGAAAGATAATGGTGGGACTAACATAGAATGATAGGAAAGAAGAAACAATGGCATGACAAACATGACACGGTGGGATAAAATAAAAGACACGGTGGGATAAAAGAAAAGAAAGAATAAAACATGGTGGGATAAAATAAAAGACAAGGTGCGATAAAACAGTAAAACATGGTGGGATAAAATAAAGAAAAGAATAAAACATGATGGGATAACATAAAAGAGTAAAACATGGTGGGATAACATTGGTAATGATGAAGAATGAAAAAGAGATGGATATGAAAATATAAAAAATTATGTAGAAAATAGTTGAAGATATAATAGATTGTCTATTGGAGTTCAAGACACCTGATTAGGAACCATCGTCCCTCCAATGTTCAATTTTGTCTTATCCGTGAGTGTAAAGAAATGACCAAGCCGTCGAAGATTTTGTTGAAGGGGATCTCGGACCCAGTCATCTTCACCCTCGAGGTCTTCAACATCAATGCATATAATACATATTAAATGAATCTAACATAACTAAATGACAAATGGTATGAGTGAAGTGCGAAATGGAATGATGGTGATGATGTGAGATTGATGAGAATGTGGATTTGAGTGAAGTCTTCAGGCGTGGTCTATCAACTTGCATCGACCGCCTGATTCATCAGCACCATGATAATACTTGAGTGGGTGGCACTCCCTTTCTTTTCGCCGTAGGGCTGGCATGACATTCCTTCTGGAACACCGATCTCACAAATTCACCTGTTGGACTTAAAAGGTTGCCTACACATTTCTGGTACACGTAAAAGTACCCAACAGACGGAATTGTCATATGAAGCATATTGTTTCTGAAATGAAAAACCGAAGTTTTTACTATTAAAACCATCATTTGGAGGTCAAAAAAATATTTTTGATGATTATTCCTTTAGCAAAACTATCATTCTCAACATTTTGGACCATTTATGATTTTTTGATATTTTTCTAAATTATTAAAATTTTTTGATCCATGTGCCCTGGGGTAGGGCACCTGGCCATGTGCCCCTAGATGTGGGAACATGTGCCCTACGACAATTTTTTTTTGAAAAAAAATGTACCTGATGGCCCTTCTCTTTTGCTTCTTCAGCTCCTGAAAACACTTAGCAAAGATGATTAAATTTTCATTATGACTCATCCCTTTGCCTGTATACCGTTTGTCTTGATTTTGAGTCAAAGGGAGGAGCCTTTTTAACAAGGTAGATAAAACAAATGACTAAAATGAAATGGTGGTAAGGGTTAAAAGAACTTACCAACCGTGGTGAGAATCCTTCCCTCTTACATTGAAATGCCTGAAACACTTGATAAAAGAAAATTAGATCTTCACCATGACTCATCCTTTTGCCTATTATGGTCAACTTTGACTTAAGTCAAAGGGAAGGGCCTTCTTAACATGGTAATTAAAGTCAGGAATGAACATGCAATGTAGCAATAGAAATATGCATGACAGAAAAATAAACATGGATGCAACTAAGGCAATGATCATGAATAAGCTAATGATGCTTTTTTTTGGATTTTCTTGGAAATATTCAATTTTTTTTGAAATATTCAATTTTTTGGATTTTTGAAGAATTCAATTCTTTTAAACATTTTCGGAAATTTCGAATTTTTTTGATTTTTTTTGAAATATGCATTTTTTTGGATTTTTGAAATATGCATTTTTTGGATTTTTTAAAATGTTCAATATTTTTTTTGAATTTTTTGAAATATGCATATTTTTATATTTTTTGAAATATTCATTTTTTGTGGAGAAACTGCTGGTGTTTGAGATAGTTCATCTGTCTTTGGGGTTTGTTAATACTCAAGTGGTAGATACCATGTGCAAAATAAAGTTTCCTACCTAAAATCCTTCTAACCTTCTTCCTTTGATCGGCTTGGGTTCCACCTAAATTCGGTTGGTTTACCTTGCCCAAGCGGTGTAAGGAGGAAGAGTATATAAGAAGTACTTGATAGCGTTTAGAGATGTTGAGAGGGATTTCTCTACTTAGACTCAAGTTTCCCGTTGGGGATTAGCCTCTTTGGGTCTTTCCTATTTTTGCTCTTTTCTATGTGGCACATATTTAGACAGGTTTTTAACCCGTGGGGACATTGCCCATCTTTTAGTGCCTTTTGCTTTGACTATCATTCTAGGTACTCCTTCAGACAGGTTGATCATTTTTCTTTTTTCTAACCTGAGGGATTCATTGCCCATCTTTTGGCACCCTTTTGCACCCTCCGAGACAGCCTCCTACTAGGGTGGTGAGTGTTTTCGATACTAACCCTCTCTAATCTTCACTCCCTATCTTGGACCGAGTAGAAGAGAATAGGGTAAGGGTACTCCTTCTGTTTCTAGATTTCTGTCTTGCCTTTCGCTAGTGTTGGGTTGTCCGGATTCTAGGATCGGGTTGTGTTGTGTGTGTAGGATGGTACCTACCCTTGACTTCTCACGAACAGCCTAGGATCGATGACTTGATATTATACCAGTGGTTTCTCCATTTTTATGGAAGGTACTTTTTAAGGTAAACTCCATTCTAAGGATTTTTCAATTTTTCTCCATCTGCATTACTCAATTCATATGCATTACCTGGATACTTTTAAGTGATTACAAAAGGCCCTTCCTAGTTAGATTGCAATTTGGAGCGGGGACCCCTCCGGCTTAACGAATATGCGTTTGACTACCATCTCACCGATTTTGAATTGTCTCTCGACCACCCTCTTTTGATAAAGCCTTTTAAGTCTATTCTGATAAGTCTAGGCATGCTCAGTGGCAGCTAGCCTTCTTTCATCCAAGAGTTCAAGCTGTGCAAGAAGAGATTCTCGTCTCTCATCAACAGGAATATCCCTGTCGAGCTGAACTCGGAGAGATGGAAGTAATACTTCGTCGGGGACACTGCTTCCATCCCATATGCCAAAGCATATGGGATTTATCCAATGGGAGTCCTGACAGAAGTACGTTAAGCTCATAGAGCATCTACAAGCTTATCAGGCCAGTAGACAAACTTGCTAGACATACAAGATTTCTTGATGATCTTGATTAAGGTTTTATTGGTGGCTTCCTCTTGACCATTGCCTTGAGGATAGTATGGTGATGAATGATGCAATGAAATACAATACATGTCTCAAAGATCACACAAATCTTGAGAGAGAAATTGTGGACCATTGTCAGTGACGATGTCGCTAGGGATCTTGAACCTTGCCAGGATGTTGCGCTTGATGAAGGAGCAGACTGTTGACGCTTTAATCTCCATGAACACTTCCGCTTCAGCCCACTTTGTGAAGTACTCCGTTACCGTCAGAATGAATGATTTTGAGCGCATTTCGGAGTTGAGGTCATTCAAGGGGCCAATATTATCAAAAGCCCACATGGCAAAAGGCCATGGGGCATGAATTGGATGAAGGGAAGATGCGGGAGAGTGAATCTTGTCGGCATGGAGTTGACATGAATAACAGTGTCGGACAAAGATGGAGCAGTCTTCTTCTAGAGTTGGCCAATAATACCCTTGTCGGATGATTTTCTTAGCAAGGGCTTGGGCATTCACATGACCACCACAAACTCCAGAATGTGTTTCCCTCAGCACCAACTCGGCTTCTTCTTCATCAAGTCACCTGAGTAAGATTCCACTTAAGCTCCTCTTATAGAGCACTCCTCCTAAGATTATATACCTCTAGGATACTCTTCTAATTGCCTTCTTTTCCTTGGTGGTTTATCCAGGCGGATATGATTGATCTTGGCAATACCTCGTAATCTCGTCATACCAAGGTCTCTCACCTTCTTCTAATTCTTCCAACTCAATTAAGAAGATTTCTTCTTTGTGTTCCAAGTATTTCTTTCTGTTGAACCTCTTCTTAACCTTCAGAAAATGTCCATCCTCAATTGCTGGAATTGTCCTCTTACAGATGTGGATAGTTCGCACTTGCCTACCTAGCGGGACAGAAAGAGATGAAGCTAGTGAAGCTAAGGCATCAGTTGAGAACGGGGGACATGGACAAAGGTGAGTTTGAAGAATAGCTTGATGTAACAGGTGGTGAGCTCTTGGTAGGGTTTGAGGTTTGGATGGGAAGTTCGGTATTTAGATAGGACTTGGCATAGGATCAATTGACTATCACCTATCACCCTCAGTTCGGTGGCACCATGGAAATGAGCAGCCTCCAGCCCGGCTAGCAAGGCTTCATACTCATCAGCTATGTTGTTAGTTGCTGGAAAGTTGAGTTGAAAAGCCTATGGAATGGTGACACCTTCAGGTGACAGAAGGACAATACCTATCCCTTTACCATGAGAGTTTAGAGCCCTGTCAAAATATAATGTCCAAAGATTGGAAGATCGGACTAACATTAGTTCGTCATCTGGGAACTCCGACCGGACTGGGTCAAAGACGGGTATGGGATGATGGGCAAGGTGTTCAGCAATAGCATAGCCCTTGATTTTCTTCTACGGGACATAAGTGATATCAAATTGGGACCAGAAGTTCTGCCAACGCCCTAACATATCAGTCAAAACTGTCTTCTCTAACAGAAACTTAATGGGATTGATACGAGCAATGAGCTTGACTTGGTGAGCAGGAAAATAATGCTTGAGTTTTTGAACCACCCAAACAAGAGCGGCACAAGTCTTTTCTACCACAATATACTTTAGCTCACAAGCATCAAACAACTTGAACAAGTAGTAAGTAGCTCGTTCTTTCCCTTCTTCATCAACTTGTGCAAGGACTGCCCCAAGAGAGTTCTCAAGAACTAAAATGTAGAGGACCAAGGGCTTGTTGGGAATTGGTGGTCTAAGTACAGGGGGACTTGCCAGGTATGTTTTCAACCCATCAATCGCCTCCTGGCACTTTGAATCCCATTTAAACTCGGCCCCCACCTTGGTTAACTCATAGAAAGGTTTACACCTTTGGAAATGTTGTGAGATAAACCGGCGAACAAATTGTAGCCTCTCAATCATTTCTCAAAGATATTTTATATTCTGGGGGGGAGGCATACCAATAATTGCTTTGGCCATGTTTGGGTCGATCTCTATGCCCCTTTTGCTTACTAGGAACCCAAGTAGCTTTCCTGATGAAGCTCCAAATGTACACTTCTTGGGATTCATTTTCAACTTGTATTTTCTAGCTCGTTGCAAGACTTTTCTTAGCACTTCAGAATGATCTTCCCGACTCTTGGACTTGATAATCAAATCATCCACATACACCTCTACAAGGGTGTGCATCATGTCATGAAAGATAGCCATCATAGCCCTCTGATATGTAGCACCAGTATTCTTTAACCCAAAGGGCATGACAACATAGCAATATATTCCCCAAGGTGTAGTGAACGAGGTCTTCTCTTGGTCCTCCTCAGCTAACCGGATTTGATTGTATCTAGAATATCCATCCATGATTGAAAGCATTTCAAATCCAGCTGTATTATCAATCAAAACATCGATATGAGGCAAAGGGTAATCATCCTTAGGACACGCTCGGTTCAAGTCCCCAAAATCTATGCAAATCCGAACCCGTCCATCCTTCTTCATAATAGGGACTATGTTAGCCACCCATTGTGGATATAGGACGACCTTAATAAATTTTTCTTAGTGTAGTTTTTCGACCTCTTCTTTCATTTTAAGTGCAATATCAAGGTGGAATCTCCTGAGCTTTTGTTTAACCGGGGTAGTTCCAGGTTTCAAGGTTAATCTATGTTCAACCAATGAATTATCTAACCCCGGCATGTCTTTATTTGTCCATGCGAACGTGTCCTTATATTCTTCCAAAACGTTGATCAAATGTTGTTCTTCTGAGGGAGTGAGGTTTGCACTGATGAGGATAGTCTTACGATCTTCCAGGGTTCCTAAATTCAATTCTTTGGTTGGTTCATTCCATATGGCTGATGGTTCTTCAAAACTTCTAAGTCCAGATGCATATGCGTAAGCCAAGTCCTCGATTTCATCTTCGGATTCAGGATCCTTTTCTGATACCACCTCATATACTCCCAAAGTATGATCTATGTTAAGCTCATCCTCATATCAGATTTCATTTATCTGGATGGTATTCTCTAAAAGGTTTGGCAGCCTTGCACACTTTATGCATTTATGTGCCAATTGTTGCAGATACCTACTTGAAACTTGTTTACCTCTAACTTTCCTATTTCCTAACCTAACCTGACCTACTGAAGATAAAGCTGAAAAGGTGGTATTTACAGTGGAGGGAGGATCAAGTAAATTGATCATTGATTCAGAAAAGAGGGATCCCTGATTCGGAGCACCCATTGGGATGAGTAGAGATGTCTCCTCAGTGGAAATGTGAGTTTCAGAGAAGATGTTTTTTTTTGAGATTTTCAAGTAAAAAGATGGATTGAGTCGTAATGACTCAAGGTTTACTAGAAGCTGATTGAATAATCAGAGAGAAAAACTTAAGAGCAAAGGGAAAAAGGGGGCTCGTGGGCCCAATGGTAACAGAAAGTGGACACAGGGTCCAAAACAGATGAAAAAAGTAAACGGGTACGTGGACCCGATCTTAGAAATGGATGGGCATGTGAGCCCATGCTGGAAAGAACCCTCAGTTCTGAAGTTGATGAGGGAAGTAAATGGGCAAGCAGACCCAAAAAGAGTGGAAGGCTGAAGAGGGCACATGGGCCCAAAGTTGGTAAGTGAGCCCGGAAGCCCATACAAAAGATCTAGAAACAATGGTACGAGGTTCAAACATGGGATTGTTGTATTTGGGCCTCGTGGAATGGTTTTGACTTGGTTGGTAGCCTGCTCAAAAGAATGATCCAAGATTGGTCTGCCTTTGAGTGGTTCTTGGTGCTCTTCCCCACTTAAGAACAAACGAGTCAAAGATAAGCACAGGTCTTCCAAGTCTTCTTCTTCTTCATCTAGAACCTTTCTTCTCTTGATAGCTATCATGGAACTCGTCATCTTCAGCCATCATGGTCTCCCCTTTGGTAAAGAATGTATAGAGTCCCATGGCATATTCTGGCTGGAAGACCCTCCTTGGGATGGAATCCTCTTTGTATCCTAACCCCTGCCTACGTGGCCTTTTCATAGATTCAATCGGCTGAGTGATCCCTTGAAGATCCTTGCCCAAACCTCTTCTAGGTTGATAGCCCAATTTCATCATCATCCGCCATCCCACTGTGTCGGGTAGAGAGGCGGTCATGCATCTGACTTTTGGAAATTCTCCCACTGAGATCTGTGGTTGTATTGACAGTCCTAAGGGTGATGTAAAAGTAGCATCATTCATCTCGTCCCTTACAGGCATGCTAGTCACCTTGACCACTTGTCCTTTAAAGGAAAACTTTATGCACTGGTGGTTTGTTGAAGCCACAGCTCCTATTGTCTCCAAGTATGGCCTTCCAAATATAGTCCGAAAAGTTGGATCCAATTCTAGAACATGAAAATCCATTGTGACCATACATGTTCCAAGTTTAACTTCTAGAGTGACCACCTCACGTGTAGACTTCTTGGAGTTGTCATAGGCCATCACCATGGCACAGGATGGCTTGATTTCCTGTTCAGAAATGCCGCACAACTGCAAAGTTTCTGGCGGCATAACGTTGATAGAAGCTCCAGTGTCAACCAAACAAGATTTCACTTGTACATTGCAAATGAAAACAACCACATGCAAAGCATATCTCCTGACCTCTGGATCTGCTAATTCCTCCTAAGAGAAAGTGAGTGTTGGGTGCTCACTTCTAGGGGCTAACACTATAGTGATCTTCTCAGTGGGAGATCTTCATTTATGACCCTTCGCAAATACTGCTGTAGAATTTCCTGGTGCACCTTTGATCTTTCGATCAACTCAAGTATGTAAATACGGGCTGATGTCTTATCTAAATATTTTAACAAATCATAGGCTGTGCCTAGCAAGGGTTCTTCCCCTTGTTCCTCCTCCACTGGATCCTGCGGTTGAGTATCGGCTTGAGGAAAGAGCCGCTGGAACATTCTCCCACTCTGAAGCACTGGAGCTATTTGGCGGTCGGGTAGAGGTGATGGGTTAACTAGGGTGGACTGTGGTGGAACAGGTGGTGTAGGTGCATGTATGGTAGGCAATGGGATTGGTGGTTCTGGGATGATTGGGTTAGTGGGTAGAGAGGTAGAATTTGGAGGTGGTAGTGATGGTGATACTGGTGGCCTGATAAGAAGAGGCCGGGGTGCAGCAGTGGTTGATGGGTTTAATGAAGGTGTAGGTTGTGGGGTTGGTGGTATGATAGGTTGGGGTTTTGGAGTGGCAGAACTCATAGGCTGGGGGTTTAGGTTTGGTGGTGATTGTGGTGGTCGAATGATCAAGGGCCGATGTGTAGCAATGGTTGAGGGAGGTGTAGTCAAGGCAGGGGCTGGCCTAATGATGGGTTGGCGAGAAGAAGTGGCGGCCAGTGGTTGGGTTATTGAGCTTGGTGGTGGTAGTGAAGTAGCAGGTGCAGGATTATCTGTCTAGGAGGGTTCCTAGCAGGAGGCCTAGCTGGGTTGACTGGCATGGTTGCATTGTGGTTTTCTAGTTGCCAATCTTGAGCATGGCTGGCATCTCCCTGAAAATTGGAGTGTACTCCTGGGTTTGGATGTGCCGGTGCCGGTGCCGGAGCGGAAGCATGTAATGGGAGCGGATTCTGAACAATCCCCAAGCTGGGTTGTTGTTGAGGTTGAGCCAGTGGACGCTGCCACTGCTGCTGCCTAGCCTTCATTACCTGTATGCATTCCCCCATTTGAGCCCAATCAATGCTGTCTTGGTCATTCAGATTGTGGATGTAGTCCTTGAATTGGAAACACACTTCTACAGTGTGACCAGGGTACCGATATGGTAAGCACAGTATTGAGACATATCTGCATTTGTTGGTCAAACCTCTCTTTCTTTAGGCAATTCCAACTGTTTTTCTACCATAAAGATATTGAAGATGTCGGTCAAGGAGTAAGAGAGTTGTTGGTAATTCTCTCTCCTAGGACCTCCCCTCGTGGTGCCTGATTAAGTGGTGGTGGTGCCGTATTGTAGGTAGGTTGACGAGGTTGTTGGGGTTGTGCTACTGGCTGAGGGTGTTGTTGTGGTTGTCGTGGTTGTTGTGGCATAGCCTAACATGTTGTTAAGGGGGGTGGTATTCAAGGTTCTGTGGTGGGTTCCTGAACTAGTTTTGACGGTTCCCTCCCTGGTTCCCCACAATGTTTATTATAGCTTCGCTATTGACCACTCCCTCAGTTTTAGGCCTAGTTGGTGCAGAGGGGGTCTTCCTGATGTTTCTAGGTTTGGGATCAAATGGATTTACCATGGTGGCATCTTTGAAGTGGACTTGCAAGTATCGGTCACTGTCATAGAGTTCATTCATAGTGGTAGGACAATGCATGATCAATACATTCCTTAGAGCTAGTGTGGTGTTCCCGATGAGTATTTTCAGTTGTTCCCCTTCAGAAATGGCATCTGTCAGTTTCTCTACCATTCCCCTCCAGCGATTAGCATACCTTATAAAGTCTTCTTCGGGCTTCATCTTCTTAGCAATCAAATCTGTAATGGAGCATGATGGTGCCACCCGGTCTCTGTATCTTTGCAAAAATTTGGTCTTGACAATATCAAAGTCTCCTACCTCAAAGGGGTAAAGCAAGTAGAACCATTCCAATGTAGACCCTTCTAGTGATCGGTAGAACAAGAAAGCAAGAACCCTATGATCATTTTTCTAGAACAAGAACTCATAGAGAAAACCTTTTAGGTGGAGAAAAGGATTGCAAGTACCATTGTATTAGCGATAAACTGGTAGTTTAGAAGGTGGTAGGTGGAGAACTAGCAAAGAAGAAATAGAGACCTCAAGAATTGACTTGGAGTCTAGGCGACTTCTCAGCTCTTCATAACGTTCATTCATCTGGGTGAGCTGATCCATGATTGTCTGCTTGAGAGTTCTTGGTTTAATGGTGGGGGTACGTGGTTAGAGGCATGATTCTGGAATTGAAGAGCATGACTTGGCAAATTCTCTGAAGATTGTCCCATGACTTGTTGGGCCAAGGGAGCAACATGGTTGAAATAAGGCGGCTGGACAAATGATGGTTGAACCATAGATGGTTGAACTACCGATGGTTGAACTACTGATGATTGTGCTAGTGATGGTTGAATCACAGATTGTTGAACAATAGGTGGTTGAACAAAGGGTGATTGAATGAGTGGTGGTCGAACCAGAGGACAAGGAGATGAGGCAACTTGGTTGGCTTCAGCCTGATATGAGGCAATTTTGCCCTTCACCATGGATTGAATGTGGGCGTAGGTTTTTGGGTCTGTATAAAGAGACAACTCCCTAAAGAGTTGTTCAACATCACGGGGAGCAGATGGTTGAGGGACCTCTTGCGCTTTTGACTCAAACAATAGATGACCGTTTGATGGAATTGGTTGGTGACCCATCTCGTGCTCTCGATGTTCAGCGTGTTCCGCCATTCCAACGTGCCTTCCAGACCTTAATTGCATTGTCACCTTTCAACTTCAAGGAGAAAGTAAAACAAACAAGTTGGCAAAACAAACAAGGAACTTTTTTTGGTTTTTTTTAGTATCTTGCAAAAAAGGTTAGGGGTTTGGATTTTTGTTTGACAAACAAGTGATGCAAAGACTTGAAAACAAGATTACGCAATTATTTTTGATTAAACCTTAAATTTATGGATTTGTTAAGAATTGTTCTCTCAACAAATGGGTTAGGATCCTAAATCCAATCTCCAATGACCTAGGTTCCACACAATCTCACCACGTGTAGGTAACATAGGATGCTTCGGGTTTTGGGGAGTGGTAAAACCAACCTGATCGTGAAAAGGAATACTCCACGTATGAGGAATTATGGAGGCCTTGATGAAAACCAACCAAGTCAACTAGGAAGGAATATCCCAGAAGAGAGGTCAGAATCCACCAAGAAGGTGTTTTGGATGGGAAGGGTAAGTGAGAGAGTCCGCCTCAAAAAAGTGTAAAAGAAGGAGGTAAAGAGAAGGAGCAGAGAATGTAATCAAGTAATAAATCAAGTAATAAGCAAAACATAAACTTAAATAAATAAGCAATCACACAAGACAAGCAATTAGAAACTAGACAAGCAACTAGAAACTAGAATCTAGACCTGGTTTTTATGTGAGCCAAATGGAGATGGTGAAAAGTAATAGAAAGAAGAGGGTTTAGATCTGATAGCCAAGCAAAAGGGTGGTCCACGCGGGGACCAATGTAAGAATAAGCTGTGGTTCAAGTGGAAACTGGGGTAAAAGGTAAAGGTGGTTCACGCGGTAACCAGTTTTGGATAAAAAAGCGTGGTTCACGTGAAAACTGGTTTGAATGATTGAAAGAAGGCCACGTGGGGCCAATTAAAGGTAAATAAGGATCTGATCCAAGTGGGGATAGATATGAAGTAAAGTGGTTTGGTTCACTTGGGAACCGAAGTAAATAAAGAGATTGGTTCACGCGGGAACCGGTTTGAAAAGAAAAAGAGTGGTCACGCGGGAACCGGTTTAAATGACAACTGAAAATAAAAGGGGGTCACGTGGTGACCAATTTGAGGGTGATAACATGCAGCAAAGAGGAAAAATCTGATTTGAATAACTGAAAATAAATATTGGTTCACGTGGGAACCGGTTTGTATAAGAGAGTTGGTTCGTGGGAACCAGTTGGTTCGTGTATAAGAGAGTTGGTTCGTGGGAACCAGTTTTAAAGCAAAGGTGGGTTCACATGGGAACCAATTGAAATAAAATGACAGAAATTAAATGAGGTACTTGGTGTTGACACTGAAAATTCAACGAGGCCTCTCCTTTTCAGGGAAGTCCGTGAATCCAGATCATCACTTCAAGTGGGGATGAGAAAGAAAGAAGAAAACATGGAAAGCAACTCTCACCTCGGTCCCACACTCACATTGATCCCCGAACTTTCATCCTTTGGCGTCGCTCGATCACCAAAGAGATGGTTCGGGTCATGTGGGAGGAGAATGAGAGGTATAAAATTAAGACATGTGGTCTCCAGGAACCGCGGGTTCCGATTTATGAAATTAAAGATGACCGTGTGTAACTTAGCATGAAGAGTGTGGGTCAAAGCTTCTCCTTCTTCGGCCGGCCGATAAAGAAGAGTCCTCAATGTGTGGGTGCTTGATTTTCTATGCAACTAGACAAATAAACAAGTTAAAGAGACAATTAGAAATAAACAAAGTGGAGTATATGTAAATAAAATGACATAAAGCACACAATTGACTAGAAACTGACCGGATTCGGGTTATCTCTAACCCCTTTTTATTTTTGGATTAAAAGATTAAAAATAATGCAAAAAAATGTAAAAAAATAATAGGAGGATTGAGAATCACGAAACAAAGAGATAGGAAAAAGAACAGAAAGATTCTGAATAGAATAGAGAGAGATATGGCCAAATCTAGGTTGTCAAAAAAGCCGAGCAGTAGTCCAGGATTTGTCAGGCGCGACTTTGCTTCTGTGCTTGTGACGAACAGCCCCGACCTCGGAATCATGTGCCATAAATTTAAAACTGAATAAGGCTTGGAGAGGAAGAACTTTGATGTTGAGAGCTCGAGCAGCAGATGTCCACACGCTGCAGTAGAGGCCGAAGAAGAGAGACCTGGCAGATCACCTACATACCAGCCTTCCTCTCTCATGAACCGACTTTTCTCTCTCTAAAAACTCAAAATTCTCTCTCTAAAAATAACAAAATTGATGCAGGAGGGAGCTTGGACGTCTTGATGAGGGGTCGTGTACATCTCCCTGGAACAACCAGAATCGGCCTCAATTTATAGGGGAACGACCATCATGATCCATGCAAAAAAATAGGTCTCCTTGCGCCCTGGTGCAAGGGCACATGCGCCCCACTGAGGGGTGCATGTGCCTCCCAGTGAGGGCACATCCAATCCTTCCAAAAATTTCAGTCCGATCAGGTCGAAAAATTTGATCCGATCTGTTCAGAGGTAGAGTCCCAATGAAAAACTGGTTCCCTCGTGCCCTCGATTGGGGGCACAAGGCCACGTGCCTCAGGGTCAGGGTGCATGCCCACATGCCATGGGTCCTAGGTGCATGTGACCAGGGATCTGGGTGCATGGGACTGTTTTGCGCGTCCTTCTTCCGGAAGCCATTGCAAACACTCCCTGAACTTGGAATTCGACGATGTTTGTTGTGTTGGAAAGATAACAGGCCGAAGAAGATCTATATAGCATTGAATCAGCCATCACACCCTTAAAAACTTCATAATTTTATCCGGAAGCTAGGATAGTGAACAGAAGATCCGATACTGGTCAGAATGACTCTGATGGCCAACCGAAAAGACACGACATGAAACAAAACTTGTCCAGAGTGTGAATCTGACCATAACCATCAATGCATGATCATTAGGCATTGATCATTCAGCCAATTTCTGTGTTTACATGATTTACGGGTGGCTTTCGCTTGGAAATTATGGCTTTGTGCGGTAAACTTCGGAAAACATCTGTTTTTGTTCGGCGAAGCTCAAGATCAATTTTAAAAGGACCCGACATTATTCTAAGATTAATCACACATCTTACCCTACAAAACATAATTTATATGCTCTGAATTAGGTGAATTTGGCATGTCTACAACTTGCCTTGCCTTGATATCAGCTTTGTAAGGGAATGGCATGTAATGAAGCAGAGTGATTCGGTGTGAACTGTAATGGAATGCAAGTGAGTGTAGATGAATGTAGCGAAATGGAATGATGAAGGACTGAAAAGGTGGCATCAAGGTGTAGATATAGACATGCTTATCTACCCCATCTAGCAAAATGAATCTCTCTAAGTATTCGAGATCGCTTTCATGTTCTATCAAAATCTCATATAATTGATTGGTAAAAGACATGCCATTGGCACGAGAGATGAAAAATAAAGGATAAAGCATAAAGGATAAAGGATGTAGCCAACCCTCAGCGCGGTGAGGAGTCCTCAAATTCGTAGGTTCATCATCAGCCAGCAACCCGAACTTTGCAGTGTTCTTGTACTATGATGGGCTAAAGTTTAAAAGAGAAATTGATTTTAAAATGAAAAGAATATCAATCTATCATATTTGGAATCTCAAGTTCATTTAAGTCTTACCAAAATACTCAGTTTAATTCTGAGTGGAATAACCTCAAATTCTAAAAGGGTTCATTTTAAGCATAACAAAATTGCTCGAGTATCGTGAAAACCATGAATCATGCTGTGGCAGAAAATCCGATTAAATGAAAACCACAGAACAGACTTAAGCCATAGTGGGATTGAATGATAATGGTGGGACTAACATAGAATGATGGGAAGGAAGAAACAATGGTATGACAAACATGACACGGTGATATAAAATAAAAGACATGGTGGATAAAAGAAAGGAAAGAATAAAACATGGTGGGATAAAATAAAAGACACGGTGGGATAAAAGAAAGAACAGACATGGTGGGATAGAATTGGTAATGATGAAGAATGAAAAAGAGATTGATATGAAAATATAGAAAATTATGTAGAAAATAGTTGAAGATATAGATTGTCTATTGGAGGTCAAGACACCTGATTTGGAACCGTCATCCCTCTAATGTTTAATTTTGGTTTATCCGTGAGTGTGAAGAAATGACAAAGCCGTCGTAGATTTTGTTAAAGGGGATCCAGGCCCAGTCATCTTCATCCTCAAGGTCTTCAACATCAATGCATATAATGCATATTAAATGTACCTAACATAACTAGGTGACAAATGGTAGGAATGAAGTGCGAAATGGAATGCTGGTGATGATGTGAGATTAATGTGAAGCTGAGTGAAGTCTTCAGGCATGGTTTATCAACTTACATCGTCCGCTTGATTCACCAGCACCATGATAATACTTGACTGGGTGGTGCTTGTAGACATGCCAATTTGGCCTTATTTAGAGCTTAAACCATTATTCCATTAGCAACATTTCTTTTAGACCATAAAAATCATGATGAACCACCTTTTTGGATGAGCTGAGGTGCTTATTGAAAATATGAGGATTATTTTCTAATTTCTAATTAAATCTGTGTTTGCCGAACAAGAGGCTCTTGGTGGTGTGCCAGATTATGCTTTTCCCAGCATATCCTCTATTTGAAAATTTTTTACAGTATTATATGGATGTATAATTAAAATTATTCAAAGTTAATAATCTTCTTCTCTGAGTTATCTTTCCATTGCAACAAACGGCATTCAATTCTGATCTCCCATTTGTCCGTAGCGCCCTTTGGAAGTTAGATGCACAGTTCTGTCCACACGCAGCACCGATCAAGCCCAATTGCATGCAAGCCTAGCCCATTGGGCACATATTTGACCAATTCACGACCTTACCTTCCTTTTTCCTCCTCCATATCACTTGTTATAGTATCTGGAAGCTTCATGGTTGAAATTAGCATCATCAAATGATGGCAATCCAACTTGTTGTCTTATACATTAAAACTTGCTATTTTTTGACCTGTTTTTCATTCCCTATAAAGGGAGACTCATATGAACGAACTAAGAAGGGCATCCCCATCCTCCAGAACTCTTATCCTTGTTCTTCGGACACCCTAGGTTCATCCCAACCTCCCCAAATTGTCCTCTCTTCGTCCCGGTGCCCAGAGATCATCCCAAAGTGAAGAAGAAGCCGGTCTATGCTCCGACGTGCTGCACTGCTTATCATCGGCTTCTATAGATCTTTATAGTCATTTTACGGCCTTGCTTTCTTCAGAATAAGTGTGCTAAATCAAGATATATTTCATCTTCAACAAACTTAGATCAATTCTGACATTCCCTCGGCTTGTTATGGCTTCAACACCAGCGCTGCACAGACAGATCCGAAGTCTTCTCTTCTAAGTCATCATATTCTCAGTCAATTTCAGTAAATTGAATGGTAGATTCAGCCTATATATCCTGCATATAAATTGTTCCCCGGTGAGTTCTCTTTTATTTCCAACAAGAATCATTCAATTCAGATATCTGTGGTTCCCATAGCATGTCCTACATCGACATTGTGCTGGGAGTTTCCAGAACTTCACTGTCCAAGATCCAGCTTATCAGGTAAATTTAGATTACTTATCATAAGATTCAAGAAAACTTATCTTCATATAAAACCACCCTCGGTGAGTCCTCTTTATTTTGAAACAAACATCACTTTATTCTGACATTGGTGCTGTTTTTACGGTCTTTTCATCAGAGCCGCGCAGTTTACATTGAATCTGTCCAACTCGGTTGTCACTTTGCCTGGGTTGTGTTTTCTTTAACCATTCATATTCTCTTTTATAACTCTTCATTCATATCATTTAGTTCATATTTAAGCATTTTTTATTCAGTTTTTCATCATTTCATATATCACAAAAAACCAAAAGAAAAGAGGTTAGGGCTAACCCCGAATCCGGTGAGTTTGTTTCCAATTGTCGTTTTATGTTATTACTTTTACAAGTTACTACACTTCACTCAGTTCTAATCCTTCTTCACTTGTTTTCTTATCTTATTGTCTTCTAGTTGCATAAATACATCAAGCTAGCATCGGTTGGACTCTTCTTCATCGGCCGGCCGAAGAAGAAGAAGAAGGTTGAACTCACATCCCAATCTCCCACGCTAAGGTATACACGGTCATCTAACTCATCTCTTGATTTACATTCCACAAAGCGGAGCCCGCAGCTCCTGGAGCCCACCTCTTTTATGTTTTAAGTCATTCTATTCCTCACTCTCCTCCCACATGACCCGAACCGTCTCCGGTGCTCGAGCGACGCTGTGAGATGAAAGTTCAGGAATTAATGTGAGTGTGGGACCGAGGTGAGGACTTTTTACAGCTTTCCGAGTGTCTTCCGATTCACTCCCTTCCCCTTTATTCCATCTATCTTTCACCTTTTATTGAGGTGCCGATCCGGAACCCATTTTCGGAGTCGACAACGCTCCCTTTCTTTTTGTCACAGGGCTGGCATGACGTTCCTTCCAGAACACCGATCTCACCGATTCACCTGTTGGACTTAAAAGGTTGCCTGCACATTTCTGGTTAGTACCCAACAGACGGAATTGTCATTTTTAACATTTTGGACAATTTCTGATTTTTTGATATTTTTCTGAATTTTTCGAATTTTTTGGTCCATGTGCCCTGGGGTAGGGCACCTGGCCATGTGCCCCCAGATGAGGGCACATGCACCCGAGGCAATTTTTTTTTTTTTTGCAAAAAAATGTACCTGATGGTCCTTCTCTTTTGCTTCTTCAGCTCCTGAAAACACTTAGCAAAGATGATTAAATTTTCATTATGACTCGTTTGTCATGATTTTGAGTCAAAGGGAGGAGCCTTCTTAACATGATAGAGTAAAACAAATGACTAAAATGAAATGGTGGTAAGGGTTGAGAGAACTTACCTACCGTGGTGAGAATCCTTCCTCCTTACATTCAAATGCCTGAAACACTTGATAAAAGAGGATTAAATCTTCACCACGACTCATCCCTTTGCCAATTACGGTCAACTTTGACTTAGGTCAAAGGAAAGAGCCGTCTTAACAAGGTAATTAAAGCAAAAATGGATATGCAATGCAGGAATGAAAATATGCATAACAGAAAAAGAAACATGGATGCAATTGTGGCAAAGATCATGACTGAGCAAATTTTGTTTGATTTTCTTGAAAATCTTCATTTTTTTGGATTTTAAAAATATTCGTTCTTTTTGAATTTTTAAAATATGCAAATTTTTTTATTTTTAAATATTCAACAATTTTTTATTTTTGAAAATTTCAATTTTTATTTTTGAAATATGCATTTTTTTGGGTTTTTGAAATATTCAATTTTTTTGGATTTTTTAAATATGCAACTTTTGTGTTTTTGAAATATTCGTTTTTTTGGATTTTTGAAATATTCATTTTTTTGTGGAGAAAATGCTGGTATTTGAGATAGTTCATCGGTCTTTGGGGTTTGTCAAGACTCAAGTGGTAGATGCCACGTGCAAAAATAAAGTTCCCTACCTAGAATCCATTTAACCTTCTTCCTTTGATCGGCTTGGATTCCACCTAGATTTGGTCGGTTTACCCTACCCAAGGGGTTTAAGGAGGAAGAGTATAGAGGAAGTCCTTGATAGAGTTTGGAGATGTTGAGAGGGATTTCTCTACTCTCACACTCAAAGTGCCAGTTGGGGTTAGGCCTCTTTGGGTCTTTCCTATTTTTTTGCTCTTTTCTATGTGGCACATATTTAGACAGGTTTTTGACCCGTGGGGACATTGCCTATCTTTTAGTGCCTTTTGCCTTGACTATCATTCTGGGTATTCATTCAGACAGGTTGATCATTTTTCTTTTTCTAACTTGAGGGGTTCATTGCCCATCTTTTGGCACCCTTTTGCACCCTCTGAGACGGCCTCCTATTTGGGTGGCGAGTGTTTTTGATACTACCCCTCTCTAATCTTCTCTCCATATCTAGGACCGAGTAGAAGAGAATAGGGTAAGGGTACTCTTCCATTTCTAGATTTTTGCGTTGCCTTTCGCCAATGTCAGGTTGTCTGGATTCTAGGATCGGGAGGTGTTGTGTGTGTAGTATGGTACCTACCGTTGACTTCTCACGAACAACCTAGGATCGATGACTTGAGATTATACCAGTGGTTTCTCCATTTTTATGAAAAGTATTTTTTAAGGTAAAACTCCATTCCAAGGATGATTCAATTTTTCTCCATCTGCATTAGTCAATTCATATGCATTGTCTGGATACTTTTCAATGATTACAAAAGGCCCTTCCAACTTTTGTTCCAACTTGGAGCGGGGACCCCCTGGCTTAACGAATATGCATTTGACTACCATCTCACCGATCTCAAATTTTCTCTCAACCACCCTCTTTTGATAAAACATTTTAAGTCTATTTTGATAAGTCCGGTCATGCTCGGCGGCGGCTAGCCTTCTTTCATCCAAGAGTTCAAGCTGTGTAAAGAGAGATTCTCGTCTCTAATCAACAGGAATATCCCTGTTGAGCTGCACTCAGAGGAAGTAATACTTCGTAGGGGACCACTGCTTCCATCCCATATGCCAAAGCATACAGGGTTTGTCCAGTGGGAGTCCTTATAGAAGTACGATAAGCCCATAGAGCATCTACAAGCTTATCAGGCCAATCAGCAAACTTGCTAGATTTACAAGATTTCTTGATGATTTTGATTAAGGTTTTGTTGGTGACTTTTGCTTGACCATTGCCTTGAGGATAGTATGGTGATGAATGATGCAATAAAATGCAATACCTGTTGCAAAGATCACGCAGATCTTGAGAGAGAAATTATGGCCCATTATCAGTGACGATGTCGCTGAGGATCCCGAACCTTGCAATGATGTTGCGCTTGATGAAGGAGCAGACTGTTGACCCTTTAATCTCCACAAATGCTTCCGCTTCAGCCCACTTTGTGAAGTACTCTATTTGCCGTCAGAATGAATGATTTTGAGCACATTTCGGAGTTGAGGTCATTCAAGGGGCCAATGATATCAAAAGCCCACATGGAGAAAGGCCATGGGGCATGAATTGGATGAAGGGAAGATGCAGGAGAGTGAATCTTGTCAACATGGAGTTGACATGAATGACAGTGCCGGACAAAGATGGAGCAGTCTTCTTCTAGAGTTGACCAATAATACCCTTGTCGGATGATTTTCTTAGCAAGGGCTTGGGCATTCACATGACCACCACAAACTCCATAATGTGCTTCCTTCAGCACCAACTCGACTTCTTCTTCTTCATCAAGACACCTGAGTAAGATTCCACATAGGCTTCTCTTGTAGAGCACTCCTCCTAGGATTGTATATCTCTGAGATACTCTTTTAATTGCCTTCTTTTCTTTGGTGGTTGATCCAGGCGGATATGACTGATCTTGGCAATACCTCGCAATCTCGTCATACCAAGGTTTCTCACGTTTTTATAATTCTTCCAACTCAATTAAGGAGATTTCTTCTTTGTGTTCCAAGTATTCCTTTTTGCTTAACCTCTCCTTAACCTTCAGAAAATGTCCATTCTCAATTTCTGGAATTGACCTCTTATAGATGTTGATAGTCTGCACTTGCCTGCCTAGCGGGACAGATAGAGATGAAGATAGTGAAGCTAAGGCATCGGCGAGGATATTATGAGAACGAGGGACATGGACAAAGGTGAGTTTAAAGAATAGCTTGATGTAGCAGGTGGTGAGCTCTTGGTAGGGTTTGATGTTTGGATGGAAAGTTCGGTATTTGGATAGGACTTGACGTAGGATCAATTGACTATCACCCTCAGTTCGGTGGCACCATGGAAATGAGCAGCCTCCAGCCTGGCCAGCAAGGCTTCATACTCAGCTATGTTGTTGGTTGTTGGAAAGTTGAGCTGAAAAGCCTGTGGAATGGTGACACCTTCAGGTGACAGAAGGACAATACATATCCCTCTACCATGAGAGTTCAGAGCCCCGTCAAAATATAATGTCCAAAGATTGGAAGATCAGACTGACATTAGTTTGTCATTCGGGAACTCCGACCGGACTGGGTCAAAGACGGGTACGAGATGATGGGCAAGGTGTTCAGCAATAGCACAGTGTAGACACGCCAAATTGGTCTGATTTCGAGCCCCAGACTCTTATTCCATTGGCAATATCAATTATTTGACCGATTATCTGATCCGGATTACCTCGTGGAGATGAGCTAAGAATGCTGGTGGAGTCCCTTATAAGTTGGTAATGAACTGATGATTTCCGAAACAATGTTGTAACCTTCAAGCGAGAGCCACACGTGAATTGTGAAAACACGGAGATTGCTCGATGACCGACCTTGAATAGTCCTTAATTGAAGGTCTCGGGAGTCTCGCATGTGTTCCCATAACATTCAGGGTTTCTAAGAAGTCATTTCAGTAGTCGTCAGTCAATGACGACTTTCGTTATGGCTTTTTTGATCTGTACTGACACGACTAACATGGACAATGTGTCAGGCCTTTCCGGTCATCACCGGGTCTTTTCGAGTCGTCCATGTTGATCCTAGCCATATATTTCATCAACCGGGGCCATACGGCCATTTCGGTCAATTTTAGGGTATCCTGGCTTTTTCTATGTTCGGATCATGTTTACCGGGTTCATCTCAGATTTTTCGATGATTTCAGGTTTTTTGACCATACAGGACTTGTTCGGTCATCATATTAAGTCATCCTGAGTTGACCCAAGATTCCTCGACAGGAATCATGCCCTTCCGGATCTCCACCGCAGTTTTTGGCTTTTTGCAAACTAGTAAACCGGCAGTCAAAGTCCCATGCGAACATCTCGGGAGTAATGCCAGCTGGTTTACTGACTTGAGGAGGTGTGGCCTAAGGCCCTCTTTTCAACGCAGCAAACAGGAGCCGAATCGGACATCCCGTTTGCAAGTTACGGCTCGCGGAACAAGCGTGTAGGAGAGAGAGTGTACCGCGCCCCCTGTCCCCTTGAAAGGGGAGGGCGCGCTCTGCACGCCCTCAATCCGGGGGCGTGCCCTACGTGCCCCCGCTTCCTTTGAAACACGGGGGCGTGGTCAGTTTCTGAAAATCGGAAATTGCCGCGATTCGCACCTTCTAAATCAAATTTTTGGAAAGTTATGATCGATAATTTTCAATTATTTGTATCGCACCCACGGGTCAGGGGTGCATTACGTTTGTCAAGTCATATTTTTAACAATTTCCGGAAGATTCTGGCAATTTTTTGCAATAAGACGCGTAACGCGCCCCCACCTTCTTTGAAATAGGGGGCATACAGATTGCGCCCCCAGGGTGAGGGCGTGCCCTGCGCGCCCCCAGATTGAGGGCGCGCCCTGTGCGCCCCTCGCCTCCTTTGAAAGAAGGGGGCGCGGTTGGTCCAATTTCTATGTTTTTCACCGGTTTCCATTCCCTATAAATTGAGTGTCATTCTCAAAGAACCAAGGTTAATCCCCCATGCCTAGCTCATCCTGAGGTCGTCCAAACTCTCTCCCAAAGCTGTTTCAACGTCCAAAGGCGATCCGACATCGAGAGATCGATCTCGAGGCGAAGGAGAAGCCCAATCCGTGCGTTCTGCATCAACCGAATTCATCAGCTTCTATATAAAATCTGGGGCTCCCACTGCAAAATTCTTCAACATAGGAGTTGTTCCTCTCTTTGTCATCTTTCATTTACAACTGACGGCATTTGATTCTGACTTGCTTTTTGTCCGTGGTGATTGCTGCACCAAGGGCACGCATCCAGGTTTTACTTTTCCATATCCGTCCACTTTAAGAATTTTTACAGACTTTTACAGGGGAATTTCGGAGAAGTCATTAACATAGGAACTCTTCCTCTCCAAGTCTTCTATCTACTGAAACAAATGGCACTCAATTTCAACATCGGTACTGCCTGTGGTGAGCTCTGCAGCAAAGTTGCACCAGACAATGCAACACGCCCCCGAACCAAAGGCGCGCAGACCGCGTCCTCACACCTAGGGCGCACCCACCGCGTCCTTAAACCCAGGGCACGTTCAGTCTAGTGCATTGTCCGGCCATATTGGTGATATCTTCTCTGTTTTAACTTCGATTTGAGCCATTCAAGTTTCTATGTCTTCATCATTCATCCAGAATCATTTTAGCATCATTTTTATTTAGTTTTTGCATAATTTTATATCACAAAAAAATTACACAAAAAAGGGTTAAGGCTTACCCCGAAGTCGGTGAGTCCGATTCCAATTGCTTCTTTCTCATCTTCTCTTTATAGTTACTTCACTTCTCATAAGTCTAATCAAACTCTTCACTTGTTTTATTGTCTTAAGTTGCACGGGTTTATCAAGCTAGCATCGGTTGGACTCTTCTTCATCGGCCGGCCGACAAAGAAGAAGGTTTAACCCACATATCATCTCCTGCGCTAAGGTACACATGGTCAACTCATCTCTTGATTTACATTCTATAAAGCGGAGCCCGCGGCTCTTGGCGACTACCTCTTTTATGTTCTAAGTCATTCTATTCCTCACTCTCCTCCCACATGACCCAAACTGTCTTTGGTGCTCGAGCGACACTGTTAGATGAAAGTTCAGGGATCAATGTGAGTGTGAGACTGAGATGAGGACTCTTTACCACTTTCCAAGTGTTTTCCGATTCACCCCTTTTTTCCCCTATTCTATCTTTCACCTTCTCTTGAGGTGCCGATCCGGAACCCGTTTTCTGGAGTTGACAGCTTTCTGGCGACCACGGTGGGACAACCAATGTCTTTAACCATGCTAGCTGGATTTGTTTGTGCAACTAGTTTCATTCTAATTCGGTTCTAGTCACTAGACTATTTGTTTTGTTGCTTGATTGCTTGTCTCATTTGCATATTGCATGCTCAATTTACTTACTTCCTTTCATTTCATGTTCTTGCATATTGATTACTTCTTCTCCTCTTACCCTCTATTTTTATTTTTGCATTAGCTTTTTGATCCGTAGGGCATTCGAGGAGGGGGCTCTCTCTCCTAACACACCCTCACCCTCCAAACACCTTCTTGGTGGATTCTAACCTCTCTTTTGGGATATTCCTTCCTAGTTGATTTGGTTGTATCCATCAAGATCTCCGTAAGTTCCCATCCGTGGAGTATTCCTCTCCGCACGATTGGGTCGGTTGTAGCACTTTCCCGAAACCCAAAGAACCCAAGTACCTACTCGTGGTGATTGAGTGACAACCTTAGATCTTGAAGATTAAACCATACCCATTTGAGTGAACAATTGCTAATAATCTTTCTAATCTAAGGTTTCAACCCAAATATTGTCGAGTAGTCATTTTAAAACCTTGTTTACATAACTTGCTTACTCACCAACATTTGAAAAAAATCAAAAATTTCTTTTTTAAAAACACATAAAAATACAAAACAACAAAAAAACCTCTTTAATTTTGTGCTCAACTTGTTTTACAAACAACCAAATTGAAACAAAAAAAATAAAACAAAACAAAACATAAAAAAAATTTAATTGTGTGCTTTGCTTGCTCTCTTTTCTAACCATCTTTTTAGAAATATCGACATGATGCCCATGATGCTAAAGTCTGGAAGCCACGTTGGGAGGTCGGACTACTACAAAGAACAGGAGTATGAGGAAGGTCTCTACAAGCTCCAACAACAACCCGAGAGCCATGTCAATGCTGCTATGGAACCCAAAGTGCAAGGGGTTGCCCATCAGTTTGCTCTGTATAGTTTGGAGCAACTCTTTAAGGAACTGTCTTTTCATCTTGATCCCAAGGCAGTGTCAATCATACAATCTCTAGTGAAGAATAAGATGCCTGACGATCAATGGAGCAAGTCAACCGGGCTGCCTCACCTCCCCAACCGGTAGTTTGACCTCTTACCATAACCCCACCTGGGCAGCCCTGCCATGTTACTTTGCCTACTCACCCCATTGTGGGTCATTCTTCAGCCTGCACACCAACCCACCTCCCTCCCATCCAAGTGCCACGTGCACACCCCCTGGTGAATTCCTCCCTACCTGTTGCCAATGATAAAGAAACTGTCGAATTTTCCCTCTATACTATCTACATCCCCCCATCACAAACACCAGCCTACCATCGTTACAATGGCTCAGGTGATCCCTTCACCCATGTCAATGATTTCTTGAGCAAATCATCTCGATGGAAGAATGATAGAAAGACCCTTGCTTTTCTTTTTAGGAGATCTTTAGAGGGTGTAGCCCTAGATTGATTTTTTCATTGAATGAAATAGAAATATGTGATTTTGAAATTGTCAAGGCCAAATTCTTGAAACGATATGGGCCACGCTATTCAATAATTGGGAAAGCAAAAGAAGATGTGGAATTAATACAATATTCTGATGAATTGAGGCCCAGGCTTGAGAGGAGCATTGATGCCATGCATAAACCTAGGAGTCCTACCCCAATCCCATCCTGATCATCTTCATCGCCCAACTCCTCGATGCCAGTTGATTAGGCCACCCATGCCCGAACCTCAGCCGGTAATGCAAGCCGTGCTAATGGCGAAACCAACTGTGCACAATCAAGTTCCTCTTGTCACTTGTGCAAATACTTCATCACCTAAACTGGTTCCCCAGCCTTTGACTACACCAACATTTCCAAAGGCCCCTCGGCCAATCATCCAGCCCTTGGCTTCTCAGCCTATTCCACCAACAACTCCTCGGTCAACCATCCAAGCCATGACTCCTCAACTAATTACACCAATAGCTCCCCAGCCTGAACCGACTTCTATGCCAGCACCACTTCAATCAATCCCTCAACATAGGGTTCCCCCTCAGTCAGTCAAATCACTTGTTTCGTCTATTGCTCCTACCATGGTAGGAACCAGTCACTCCGATCATTCATGCTCCTGCTATGATATATGATTTAGTCACTCCGACCCCTCAAGCTCCTACCCTAGCAGAGGAATTAATAACTCCAACCATTTGTGCTCCTGCCATGGCAGAAGAATCAGCTTCTCATCATGTCATTGCTATATCTCAAGATCAAAGTCAGCTAGTAGGGGACGTCGAACCAAACCCTTCTACCTTTTTGGAATCCCCTATACTAGGCATGCCCTCTTCCATAGAACATTCTGAGGAAAAGCCTGCTATTGGGAGCTTAGATGAAGGAATCATAAACTTAGTTGATTGTCAATCCAATGATGGACTAGGAAAGGATTTGTCAGGCATTGATCAACTGTTACCATCATTGGAATTGATCAATGAAGATTGTCAGATTGAATTGACCCCTGAGCTGGGAAGTAAGGAGACCGAATTGGTCAGTGAAATGGGAAAGGAATATATAAACCTACAGAAGGAAGATGTAGACCTTAGCAAGGGGATATTAGACCTTCTCCAGCTAGGCAGGTAAATCCCTTAGCATCAATCTTAGGGCCACAACCCTTACCCCATTCTTCTTCTAAGCAACAATCCGGCCCATGGGCCCACGATCAATCAATCTTAGGGCCATGACCCTTTCTTTATTCTCCTCCAAATCAACGACTGGGCCCATGGGCCCACAATTCCTCAATCTTAGGGCCACTGCTCTTTCTTTATTTATCCTTCTTACAACCATCAATCAGGCTCATGGGTCCAAAATCTGTCAATCTTAGGGCCATGGCCCACACCCCATCCCACTCAATTGGGCCCTTATGCCCCATTTTCGGGCACTTATGCCCCTTTTCATAAATCAGGCTCTTATGCCCCTTTTCATCAATTGGGCCCATGTGCCCCTTTCCAACAGCCGAGCCCACGCGCCCCCTTTATCCAACCAGGCTCATGTGTCTCTTTTAATCATCCGGGCTCTTATACCTCTTTTCTTCAACCGAGCCCACGTGCGCCTTTTCATCAATTGGGCTTGCATACCCCTTTCCTTCAACTGGGCCCATGCGCCCCTTTTCAACAACTGGGCCGACGTGCCCCTTTCCTTCCATCAGGCCCATGTTCCCATAATTCTCCCCAATCGAGCTCACATGTCCTTAATTTTTTTAAATTGGGCTCATGTGCTCACAATTCACCTCAATTGGGCCTGCATGCCTGCAATTCACCTCAACTGGGCTCACATGCCCATATTTTTATGTAATCGGATCAATGTGCCCAAATTTCTCCAAAATCGGGCCCACGTGCCCACCTTCCATCAACCTCGGGCACACATACCCACACTCATTCAACTTCGGACCTGTATGCCCCCATTTCTTCACCATTGGGCCCGTGTGCCCATACTTCTTCGAAATCGGGCCCCTGTGCCCCCACTTCTCCAAGTTTGGGATTGCGCACCCATACTCTTCAATGGCGCCAGCGAGCCTATCAGAAATCACAATCGGGTCCATGTGCCCGCTCTTTTCGTTGGGTCCCTTAAGCTCAACCTTCAATTGGGCCTTCGAGCCCATCACATCCAATTGGGCCCCCATGCCCATCAACATCAACTGAGCCCTCTAGCCCGCATTCAACTCTTGGGCCCATGTGCCTCCTGATTCCAACCGTTCCCGGGCTTTCAAGCCCACTATCAACTCTTCGGCCCAAGAGCCCACTTTAGCACACTTTTGTTTTCAAACATGTTTCTTTTCTTTTTGAATTCTCTTTCTTTTTTCAAGTTTTACTTTTAACAAAAAAAATCAAGGTAGAGAAATTTTCTAAGTGATACCCCAATCTTTGCCTTCTACATCATCAATCCTAATTTCGCCATGCTAAATCAGATCCTCCACATCTTTCACTTCATGATATGACTTTGAATCTTGAATCCAATGCAATATGGAGCATATCAAAGGTGGAAACAGTTGGGCAAGGTAAGGCAAGGCATAGCAGGCAAGGCAAGGCAAGCACAAGCAACGTCGTCACCAACCATGAATTCCTTCTCTCAGGTATTACATTAAATTGCATTTATCATCATTATGTCATCCGCAAAAGCAATGTTTTTTTAAATGATTTTGAATCTCAAATGACAATCTTACTTGAGAGAAATTTATGATTGACGATAGGTACTTTTTTATCCTAATTAATTCTTTACAATACAAAGCATGTTTTCAATTGATTCACCTTTGGAATGTAATCTACCTTGAAAATGGAGAGAACTACCAGTATGACTTGAGTCCACATGTCCTAGGATGTTCTCTAGGATTTGAGGGTAGATACCATACTACACAAACAACACGTCCCTATGACCCAACACCTAAGAGAAGCTAGGCAAAGCATAGAGATGGAAGGAAAACCCTTACCTACTCTCTTCAATTCGGTCCAAGATAGGTGAAGGGGATTAGAGGGGGAGAGTATCAAAAGCATCCGCCACCCTAGTAGGAGGCCGTCTCAGAAGGTCCAACTTCTCCAAAGAAAAAGTGTGCCAAATGATGGGCAATGAACCCCACAGGTTTAAACAAATACGGGCCTGTCTTAATGAGTACCCAAAATGTAGAAAATGAAAAAGGGGCCAAAAGATGGGCAATGACCCCACTGGTCAAAGACCTGTTCGAATGTGTGGCACAAAAAAATAGGTTTGTCAATAAGGAAGAAAAGATCTGAAGAGGCCGAACCCTAACGGGCAATTAGGTGCAAGTAGAGAAATCCTTGTTGACATCTCCAAAGCCTATCAAGGGCTTCCTATCAATTCTTCATTCTTAACCCCCCCAGGGTATGGGTGGACCAACCAAATCAAAGCTAAACTTTGGCCGATCAAAAGTTGAAGGTCGAAAAGATTCTGGGTAAGGAACCCCATTTCGCACATGGTATCTACCAGTGAACCTTGAATAACAACCAAGTGATGAGAACTTGTTTCAATACTGTTTTTTTCTCTCCAAAAAAATTTATTTTCAAAAACTCTAAAAAGTTTAATATCTTCAAAAACTCCAAAAAAAAGGAAAAAGAAAAATAATATTTTAAAAAAACAAAAAAAATTGAATCTTTTCAAAAAAACTTATTTTTCAAATTCAAATAAAAATTCAAAATTTTAAAATAAGTTGCCATGCTTGGTTTGAATTTTCATCTTTACATTCATATTTACTTTCAATCTCTCATGTTTCAAATTCTTCATTGCATATTTGTTACTTTATTTTTACACTCCCTAAGAAGGCTATACCCCTTGACAAAGGTCAAGACATCCTGCAACTTGCAAAGGGGATAAGCCATGTTGGTATTTTAATCTCCTTTTACAAGTGTTTAAGGCACGAAGAACAAACAAGGAGAACTACACAACAAGGCGATGCTCGCCACTTCCCTCCCCCATGGATTCTTAGGAGGAGGTGTCACCATGCCTCGGCCTCAACTTTGTCGAGGAGCATTTTTCAAGACTTCAATAAGGCGATGATCGCCATTTCCCTCCCCTAAGGATTCTTAAGAGGAGGAGTCATTACCTCGGCCTCAACTTTGCCGAGAAGCTTTTGCTCTGTGTCCTCATTAGGACACATGAACTCTTTTATGAGAATACATGTCATCACACTGCAAACTCATCGTTATCATTTCCTTTCTTAGTGTATATTAGGTGCATTACCATTTATTTTATGCATTGATGTTAAAGACCGTGAATGCGGAGAAGACTTGACCTGAGATCTCCTTCATCAAAATCTACGACGGTCAAGTCATCTTTCACGCTCACGGATAAGCCAAAGTTGTGCTGTGAGGGACGATAGTGCCCGAATGGGTAACTTGACCTCATAGACAATCTATATCTTCAAATATTATACAAGTTTTGTTTTGTTTTCTTGATCCAAGCATGCATCATGTAGCGTTAGTTGCATTACATTTTTTTTTGTTATTGCATACATCCTTTCATAATCTTCACCTTCTCACCTTAATCTCTAAATCTTGTATCCTAATTCTGATCATTCTGAATCCCACCGTGTTTGATAATCCCACTAAATTTTCTAGTCCCATCGACCTTTCTAATATCCCACCGTGTCTGTTAATCCCACTGTGTTTGATAATCACCTTGTGCCTTCAAATCTTTAATTTCTATTGCCACTATGACTACTACAACCCTTCTTGCTATTCATCCCACCTTGGCAGTCAATTCATCCCACCAAGGGCCTCGTATTCAATCAGAACTTGCGCCGTCACTATCTTCACGGTCTGAGTTTCAACATTTGCCTTTTGAAATTCGAGATCATTCCATTCCGAATTGAATCTTGTCTCTTGGAAGACTTAAATGAATCTAAGAGCCTGAATGTGCTTGATTGGTATTCTTTTACTTTTTCAAAACAAATCTCTTTTTAAAATTTTAGCCCATCACAGTACAGGAAGACCGCAAAGATCGGGTTACCGGCTGATGATGAACCTACGAACCCATGTTTCGGGGACTCCCCACCGCGTTGGGGGTTGGCTATTCTTGTCTCATGCCAATGGCACATCTCTTACCAATCGAACATAGGAATACTTGATGAAACATGGTGGTTAACTAGGAGACTTGAGGAGATTCATCCTACCGAATCTGGTGGTTGAGCGTGTCTATATCTACACCTTGATGCCACCTTTTTAGTCCATCGTCATTTCGCTCCACTACATTCCACTACGATCCATCTCACTTCACTACGATTTCTCTACATTTCACTCCACTCCGCTACATGCCATTCCCTTGCAAAATTGACATCAAGGCGAGGCAAGCTGTAGACACGCCAAATTGGCCTGATTCGGAGCCCCTGACTCTTATTCCATTGGCAATATCAATTATTTGACCAATTATCTGATTTGGATTACCTCGTGGAGATGAGCTAAGAATGCTGGTGGAGCCCCTTATAAGTTGGGAATGGACCGATGGTTTTTGGAACAATGCCGTAACCTTCAAGCGAGAGCCACATGTGAATTGTGAAAACACGGAGCTTGCTCGATGACTGACCTTGAATAGTCCTTAATTGAAGGTCTCGGGAGTCTCGCTTGTGTTCCGTAACATTCAGGGTTTCTGAGAAGTCATTTCAGTAGTCATCGGTCAATAACGGCTTTCGTTATGGCTTTTTTGATTTGTACTGACATGACTATCCTGGACAATGCATCAGGCCTTTTAGGTCATCACTGAGACTTTTCGAGTCATCCAGGTTGATCCTGGCTGTATATTTCATCAACCGGGGCCATACGGCCATTTCGGTCAATTTTAGGGTTTACCGGCTTTTCCGATGTTCGGTTCATGTTTAACGTGTTAATCTCAGATTTTTAGATGATTTCGGGTTTTTTTGACCGTACCAAAGTTGATCGGTAATCATATTAAGTCATCCCGAGTTGACCCGAGATTCCTCGACAGGAACCGTGCCCTTCCGGATCTCTGCCGCAGTTTTTGGCTTTCACGAAACGGTAAATCGGTAATCAAAGCCTTGTGCGAATGTCTTGGGAGTAATGCTAGCTGGTTTTCCAACTTGAGTAGGTGTGGCTTAAAGGCCCTCTTTCCAACGCAACAAACGGGAGCCGAATCGGACATCTTGTTTGCAAGTTACGGCTCGCGGAACACGCGTGTAGGAGAGAGAGTGTACCGCACCCCCTCTCCCCTTGAAAGGGGAGGGCACGCTCTACGCGTCCTCAAGATGGATGGTGCCTTCAATCCGGGGGCGCACCCTGTGCGCCCCCGCTTCCTTTGAAATGCGGGGGCGCGGTCAATTTTTGAAATCGGAAATTGCCTCGATTAGCACCTTCTAAATCGGATTTTTATAAGGTTACGATCGATAATTTTCAATTATTTGTACCGTGCCCCCAGGTCGGGGATGTGTTACATTTGTCAAGTCATATTTTTAGCAATTTCTAGAAGATTCCGACGATTTTTAGCAATAAGACGCGTAACGCGCCCCCGCCTTCTTTGAAACAGGGGGGCACGCAGACCGCGCCCCGAGGGTGAGGGTGCACCCTGCATGCCCCCAAATTTAGGGCACGCCTTGTGCGTCCTCGCCTCCTTTGAAAGGAGGGGCGCGGTCGGTCCAATTTCTATGTTTTTCACCGGTTTCCATTCCTTATAAATTTCAGTGCCATTCTCAATGGCCCTAAGGTTAATCCCTCATGCCTAACTCATCCTGAGGTCATCCAAACTCTCTCCCAAGGCCGTCCCTACGTCCAAAGGTGATCCGACGTCGAAAGATCGATCCCGAGGCGAAGGAGAAGCCCGATCCGTGTGTTCTGCATCAACTGACTTCATCAGCTTATGTAGAAAATCCGGGGCTCCTACTGCAAAAGTCTTCAACATAGGAGTTGTTCGTTCCCCTCTTCGTCCTCTTTCATTTGCAACTGACGGTATTCGATTCCAACGTGCTATTTGTCCATGGTGATTGCTACACCAAGGGCACGCATCCAGGTTTTACTTTTCCATATCCATCCACTTTCAGAATTTTTATAGACTTCTATAGGCACATTTCGGAGAAGTCATCAACAAAGTAACTCTTTCTCTCAAAGTCTTATATGTCTACTGAAACAAACGTCACTCAATTGCGACATCGGTACTGCCCGTGGGGAGCTCTGCAGAAAAGTTGCACAGATAGTGCAACGCGCCCCCGAACCAAGGGTGCGCAGACCGCACCCTCACACCTAGGGCATGCCCACCGCACCCTTAAACCCAGGGCACGCTCAGTCCAGTGCACTGTCTGGGCATATTGGTGATATCTACTCCATTTTAGCTCCGATTTGAGCCGTTCAGGTTTCTATGTCTTCGTCATTCATCCAGAATTATTTTAGCATCATTTTTATTTAGTTTTTGCATAATTTTATATCACAAAAAATACAAAAAAGGGGTTAAGACTCACCCCGAAACCGGTGAGTCCGATTCCAATTGCTTCTTTCTCATCTTCTCTCTACAGTTACTATATCATAAGTCTAATCAAACTCTTCACTTGTTTTATTGTCTTAAGTTGAACAGGTTTATCAAGCTAGCTGATGAGGAAGAAGGTTTCACCACATATCATCTCCCCCGCTAAGGTACACACGGTCAACTCATCATTCTATAAAATGGAGCCCGCAGCTCCTGGCGACCACCTCTTTTATGTTCTAAGTCATTCTATTCCTCACTCTCCTCCCACATGACCCGAACCGTATACGGTGCTCAAGCGACGCTGTGAGATGAAAGTTTGGGGATCAATGTGACTGTGGGACCGAGGTGAGGACTCTTTACCGCTTTTCGTGTGTTTTTCGATTCACCCATTTTTCCCCTATCCTATCTTTCACCTTCTCTTGAGGTGCTGATCTGGAACCCATTTTCTGGAGGCCCCTGCCTTGGTTAACTCATAGAAAGGTTTACACCTTTGGGAATGTTGTGAGATAAACCGGCGAACAAATTGTAGCCTCCCAATCAATCCTCGAAGCTCCTTCATATTCTTCGGGGGAAGCATACCAATAATTGCTTTGGCCTTGTTTGTGTCAATATCTATGCCTATTTTGCTTACTATGAACCCTTGCTTTCCTGATGAAACTCCAAATGTACACTTCTTAGGGTTCATTTTCAGCTTATATTCTCTGTCTCATTGCAAAAACCTTCCTTAGCACTTCAGAATGATCTTCCCGACTCTTGGACTTGATAACCAAATCATCCACATACACCTCTACAAGGGTGTGCATCATGTCGTTAGAGATAGCCATCATAGCTCTCTGATATGTAGCACCAGCATTCTTTAACTCAAAGGGCTTGATAACATAGCAATATGTTCGCCAAGGTGTAGTGAACGAGGTCTTCTGTTGGTCCTCCTCAGCTAACCGGATTTGATTGTATCCAAAATAGCCATCCATAAATGAAAACATTTCAAATCCAGCTGTGTTATCAACCAATACATCGATATAGTAAAATAAAATCATCCTTAGGACACGCTTGGTTCAAGTCCCTGAAATTTATACAAATCCGAACCCGTTCATTTCCTTCTTCATAACAGGGACTATGTTAGCCACCCATTGCAGATATAGGATGACTTTAATAAATTTTGTTTGGTGTAGTTTTTCAACCTTTTCTTTCATTTTGAGTGCAATATCAGGGTGGAATCTTCTGAGCTTTTGTTTAACCGGGGTAGTTGCTGGTTTCAAGGTTAATCTATGTTCAACCAATGAATTATCTAATCCCGGCATATCTTCATATGTCCATGCGAATGTGTCCTTATATTCTTCCAAAACTTTGATCAAACGTTGTTCTTCTAAGGGAGTGAGGTTTGCACTGATGAGGATAGTCTTAGGATCTTCCAGGGTTCCTAAATTCAGTTCCTTAGTTGGTTCATTCCCTGTGGCTGATGGTTCCTCAAATCTTTTAAGTCAAGTCAAGTCCTCATTTTCATCCTTAGATTCGGGATCCTTCTCTGATACCACCTCATATACTCCCAAAGTTTGATCTATGTTCTGCTCATCCTCATATCAGATTTCATCTAGCTGGATGGTATTCTCTAAAAAGTTTGGCAGCCATACACACTCTACACATTTTTGGTGCGCCATGCACACTCAACACATTTTTGCGCCAATTGTTGCAGATACCTACTTGGAACTCATTTACCTCAAACTTTCCTATTTCTTAACCTGACCTGACCTACTGAAGTTAAAGCTGGAAAGGTGGTATTTACAGTGGAGGGAGGATCGAGTAAATCGATCAATGATTCAGAAGAGAGAGATCATTGATTGAGAGCACCCTCTGGGATGAGTAGAGATGTCTCCTCGATGGAAATGTGAGTTTCAGAGAGGACGTTTTTTTTTGGAGATTTTCAAGTAAAAATATGGAATGAGTTGGAATGACACGAGGTTTGCTAGAAGCTGACTAAATTATCAGAGAGAAAAACTTAAGAACAAAAGGAAAAAGGGGGCTTGTGGGCCCGATGGTAACAGAAAATGGGCACATGGGCCCAAAACTATTGAGAAACGTGAACGTGTATGTGGACCCGATTCTAAAAATAGATGAGCATGTGAGCCCATGTTGGGAAAAGCCCTCAGTCCTGAAGGTGACGAGGGAAGTGAATAGGCAAGCAGGCCCAATGAAAATAGAAGGTTTAAAAGGGCACATGGGCGCAAAGTGGGTTGTTAGTTTGGTGGAAGAGTGTGGACTTGGAAGCCCATCCAATAGATCTAAAAACAACGGCACGAGGTTTAAACATGGGATTGTTATGCTCGGGCCTTGCGGAATGGTTCTGAATTGGGTGGTATGCTCAACCAGATGATCCAAGATTGGTCTACCCTTGAGTGGTTCTTGGTACTTTTCCCCACTTGAGAACAAACGAGTCAAAGATAAGCACAGGTCTTCCAAGTCTTCTTTTTCATCTAGAGCCTTCTCTTGACAACCATCATGGAACCCTTCTCATCTTCAGCCATCATCATGGTCTCCCCTTTGATAAAGAAAGTATGGAGTCCCATGGCATATCCTGGCTAGAAGACCCTCCTTGTGATGGAATCTTCTTCGTATCCCAACCCCTTCCTGTGTGGCCTTTTCTCAATTTGAATTGGCTGAGTCATCCCTTGAAGATCCTTGCCTAAACCTTTTCCAGGATGATAGCCCAATTTCATCATCATCCACCGTCCCACTATGTCGGGTAGAGAGGCGGTCATGCATCTGACTTCTGGCAATTCTCCCACTGAGATCTGGGATTGTATTGATACTCCTAAGGGCGATGTAAAAGTAGCATCATTCAACTCGTCCCTTATAAGCATGCTAGTCACCTTGACCACTTATCCTTTAAAGGGAAACTTTATGTATTGATAGTTTGTTGAAGCCACAGCTCCTATTGCCTCCAAGTATGGCCACCCAAGTATAGCCCGAAAAGTTGGATCCAATTCTAGAACATGAAAATCTATTGTGACCGTACATGGTCCAAGTTTAACTTTAGAGTGACCACCCCACGTACATGGTGCAAGTTTAACTTCTAGAGTGAAAATCATGTTTGCATATTGATCACTTCTTCTCCTCCTACCCTCTATTTTTATTTTTGCACTAGCTTTTGCATCGGGTACTCGACTTGCTCCGATCCGTAGGGCATTCGAGGCGGGGGCTCTCTCTCCCAACACACCCTCACCCTCCAAACACCTTCTTGGTGGATTCTAACATCTCTTCTGGGATATTCCATCCTAGTTGATTTGGTGGTTTCCATCAAAACCTCCGTAAGTCCCCATCCATGGAGTATTTCTCTCTGCACGATTGGGCCGGTTGTACCACTTTCCCAAAACCCGAAGAACCCAAGTACCTACTCGTGGTGATTGAGTGATAACCTTAGGTCTTGAAGATTGAAGCAATAGGAACCATACCCATTGAGTGAACAATTGCTAACAATCTATCTAATCTAAGGTTTCAACCCAAAAAATGTCGAGTTGTCATTTTAAAAATCTGTTTGCATAACTTGTTTGCTCACAACAATTGAAAATAACAAAAAAAATTTCTTCTTTCAAAACACCTAAAACAAAACAAAAAAAAAATCCCTTTAATTTTTGTGTTCAACTTGCTTGCCAAACAACAAAATTGAAACCAAATCAAATCAAACAAAAAAACAAAGCATAACCAAACAAAATCCTCTTTGCATTTACACCTTTTATTTGCTTTCTTTCAACCTTTTTGTTAGAAAATTTGATAGGATGCCCATGATGCTAAGGTCCAGAAGACACGTCGGGATGTCGGACTACTACGGGCAAGAAGAGGAGTACGAGACGGGCCACTACAAGCTGCAACAACTCATGGTCCAACCAAAGGGCCATGTCAATGTTGTTTGGGAGCCTGAAATTCAGAATCCTACTCATCAACCTACTTCACTTAGCGTGGAGCAACTCCTCCAGGGTCTATCTCTCCATCTAGACCCTGAATCATTTTCGCTTGTGCAATCCTTAACAAAGGGCAAGATGCCCGCCAATCAAGATCCGGTCGAGGGAAATCAAGCCCCCTCACCACCTCAATCATTTCTTCTCCTGCGCAACCTTGCCGTGTCTCCACTCACCCCGTTGTGGGGCATTCACATAATGTTATTCTAGCTCCTGTTTCCAACCCTTCTCTTCCAACCCATTCACATAAACACTTTGCTCCCGTGGCTCAGGAATCTAGCCTCACCCAGGCATTCATAGAAAAACTCAACCAGATGGATGAGCATTTTGAAGAGCTGAGGCATTGTCTCGATTCTAAAGCCACCCCATAAATTTATATCCCATCTTTCCCAGTCCTACATCTCCCTCCTTCTGAAATACCAATCTTTCAACGCTATAATGGGACCGGGAATCCCTTTAACCACCTAAAGAGCTTTCTATATGACTCCGCGTTCTGGAAGAATGACCGCAAAGCACTTGCCTTCCTATTCCATCGGTCATTGGAAGGATCCGCCCTTAGCTGATTTTATTTTCTTGATTCTATTAGGCAGCGGATTTTGATATTGTCAAGGCGAAGTTTCTGCAGAGGTACAAGGATCGGGTGAGGCCAACCTACTTGATAACTAATTTAATTGCTGAGAAGATGAGGCCGGATGAGGATTTTGCCAAATTTGCTGATCAGTGGAGGGGAATAGCCGAGAGGCTAGTGGACACCATCTCAGAAGGGGAGCAGTTGAGGATGCTCATCGGGAACACCATGCCTAATCTTCGCAACCTCCTAATCATGCACTACTACCATGAGTGAGCTGTGTGATAGTGCCCGCTACCTCCAAGCCCATTTTAAGGACCCATCCATGATCAATCCATTGATCCCAAACCCCGTAACACTAGAAAGCCTACACCTATAGGGCCCACCACCGAAGGGATAGTCAATAACGAGAGTGTCAATGCCATGGGTAATCTGGGTGGGTATCGCCAAAGCCAATATCATAACCCACCACCCAACCAACAATACCACCCAGCTCCTCAACCAACTCCTCTGCCCCAGCAGCTGAGAAAGTGAAGCCAGATGAAGATTTTGCCAGGTTTGCTGATTGGTGGAGGGGAATGGCTGAGAGGCAAGTTGATACCATCTCAGAGGGGGAGCAGGTGAGGATGCTCATTGGGAATACCACACCTAACCTTTGCAACCTCCTGATCATGCACCGCCCAACAACAACCATGAGTGAGCTTTGTGATAGTGCACATTACCTCCAAGCCCACTTCAAAGACGCATCCATGATCAATCCGTTCGACCCCAAACCCCGTAACACTAGAAAGCCTACACCTGTAGGGCCCACCACTGAAGGGGTAGTCAATAACAAGAGCGTCAATGCCATGGGTAATCAGGGTGGGTATCACCAAAGCCAATAACGTAACCCACCACCAAACCAATAATACCGGCCAGCTCCTCAGCCAGCTCCTCAACCCCAACAACAACTTGCATACAACCGAGCACCACCACAGCCACCCACCTACAACCGAGCACCCCAGCAACAAAATGCCTACAACCGAGCGCCTCAACAACAACCCATCTACAACCGACAACAACCGCAACAACAACAAGCCTACAACCAAGTGCCACCACTAGCCAATCGACCTAGGAGGGGGGACCCAAGAGAAAGTATTATCCTCAACTGCCATTCCCCCTCACCGATATTTTCAATGCATTGATGACTGAACAGCAGCTGGAGCTTCCAAAGGAGAGGGAAGGATGGCCGGCGAATGTTGACATGACAAAGTACTGCACTTACTATTTGTATCCTGGGCACACGGTGGATGTCTGCTTCCAATTTAAAAACTACATTCATGACCTCAACGATCAGGGGAACATTGACTGGGCACAAATGGGGGAGTCCATACAAGCTATGAAGGCACGACAGAATCAACCACAACGACCGCAAGCACAACAGCAGCCCGGCCTGGGTATAGTCCAAGATCCACTACCGGTATATGCACCCGTTCAAGCACCGGCACCAGCACCACCAAACCAATGACTTGGCCTCGTCCACTCCACCATCGAGGAGTCAACCCACCATTCCCAGGGTTGTTAGATTGAGGATCAAACTGCCTCCATGCCCGCCAGACCAACCCCACCTACAAATCACACCATACTTTCTATACCGAGAGTTGCCCCCAGCCCACAAACTACCCAAACACCACTACCCTCACCAGCCATTAACCCTCCACGACGCCTAATCATTAGACCGCCACCAGCATCGCAACCAGCACCCCAACCATCACCTAACCTACCAACCACCATTAATCCTCCCCGGCTTCTAATCATTAGACCGTCACCAACACCCCAAACATCACCTAACCTACCGGCCTCCACCACCACTCGGCCTCTCATTCTCCGACCGTCACCTAACTTACTAGTTGCTACCACTCCACGACCCCTCATCATCCGATCCTCACCACCCCTACCTACCATGGGCCCCTCAATATCAACTAACCCTACCATCACCATCATCACCACTCCCCCCTACCACGTTGGCACCGGTACTTCGTAGCGGGAGGATGTTCCAAAAGGTCTTTCCCCAGGTCGGGATGCAACCACAGGTGCAAGTAGAAGAGGAGGCAATGGAAGAACCGTTGCTTGGCAGCATATGACCTATTGAAGCATCTGGACAAAATGCCGGCACGGATTTCAATTCTAGAGCTGATAAAAAGGTTGAAGAATCATCAAAACATTCTACAACAGTACTTATAGCAGGTCCTGGTCAATGAGGACCTCCCACTTGAAAAGATCATTACATTCTTGATTCTGAGGAGTGAACATCTGTCATTTAAATTTACACAGGAGGAGTTGGCACGGCCAGAGATCAGAAAATATGCTTTGCGCATTGCAGTAGTCATCCAAGGAGTGGATCAAGTCTTGCTTGATTGACACTGGAGCATCTATAAATGTCATGCCGCCAGAAACATTACAACTTTGCGGCATCTCTGATGAAGAAGTTGAGCTTTTTGCCATCACGGTGACAGCATATGACAACTCCCGGAAGCCGGCACGAGGGGTGGTTACATTGGAAGTAGGGCTTGGGCCGTGTGTTACCACCGCCGAGTTTCATGTTTTACAACTGGACCCTACATTTAAAGCCATCTTTGGATGCCCCATATCTTGAGGCAATAGGAGTTGTTGCCTCCACTAATCATCAATGTCTGAAGCTCCCATACAACTTCTGCACTGCAAGTATCAGAATTTGTCCAGCCGTTGGTTTCAACTACAGAGCTGCCCGAGGTCATGATGTTAACAACACCTCCAGATACAGTTGCATGGCGAATAATGAAAGGGATGGGCTATCAACCAGGAAAGGGGTTGGGAAAGGAGCTGCAGGGGGTTGTACACCCTATTAAAGTCGTACAAAGACCAAAGAGGCACGGGCTTGGCTATGAGTCCAGTTTCACTCCGAGGATAGTCTACCGGCAAAAAAATGCCATGGGAATCCAAAAATTCTTTATCAAAGGGGAGAACATGATGATGGCTGGGGACGAAGAGAAAGAACCAACTAAGAGGAGAAGGCACCAGAGCAAGAGGAAGAAGTGGACAACCTGAGTTCATCTCTAGCTCAGTTGTTCATGGAGGAGGAAGAACCAGTGGAGAGCAAGTCCCTCTCTAAACAACTTGTCCACTCAAACCCACCTCTAAACAGCATCCCGCGTGAGCCGTATCCTACGGTCACGTATTTCAAAGTCCTCACGCTCTCCCTCCTGGATTCGCTTGATGGGTTGTCTAGCCCGATTCCTACTTCTGGGCCAAAATGGCCACCTAAACTAATCACTGGGCCTGAGAGCCCATTCAAATCTTCTTACTCAACTGGGCTTCTATGCCCATTCCAATCCAACAAAACTGGGCCCGCGTGCCCACCAATTGGGCCCACTTTCCCTTTGAATTGCTTTTCTAGCTTTGGGCCCACGTGCCCACCACTTGGGTCCATGTGCCCCATAGATCTTTTCACTAGCTTTGGTCCTATCTACCCCTTTCTTATCATTGTTGGGCCCACGGGTCCATTTTTCTTATGTTTACTTAAGCTTTCTACTTCTACTCGAGCCCCATCGGCTCATTTTCTTTCTGTTATTGAAAACACCCAAAAAAAACGTCTTCTCGCAAACTCAGTTTTCTGTTGAGGAGACGTCTCTTCTTGTCTCGGAGGGTGCTCCCAACCTGGGACCCCTCTTTCTCTGAATCACTGATCGATCTGCTCGATCCTTCACCCATTGTAGATACCACCTTTTCAATTCCGTTCTCTTTAGGAGTAGTTAGGATAGGAAAGAAGAAAATCCGAGGTAAACATGTTCTAGAGAGATATCTCCAGCAATTAGCTCAAAAATACAAGGAATGTGCGAGGCTGCCAAGGTTTTTGGAAAATGCAATCTAGCTTGATGAAATCCAATATGGGGATGAATTCAATGTAGATCATACACTGGGAGTTTACAAGGTTTTACCAGAAAAGGATCCTGATTTCGAGGATGGAATTGAGGACTTGGCTGATGCGTATGCATCTGGACTTAAAAGGTTTGAAGAACCATCAGCCACGGTGGATGAACCGACAAAAGAACTAAATCTTGGAACATTGTAAGATCCCAAGACAGTCCTCCTAAGTGCAAATCTCACTCCCACTGAGGAACAGAGATTAATTAAAATTTTGGAAGAATATAAGGACACATTCGCATGGACATACGAAGACATGCCGGGGTTGGACAAGTCGTTAGTTGAACATCATCAAACTTTGAAACCTGGAGCTACCCCGATGAAACAAAAATTAAGGAGATTCCACACTGATGTTGCACTTAAGATGAAAGAAGAGGTCGACAAGTTACATCAAGCAAGATTCATTAAGATTGTCCTTTATCCGTAATGGGTGGCAAACATAGTCCATGTAATGAAGAAGGATGGACAAGTTTGGATCTGTATAGACTTCAGGGACTTGAATCGAGCGTGTCCTTAAAATGACTTTTCTCTACCTCCTATTGATGTACTGGTTGATAACACTACTGGATTCGAGATGTTGTCATTCATGGATGGCTATTCCGGTTATAATCAAATCCGGTTGGCCGAAGAGGACCAGGAGAAGACCTCGTTCACCACACCTTGAAAAACCTACTTCTATGTCATCATGCCCTTTGGACTGAAGAATTCTAGTGCTACCTATCAGAGGGCCATGATAGCTATTTTTCATGACATGATGCATACCCTTGTAGAGGTGTACGTGGATGACCTGGTCGTTAAGTCCAAAAGCCGAGAAGATCATCCTGAAGTGTTAAGAAGGGTCTTGCAAAGGGCTAGGTTCATTAATTGAAGATGAACCCAAAGAAATGAATGTTCGGAGTATCCTCAGGAAAACTGTTGGGGTTCATAGTGAGCAAAAGGGGCATAGAGATCGACCCAAACAAGGCCAAAGCAATTATTGGTATGCTCCTCCAAGAAATATGAAAGAACTTCGAGGATTAATCGGGAGGCTACAGTTTGTCCGCCGGTTCATCTCACAGCACTCCCAAAGGTGTAAACCTTTCTATGAATTGATCAAGGCGGGGGCCGAGTTCAAAGGGGATTCGAAGTGCCAGGATGCATTCGATGGTTTGAAAAAATACCTGGCTAGTCTCCCTGTGCTTAGACCACTAGTCCCTAGCATGCCCTTAGTTCTGTATATCTTGGTTTTGGAGAATTCTCTTGGGGCAGTCCTTGCACAAGTGAATGAAGAAGGGAAAGAGAGGGCAACTTACTACTTGTCAAAAATCTTTGATCCATGTGAGCAAAAGTATACTGTAGTGGAGAAGACCTGTGCTGCACTAGTATGGGTAGTTCAAAAGCTTAAACACTATTTCTTAGCTCATGAGGTCAATCTTATCGCCCACATCAATCCCATCAAATTCCTTCTGGAGAAAACTGTTCTAACTGATCGGTTAGGTCGTTGGCAAAGCTTCCTTTCCTAGTTTGATATCACCTATGTTCCCCAAAAGGCGATTAAGGGCTATGCCATTGCCGAACATCTAACCCATCACCCTATACCCCTCTTTGACCCGGTCCAGTCGGAGCTCCCAGATGACGAACTAATGTTGATCCGATCTTCCCATCTTTGGACATTATATTTTGACAGGGCTCTGAATTCACACGGAAAGGGAATAGGAATCGTCCTTCTATCACCCAAAGGTGTCACCATTCCACTGGCATTTCAGCTTGACTTCCCAGCAACCAACAATATAGCTGAATACGAAGCATTGTTGGCCGGGCTGGAGGCCGCTCATTTCTATGGTGCCACGGAATTAAGGGTGATAGTTGATAGCCAACTTATTCTTCGCCAAGTCCTAACCAAATATCGAACTTCTCATCCGAACCTCAAACCTTACCAAGAACTCACCTCTGCTATATCAAACTCTTTTCCAAACTCACTTTTGTCCATGTTCGTCGAGCTCAGAACATCTTTGCTGATGCCCTAGCCTCCTTAGCTTCATCTCTATCAGTCCCGCTAGGTAGATAGGTGCGGACTATCCATATCCGTAGAATGTCGATGTTGACGATTAAGGATGGTCGATTTCTGAAGGTCAAGGAGAGATTTGGTAGGAAAGAATATTTAGAGCAGAAAGAGGAAGTTTCTCTAATCGAGTTGGAAGAGTTAGATGAGGGTGAGAGGCCTTGGTTTGATGAGATCGCAAGGTATTGTCAAGATCAGACATATCCACCTGGATCAAATGCAAAAGTAAAGAAGGCCATCAAGAGAGTATCCCAGAGGTATACCATCCTAGGAGGGGTGCTCTACAAGAGGAGCTTGAGTGGAATCTTGCTTGGATGCATTAATGAAGAAGAGGTAGGGAAGCACATTTCGGGGTCTGTGGGGGCCATGTCAATACTCAAGCTCTTGCCAAAAAAATCATCAGGCAGGGGTATTATTGGCCAACCCTAGAAGAGGATTGCTCCATCTTTGTCCGGCACTGCATTCTTGCCAACTTCATGCCAACAAGATCCATTCTCCCGCATCTTCCCTTCATTTGATTCATGCCCCATGGCCCTTCGCTATGTGGGCTTTCGACATCATTGGCCCTCTAAGTGATCTTAACTCTGAAATCCGTTCCAAATCGTTCATCCTAACGGAAACATAGTACTTTACCAAGTGGGCTGAAGCGGAAGCGTTCGTGGAGATCAAGGCATCAACACTGTGCTCGTTCATCAAATGCAACTTCATCGCCAGGTTCGGGATACCTGTAAGCACCCGGAACGGGACATCCGCGGATCTCCCCCCCCGGAACCCCCTTACGCCCGGCCTCGGTGTTCGTCGGTGGGTGGGTGGTGTGTTTTGTGTGTGGTCGCCAGGAACCAAAGGCTCCAAAGTATGATGGGATGAAAGAAAATGAAATAGAAAGATGACCGTCGTACCTCCGGAAGCGGGGAGATTGTTGAGTTCCGACTTCTCCTCTCTCGGCCGGCCGAAAGAAGAAGCTCCGCCTCGATTGGATCTACCTAAGAATGTCCATAAGAAAACATGTAGACAAGTGAAGGTTTCATTAGTTCTAACGAAAGCATAGCATCGAGCTCGAATTTAGATTCAAACATGCAAATGGGAAAAGACTAACCGGATTGGGACGAAATCCCAACCCCTATTTTTGGTAGGTTTTAAACGTATATGAAATGCAAAGATGCTCTAAGACGTGCTAAATAACTTGATGATCGATGCAAAAGCGAAAAAGGGAGACAAAACTCGATTAAACGGACGATCGGAATCTAAAAATAACGAAAACAAGCTTACGTCCTTCCCGGTGCCCTGTATATAGGGCGCCGGGGAGAAGGTGCCCCCTTTATAGGGCGCGTTGACCAAGTCAAAGCGCCCGTATACGGGGCACTAAGTCCGGCCCGAACAGATTTTCTTCTCCTCTTTGCGGCGCTGCTCCGGAGTCTTTGGGAGGCTTCCAGGACGAAGTAGGGGCTCCTCCTTGTAGACAATACTCAAATGAAGCCCATGGAAGAGGGTTTGGGTGCTGGATATAAGAGGAGAGACGGGTAGAAGCTCTCAAAGTTGGAAAAAAATCATATTTCTGGGTGACGAAACGAGAGGGTTTTGGGGTTTTTGGTGGAAGATTTTGGATCGGTTTGAAGGCTTTTGGAGGGTGAATGTGGCTTGGAATCGTAGTGTTGGATGATCTCTAGGGTGGCACGGAGTTGGAACCTCTCCTAAGTTCAAAATGAGGCTCTATTTATAGCCCAAAAGAGGGCACTTTGGCCATTTTCGAAAAACAGTGCCATGTGGCATAGCGCCCTATATATGGGGCTCTAGCATCATGAGATATGTTAGATCGACAAGACAAGTCACTGCGGGGGTCAAATCAGCTGTCAAATCGATCGGATTTGGTTCCGGGCGCCTGTTTATAGGGCGCCGGTGCCTGTATACGGGCGCCGGAGTGCCTGTTTATAGGGCGCCCGGTGCCCTATAAATAGGGCGCCGGGTGCCCTATATATAGGGCGCCCGGTGCCCTATAAACGGGGCGCCGAGTGTGCCCTATTCTTGGGGCATTCGGCCGGTCTGGTCGCTTGATGGACCCACTTTCGGAATGTGCCAAAACTCGATCTGTCCAGGAAAACACGATGTGCTTTAAATATTCCTTATGAAAACAAGAATTTGAACTCTCCAACTGGGCCAAAATTGCGTGTCTACAGCTTGCCTCGCCTTGGCGTTGGCTTTGTAGGGGAGTGACATGAATGAAGTGTAGGTGAATGTAGCGAAGTGTAATGAGGTGTAATGGACTGAAAAGGTGACGCCAAGGTGTAGATTTAGACACGCCCTCATTGGCCTAGTTGAGTAAAACAGAACTTTACCGGACTCCGAGATCGCCCTTTGTCTTATCGAAACTCTTCCTCTTGTTGATTGGTTAAGTAAACAACTAAAATCCCGCGTGGGGGAGAACTGTAACCGGCCAGGACCCGAACTGCATGGTGTGCTGGACTCGGCAGAAATGCAGTGAATTGCGAAAAGTAAAGAGAAAAAGGCCAATCATCCAAGGTTGGGTTCTTCAAATTCATTGGGTTTTACTCAAGAATACCGGTTCGATTTGACATGGAAAAACTTCTTGTTTCGATGAAACCATTAAAATTGGATCTTCCGGATAGATCAAAAACCTTCTCGAGGAGCCATAGAAAGATGGTGATGGAAAAGATAATGCATGATGTATCTTGTATGATAATGCATGATGTATGCATGATAATGCATGATGTATGCTGAGTTTAAAGAAATAGAAATAAACATAAGAAAATAGTTGAAGATATAGGTCAAACATAACGGGTCAGGACATCCGTGAAGATACCGTCGTCCCCATTCATTTGACTTTGGCTTAACCGCGGGTCTAAAAGGTGACTGAATCCTTCATCGATTTTGTTGGAGGGGTTCTCCGACTCAGCTCTTTTAGACTCGAGGTCTTCAACGATATACATGCGAGATATATGATAATACATGCAAAATTCTGGGCTCCAGGCGCCCTGCTTATAGGGCTCCAGGCGCCCCATTCATGGGGCACGAGGTGCCCCATTTATAGGGCGCCAGGCGCCCTACTTACAGGGCGCCAGGCGCCCTACTTACAGGGCGCCAGGCGCCCTATAAGTGGGGCACCTGCGCGGATTTCAATTCTGCTCCTTCCCGAGGCAGCTTTGGCTTCTATAAGAAGGGGGGTCCCCTCCTTCTTCTCCTCCACACCAGCTACAGTGCCTCTTGCCCCTCCCTTTGCTTCGATGGCTTCTTCCTCCTCCCGCCCGATCGGTTCAAATGAGATGAAAAGTTTTTCTGAAGTGCCGTGTCATATTCGGAACCGGGTGTCCATGGGAGTGGTAGTGTCTTTATTAGGCACCCTCCTTCGTTCTGTCTCAAAACCCTTTCTAATTGCGCGGTTATTTTGCAGGATCTTCCGAATTTTCCCGGGGCTCGCCGATACGGCCAGGTGCTATGGATAGCCCGCTTAATGGCTGCTATCAATATTCATGTGCGGACCATTCTTAGCGGGTGGGGCTTCAACGGCATCCTTGTTCACGCCAACCACCTCCTCAAATACTTTTGGGATTTTTCCTTGGCGGGTGCACTTCTCGAGATGTGGCATCCCGATACACACACTTTTGTTTTTGACTCTTTCGAATGTACCGTTCTCTTGGAGGAGGTGGAGCATTCTGGGGCTTCGTGCCATGCTGGGTACGGTCGGGCCATGTTTATCCTGTCGGACCGGTCACCGGTTTAGACTTCCTCCGCGGCTTTATGACCACCGGAGAGGCCCGATCCATTATGGTAGGCGGCCGTATTTACACCGAAGCGTTGGCGGATTGGTCCATTGGCGTGATTCAAGGCGCCGGTGATAATGAGGACCTTTTGCTGCCCGGTGCCAAAGGCGTCGCCGCTTGCCTTGCCTCAGTGCTCCTATACCCGTGTGAGGACGGGTGGCTTGATCCTACTGCCTCCCTTGCATTCGGGGCATTTGGTCCAATGAGTGCATAGCCCACTCGGTCTTTGGGCTACCTTTATGACGGCGACACGCTAGCGTCGGCGAGGCCTATGTTTGGTAGCATTCTCTTGTTCGTGTCTTTGGGTTGGCGGCACTTTAAGTTTGACGTGTGCTTCGGACCGGCCACGGCTTCCCGGCTTTTCGCTCGGAGCCCCCTCCAGCCTCTCACCAACCGCCTTTGCATGGAATATAAGGTTCGAGAACAAGTGCCCCTCGGTGAAGACCCGTGCGGCGGCGTTTGTACTTTTCGGCGATGAGCAGCAGCGGCTTTGTCTGTCCCACAGAGGCAGTTATGCGCCAGAATGTTCGTGCCTCTCCCACCCCCGGGGTGGATCTCCGGCTGATTACCGGTACCTCCTTCATTATCTTTAATCCTCACCGATGTCCTCTTCAGTTGGGCCAACCGCGGCTCAAGGTTCCTCGTCTCTCTCACATCTCGTCTGTCAAGGATCGTCAGACGGGCACGGCGGCAGATGTTGAGGAGGGCCGGAGCATCCTTGCGATCCGGGGGATCCGCAAGAGCTTTTCGCCAAGTGCTTATATGGACGAAGACGAGGTCCGGAAGAGCCGGTACGTGGCGAAGGCGAGGAAGCCGCGCGGTGGTTGACTGTGTCTCCGCCCTTTGATTGTATCCAGTTGTAGTTTGCTTTTGTTGTGTCCAGATGTATTTTGTTTGCTTTCGTTATGTCTAGCACTTTGATCAATGTAGGTGTAGGATTTGCTCGATGTAGTTTCTTTTCAGTTGTCCTAGTCCTGTCAGTGTCAGAAGAACAACAAAATATGCAAAAGTAATAGAATATCAATGTTTTGGCAATGAAATTGTATTTTTCATGAAGAATATTGCTTGTGGACACGTTCTAAGAATTTTGAAAATTTTGACCAAAGCACTTTATATTTTCACCCATGCACTTTTCTTCATTTTACCATCCTCTTTTCTACTTTTTCTATTGGGCGGGACATTTTCGGTGAGTGCAGCGCATCGTGCGGATCCCACAGTAAGTTCCTTCCAACTGCAAACTTGTAATTTATTTCGTTATCTTCATTTTCGCGAAGGGTCCGAACCGATCCGGAGTCGTTCCGGATCGGAACGGGAAGAGAGAAGGGGGCTCAGCCCCTAGCGCCCCTATGATGGGGCGCTAGGCTCACGGCGCCCCATCAATGGGGCGCTAGGCGTCCCATCAATGGGGTGCCTGGCCCCGGGCGCCCCATAAATGGGGCACCTGGTCACCAGAGCCCCCATCGTCTCCATTTTGCTGTTCTTGACTCATTCTAATGCTTTGCGGATGACGAAGAGGTCTCGCGTTGACGCTTCAGGTGCCGCCGGGGCCTCTTCCTCCGCCGGTGCTTCTTCTTCTGCCGGTGCCGGCTCATCGGAGCTACCTACTCTTCATCCTCCTCCGACCGTCTCGGTAACCGAATCTCGACTTTCCCTTTTGAATTTATTCATGATTGCTTCGTTCCTAACATGATTGTTTGATTGTGCGGGGAAGATCAAGTCCCGGATATCTGGGAGATGGTCTTCCATGCCTACCCGGGGTTGAAGGACTTCCAAGGTACGGCTTGATGCAATGGGTTTTGGCCCATTGCTTCGTTGTTCGGCTTTACGGGAGGACCTCCCTACGATCCAGGCCTTGAGGGAGAGATGGGACTCTACCACCCATTCCTTCCTCTTCCCCTGGGGGCATATGGTCCCTACCTTGGAGGATGTCTCCCGGATCACGGGTCTTCGTGTTCACGGTCGTGCCGTCACCGGCAAGACCTATCGCGATTACTCGGCCATGGTCCGGGATTTTACGGGTCATCCGGTCCCACACTTGCCCGGCGGATGCGCGTTATGAAGCGCACGGTGTCGGGAACTCGCTTGGTCCGGGCAACGCCGGTGTGGGTAAGGATGATGTAGTGGCGGTTGTGCTCGACGAGTTGACGAAACGCGTCGAGCGCTCCTGGTCGGTGAGGAGGGCACCGTTGAGGCCGACCGGGATCTCCGCCGGTTCCTTCTCTTCTTCCTCACTGTCTTCTTCTAGCCTCGAAGACGGACGGGGTGCACTTGCGGTTCCTCCCTTTTCTTGCTGACCTGTCGAAGGTTGGTGAGTATGCGTGGGGTGCCGCCATGCTGGCTCATCTGTTTTCCTCGCTGGCGATGGAGAGTGGTCCGGTTTCAGTAGCCGGCTTTACTCCATTCCTTCAGGTATGCCTCGTTCTTTTGTTCATTATCAATTCTGCCTTCTCTCTTTTGGTGACTAACTGAGCTTTTATTTTGACAGGTATGGAGTTACTATTACATCCCCCGGGTCGTGCTCTGCTGAAGGATGACCCCGAGTACCCTCTTATCGGTAGGCTGGGTTGCTACACGATCTGCTTCCTCCCATCCTTACCGGGTGGAGAACACGAGGAGGCGGCTGCTGCTTTCCTCATCACGAGGTATTCGTTACTTTTCTCCTTCTTAACTCTTGGTTCTTCTTGTTTCTTGCTCGCCTTGTTTTTTCAGGTGGTATGGCAACCTTTTTCAGATCTTCATTTGGATCGGCAGCCGTGGGTTTTGGAGGGTCGTCCGGCTTTTGGCCGTGACACCTTCTTGATCTGCCTGAACGAGATGGAGCCACTTTGGGTGCGTCTCACGATGCGCTCATTGGGGCTTCACCAGGAGTGGGTGGATCTTCCACCTTACCCACACGGGTCGTTCTACTCGCGGCACGATCCGGGAGATTGACCGGAAGAAGGAATGCCGGTTTGCTATCCGGATCCGGAAGAGGGGTGGCACCCCGGTGACTTCCGGTGCCTCGATAGTGATGACTATACGCGTCGCTATGTGGCTACATTTGCCCCCCTTTTCGCCGAGGGTGGAGAGGTTAGCTCTTGTTGTTTTCACTACTGTTCTTCCTTTGCATTGATGTCTTCCTCTATGTTGTTATCATAGCATACAGGCGGAGCTGTCTCGTTTGAGGGCGGGGACTGCTTCTTTGGAGGCCGAGTTGGAGCGACAGTATTTTACGTACTTTGCACCTTTCCATTGTTGGTTAGCCGACCTTTCTTTCTTCTTTCTTTCGGCGACGTCGCTACCGAGGTTCCCGCCGGCAGGTAACACTCTTTATTTTTCCTTAATTCCATGAATGAATGTTGTTATTTGTCTCCTCTATTTCCTTTCGGATCTCTCGGCTCCGCGAGCGCGTGGCGAACCGGAGTTGGGTTCCCATCCGGCTGCCCCCGAGCCGACAGCTTTTGATGAGCCTCCCTTCGAGCCGTTTGACTTTGGTCGCCTACGGGTCCCGAGTTACCTTCTCACCCTTTGCCGGTCGACCCTCCTCCCTTCATTCCTGCCGATCTGGGAGCGGTTCTTCGAGACGGGTTTCCTTCTTGAGGCGATTACTGCTTTTACTTATATTGTCTTCTTTCTTCATTTGCCTTGCTAATCTTTTCTTTTCTTGCAGATTGCCCAGCTGAGGTGAATCTCCTTGACTTTCTCTTACTCTGCTTTGCTTGATTCTAACATTTTCCTTTTGTAGAACAAGGATCTTTGGGCGAGGATTTCTGATCTTCCCGCAGGGGGTGCTCCGCCTCCTACTGGTGATCCCTTGGGTTTTCAGCCGCCTTCTACCGATGATCCCTTGGGTTTTCAAGACAAGGTACATAATTTTCTGCTCTGCTTGTTATCATTTTCTTTCTTTCCTGACATTTTCCCGGTAGGTGATGGAGCTACAGAGGGAGCTCGGGCTCGAGCCCCTCGTAGGCATTCCGGATCTGGTTCCTCTACTTCCGAGGTGCGATGTTTTTATTATGATTTTAAGCGGAAATGCTTGGACCGACGTCTCCTTTGGTTTCCACAGCGCTCGAGAGGATAGAGGAGCCGACACGGGAGGTACATGTACGATTCTTTTTCCTTAAGTCGCTTTTACGTAAGCGATGTATCTCTTTGTCATCTCGTAGGTCGGGAGGCCGGAGACTCGTGTGGTCGAGTTGTCACGGCCAGAGTCTGAGCAGATCCTCCTTCTTCGTCTTGAGCATTCCAGAGAGCTCCACCGGGTGGAGGCTGAGCATCGTCAGTTGATGATGCAAGCGTTGCAGTCTCGGAGCCACTCCCACCGCTCCGATTCTCGAGGGACCACACTGAGGGGACCTGCCCACTCAGGTTCCTCTCAGTCCAGTAGTCGTAGGAGGCGAGATGAGGAGAGACTTGCCATGCCACCTCCGGATGATCAGGCACCAGCAGAGGGAGGCGGCGATTTGTGATGTGCCGACCCCCTCCTATCTTTGATGTACTCTGTTTTTCCATAGTGATGGTTGTTGACTTCTTTTCACGACTCCCTGCTTTTACTCGAAGGGCGATTAGAAATTTATTCATGCTTAGTCCCTTGCAAGAAAAAGGGCGAAATTGCCTTGATCTTTTGTCAAGGGACATAGGCCTTATCAAGGTAAAATAACGAAAAACATAAGTGTGCATAGAAAGGAAACATGCAAGACTGAAATTAAACATGAATGCAAAGGCAACTAGCAAAGCAAATTTTTAGGTGTTTTGGGATTTTTGATTTGTTTGGGTTTTGAATATTCTCTCTTTTTTAGAATTTTGATTTTTAAATTCGTTTGGTATTTTCCAAAGTATTTGATTTTTTTTTTTTGTTGGTGTGAGGGACACGATCATTTCATCCTTTGCCCTGCTTGCCATAGGTGCTTCTTATTGTTACTTAAGGGTTAAGAGTAGGCATCACGTGTAAGGAAGTGCCTAGCTTGAGATCTCCTGACCTTTTGCCCTTGATAGGCTATGGTTCTTCTTGGGTCTAGTCGGTCAACCTTACCCGCAAGGTTAAGGAGGGAAGAGGACTGATGGTAAGTCCTTACTAAGATTTAGGGGTGTCGAACTTGTTTCTCTACTAATACCTACATTGCCCGTTTGGGTTTTGACCTCTTCGGGTCCTTCCTTCTAGCCCATTTTCTTTGATGGCCCACATTCAGACAGGTCTTTCTTCTTTTTTTGCTTGATTTTTGACCTGAGGGGTTATTGCCCATCTTTTGGAGCCCTTTTCTTTTGGACTTTTGTTGGTACACATTCAGACAGGTCTATTCTTTTGCTGACCTGAGGGGTCATTGCCCATATTTTGGCACCTTTCCTTCTAATAAAAAGGTCAGACCTTCGAGGCATTTTCCAACTAAGGCAATGGGCATTTTCGATACTCCTCATTCTAACCCCTTTCATCTATTCTGGACCGAAACAAGAAGAGAATGGGATTAGGTTGACCTTCCTTTGCCAAGCGTTGCCTAGCTTTCTCTCTGACTTGTGATCATCGGATCTCAAAGCTAGGTGTGTAGTGTGTGCAGTATAATGCCTATCCTTATTTCCCTAAGTGACAAGTTGATGCTCCGGGTAAGTAAGCGTTGGATGCTATCATTATACTTCACACCTTTGGATTTTATAGATTTTTTGTGATTTTTGTTCTAAGGGAAATATTTTTTGAGGTAGACACCATTCCGGGGATGAGCTAGCTCTTCTCCTTCGCATTAGTCGGCTTATATGAATTACGGGATTAATGACCGAAATAACATAAGGACCCTCCCAATTTGGTTGAAGTTTGGAGCGGGGACCGCCCGGCTTAACAAATATTCTTTTAAGCACAACCTCACCGACTTCAAATTTTCTCTCCACCACCCTCTTCGATAAAATCTTTTAAGTCTATTTTGGTAAGATCTAGCATGTTCGGCGGCGGCCGACCTCCTCTCATCCAAGAGTTCGAGTTGGGTGAGAAGAGAATGTCGGGGTTGATCGATTGGGATATGTCGATGGATGTGGACTCGGAGAGAAGGAATGATTACTTCGTATGGAACTACCGCCTCGATCCCAAATGGCAAGGCATAGGGGGTCTGACCCGTTGGGGTTCGAATAGAAGTGCGGTAGGCCCATAGAGCATCAACTAACTTATCTGGCCAGTCTGCGAACTTGCTAGACTTACAAGTCTTCTTAATGATTTTTATCAGGGTTTTATTGGTGGCTTCAGCTTGACCGTTGCCTTGAGGATAATATGGAGATGAATGATGCAATTTGATGCAATACCTGTTGCAAAGGTCGCGTAGCTCTGAGAGATGAATTGCGGTCCATTGTCGGTGATGATGTCGCTGGGATCCCGAACCTGGCAATGATGTTGCGCTTGATGAAGGTGCAGACTGTTGATGCCTTGATCTCCGCATATGCTTCCGCTTCTGCCCATTTGGTGAAGTACTCCGTTGCAGTTAGGATGAATGATTTGGTTTTGTTTGTGGAGTTTGGGTCACCGAGAGGTCCGATAACATCAAAAGCCCACATAGCGAAAGGCCATGGGGCGTGGATCGGATGAAGGGAAGATGCGGGAGAGTGAATCTTGTCGGCGTGGAGTTGACATTGATGACAGTGCCGGACAAAGATCGAGCAATCTTCTTCCGAGTAGGCCAATAATACCCTTGCCTCGATGATCTTCTTGGCGAGGGCTTGAGCATTTACATGGCCTCCGCATACTCCGGAGTGTGCTTCTCTCGAGTACCAATTCAGCTTCCTCTTCATCTACGCATCTTAACGAGAACACCGGCCAAGCTCCTTTTGTAAAGCATCCCGCCTAAGATGGTGTATCTCTCGGGAGACTCTCCTTATGGCTCTCTTCTCTTCGGCGGTTGATCCCGGCGGGTATGTCCGATCACGACAAGAATTCGCAATCTCATGATACCATGGTTTTTCACCCTCTTCTAGTTCTCCCAACTCGACTAAAGATACTTCCTCCTTTTGCTCAATGTACTCTTTCCTTTCAAACTTCTCCTTAACCTTCAAGAACCGTGCATCTTCTACCGCCGGAATGGTACGTCGGTGAACATAGATCGTCCTAACTGTCCGCCTAGCGGGACGGATAGTGAAGATGCCGAGAGAGGCAAGAGCGTCGGCGAGAATATTTTGAGCACGAGGGACATGAATGAATTCGAGTTTGGAGAATAGCTTGATGTAGCAAGTGGTGAGTTCTTGGTATGGTTTGAGCCCGAGGATGAGATGTGCGATATTTGGCCAGTACCTGGCGAAGTATCAACTGACTATCACCGATTACCCTTAGTTTAGTGACACCATAGAAGTGAGCGGCCTCCAGTCCGGCCAACAAGGCTTCATACTCAGCTATATTGTTTGTTGCTGGAAAATGGAGCTGAAAAGCCTGTGGAATGGTGACACCTTCGGGAGATAGAAGAACAATCCCTATCCCTCTACCCTGGGAGTTTAATGCCCCGTCAAAATATAGAGTCCACAGATTAGAAGATTGAATGGACATCAATTCTTCATCGGGAAAATACGGCTTGGATAGGGTCAAAGGTTGGGATAGGATGATGGGCAAGGTGCTCGGCAATTGCATAGCCCTTGATTGCCTTCGTTGGGTGTAGGTGATGTCAAATTGGGAGAGGAAACTGCGCCGGCGTGCCAAACGATCGGTCGGGACAGATTTTTCAAGGAGAAATTTGATGGGGTTCATGCGAGCAATGAGATTAACCTCGTGAGCCGAAAGTAATGTTTGAGCTTACGGACCACCCAAACCGGGCGGCACAGGTTTTCTCCATGGTTGTATACTTTTGTTCACAAGGATCAAAGATTTTGGACGAGATAGTATGCCGCTCGCTCTTTCCCTTCATCATCTACTTGTGCCAACTTGCTCCCAAGGATCCCTCCAAGGCGAGATGTATAAGATCATGGGTTTGCGGGAACCGGAGGTTTGAGCACGGTGGGCTTGACAAATATTTCTTCAAACCATTGAATGCCTCTTGACACCTCGAATCCCATCTGAATTCGGCCTTCGCCTTGGTTAACTCATAGAAAGGTTTGCACCTTTGGGAGTCCTGTGAGATAAAGCGGCGAACAATCTGTAATCTACCAATTAATCCTCTCAGCTCCTTTAGGTTCTTTGGTGGAGGCATGTCAATAATAGCTTTGGCCTTGTTGGGATCGATTTCGATGCCTCTTTTGCTGACAATGAACCCAAGTAATTTTCCAGGACGATACTCCAAACACACATTTCTTGGGGTTCATCTTGAGCTTATATTCCCCGGCTCGTTGCAAAACCCTCTTCAATACCTCGGCATGCTCCTTTTGGGTTCGAGATTTGACCACTAAATCATCCACGTACACCTCTACAAATTTATGCATCATATCATGAAATATTGCTACCATGGCCCTTTGATAAGTTGCTCCGGCATTCTTTAATCCGAAGGGCATGACAACGTAACAATAAGTTTCCCAAGGTGTAGTGAATGAGGTCTTCTCTTGATCCTCTTATGCTAACCGGATTTGATTATACCCTGAGTATCCATCCATGAATGATAGGGTTTCGTATCCATTTGTGTTGTCAACAAGAACATCGATATGAGGAAGAAATCATCTTTTGGACACGCTCGGTTTAAGTCCCCGAAGTCAATGCAAATTCGAATCTTTCCATCCTTTTTCATGGTGGGACTATATTTGCCACCCATTGTGGATAGAGGACGACTCTAATGAATTTTGCTTGGTGCAACTTATCGACCTCTTCCTTCATCTTTAATGCCACGTACGGGTGGAATCTTCTTAACCTTTGCTTGACCGGGGTAGCCTCGGGTTTTAAAGTCGGTCGATGTTCTACCAATGATTTATCTAACCCCGGCATATCCTCGTATGTCCAAGCGAACGTGTCTTTGTATTCTTGCAATACCCCCATTAGATCTGTTCTTCTAAAGGGGCGAGGTTGGCATGGATGAGGATATTCTTAGGATCTTCCGGTGATCCAAGATTAAGTTCCTTAGTCGGTTCATGCACCGTGGCTGATGGTTCTTCGAATCTTCTTAAACCGGATGCATAGGCATCGACCAAATCCTCCTCTTCATCCTCGGTGTCGGGATCCTTTTCGATACAACCTCGTAGACCCCAAAGTTGGATCAACATTGTTTCTCTCCTCATATCGAATTTCTCTATCGGATTGCATCCTCTAAATATTCCGGTAGCTTGGCGCATTTTAAGCTTTACACGAGCTAGCCGGTATGCGAATATCTCCTGGAACTCTTCTACCTCGATTTTTGTTTTGCTTTTTCTGTAAACTAAACCTAAAGAAGAAGAAGGTAAATAAGGAGGTGAGGAGGAGGTGGATGGAGTGGAATTTATTGACGAAGGGCAAAGGAGATCGATCCCGGAGATCGGGTGGCCTCTGATTCGGGTTGTCCTTCGGAGCGAGTTGGGATGTTTCTTCGAGCGAGTTTTGGTTTGAGAAAAGGACGTTTTTTTTTTGATCTTTTTGAGAAGTACTAAACATAAATACAGTGGGGGTTTGGTTGGTTGTTGTTTCCGACGGGGGTTGAGATATTGATAGAGAGGGGAACGAATCAAGCAAAGAACGAGGTAAGAGGGCATCCGTCTTTGCTTTATGAAGCGACAATGGATTTGTCGGGAATGAGCTGCCCCTAGATCCGAGGAGATGACACTTGTTGACTGCCCTGGATTCTGACTGTTAGAAGCCCCGTTGCAGAACGCTTCATCACTTGTCCCTTCTTCAGCAAATAACCGTGATACGGCAATATGTGTCGCATCCCCTAGGTCGCCCGCCTTCTTCCTCTTCACTTGTTCTTGTGGTTCTGCTCTTCAATCATTTGTATTGTTTCTCTTTTATCGAAAGAACTTGCGGAGACATCCTTGGAAGTATTTTTGGCCGTTTTCGGCCATTATCACGTGTCCCATCATACCCTACCCCATTCCTTGATGTCGTCTTCACTAGGTGAATGGGTTCTGTGATGCCTTGCGAGTTCTTTCCCAGGTCCTCGGCCTTCTTGATATCCCGGACTCTCCATCGTACGCCACCCAAGGGTTTTGGCGTTATCTTTCTTCTTTCTCCAAACTTGCCTAGGCTGTCTTTTATCCCTTGATAGATCAAGGATTGTAAATGCTTGGTTGATTCGGCAAGCCGGGGGAGAGTAACCAAGCAATCACGGGCATACTCACTACTTTGACAACTTGTCCCTTGAAGGGAAATTTGATGCCTTTGATGATTGGTTGAAGCTACGGCCTCTAATGCTTCCGGTAAGGCCTTCCCGAGGATGGCTTTGTAAGTTGGATCCATATCCAAAACATGGAAGTCGACGGTAACAACCGGGGTCCGAGTTTGACTTCAAGTGTGACCATGCCATGGGGCGGGCCTCTTGGAATTATCGTATCTTTGTCACGGTGATTTGCGATGGCCGAATATCTTCTTACGGGATTCCACACATTGTAGTGTTTACGGTGGCAAGACATTAATAGATGCACCGGTGTCAACTAGACAAGACTCAATATACGTGCATTGATGCGATAGTGATACATAGTGCATATTTTCTTGTTTGGTTTGGCCAATTCTTCATTAGTGAAAATGAGAGCGGGATGTTCACTTCTCGGGGTTAAAGGCGATGTAATCTTTTCTGGGGAGAGTTTCATTGACCATCACTCTTTGCTGATATTGTTGAAGAACTTCCTGACGAACTTTGCACCTTTTAATTAGCTCCCGAGAATGGAAATTCCCGCGGGGGGTTTTATCCAGTGCTTCAAATCATAAGATGTTCTGGTAATCGGCTCTTCGGGTGTTCTTCTTCTTCTTCTTGCGGTCGTCCTGGTTGACCGGCTGGGAAAAAAATTCTTTGGAACATACGCCCGCTTCTAAGCACAAGTGGCGAGGCTGGGAGTTATGGTTGGTGTAGTGGAGATAGACGGAGGGTTGGGTCGGATGATAGGAGGCCTAGGCGGGGGGTGTAGTGATGGTCGAGTTGTAGGGGTACGAGTGGATTGTGGTGGCATGGTTGCACGAGGTGGTACAATGATGGGTCCTAGTGGCGGTGGTATTTGTGGGGGCTCGGCGGGCGGATCAAGGTCCTACCCGGTTGGAGTTGTATGGCTGGTGGTGTTATGGTTGGTTGTGGTGGCGTGCGGATAATCGGCGGTTGGCTTCTTCGGCGGGGATAACTCGGGGTATGGAGTGAACGGTTCGGTTAACGTGGTTTTGGAGGGTTGGTGTTTATGAAGGAAGCGAGTCCCTCTATTTGCCAATTTTGACCTCTTTCGCGGGGTTCATCAGTGGACGTTAAGATAGGGTTAACCCTCTGGTTTTCTGGTGCGGTTGCCGGTGCGTGCGCGGGTAGCGGGTTACGAATAATTCCCGGAGCCGGGTCCTGTTGTTGTTGTCGAGCATTTGGTGCTGCTCTTCTTTGGGGTTGGTTTTCCTTTGCTTTGATGTATTCGCCCATTTGGCCCCGGTCCAATGCTCCCTTGCTCGTGGAGGTCATGGATGTAATCTTTAAGCTGAAAGCGAGTTCTCCACTTGTATGCCACGGGAATCCGTGGTACAACAAGATGCTTGTCCGTGTTGGCATTCGTGGCCACTCCAACTTTTCTTTCTGCAATGAGATCTTGCCGCCATAAGAGCGTTAAAAATATCTACGAGAGGGTATGGTAATGGGGGGTATTCATTTGCCCTAGGCCCACCTCTTCGTGGTGCATAGGTGGGGGGGGGGGGTGCCTGGTTGTAGGTGGTCGGCTGGCGGGGAGGTTGAGGTGCAAAGGTCTGTACGGCCAACTGCCGGGGTTGCTGGGGGACTGGTGTCTGGATTGGTTGTTGTGGGTATTGGTTCGGCGCTTGGTGGCGGAAAGGTTGGGGTTGGATGCGGGGGCGAGGTGCCGGTTGGATTTGGCGTGGGTTTCTATCTTTGGGGATTCTGTGACTAACATGTTGGTGGTTGATGGGCGGGTTCCCTAGGATATTGACGTGTTCGTTGGTTACCACGCCTTCGGTCACGGAGCCGAAGTGGTGGTGGTTGTTTTTTGGTGACTCGGGGCCTAGGGTCGAAAAGGTTCATAATGGGAGAGTCTCGGAGCTTGTGTTTGGATATACCGTGCTCTCTCATGGGGTTCGCTCATCGTGGCGGGGTGATGTAATGCCAATACATTTTTAAAGCGGGAGTGGCGTTGGTGATGATCATCTTAACTTGTTCCGATTCGGACGGTGCATTTGTCAATCTTTACGCCATTGCTCTCCACCTATCAGCATACACGATGAAATCTTCATCATTCTTCATCCTTTCCCTGACCATGAGGTCGGTGATGGAATAAGTTGGTCCGACCCTATCTTGATATCTTTGCAAAAATTTGGCCTTGACGATTTCAAAGTTACTCGCCTGCGAAGGGTCAAGCGAGTAAAACCACTCTAGAAGCTGAGCCCTCCAATGATCTTCGGAAAAGAAAAGCCGGAGGCCCTCGGATCGTTACGCCTTGCATTACGACTCATACGGAAAGTCTTTAACATGAATGAAGGGATTACCGGTTCCGTTGTAGCGACGGTATACCGGCATCTCAGAGGGGGGTAGATGAAAAGTAGGGAGAAAAGGAAGAGAAATTTCGGGGGCCACCTTGGCGTCGATCAAACGTCTGAGTTCTCTATATTGTTCGTCCATGCGATTGATTTTATTGATCGTAGCCGGATCGACGAGAAGGTTCCCCAAGAGGAGGAGGAGGAGCGGGTGCTTGGTGCACCGGGATCGGGATTTGGTGGGCCGAAGTGACCGGATGAGAAGGGGTATATTGGGGGATGTACCAAAGGGGAGTAGGGTTGAGATGATTAGAAGAATAAGCGGTGGTCTAGAAGGGACGACCACATTCGTATGGGGGTGATCTAGATTAGCCACCGGATGAGGAGAAATTGGGGCTAGGAGCCCGGTATGGGAATGGCCATGAGTGGGCACATTGGGTTGGTGTGCCAACGACCGAGGAGTAGAGATATGAAGGCCACATTCGGTAGGAATGTGGTCGGTGGGGACTTGCCCTTGAGAATGGCTTTGATAGCCTGGAGTTGGGTAGGGTCGGCATGAGAGAATGCCTCCCAAAGTGAATTTGGATTGGGTCGAGGAGAAGTTTGACTAGGTTCGGGGAGAACTTCGAGGTTCGTTGACGGCACGTACGGCATCGGGGGGTAGAAGTAAGGGTCGTATTCCAATTGCAGGTTGCTCGCATCTTTGATCCGCCATTCCGATAACTCGACACGACCTCAAGTTCATAAACACGACGAGAAAAAGAAGGTTGGCAAATAAAAGTTCAAGAATTTTTTGGTTTTGATTTTTGACCTCTTTTGTTTCGATTTCTTTTGTTTGGACAAGCAAGTTGTCAAGCAAATTAACCTCGAAGTAAATTTTTTTGTTTTGGTTCTTTTCGGGTGATTTTGGGATATTTGTTTAGTTTTCAGTTTTTGTTTGCAAACAAGTAATAGCAAAGACATGGAATGATTAACGCAATTTTTTTTGTTTCGATCTCGAATTAATGGCTTGTTAAGAAAATATTGTCCACTCGAATAAATGGGTAGGACCTATGCTCTCACAACACCGAGCAATCTAAGGTTGTCACTCTTTTCACAACGATGGGTAATAGGTATTCCGGGTTTTGGGATAAAGTGGTACAACCAGCCCGATCGAAGAGGGAATCCTTCACGTCTCGGGGACTTATGGAGGCCTTGATGGAAGCTACCCGGTCCTTCCCGAGAGGGAATCCCCGGAGGAGGAGTTGGCAACCACCAAGAGGGGTGTTTGGATGTGTGGGGCTTTGGGAGGAGAGAGCCTCCCTTCTCGGATGTCCTAAGGAGACGGGCGGACCCGAAGCTCCGATGCAAACTAAATGCAAGTGAAATTTCAAGGAATAAGAAGCAACCAAGAAGAAAATAAAAGCATACAATGATTAATGAGATGTTTGTAGGAAGCAAGTGAAAAAGGCAATGATATAAAATTAAGCTAGGATGGAAGAAAGAACTAATTTAACTAAGCATGCTTTGAAAGATTTAAAGGAGAACTAGACTTAGCAAAGAAGATGATATCTAAAATACTAAGGTGAAATAAGTTGATTATCAAAGCTGGAAATCAGGATGGATATGCTTTTTAAAAGATAAACGGAGAGCAAGTAAACTTGGAAGAGACAAGATGATGCTTCGAAGAAAAGTAAGCAACGTAAACAAGCAACAATGTAAGGAAATGGAAATGACTCACATGGAAATGAAAGTAAACATGATTTTCGGATGGACATTCTTAGGAAAATAAAAGTTGGGATTTCAGCTTTAAAGCAAAGTCGGTCCCACCGTGGTCGCCAAAAGGTGTAAGCACCGGAACGGGACATCCGCGGATCTCCCCCGGAACCCCCTTACGCCCGGCCTCGGTGTTCGTCGGTGGGTGGGTGGTGTGTTTTGTGTGTGGTCGCCGGGGAACCAAAGGCTCCAAAGTATGATGGGATGAAAGAAAATGAAATAGAAAGATGACCGTCGTACCTCACGGAAGCGGGGAGATTGTTGAGTTCCGACTTCTCCTCTCTCGGCCGGCCGAAAGAAGAGAGCTTAGTGAATCCCTTGCCTTCAATCCGGTTGAAGCTCCGCCTCGATTGGATCTACCTAAGAATGTCCATAAGAAAACATGTAGACAAGTGAAGGTTTCATTAGTTCTAACGAAAGCATAGCATCGAGCTCGAATTTAGATTCAAACATGCAAATGGGAAAAGACTAACCGGATTGGGACGAAATCCCAACCCCTATTTTTGGTAGGTTTTAAACGTATATGAAATGCAAAGATGCTCTAAGACGTCTAAATAACTTGATGATCGATGCAAAAGCGAAAAAGGGAGACAAAACTCGATTAAACGGACGATCGGAATCTAAAAATAACGAAAACAAGCTTCCGTCCTTCCCCGGTGCCTGTATATAGGGCGCCGGGGAGAAGGTGCCCCTTTATAGGGCGCGTTGACCAAGTCAAGCGCCACTGTATACGGGCACTAAGTACGGCAGAAACGATTTTCTTCTCCTCTTTGCGGCGCTGCTTCGGAGTCTGGGAGGCTTCCGGGACGAAGTAGGGGCTCCTCCTTGTAGACAATACTCAAATGAAGCCCATGGAAGAGGGTTTGGGTGCTGGATATAAGAGGAGAGACGGGTAGAAGCTCTCAAAGTTGGAGAAAAATCATATTCTGGGTGACGAAACAGAGGGTTTTGGGGTTTTTGGTGGAAGATTTTGGATCGGTTTGAAGGCTTTTGGAGGGTGAATGTGGCTTGGAATCGTAGTGTTGGATGATCTCTAGGGTGGCACGGAGTTGGGACCTCTCCTAAGTTCAAAATGAGGCTCTGTTATAGCCCAAAAGAGGGCACTTTGGCCATTTTCGAAAAACGGTGCCATGTGGCATAGCGCCTGTATATGGGGCGCTAGCATCATGAGATATGTTAGATCGACAAGACAAGTCACTGCGGGGGGTCAAATCAGCTTTGTCAAATCGATCGGATTTGGTTCCGGGCGCCACTGTTTATAGGGCGCTGGTGCCTGTATACTGAGGGCGCCGGGTGCCTGTACGGGCGCCCGAGTGCCCTATAAATAGGGCGCGGGTGCCTATATATAGGGCGCACGGTGCAAACAGGCGCCAGTGCCCTATTCTTGGGGCATTCGGCCGGTCTGGTCGCTTGATGGACCCACTTTCGGAATGTGCCAAAACTCGATCTGTCCGGAAAACACGATGTGCTTTAAATATTCCTTATGAAAACAAGAATTTGAACTCTCCAACTGGGCCAAAATTGCGTGTCTACAATACCCAGCAACATCATCACCGACAACGGACCGCAATTTCTCTCTCAAGATCAGCGTGATCTTTTCAACAGGTACCATATTGCATTGCATCATTCATCTCCTTATTTATCACAAGGCAATGGTCAAGCAGAAGCCACCAACAAAACTTTGATTAAAATCATTAAGAAAACCTGTAAGTCTAGCAAGTTTGCGGATTGGCCATATAAGCTTGTAAATGCCCTATGGGCTTATCGTACTTTTGTACAGACCCCCACTGGTCAAACCCTGTATGCTCTCGCATATGGGATGGATGCGGTGGTCCCGTACGAAGTACTCCTTCATTCACTCCGAGTTCAACTCGATAGGGACATCCTTGTCAATGAGAGGCGAAAATCTCTCCTTGCACAACTTGAACTCCTAGATGAAAGAAGGTTGGCCGCCTCTGAGTATGCCTGGACTTATCAGAATAGATTGAAAAGGTTTTATCAAAAGAGGGTGGTAGAGAGAAAGTGCGAAATCGGCGAGATGGTAGTAAAATGCATATTCGTTAAGCCGGGTGGTCCCTGCTCCAAGTCGCAACCTAACTGGGAAGGGCCTTTTGTTATAACTGAAAAATATCCAGGTAATGCATATGAGCTAACCAACACCGATGGAGAAAAATTGAACCATCCGTGGAACGGTGTTCACCTCAAAAAATATTTTTCTTAGAGAAGAAAATAGAGAATTTTTGGTATGATATTAAGTCATCGATCCAAGGGTGTTAGCTAGAAGTCAAGGATAGACATCACCCTACACACACAACACCTCCCAATCCCAGAATCCAGATAGCCCAACACTCGAGAACGAAAATGCCCTATTCGAGAAAGGAAACCTTACCCTATTCTCTTCTATTCGGTCCAAGATAGGTGAAGGGGACTAGAGGAGGTTAGTAACGAAAATGCCCGCCGCCTTAGTAGGAGGCTGTCTCATAGGGTGCAAAAGGGTGCCAAAAGATGGGCAATGAACCCCACAGGTTTAAACAAATATGTGCCTGTCTGAATGAGTACCCGGAAGAGTAGAAAATGAAGAAAAGGCACAAAAAGATGGGCAATGACCCCACAGGTCAAACACTTGTCTAAGTAAGTGCCACATGTAGAAAAAAAACCCGAAGTGGCCGAACCCCAATGGGCAATTTGGGCATGAGTTGAGAAACCCTCCTCAACACCCCCAAATCCTATCATAGACTTCTTCTATTTTTCTTCCATCTTAAAATCCTAGGGTAGGGTAAACTATCCAAACTCAGGGGGGAATCCAAACCGATCAAGAGAAGAAGGCAAGAAAGATTCTAGGTAGGGAACCTTATTCACATGTGGTGTTTATTGCTTGAATCTTGATTAACACTCAAAGATTGATGAATTGTCTTAATACTGGCACATTCTCCAAAAAATAAAAGAATAAATATTTTTATAAATTCAAAAGAAATTGAATATTTTAAAAAATCCAAAAATATTGAATATTTTAAAAAGTACAAAAAAAAAGTTGAATATTTTCAAAAACTTAAAAAAATATAGAATAATTTCTAAAAAATCCAAAAAAAATTGAATGTTTTCAAAAAGCAAAAAAAATTTTTGTTTAGTCTGGCATAACCTTGATTTTTGCCTTTGCTAGCATTCATGTTTATTTTTATGTCTTGCATGTTTCATTTCTGCATTGCATATTTATCATGATTATCACCCCATTAAGAGGGCTCCTCCCTTTGACCTAAGTCAAAGTTGGCCATAGTAGGCAAAGGGATGAGTCGTTGTGAAGATCTGATCCTCTTTTATCAAGTGTTTTCAGGAACTTCAAAGTAAGAGAGGAAGATTCTATCAAGGATAGTGTTTCAGGATTCTAAGATCATGAAGGGAGTGACTCTCACCATAGCAGGTAAGCTTTCTTAACCCTTATCTTATTCATTTTCAGTCATTTTGTTCATATTACGTTGTTAATAAGGTAATATGACAATAGGCATATTGTAAGCAAGGCAAGATGACAATAGGCAAGGGGGTAAGCCATAGAGCAAATCTAACCCCTTTATTAAGTATTTCAGGAAAGAAACACGAGTCAAAGAGGGGGAAATCTTGCTAACAGGTAAGTTTCTTAACCTTACATCTATTATCTTCTTTATTATTAACAGTTACCATCTTTAAGAGGCTTCCGCCCCTTGACAAACTTGCAAGGGGCCAAGCCAAAATGTGATGTTAACAACCCTTTTGAGTGATGTCTGTAGACACGCCAAATTCACCTAATTCAGAGCATAAAACTCATGTTTTATAGGGTAACATGTATGATTGACCTTATAATGATGCTGGGTCTTTTAAAGTTGATTTGAAGCTTTGCCGAATGAAATCGGATGTTTTCCGATGTTTTCCGCAAAAAACCGTAATTTTCGAACGAAAGCCACACGCAAATCATATAAACATGGAAGTTGGCTGAATGACCAATGCCTAATGATCATGCATTGAAGGTTATGGTCATATTCACACCCCGGACAAGTTTTGTTGCATACCGTGCCTTTCCGGTTTGCCGTCGGAGTCATTTTGACCTGTATCGGATCTTCTGTTCACTGCCCTAAATTCCGGATAAAATTATGAATTTTTGGAGGGTGTGATGGCTGATCCGATGCTATATAAAGCTTCTTCGCCCTGTTATCCTTCCAACGCAACAAATGGCATCGAATTCCGAGTTCGGGAGTGTTCGCAATGGCTTCCGGAAGAAGGACGCGCAAAAATAGTCCCATGCGCCCGGGACCCAGGGTCATGCCCATGCGCCCTACCAGTGAGGCACGTGACCTCGTGACCTCAATTGAGGGTACATGCGCCCTACCCTGGAGGCACGAGGGACCCAATTTTTCACCGGGACTCTACCACTGAACCGATCGACCGGATAAGACCATTTTTTCGGGAATAGTGCCATGCGCCCTCACTGGGGGGCACATGCGCCCCTCAGTGGGGCACATGCGCCCTGCACCAGGGCGCATGTGCCCAGGGGTAGGGCGCAAGGTCCCCTATTTTTTAGTCTTGATGAGACCGTCTGTTCTCCTATAAATTAACTCTGATTCCGGTCGTTCCAAGGGCATGAGCATGACCCCCCAGGCATCTCAGGACGTCCAACCTCCCTCCTGCATTGATTTTGTGATTTTTAAAAAGATAATTTTGAGTTTTTAGAGAGAGAAAATTCGGTTCAAGAGAGAGGAAGGCTGTTCTGGAGGTGATCTGCCAAGTCTCTTTTCTTCGGCCTCTACAGCAGTGTGTGGATGCCTTATCCCCGAGCTATCTTCATCAAAGTTCTTCATCTCCAAGTCTTCTCGAGTTTTCAATCGACGGCACTTGATTCCAAGGTCGGGGCTGGTCGTGACAAGCGCAGAAATAAAGTCGTGCCTAGCAGATCCTGGACTGCTGCTCTACTTTTTCGACAACACAGATTTGGCTATATCTTTCTCTATTCAACTCAGAATCTTTCTGTTATTTTTCCTATCTCTTTATTTAGTGATTCTACATCCTCCTATATTTTTTTATATTTTTTTGCATTAATTTTATTCTGTTATTTTGAAAAAAAAAGGGTTAGAGATAACCCGAATCCGGTCAGTTTCTAGTCAGTTGTGTGTTTCATGTCATTCTCTTTACATATACTCCACTTTGTCTAGTTCTAATTATCTATTTCACTTGTTTGTTTGTTTAGTTGCACAGAATATCAAGAACCCACCGCGTTGAGCACTCTTCTTCATCGGCCGTCCGAAGAAGAAGAAGCTTTAACTCACATTCTTCACGCTAAGGTACACACGGTCAATTTTAATTCTATAAATCGGAACCCACGGTTCCTGGCGACCACATTTCTTTCTTCTCACCCTCTTCCCACATGATCCAAACCATCCCTTTGGTGATCGAGCGACGTCAAGGGATGAAAGTTCGGGGATCAATGTGAGTGTGGGACTGAGGTGAGAGTTACTTTCCGAGTTTTATTCCTTTCTTTTCTCATCCCCTCTTGAGGTGATGATCTGGGTTCACGGACTTCCCTGAAAAGGAGAAGACCCCGTTGAATTTTCAGAGTCGACAGCTCTGTGGCGACCACGGTGGGACAAGCAATGTCTTCAACCGTGGGTGCTTAGTGTTTTGTTTGCAACTAGTTCTAGTTCTAAACCGGTTCCCACGTTAGCCTTTCCTTCCTTCCACCTTTCTTAAACTTCATGCCATCTCAAAATTTCTGATTTCACCCATCTTTCATCAGATCTGAAGTGCCAAGTATGCCATTTAATTTCTGTCATTTTATTTAAACCGGTTCCCACGTAAACCACCCTTTTCCTTTTAAACCAGTTCCCGCGTGAACCAATCTCTTTCTTTGCTTCAGTTCCCACGTGAACCAAACCCCTTTCTTTCCAGATCTATCCCAACTTGGATCAGATCTTTATTCACCTTTAATTGGCCCCACGTGGCCCTCTTTTGACCATTCAAACTGGTTCCCACGTGAACCACCCTTTTTACCCAAAACCGGTTCCCGCGTGAACCACCTTTACCTTTTACCCCGGTTCCCATGTTAACCAGCTTATTCTTACATCGGTCCCCACGTGGACCACCCTTTTGCTTGGCTATCAGATCTGAACCCTCTTCTTTCCATCACTTTTCACTATCTCCATTTGGCTCACATATGAAACAAGGTCTGGATTCTAGTTTCTAGTTGCTTGTCTAGTTTCTAATTGCTTATCTTGTGTCATTGCTTGTTTATTTAAGTTCATGTTTTGTTTATTACTTGCTTTATTACTTGATTGCATTCTCTGCTCCTTCTCTCTACCTTCTTCTTTTACACTTTTTTGAGGCGAGAGATCACTCTCCCATTTATCCCTCCCATCCAAAACACCCCCTCGGTGGATTCTGACCTCTCTTCTGGCATATTCCTTCCTAGTTGACTTGGTTGGCTTTCATCAAGGCCTCCATAATTCCTCATACGTGGAATATTCCTCTTCACGATCGGGTTGGTTGTACCACTCCCCAAAACCCGAAGCATCCTATGTTACCTGACACGTGGTGAGAATGTGTGAAACCTAGGTAATTGGAGAATGGAGTTAGGATCCTAACCCATTTGTTGAGAGAACAATTCTTAACAAAATTCATAAACCTAAGGTTTAATCAAAATCATTGCGTAATTTTGCTTTCAAGTCTTTGCATCACTTGCTTGTCAAACAAAAATTCAAACCTCTAACTTTTTGTAAAATACTAAAAAAAAAGTTCTTTATTTACTTTGTCAACTTGTTTGTTTTCTCCTTGAAGTTCAATGCAACTAAGGTCTAGACGACACGTTGGAATGGCGGAACAAGCTGAACATCGAGAACATGAGATGGGTCATCAACCAAATCCGTCAGATGGTTGTGTTAATCCATTATTTGAGTCAGAAGCGCAAGAGGTCTCTCAACCATCTGCTCCTCGTGATGTTGAAAAACTCTTTAGGGAGTTGTCTCTCTATACCGACCCAGAAACCTATGCCCGTATACAATCCATGGTGAAGGGCAAAGTTGCTTCAGATCAGGCTGAAACCAATCAAGTTGCCTTATCTCCTCGTCCTCTAGTTCAACCACCAATCATTCAATCACCCTTTGTTCAACCTCCTGTTGTTCAACAATCTGTGATTCAACCATCACTAGCACAACCATATGTAGTTCAACCCTCTATAGTTCAACCATCTGTGGTTCAACCATCATTTGTTCAGCCATTTTATTTTAACCATGTTGCTCCCCCAATCCACCGAGCCATGGGACAATCTTCAAGTCTTTCTCCTCAATTCCAGAACCATGTCTCTAACAACATACCGCCTCCAGTAAACCAAGAAACTACTCTTACCCAGGCAATCATGGATCAGCTCACTCAGATGACTGAACATTATGAAGAGCTGAGATGTCGCCTGGACTCCAAGTCAGTGCCTGAGATTTCTATTCCTTCTCTGCCTGTCCTACACCTGCCACCTTCTGAGCTACCAGTTTATCGCCGCTACAATGGTACTGGCAATCCTTTTCTCCACTTAAAAGATTTTATCTAAGGGTCCTCATTCTGGAAAGATGATCGTAGGCTTCTTGCCTTCTTGTTTCGTCGATCATTAGAAGGGTCTGCATTGGAATGGTTCTACTCGCTCGACTCCTTTGAGGCAGGAGACTTCGATATTGTTAAAACCAAATTCTTGCAAAGATACAGAGATCGGGTGGCACTAGCATGCTCCATTACGGATTTGATCGCTGAGAAGATGAAGCCCGAGGAGGACTTCATAAAGTTTGCTGATCACTGGAGGGGAATGGCAGAGAAACTGATAGATGTGATTTCTGAAGGGGAACAAGTGAAAATGCTTATTGGCAACACTACACCTGCCTTGAGGAATGTATTGATCATGCACCGTCCTACCACCATGAATGAACTCTATGACAGTGCCCGATACTTGCAAGCCCACTTCAAGGATGCCACCATGACTAAACCTTTTTGATCCTAAACCTAGAAACCTCAGGAAAACCCCCTCTGCACCAGTTGGTCCTACAACCGAAGGAGTGGTTAACAACGAAGCAATAAACACTGTGGGGAACCAGGGAGGGAACCATCAAAACCAGTACAAAAACCCACCACAAAACCTTTTCTATTACCCCCCTCAACAACAGGTTAGGCCACAACAACCACGACAATCACAACAACCCCCGCAACCAGTAGCACAACCCAGCAACCTCGTCAACTTGCCTACAATAGGGCACCGCTACCACCCAATCAAGCACCACGAAGGGGAGATCCTAGGAGAGAGAACTACCAGCAACTCCCTTACTCTTTGACCGACATCTTCAATGTACTCATGGCAGAAAAACAGTTGGAATTGCCCAAGGAAAGAGAGGTTTGGCCAACAAATATAGATATGTCCCGATACTTAGCTTACCACTGGTGTCCTAGTCACACTGTAGAAGTGTGCTTTCAATTCAAAGATTACATCCACGATCTGAATGACCAAGGCAGCATTGATTGGGCTCAAATGGGGGAATGCATACAGGTAATGAAGGCTAGGCAGCAGCAGCGGCAGCATCCACCGGCTCAACCTCAACAACAACCTGGCTTGGGGATTGTTCATTCAGACATAACCTTCAATGCATGATCATTAGGCATTGGTCATTCAGCCAATTTCCGTGTTTACACGATTTACGTGTGGCTTTCGCTCGAAAATTATGGTTTTTTGCGGAAAACTTCGGAAAGCATCCGATGTCGTTCGGCGATGCTCAAAATCAACTTTTTAAAGACCCGGAATCATTATAAGGTCAATAACACATGTTACCCTATAAAACATGAGTTTTTATGCTCTGAATTAGGCGAATTTGGCGTGTCTACAGCTTGCCTCGACTTGTTGTCGGCTTTGTAAGGGAGTGGCATGTAATGAAGAGGAGTGATTCGTAGTGAAGTGTAATGGAATGCAAGTGAGCGTAGATGAATGTAGCGGAATGGAATGATGATGGACTGAAAAGGTGGCATCAAGGTGTAGATATAGACACGCTTATCTACCTGATCCAGCAATATGAACCTCGCTGAGTATTCTAGATCGCTTTCATGTTCTATCAAAACCTCACATAATTGATTGGTAAAAGACATGCCCATGGCATGAGAGATGAAAAAGTAAATGATAAAGGATAAAAGGATGTAGCCAACCCTCAACGTGGTGAGGAGTCCTCGAATTCGTAGGTTCATCATCAGCCAGCAACCCGAACTTTGCGGTGTTCTTGTACTGTGATGGGCTAAAGTTTGTAAAAGAGAAGTTGATCTTAAAATGAAAAGAATACCAATCCATCATATTTGGAATCTCAAGTTCATTCAAGTTTCACCAAAATACTCAGTTTAATTCTCAGTGGAATAATCTCAAGTTCTAAAAGGGTTCGTTTAAGCATAACAAAATTGCTCGGGTATCGTGAAAACCATGAATCATGTTCTGGCAGAAAACCCGGAATTCGGAAAATGACAAGACAGATTTAAGCCATCGTGGGATTGAAAGATAATGGTGGGACTAACATAGAATGATGGGAAAGAAGAAACAATGGCATGACAATTGCCATGACACGGTGGGTAAAATAAAAGACACGGTGGGATAAAAGAAAGAAAAGAATAAAACATGGTGGAACAAAAAGAAAGGAATAAAACATGAAGGGATAAAATTGGTAATGATAAGAATAAAAAAAAAGGAGATAAATGTGAAAACATAGAAAATAATGTAGAAAATAGTTGAAGATATAGATTGTCTATTGGAGGTCAAGACACCTGATTATGAACCATCGTCCCTCCAATGTTCAATTTTGGCTTATCCGTGAGTGTGAAGAAATGACCAAGCCGTCGTAGATTTTGTTAAAGGGGACCTCGGGCCCAGTCATTTTCACTCTCAAGGTTTTCAACAATAATGCTTATAATACGTATCAAATGGACCTAACATAACTAGGTGACAAATGGTAAAAGGTGATGTGAAGTGAAAAATGCAATGATGGTGATGATGTAAGATTGATGCGAAGCTGAGTGAAGTCTTCAGGCGTAGTGCATCGACCAGCATCTCTTGGTCCATCGTTGTGTTGCCTTCTGATGGAATACAACACCATGAGAATGTTCAGCTGGGTGGTGCTTCCTTTCTTTTCATCGCAAGGTTGGCATGACGTTCCTTGGGTAACACTTATCTCGCTAATTCACCTGTTAGGACTTAAAAGATTGCCTGCACATTTCTGGTTAGTACCCAACAGGCAAAATTGTCATATGAAGCATATTGTTCCTGAAATGAACAATTTAAGTTTTTACTATTAAAATCATCATTTGAAGGTCAAAACAATGTTTTTGATGATGGTATCTTTAGCAAAAAAATGTCATTCTTAACATTATGGACAATTTCTGATTTTTTGAGATTTTTATGAATTTTTCGAATTTTTTGTCCATGTGCCCCCGATCGGGGGCACCTGGCCATGCGCCCTGGGGTGGGGCACCTGGCCATGTGCCCCCAGATGAGAGCACATGCGCCCTGAGGCTTTTTTTTTTTTAGAAAAATTTGTACCTAATCGCCCTTCTCTTTTTGCTTCTTCAGCTCCTGAAAATACTTAATGAAAATGGTTAAATTTTTATCATTACTCATCCCTTTGCCTGTATATCGTATGCCTTGATTTTGAGTCAAAGGGAGGAGCCTTCTTAACAAGGTGGAATAAAACAAATGACTTAAATGAAATAGGGGTAAGGGTTAAGAGAATTTACCTGCCGTGGTGTCAATCTTCTTCTCTTCTACATTGAAATGCCTGAAACACTTGATAGAAAGGGGATTAGATCTTCACCGTGACTCATCCCTTTGCCTATTATGGTCAACTTTGACTTAGGTCAAAAGGGAGAGCCTTCTTAACAAGGTAAATAAAGCAAAATGGATATGCAATGCAGAAATGGAAATATGCATGACAACCAAATAAACATGGATGCAACTAAGGCAATGATCAGGACTAAGCAAAAAAAATTTTTGGATTTCTTGAAAACAATCATTTTTTTTTATTTTCAAAAGTATTCAATTTTTTTTGGATTTTGGAAATATGCAATTTTTTGGATTTTGAAATATTCAATTTTTTGGGTTTTTGAAATATGCATTTTTTTTGGGTTTTTGAAATATGCATTTTATTGGGTTTTTGAAATATGCCTTTTTGTGTTTTTTTGAAATATTCCTTTTTTTATGGAGAAAATGCTAGTATTTGAGACAAGTCATCGGTCTTTGGGGTTTGTCAAGACTCAAGTGGTAGATGCCCCATGCAAAAATAAAGTTCCCTACCTAGAATCCTTCTAACCTTCTTCCTTTGATCGGTTTGGGTTCCACCTGGATTTGGTCGGTTTACCCATCCCTAGGGATTTAAGGAGGAAGAGTATAGAGAAAGTCCTTGATAGGGTTTGAAGATGTTGAGAGGGATTTCTCTACTCTCACCCAAATTACCCATTGGGGTTCGGCCTCTTTGGGTTTTTCTTTCTTTTTTTACTCTTTTCTACATATTTGGACAGGTTTTTTTGACCCGTGGGGACATTGCCCATCTTTTAATGCCTTTTGCCTTAACTATCGTTCTGGGTACTCATTCAGACAGGTTGATCATTTTTCTTTTTCTAACCTGAGGGGTTCATTGCCCATCTTTTGGCACCCTTTTGTACCCTCTGAAACGGCCTGCTACTAAGGTGGGAGTGTTTTCGATACTACCCCTCTCTAATCTTCTCTCCCTATCTTGGACCGAGTAGAAGAGAATAGGGTAAGGGTACTCCTTCCATTTCTAGATTTCTGCCTTGCCTTTCGCAAGTGTTAGGTTGTCTGGATTCTAGGATCGGGAAGTGTTGTGTGTGTAGGATGGTACCTACCCTTGACTTCTCACGAACAACCTAGGATCGATGACTTGAGGTTATACCAGTGGTTTCTCCATTTTTATGGAAAGTACTTTTTGAGGTAAACTCCATTCCAAGGATGATTCAATTTTTCTCCATCTGCATTAGTCAATTCATATGCATTGCCTGGATACTTTTCAATGATTACAAAAGGCCCTTCCCAGTTAGGTTGCAACTTGGAGCGGGGACCCCCTGGCTGAACGAATATGCGTTTGACTACCATCTCACCGATCTCGAATTTTTTATCGACCACCCTCTTTTGATAAAACCTTTTGAGTCTATTCTGATAAGTCCGGGCATGCTCAGCGGCGGCTAGCCTTCTTTCATCCAAGAGTTCAAGCTGTGCAAGGAGAGATTCTCTTCTCTCATCAACAGGAATATCTCTGTCGAGCTGAACTCAGAGAGATAGAAGTAATACTTCGTAAGGGACCACTGCTTCCATCCCATATGCCAAAGCATACGGGGTTTGTCCAGTGGGAGTCCTTACAGAAGTACGATAAGCCCATAGAACATCTACAAGCTTATCAGGCCAGTCGGCAAATTTGCTAGACTTACAAGATTTCTTGATGATTTTGATTAAGGTCTTATTGGTGGCTTCTTCTTGACCATTGCCTTGAGGATAGTATGGTGATGAATGATGCAATGAAACGCGATACCTGTTGCAAAGATCACGCAGATCTTGAGAAAGAAATTGTGGCCCATTATCGGTGACGATGTCGCTGGGGATCCCTAACCTTGCTAGGATGTTGCGCTTGATGAAGGAGCAAACTGTTGAAGCTTTAATCTCCACGAATGCTTCCGCTTCAGCCCACTTTGTGAAGTACTCCATTGCCGTCAGAATGAATGATTTTGAGCACATTTCGGAGTTGAGGACACTCAAGGGGCCAATGATATCAAAAGCCCACATGGCGAAAGGCCATGGGGCATGAATTGAATGGAGGGAAGATGCGGGAGAGTGAATCTTGTCGGCATGGAGTTGACATGAATGACAATGCCGGACAAAGATGGAGCAGTCTTCTTCTAGGGTTGGCCAATAATCTTGTCGGATGATTTTCTTAGCAAGGGCTTGGGCATTCACATGACCACCACAAACTCCAGAATGTGCTTCCTTAAGCACCAACTCAGCTTCTTCTTCATCAAGACATATGAGTAAGATTCCACTTAGGCTTCTCTTATAGAGCACTCCTCCTAGGATTGTATACCTCTGGGATACTCTTCTGATTGCCTTCTTTTCTTTGGTGGATGATTCAGGCGGGTAGGACTAATCTTGGCAATACCTCGCAATCTCGTCATATCAAGGTCTCTCACCTTCTAATTCTTCCAACTCAATTAAGGAGATTTCTTCTTTATCAACACCTTGCATATCCCAATTTGATGGGCAAGGTGTTCAGCAATAGCATAGCCCTTAATTGCCTTCTGTGGGACATAAGTGATATCAAATTGGGATAAGAAACTCTGCCATCGCCCTAACCGATCAGTCAAAACTGTCTTCTCTAACAGAAACTTGATAGGATTGATACGAGCAATGAGCTTGACTTGGTGAGCAAGGAAATATGTTTGAGTTTCCTAACCACCCAAACAAGAGCAGCACATGTCTTTTCTACCACAGTGTACTTCAGCTTACAAACATCAAACATCTTAGACAAGTAATAAGTAGCTCGTTCTTTCCCTTCTTCATCAATTTGTGCAAGGACTGCCCCAAGAGAGTTCTCAAGAACCGAAATGTAGAAGACCAAGGGCTTGTCGGGAATTGATGGTCTAAGTACAGGGGGACTTGCCAGGTATGTTTTCAACCCATCAAACGCCTACTGGCACTTCGAATCCCATTTAAACTCGGCCCCCGCCTTGGTTAACTTATAGAAAGGTTTACACCTTTGGGAATGTTGTGAGATAAACCGGCGAACAAATTGTAGCCTCCCAATCAATCCTCGAAGTTCTTTCATATTCTTCGGAGGAGGCATACCAATGATTGCTTTGGCCTTGTTTGGGTCGATCTCTATGCCCCTTTTGCTTACTATGAACCCAAGTAGCTTTCCTGATGAAACTCCAAATGTGCACTTCTTAGGGTTCATTTTTAGCTTGTATTCTCTGGCTCGTTGCAAAAATTTCCTTAGTACTTCAGAATGATTTTCCCGACTCTTGGACTTGATAACCAAATCATCCACATACACCTCTACAAGGGTGTGCATCATGTCGTGAAAGATAGCCATCATAGCCCTCTGATATGTAGCACCAGCATTCTTTAACCTAAAGGACATGACAACATAGCAATATGTTCCCCAAGGTGTAGTGAATGAGGTCTTCTCTTGGTCCTCCTCAGCTAACCGGATCTGATTGTATCCAGAATAGCTATCCATGAATGAAAGCATTTTAAATCCAGCTGTGTTATCAACCAAAACATCGATATGAGGTAAAGGAAAATCATCCTTAGGACACGCTCGGTTCAAGTCCCTGATATACAAATCCGAATTCGTCCATCCTTCTTCATAACATGGACTATGTTAGCCACCCATTGCGGATACAGGACAACCTTAATAAATTTTGCTTGATGTAGTTTGTCGACCTCTTCTTTCATTTTGAGTGCAATATCAGGGTGGAACCTCCTGAGTTTTTGTTTAACCGGGGTAGTTCCAGGTTTCAATGTTAATCTATGTTCAACCAATGAATTATCTAATCCCGGCATATCTTCATATGTCCATGCGAACGTGTCCTTATATTCTTCCAAAACTTTGATCAAACATTGTTCTTCTGAGGGAGTGAGGTTTGCACTAATGAGGATAGTCTTAGGATCTTCCAGGGTTCCTAAATTCAGTTCCTTGGTCGGTTCATTCCCTGTGGCTGATGGTTCTTCAAATCTTCTAAGTCCAGATGCATATGCATCAGCCAAGTCCTCGATTTCATCCTCGGATTCCGGATCCTTCTCTGATACCACCTCATATACTCCCAAAGTATGATCTATGTTATGCTCATCCTCATATCGGATTTCATCTAGCTGGATGGTATTATCTAAAAAGTTTGGCAGCCTTGCACACTCTACGCATCTCTGTGCCAATTGTTGCAGATTCCTATTTGGAACTCTCTTACCTCTGACTTTCCTATTTCTTAACCTAACTTGACCAACTGAAGATAAAGCTGGAAAGGTGGTATTTACAGTGGAGGGGGGATCGAGTAAATCGATCAATGATTCAGAAAAGAGGGATTCCTGATTGGGAGCACCCTCTGGGATGAGTAGAGACGTCTCCTCAATGGAGATGTGAGTTTCAGAGAAGATGTTTTTTTTTTGGAAATTTCAAGTAAAATGATAGAATGTGTCAGCATGACTCGGGACTTGCTAGAAGATGACTGAATTAATAGAGAAAAAAACTTAAGAATAAAGGGGAAAAAGGGGCTCGTGGGCCCAATGGTAACAGAAAGTGGACACATGGGTCCAAAACTGATAAAAAAAGTAAACGGGTACATGGACCCGATCATAGAAATAAATGGGCGTGTGAGCCCATGTGGGGAAAAGCCCTCAGTTCTGAAGTTGATGAGGGAAGCAAATGGGCAAGCTGGCCCAGTAAGAGTAGAAGGTTGAAGAGGGCACATGGGCCCAAAGTGGGTAAGTGGGCCCTGAAGCCCATCCAAAAGATCTAGAAACAATGGTACGAGGTTCAACCATGGGATTGTTGTATTTGGGCCTCGTGGAATGGTTTTGACTTGGGTGGTATGCTCAACCAGATGATCCAATATTGGTCTGCCCTTGGGTGGTTCTTGATACTCTTCCCCACTTGAGAACAAACTAGTTAAAGATAAGCACAGGTCTTCCAAGTCTTCTTCTTATTCATCTGGAGCCTTTCTTCTCTTGACAGCTATCACGGAACATTTGCCAACTTCAGCCATCATCATGGTCTCCCCTTTGATAAAGAAGGTATGGAGCCCCATGGTATATCCTGGCTGGAAGATCCTCCTTGGGATGGAACCCTCTTCATATCCCAACCCCTGTCTGCGTGGCCTTTTCACAGTTTCAATTGGCTAAGTGATCCCTTGAAGATCCTTGCCTAAACCTCTTCCAGGCTGATAGCCCAATTTCATCATCATCCGCCATCCCACTGTGTCAAATAGAGAGGCGGTCATACATCTGACTTCTGGTAAATCTCCGATTGAGATGTGGGGTTGTATTGACAAACCTAGGGGTGATGTAAAAACATCATTCATCTCATCATTTATAGGCATGCTAGTCACTTTGACCACTTGTCCTTTAAAAGGAAACTTTATGCACTGGTGGTTTGTTGAAGCCACAGCTCCTATTGCCTCCAAGTATGGCCTCCCAAGTATAGCCCGAAAAGTCGGATCTAATTCTAGAATATGAAAATCTGTTGTGACCGTACATGGTCCAAGTTTGACTTCTAGTGTGACCACCCCACGTGTAGACTTCTTGGAGTTGTCATAGGCTGTCACCATGGCACAGGATGGCTTGATTTCTTGCTCAGAAATGCCACACAACTGCAAAGTTTCTGGTGGCATAACGTTTATAGAAGCTCCAGTGTCAACCAAACATGATTTTACTTCGACATTGCAGATGATAACAGCCACATGCAAAGCATATCTCCTAAATTCTAGATCTGTTAATTCTTCCTGAGAGAAAGTGAGTGTTGGGTGCTCACTTCTAGGGGCTAACACTGTAGTGATCTTCTCAGGTGGGAGATCTTCATTCACCATGACCCTTTTCAAGTACTGCTGTAGAATCTCCTGGTGCAGCTTTGATCTTTTGATCAACTCAAGTATGAAAATACGGGCAGGGTTTTATCTAAATGCTTTAACAGATCATAGGCTGTGCCTGGCAATGGTTCTTCCACTTGTTCCTCCTCCACTAGATCCTGCGGTTGAGTACTAGCTTCGGGAAAGAGCCGCTGGAACATCCTCCCACTCCGAAGCACTGGGGCTATTTGGCAGTCGGGTAGAGGTAACGGGTTAACTAGGGTGGGAACAGGTGGTGTAGGTGCAGGTATGGTAGGTAATGGGATCGATGGTTCTGGGATGATGGGGTTAGTTGGTAGAGGGGTAGGATTTGGAGGTGGTAGTGATGGTGATACCGGTGGCCTAATAAGAAGAGACCGGGGTGCGGAAGTGGTTGATGAGTTTAATGAAGGTGTATGTTGTGGGATTGGCTGTGGTGTTGGTGGTATGATAGGTTGGGGTTTTGGAGTGGTAGAGCTCGTAGGCTGGGGGTTCAAGTTTGGTGGTGATTGTGGTGGTCGGATAAGCAAGGGCCGGTGTGTAGCAATGGTTGAAGGAGGTGTAGTTAAGGAGGGGGCTGGCCTAATGATGGGTCGGCAAGAAGAAGTGGCGGCCAGTGGTTGGGTTATTGAGCATTGTGGTAGTTGTGGAGTAGCAAGTGCACAGATTATCTGTCTAGGAGGGTTCCTAGTAGGAGGCCTAGCCGGGTTAACAGGCATGGTTGCATTTTGGTTTTCTAGTTGCCAACCTTGAGCAAGACTGGCATCTCCCTGGACAATGGAGTGTACTAGACCAATTCCTGGGTTTGGATGTGCTGGTGCCGGCGCTGGAGCGGGAGCATGTAATGGGAGCGGATTCTGAACAATCCCCAAGCCAGGTTGTTGTTGCAGTTGAGCCGGTGGACGCTGCCGCTGCTGCTGCCTAGCCTTCATAGCTTGTATGCATTCCCCCAATTGGACCCAATCAATGCTGCCTTGGTCATTCAGATCGTGGATGTAATCCTTGAATTGAAAGCACACTTCTACAGTGTGACCAGGACACCGGTGGTAAGCACAGTATCAGGACATATCTGCGTTTGCTCGCCAAACCTCTCTTTCCTTGGGCAATTCCAACTATTTTTCTGCTATGAGTACATTGAAGATGTCGGTCAAGGAGTAAGGGAGTTGTTGGTAGTTCTCTCTCCTAGGACTTTCCCTTCGTGGTGCTTGATTGGGTGGTGGCGGTGCCCTATTGTAGGCAGGTTGACAAGGTTGCTGGGGTTGTGCTACTGGTTGAGGTGGTTGTTGTGGTTGTCGTGGTTGTTGTGGCCTAACCTGTTGTTGAGGGGGGTAATAGGAAAGGTTTTGGGGTGGGTTTCTGAACTGGTTTTGACAGTGCCCTGGTTCCCCACAATGTTTATAGCTTCGTTGTTGACCACTCCCTCGGTTGTAGGCCCAACTGGTGCAGAGGGGGTTTTCCTGAAGTTTCTAGGTTTGGGATCAAAAGGGTTTATCATGGTGGCATCCTTGAAGTGGGCTTGCAAGTATCGGGCACTGTCATAGAGTTCATTCATTGTGGTAGGACGGTGCATGATCAAGACATTCCTCATGGCAGGTGTAGTGTTGCTAATAAGCATCTTCACTTGTTCCCCTTCAGAAATCACATCTGTCAGTTTCTCTGCCATTCCTCTCCATCGATCAGCAAACTTTATAAAGTCCTCTTCGGGCTTCATCTTCTCGGCAATCAAATCTGTAATGGAGCATGCTGTTGCCACCCGGTCTCTGTATCTTTGCAAGAATTTGGTTTTCACAATATCGAAGTCTCCTACCTCAAAGGAGTCGAGCGAGTAGAACCATTCCAATGCAGACCCTTCTAGTGATCGGCGGAACAAGAAAGCAAGAACCCTACGATCATCTTTCCAGAATGAGGATTCATAGAGAAAATCTTTAAGATAGAGAAAAGGGTTAACAGTACCATTGTAGCGGCGATAAGCTGGTAGCTCAGAAGGTGGCAGGTGTAGGACTGGCAGAGAAGGAATGGAAATCTCAGGAACTGACTTGGAGTCTGTTGGCATCAAATTTTTCCGCTTAGCTTGCTTGATACAAGTTTCAGCAATGCCGAAGCCGGTGCAGAAAATCTGACCCAGATTCGAAAAATTCGTGAATAGATATAAATAGGCTTTGTAAATGCCTTGGCATGGCCTTACATGCTACAAATGGCCAAGATAATGTGCTCATTGCATATCCCCGGTCAAGAGCTTCGCAACGGTGCCCAAAACATGAAAAACGGACAACGGAAGGCTGAAATGACCATTTTGCCCCTGACACTTTGGGACAAATTGGGACTCTAACCTAGAATTCAAACTTTACCACATTGTCAAGATTGGATAGAGCTAGGCAACTCTCAAAACGGATCGAAAATCCGACTCCCGGATGAAGAGATATGCAAGAAAGAGCAAATCTGGACGGAAAGCCGTATGTTCTCGCACTAGGGGCATAATGGTCCGATTAGCTCTGGATCGACCCATGGGTTGAAATTTTCAATTTTCATGACCCAAAACTTTGATCTCGTGAATATTGATGCATGAAAAATAAATTTGGCCAATGGGAGAAGATAATTGCACTCAATTACAGTTTTCGACATTATCGACGGCCAAGATTGCACCGATCAGAGAAATTGGTAAAATCAGTGATCCTGGACAATTTGGGAGATCTCAGCCACATATTTGGATGGATCATAATATCAATGTTCATCAATGATTGTCCCATATTTTTATGATTTAAATTTGGCTATGTTTAATCAATTTTCGGCTGTAATTAATGATAGCCGTCGGATCGGAGTACTGATTAGATGAATGGTCTAGATTGGATCACTCTCTCTCTCTTCCCTCCACTTGGCTGGCCGAACTCCTCCCCATATTCCATGCGCACAATCCCCTACAAGTTAGGGAGCTGGCCGAACTCCTCATCTGATGGGATAGCTAGCAACTTTGGCTTATCTCCCTCAACCACCTCAACAAGCTCAACAACCCTCATGGTTTATCCTTATCCCTCTCAACAACCAACTATGGGTTCTCCTTAGCATCCCCAACCTTCCTTGAGTTATCCTTATCTCCTCCCAACAACCTCCAGCCTTATCTCCTCCTGGAGATGGCGCCCCTCAGCCCCTATAAAAGCCCCCTCAGCTGGCCATGTGCAGGACAAGCTGATCACCCTGCGGAAGCCCTGCCTCCCCTCCCTCTACCCTGCTCCAAGACAGCTTCTCCTTACTTGGACGTCTTCATCAGCAAGTTAGCAACCTCTCCAGCCCCTTTGTGGTGTGCCAAGTGAATAAGAAGAAGGAGAAAAGGCCTCCCTCCAGCAGGCGCGCCAGCAGCAGGTGCAACCAGCCCACCTAATTGGTGTGCCAACTTCAGCAAGTGCAGCAAGCTCTCTTCATTCCTTTTCTCCATCCATCAACATAAGCAAGGAGAATACCCCCTTTTCTCATCCAACAGCAAGAGAATAAGTGTTTGGTGGCACCTTCAGCCCATCATCTTCAACACCACCTGCAGTGCAAGAGAGAAGAAAAAACTGGTGAGTTGAAAAAGTGTGTTCCAATGTAGCCTTTTAATTCAACTCTTCCCCTTCTCTTCTCTACCCCTCTCCATGGTGTCATACCCTCTGAGTAATTCCCATTCATCCCCTTTGAGTGCCCTTCATGTTTGTCTGCAGAAAGTCCCAAGTGTACCCTTTATTTGGCCATCACAAAAACAGCCCCTTGCTGCCCCTTAAAACAGGCCTCTAAACCAGCCCCTTTGTGCACCCTTTTGGCCCTCCATGTTAGCCTCTAAACCTTCTACTATCATGCTTGGTTTGACCCCACTCATGTTCACTTGGACATGCACCTCCTGCCTCCCCCAATCAGGCCCCGAATGGCATGCAAAACAGGCCCCCTTGCTGGCCCAAGTTCTGCCCCCGTTGTGAGCACTCATGTCAGGCCCCTTGATGGTCACCTAGTTTGCCCTATGTGCAACACACCCAATACAGCTCCTACAGCACCCCCAAACAAACCAAACATCCTCTTTGATGTGTGAAAGGAGGGGTGACAGCCCGGGCCTCTTGGAATCCGTCGGACGGGCCAAGAGTTAAGCCGGGTGGCCCTGATTTCTACATGTCAAAATGCCCTTTGTGCATTCCTAAACCAGTCCTAGTTCACACCTAAACCTGCCCCATGTGCAGTCCTACCAAAAGCCCACCTAAACAGCACCTTAGCCAACCCATTCCAGCCCCTCTGAGGTTCACCTACTCCGCTGGTACAACAAGATGTCAAGGTGCAAAAATGGAGTGCAAATCAGGCCAATCAGGCCATGGAGGTGCAAATCAGGCCCATTGGGTCATGAAGCTCAAAGCAGGCCAACCGGGCCATGGAGACATGAAGCTTGAATTGGGCCAACCGGGCCAACATGACATGAAGCCGGCCTTCTCAGGCTATGAGACATGAAGACCAGCCCATTGTGCTGATGAAGCTGGCCCATTGGGCCATGGACACTTAAAATAAACCTTAATTAAATCTGAAGGCAAAATGCCAAAATTAAATAAAGAGTTAGTCCACAACTGGACGCTTCATTGGGCGGCTCATCCGGCATGCACCGGAACGTTGACCCGGGCGTAGGCATGGGACACGCTTCCCACTATAGACGGACCCTTCCCACTACTTGGAAAGTCAAATGACTATGCCTTGTAGGGACGGGTAAAATTTCACACCGATTGGAAAATAAGGCGGCATCTTTGCCAAAATTTTCCCAATCAAGTGGTATTTTACACCAAGTGAAAGGACATTCACACATTTGCACTTCAACGGCATTGAACATGGCATATGGTAACTGCCACATCTGATGTACACCAGCATGAACATGAATATTCAATGAACATTTCAAGTGCCGAGTTGATTGCATGTGACTGGGCATCAACACTAGCCCGACAGACCGGATGTGATGCAAACCGAACAAGAGTTAACCAAATCTAAAATTAACTTAATTAATTCTGAAAATACATTCAAACTAATTTTAAAACATGCTTAAAATGGATCATTAAAATTTTAACATTCAACAAAAATCAGATTTAATACAATCTGGAAGAATTGATTTAATACATTTAATCCATTGGAATTCAATTTCCTAAACAAGTGCAAATCAAATAATCAAACCAATTGAAAAGAACACATGAAGAAAACATTAATGCATATGAAATTCATCTTAAAACGTGTTAAATTTAGATCATTAACAATCTGAAGTTCAAAGTTTAATCACCTTAAACCAAAGTTCAAAACATTTAAAACATACCGAACACACCCGAATCGGTATTAAAACACCAACCAACATAAGAAAATCACATAAAAATGACTCAACACATGTCATTGAAACTTAAACAAGTCAAAATTGATCAACACATTTAAAATGTAAAGTTCAAGCAAAAAATAAAATAATCTTCAACCAATTGAAGTAAAACAAACCAAACAAATTAAACAAGCTCAAAACAAATAACATTTAAATCCAAGTCAAATGGAAATCTGAAATCAACATTTCAAAACACATCAAAATCCATTCATAAATCAAGCATAAATCAACTCCAAACAAAATATAATCAAACTTGTTTTCATCTCATCGGGCCTGAAAGCCTAAGGCCCTTTGTGTTCTTTATACGTTGTGGATGTGCACGCTCTCGTCAAACAAGATCGCTATGGCAGTTAATCAAGGGTGTTCGAGTGTTTGCTCGATGTAAATGAACATCGGATATTCGCACCATCCAATGGAGAGAGGTCAAAAAATATTTTCACAGAACCCGAACCTCGGTTCTATACTCTTCTAATATCACCTGGACTATCTAGTTGTTTTTATGGTCTATCACCTATTTTACTAGAAAATTTAGGTATGATATTTTCAACATTCAAAAACAAATCTTTTAATCACATTTCAAGAATCAAAACGATTCCCGAGGTTCCCACAAATTGGCACACCCGGTGGGACCACCTTTCCCTTCATCTCTCTGCCATAGCAATCTAAGAGGGTGCACATCCACTATCTCTTTAAAAAACTCTCTACATCTGATGAAGTCGGCCTTGTATGTTTTTGCAGGTTCAATGGACTTTGACAACGGTGTTCGTTATTCTGCGGCCTACGTCAATAGCCGTTGCATCAGTGCCATCACTGCTGGCATCACTTTTGGCTGCTTCCCCAAAGTTGTGTTGCACCCTGACCGTCTAGGTGCCGCACTAGAGGAAGCATTAGCTACTGAGGAGGAGGTCCATCCCCTCCAACAACTTCAAATAGCTTCTGCAGATGCTGCCCTACTCTCTGAGGCCTCCCTTCCGAAGTTACCTCAGCCGGCTCCTCTTCAGGAGTCATTTTTAGTGAATATTATCAACGTTAACTCCGGGCCCATGCCCGCATCTCCTCAGTCAGGTCTGCGCAAGCTTCGGCTTGAACATGGCTCCCGTCGTAACTTAGAGCTTGACAATGTACGGTGCCCTTGGAACCGTACCCGCCCAGCCACTTTCATCAAGAATCCTTCTGAGATTAGGGAAGAGAAGCGCCACCGACCGCGGATTATTGTTCTACCCCTTGTCAACCGGTTCGTTGCTCTGAGCCAGTTGGATAATAACTCACTGGCCCCTACTATGCCCGTTATTAAGAATATGCCAACTATACGTGGGAAGAGTCAACCTTCTGCCCGTTCCAAGAAGACCGGCCAACCAGTGGCCGGGGATGCTGTTGAGAGGGGCAGCCCTCAACTAAAAAACTCGAAGACTCGAGCCGATCAGCGGCTCTCAAGATACCAGCTTGGTCGAGGGGCCATTCCTTGGCTTGTCTTCCTTCCTTGGACCAATCAGCAGTCCATGCTGAAGAACCTGCAGGTGCTACCGCCTGCCCCTCAAAAGTTCTACGTGAACGGTCGGTTTGTCGACCAACAATTTATGTCCTCTGCCCAACCGATTGGGGGCAAATTCCCTATGATGTTTTTGGCTCACCCGGCTGACCGATCAGTGGTCCAGCCCAAGAAGACCCAGCAACAGCTGCCTGCCATAGTGAAGACTCTAGCAGTCAGCCCTACTGCTGACTTTTCATTTCAGCGACCAGCTCCGCCTATTGGGGGCATGTTCCCCATTCAAGCTTCTTCCCGCCGAGAGCCCTGGATAGCGGACTCTCCTGCCAACCGGGGGAAAGGATTCAAACCCTCTGTCCTGGTCCCGAAGGTCTGGCACCCTAAGGCCACCTCTGTTCGGCTGAAGGCTCAGTTTGCTCCGCCCCACCGGCGACAATATTATCATTTCAATAACAGCCATGCATACACCACCCTGTGGGACCTGCCCTATAGAAGGGAGTTGGTGCTTCATCAACCGATGTTTCCTGAAGACGCCCCCGAACGTCAAGTGGCACACGGCCCAGCACGCCAAATGTTGGCTTTCACATGTTGCACTGTGGGAGCTAGTCGCCTTGAAGACATACCAGAAGGCTCTCGGATTGCAGCTCATCAACAGCTCACTATCATTACCAATTCCACACACCATCACAACGAGAAAGACACCATGCAGAATGAGGGGAGTGAGGCCATGCCTCCAACCTTGACAATAGAAGACCTTTGGTGTGAGAATCAACGGCTCAAGGCCCTCCTCGCCAATGCTAATTTTCTCCATTCTCGGCCGGCACAAGCATCAGGTGCTGCTGAGGTTTCAGATGGGCCCCGTGTTGCCCAAGGAGAGCTACCGCCTGTAGTACAGCCTCGTCCTGCTGCTCCTATGCAGCCAGCCCCAAGGCCATACATTGACGATGAGGTCTTCATTGCACGTCAATATCAGGCACCAGTGCCTCCACCACCGCAAGAACTCTTGGAGCCCACTCAACGGGTTGTGATAGATTAGATGATTTCTAGGTGGCTTGCACAGCAGAATGATGAACATAGCGTGGTGGACCTTTACCAGGTTCCATTCCCGCCACACCACCAATATGTCAGACTCCCCTCTGACATCTCCAAGGTGCCTAAGTGTTCCAAGTTTGACGGGTGTGGGTCCCCTAGGGAGCATTTGATACTTTACTACACACATATGGGTGAACTAGCACACTGCAAATCGTACTTGCTCAAGTACTTTGGCACCACTCTAACAGGTACAGCCTTTGAGTGGTATTCTAGCTTGAAGCCTGGGTCAGTAGCCGATTGGCCAGATATGCAGAAAAGGTTCATTGAAAGGTTTATCTTCTTTAAGAGGTCACACACCCTGGTGGAGTTGACTACTGTGTCCCAAGAGCAAAATGAGTCAGCAGTAGACTACATTCGTCGCTGGAGAAATATATGCATGAAATGTGTCAATCCCCCTTTGAACGAGGAGGCAATCGCGCTATGCAAAAGGGGCCTACAAGCCGAAATCCAGGAGAAGGTGCTTGGGACAAGAATCCAGACATTTGAAGACTTAAACATTACCATTGCTGACATAGAACACTTCTATGTCAACAACCCTTTAATGACTACACCAAAGCTAATGCCGATGAAAGACAAGCAGCCAGCTTCCCAGAATGTCAACATGGTGGACACCTCTTCCTCCTCAAGGAATAATGGCCCTGGGGGCAAAAAGAAAAATGTTACAAAGCCTCTTCTAAAGACCGTCAATAGTTTGAGGCCACGAGCCTCGTGGGCAGAACGCATGGCCAAGCCATATTCCTTTAGTCGAGAATACTCAAAGAAGCTATTTGACATCTGTATGAAGAATGATTTGATCAGTTTACCACAAATGAAGCATCCCGATGATGCTCAAAGAATTGGGGAGCCTAACTTCTGTCCTTTTCATAGGATGGTTGGGCATGTCATTGAAGACTGCTACCAGTTCAAGGATGTCATCGAGTCTCTGATCAATAATGAGGTCCTTAGCCTTGGTAAACAACTAGTGAGCCCGCCACAGCCTTACTATCAGACTCAGCAGCAAACAGACTTCACCGTTAACACAGTGCATTTTCAATCACCGCACCCTCACACGAGCTCCTCTTATGTCATCCATGCCACGCTAGAGGACAATGTACAGGAGGATCAACAGACTGGGGACACTTTGCGCACTGGTCAAACCTACAAAAAAGATGACCAACGTACAACGAGATGAGGGTGGTGAATCTAGCAGCACAACCCTAGTCTCCAATGAGCTTTCCAAAGAGGAAGATATCATCTTTTGTGGCTCAAACATTGGATGCAGCCCTATCGCGGCACCATCCTCTTCACATGCTTCTAGCATCTTTGATGAAGGAAGCACTTCTCAGACAGGAACAACAACACAACATAGCTAACAAGGGAGTACATCATTTAACCTCACAGTGGCGGACCTCTGGCAGCAAAATCAATAACTTAAGGCCATCTTGGCCAATGCTAGGTTGTTTTCACCCCAAACAACTCAAAGTTCAGGAGCTCTTGAGATCTCCAGGCCCTATGTCACTCAGGTTGGGCCCTCCTTGACAACCCCACTGTGGCCGGTCACTTATCAACAATCAAACCTAGCGGAGTCTTCAAAAGATGAAGCATGCATGATCCCTCATAATCAACCACCCCAAGTGTGCATGGATCTCTCTAAGATGGCTATGATTGAGCAGTTGATCGACTTGAGGCTGTCTCAGCATGAGAAGAGACACAACATAGTAAGTCACCCTCAGTCTACCTTGTGTCACCGGCAACAACATCCTTGTCTTAGTGACCCACCGAGGGGAAGGCTTCATTCAAAGCATGCAAAAAGCAAGCAACCAGCAGCCCGTGGGGGTAACATCGTCAATGCCTCCTCATCAAGGGGCAACAACACTGGGGGCAAGAATGCCACCATGGCTCCCCTTCCAAAGACTCCTTCGACAAGACCCACATGGGAAGAGCGTGCACTGAAGAGGTACTCTTTCCCACAAGAATGCACAAGAAAACTGTTTGACATGTGCATGGAAAACAATTTGATTCACTTGCCTCTAATGAGACGTCCCAACGAGGCTGGAAGGACCCGGAAACCCAACTATTGCCCCTACCATAGGGCCATAGGGTACCCGATTGAGGATTGCTTTCAAGTCAAAGACTTAGTTGAAGCCATGATTCATAATGAGGTCATCGACATGGGAGACCTACTATTGGCCCCTCCTCAACTCCACCATAGAGTCAAGTGGCCAAACAATGCCACCATGAGCACGGTACATCATCAACAACCAGGGACCAGTCAATAGAATGCTTTGTCCAGAAAAAAAAAATATAAAATGGGCTAAAAATGGAGATGCCTGACGGACTTAGTTGGTCGAACACAGTGATCGGCTAAGGGTAAAAATGTCAAAATAATCCAGTCAAGGTGGAAACCTGCAAAGGAGCCTTGAGCAAAATTAGATAACCCTGTTGTGTGAAAATCTCACAATGGGACGCACAGGCAAAATTGAAAAGGGGTCAGCCTGGGTGAAAAATCCACAAAGGAGCAGTCAGGTTGATTTAAAAAAAAATATATCTTGGCCATGGTTAGCTAGTCTCCATGGCTCATAATTAATTTTCAGTCCATCATGATCGGCCCGGTATGCACGGTTTGAAAGGTCATCCAAACTTGTACCATCTTGACCACTCAAGTCATTTTGGTTCACAAAACCTCTATGTCATCCCGACCACTCCGATCTTGATGATCTACAAGAAAAAAAAACATTCTCAAAGTCGTCTGGAACCTTATTCTGGGCAATTTCAAAACCCACACCACCTTGGCTACTCAAACTTTGGTGGTCCAAAGAAAAAGCTTCTCATCCTTGGGACATCAAGCTATTCTTGGGGCCACTACAGCTCCTTTGGATTCATCCCTAAGGCCACAACAGCTCCTTGGGGCATCAAGTTATACTTAGGGCCACTACAGCTCCTTTGGATTTGTCCCTAGGGCCACAACAGCTCCTTAGGACATCAAGCTATCCTTGGGGCCACTACAGCTCCTTTGGATTCATCCCCAAGGCCACAACAGCTCCTTGGAACACCAAGTTATCCTTAGGGCCACCACAGCTCCTTGGAACACCAAGTTATCCTTAGGGCCACCACAGCTCCTTTGGATTCGTCCCTAGGGCCACAACAGCTCCTTGGGACAAAAAAAAGCTATCCTTGGGGCCACTACAGCTCCTTTGGATTCATCCCCAGGGCCACAACAGCTCCTTTAAACATCAAACTATCCTTAGGGCCACTACCGCTCCTTTGGATTCATCCCTAGGGCCACAACAGCTCCTTCAGACATCAAAATTATCCTTAGGACCACTACAGTCTCTTTGGATTTGTCCCTTGGGCCACAACAACTACTTTGGACACAAAACTTATCCCCAAGGCTATTACAACTCATTTGGATATGTCCCTAGGGCCATAACAGTTCCTTCGGACTTAAAAAGCTATCCTTAGAACCACTACAGCTCCTTTGGATATCAAACCTATCCTTACAACCACTACAGTTTCTTTGGATACATCCTTAGGACCACAACAGCTCCTTTGGGCATAAAACTCTTCCTTGGGACATCAGCCCCTTTGAGGCTCCCATTCACCCCTTTGTGGCACTATTAGTCCTACCCTTTGTGTGGACCCCTAGGAAACCAACCCTTTAAGATTTCTTACTGGACCCTTTGTAGTCCACAAACTTTGCCTTGTAGGCAAGCCCGAAATCCCTTAATGTTGTTTTTACAACCTTATTAGGCCCCCAGGCCAGGTTTCCCCTAGCACTTGGATTTGTCTCATATTCACTCGACCCTCATGTCAAGTTGTTTTCCCCTACTTGGATTGGTCTTGCCTTGATTGAAACTCTCTCTGTGTCAGTTTCAAAAATTTGACCCTCATGCTGAGTTGTCTTAGGCACTTCGATTGGTCATATCTTGTTTGAAACCCCTATGAGATAGTTTCAGTATTAGTCCTCCATGCCAAGCAGCCTTCAGCACTTGGATTGGTCTAATCCTGTTCGGAACCTCCTTTGCGTTGGTTTCGCACCTATTTGATTAATCCCTCATGCCAAGTTGCCTTCTGCACTTGGATTGGTCTTATCCTTGTTAGGAACCCCCTCTATGTTGGTTTCTCCACTCACTTGTTTGAAGCCCCTTGATTGGTTTCACAACTTTGGTTGGACCCTCGTGTTGAGTTATCACTAATCTCAACCTGGTTCATTCTATTTGAATACGGCTTGGGGGGAAGCCTTAATTCCCTATATATTAGAGAGAGAGAAAGAAAAGAATGGCATGCCAATCAGGCCCCGAATGGCATGCAAAACAGGCCCCCTTGCTGGCCCAAGTTCTGCCCCCGTTGTGAGCACTCATGTCAGGCCCCTTGATGGTCACCTAGTTTGCCCTGTGTGCAACACACCCAATACAGCTCCTACAGCACCCCCAAACAAACCAAACATCCTCTTTGATGTGTGAAAGGAGGGGTGACAGCCCGGGCCTCTTGGAATCCGCCGGACGGGCCAAGAGTTAAGCCGGGTGGCCCTAATTTCTACATGTCAAAATGCCCTTTGTGCATTCCTAAACCAGTCCTAGTTCACACCTAAACCTGCCCCTTGTGCAGTCCTACCAAAAGCCCACCTAAACAGCACCTTACCCAACCCATTCCAGCCCCTCTGAGGCTCACCTACTCCGCTGCTACAGCAAGATGTCAATGTGCAAAAATGGAGTGCAAATCAGGCCAATCAGGCCATAGAGGTGCAAATCAGGCCCATTGGGTCATGAAGCTCAAAGCAGGCCAACCGGGCCATGGAGACATGAAGCTTGAATTGGGCCAACCGGGCCAACATGACTTGAAGCCGGCCTTCTCAGGCTATGAGACATGAAGACCAGCCCATTGTGCTGATGAAGCTGGCCCATTGGGCCTTGGACACTTAAAATAAACCTTAATTAAATCTGAAGGCAAAATGCCAAAATTAAATAAGGAGTTAGTCCACAACTGGACGCTTCATTGGGCGGCTCATCCGGCATGCAACGGAACGTTGACCCGGGCGTAGGCATGGGACACGCTTCCCACTGCAGACGGACCCTTCCCACTACTTGGAAAGTCAAATGACTATGCCTTGTAGGACGGGTAAAATTTCACACCGATTGGAAAATAAGGCGGCATGCTGCCAAAATTTTCCCAATCAAGTGGTATTTTACACCAAGGGAAGGACATTCACACATTTGCACTTCAACAGCATTGAACATGGCATATGAACTGCCACATCTGATGTACACCAGCATGAACATGAATATTCAACGAACATTTCAAGTGCCGAGTTGATTGCATGTGACTGGGCATCGACACTAGCCCGACAGACCGGATGTGATGCAAACCGAACAAGAGTTAACCAAATCTAAAATTAACTTAATTAAATCTGAAAATACATTCAAACTAATTTTAAAACATGCTTAAAATGGATCATTAAAATTTTAACATTCAACAAAAATCAGATTTAATACAATCTGGAAGAATTGATTCAATACATTTAATCCATTGGAATTCAATTTCCTAAACAAGTGCAAATCAAATAATCAAACCAATTGAAAAGAACACATGAAGAAAACATTAATGCATATGAAATTCATCTTAAAACATGTTAAATTTAGATCATTAACAATCTGAAGTTCAAAGTTTAATCACTTTAAACCAAACTTAAAAACATTTAAAACATACCGAACACACCCGAATCGGTATTAAAACACCAACCAACATAAGAAAATCACATAAAAATGACTCAACACATGTCATTGAAACTTAAACAAGTCAAAATTGATCAACACATTTAAAATGTCAAGTTCAAGCAAAAAATAAAATAAACTTCAACCAATTGAAGTAAAACAAACCAAACAAATCAAACAAGCTCAAAACAAATAACATTTAAATCCAAGTCAAATGGAAATCTGAAATCAACATTTCAAAACACATCAAAATCTATTCATAAATCAAACATAAATCAACTCCAAACAAAATCTAATCAAACTTGTTTGCATCTCATCGGGCCTGAAAGGCTGGGGCCCTTTGTGTTCTTTATACGTTGTGGATGTGCACGCTCTCGTCAAACAAGATCGCTATGGCAGTTAATCAAGGGTGTTCGAGTGTTTGCTCGATGTAAATGAACATCGGATATTCGCACCATCCGATGGAGAGAGGTCAAAAAATATTTTCACAGAACCCGAACCTCGGTTCTATACTCTTCTAATATCACCTGGACTATCTAGTAGTTTTTATGGTCTATCACCTATTTTACTAGAAAATTCAGGTACGATATTTTCAACATTCAAAAACAAATCTTTTAAACACATTTCAAGAATCAAAACGATTCCCGAGGTTCCCACAGAGTCCAGGCGACATCTCAGCTCTTCATCACGATCATTCATCTGGGTGAGTTGATCCATGATTGCCTGGGTGAGAGCAGGTTCTTGGTTTACTGGTGGGGGTATGTGGTTAGAGACATGATTTTGGAATTGAGGAGCTTGACTTGGCAAATTTACTGAAGCTTGTCCCATGACTTGATGGGTCAGGGGAGCAACATGGTTAAAATAAGATGGCTGAACAAATGATGGTTGAACCACAGATGGTTGAACTATAGAGGGTTGAACTACAGATGATTGTGCTAGTGATGGTTGAATCATAGATTGTTGAACAACAGGAGGTTGAACAAAGGGTGATTGAATGAGTGATGGTCGAACCAGAGGACGAGGAGATAAGGCAACTTGATTGGTTTCAGCCTGATCTGAAGCAACTTTGCCCTTCACCATGGATTGTATACGGGCATAGGTTTCTGGGTTGGTATAGAGAGACAACTCCCTAAAGAGTTGTTCAACATCACGAGGAGCAGATGGTTGAGGGACCTCTTGCGCTTCTGACTCAAATAATGAATTAACACGACTATCTGACGGATTTGGTTGATGACCCATCTTATGTTCTCGATGTTCAGCTTGTTCCGCCATTCCAACGTGTCTTCCAGACCTTAGTTGCATTGAACTTTAAGGAGAAAGTAAAATAAACAAGTTGACAAAGTAAACAAAGAACTTTTTTGGTTTTTTAGAATCTTGCAAAAAGTTAGAGGTTTGAATTTTTGTTTGACAAACAAGTGATGCAAAGACTTGAAAGAAAGTTTACGCAATGATTTTGATTAAACCTTAGGTTTATGAATTTGTTAAGAATTGTTCTTTCAACAAATGGGTTAGGATCCTAACTCCAATCTCCAATGACCTAGGTTTCACACAATCTCACCACTTGTAGGTAACATAGGATACTTCGGGTTTTGGTGAGTGGTACAACCAACCCGATCGTGAAGAGAAATACTCCACGTATGAGGAATTACGGAGGCCTTGATGAAAGCCAACCAAGTCAACAAGGAAGGAATATCCCATAAGAGAGGTCAAAATCCACTAAGAGGGTGTTTTGGATGGGAGGGATAAATGGGAGAGTGAGCTCCCTCCTCAAAAAAATGTAAAAGAAAGAGGTAGAGAGAAGGAGAAGAGAATGCAATCAAGTAATAAAACGAGTAATGAGCAAAACATAAACTTAAATAAACAAGCAATCACACATGACAAGCAATTAGAAACAAGACAAGCAACTAGAAACTAGAATCTAGACTTGTTTCTTATGTGAGCCAAATGGAGATAGTGAAAAGGTGATGGAAAGAAGAGGGTTCAGATCTGATAGCCAAGTAAAAGGGTGGTCCACGTGGGGACCGATGTGGGAACTGAGGTAAAAAGTAAAGGTGGTTCACGTGGGAACTGGTTTTGGGTAAAAAAGGGTGGTTCACGTGGGAACTGGTTTGAATGATCAAAAGAGGGCCACGTGGGGCCAATTAAAGGTGAATAAATATCTGATCCAAGTTTGGATAGATCTGAAAAAAAGTGGTTTGGTTCACATGGGAACCGAAGTAAAGAAAGAGATTGGTTCACGTGGGAACCGGTTTAAAAGGAAAAGGGTGGTTCACGTGGGAACCGGTTTAAATAAAATGCAGAAATTAAATGGCATACTTGGCACTTCAGATCTGATGGAAGATGGGTGAAATCAGAAATTTTGAGATGGCATGAAGCTAAGAAAGGTGGAAAGAAGGAAAGACTCACGTGGGAACCGGTCTAGAACTAGAACTAGTTGCAAACAAAACACTAAGCACCCACGGTTGAAAACATTGCTTGTCCCACCGTGGTCGCCACAAAGCTGTTGACTCTGAAAATTCGACGGGGTCCTCTCCTTTTCAGGGAAGTCCGTGAACCTAGATCATCACCTCAAGAGGGGAGGAGAAAAGAAGGAATAAACATCGGAAAGCAACTCTCACCTCGGTCCCACACTCACATTGATCCCCGAACTTTCATCCCTTGGCGTCGCTCGATCACCAAAGAGACGGTTCGGGTCATGTGGGAGGAGAGTGAGAAGAAGGAAATTAAGACATGTGGTCGCCAGGAACTGTGGGTTCCGATTTATAGAATTAAAATGACCGTGTGTACCTTAGCGTGAAGAGTGTGGGTTAAAGCTTCTCCTTCTTCGGCCGGCCGATGAAGAAGAGTCCTCAACGTGTGGGTGCTTGATATTCTATGCAACTAGACAAACAAACAAGTGAAATAGACAATTAGAACTAAACAAGGTGGAGTATATGTAAAGAAAATAACATAAAACCCACAATTGACTAGAAACTGACCGGACTCGGGTTATCTCTAACCCTTTTTTTTTTCGGAATAACAGAATAAAAGTAATGCAAAAAATGTAAAAAATTTATAGGAGGATGGAGAATCATGAAACAAAGATATAGGAAAAAGAACTGAAAGATTCTGAGTTGAATAGAGAAAGATATAGCCAAATCTGGGTTGTCGAAAAAGCCGGCAGCAGTCCAGGATCTGCCAGGCGCGACTTTGCTTATGTGCACGTCACGACCAGCCCCGACCTAGGAATCAAGTGCCGTTGATTGTAAACTGAATAAGACTTGGATAGGAAGAACTTTGATGAAGAGAGGTTAGGTAGAAGACGTCCACACACTGTTGTAGAGGCCGAATAAGAGAGACCTGGCAGATCACCTACAGAACAGCCTTCCTCTCTCTTGAACCGACTTTTCTCTCTCTAAAAACTCGAAATTCTTTCTCTAAAAATCACAAAATCAATGCAGGAGGGAGATTGGACATCTTGAGATGCCTAGGGAGTCATGCTCCTGCCTTTGGAACGACCGGAATCAGAGTTTATTTATAGGAGAACGAATGGCGCGATCAACACTACAAAATAGGAGACCTTGTGGTCTACCCCTGGGCGCATGTGCCCTACCCCCCAGGGCACATGTGCCTCCAAGTGGGGGCGCATGGCACTTTTTCCAAAAAAATCGATCTTATCCGGTCATCTATTCAGCGGTAGAGTCTTGGTGAAAAACTGGTTCCCTCGTGCCTCAAGAGCAGGGCGCATGTGCCCTCAAGTGAGGGCACGAGGTCATGTGCCTCACTAGTAGGGCGCATGGGCACGTGCCCTTGGTCCTGGGCGCATGGGACTATTTTTGCGCGTCCTTCTTCCGTAAGCCATTGCGAACACTCCCGAACTCGGAATTCGACGCCATTTGTTGCGTTGGAAAGATAATAAGCCGAAGAAGCTCTATATGGCATTAGATCAGCCATCACACCCTACAAAACTTCATAATTTTGTCCGGAAGTTAGGGCAGTGAACAGAAGATACGATACTGGTCAGAATGACTTCGACGGCAAACCGGAAAGGCACGGAATGCAACAAAACTTGTCCTAAGTGTGAATATGACCATAACCTTCAATGCATGATCATTAGGCATTGGTCATTCAGCCAATTTCCGTGTTTACACGATTTACGTGTGGCTTTTGCTTGGAAATTATGGCTTTTTGCGGAAAACTTCTGAAAGCATCCGATTTCATTCGGCGAAGCTCCAAATCAACTTTTTAAAGACCCGGAATCATTATAAGGTCAATCACACATGTTACCCTATAAAACATGAGTTTTTATGCTCTGAATTAGGCAAATTTGGCGTGTCTACAATGCCGTGATTAGATAATTCACTAGTTGTACATAGATTAACCTTGAAACCTAGAACTACCCCGGTTAAACAAAAGCTCAGGAGGTTCCACCCTGATATTGCACTCAAAATGAAAGAAGAGGTCGACAAACTACATCAAGCAAAATTTATTAAGGTTGTCCTATATCCGCAATGGGTGGCTAATATAGTCCCTGTTATGAAGAAGGATGGACGAATTCGGATTTGTATAGACTTCAGGGACTTGAACCGAGCGTGTGCTAAGGATGATTTTCCTTTACCTCATATCGATGCTTTGGTTGATAACACAGCTGGATTTGAAATGCTTTCATTCATGGACGGCTATTCTGTATACAGTCAGATTCGGTTAGCTGAAGAGGACCAAGAGAGGACCTCATTTACTACACCTTGGGGAACATATTGCTATGTTGTCATGCCCTTTGGGTTAAAGAATGCTGGTGCTACATATCAGAGGGCTATAATGGCTATCTTTCATGACATCATGCACACCCTTGTAGAGGTGTATGTGGATGATTTGGTTATCAAGTTCAAGAGTCGGGAAGATCATTCTGAGGTGCTAAAGAAAGTTTTGCAACGAGCTAGAGAATACAAGCTAAAAATGAACCCTAAGAAGTGCACATTTGGAGTTTCATCAGGAAAGCTACTTGGGTTCATAGTAAGCAAAAGGGGCATAGAGATCGACCCAAACAAGGCCAAAGCAATTATTGGTATGCCTCCTCCGAAGAATATGAAAGAGCTTCGAGGATTGATTGGGAGGCTACAATTTGTCCGCCGGTTTATCTCACAACATTCCCAAAGGTGTAAACCTTTCTATGAGTTAACCAAGGCGGGGGTCGAGTTTAAATGGGATTCGAAGTGCCAGGAGGCGTTTGATGAGTTGAAAACATACCTGGCAAGTCCCCCTGTACTTAGACCACCAATTCTCGACAAGCCCTTGGTCCTCTACATTTCAGTTCTTGAGAACTCTCTTGGGGCAGTCCTTGCACAAGTTGATGAAGAAGGGAAAGAACGAGCTACTTATTACTTGTCTAAGATGTTTGATGCTTGTGAGCTGAAGTACACTGTGGTAGAAAAGACCTGTGCTGCTCTTGTTTGGGTGGTTCGGAAACTCAAACATTATTTCCTTGCTCACTAAGTCAAGCTCATTGCTCGTATCAATCCTCATCAAGTTTCTGTTAGAGAAGACAGTCTTGACTGATCGGTTAGGGCGATGGCAGAGTTTCTTATCCCAATTTGATATCACTTATGTCCCACAGAAGGCAATTAAGGGCTATGCTATTGATGAACACCTTGCCCATCATCCCATACCCGTCTTTGACCTACTCCGGTCGGAGTTCCCATATGACGAACTAATGTCAGTCCGATCTTCCAATCTTTGGACATTATATTTTGACGGGGGTCTGAACTCTCATGGTAGAGGGGTAGGTATTGTCCTTCTGTCACCTGAAGGTGTCACCATTCCACAGGCTTTTCAGCTTAACCTTCCAGCAACGAACAACATAGCTGAGTATGAAGCCTTGCTGGCCGGGCTGGAGGCCGCTCATTTCCATGGTGCCACCGAATTGAGGGTGATAAGTGATAGTCAATTGATCCTACGCCAGGTCCTATCCAAGTACCGAACTTCTCATCCAAACCTCAAACCCTACCAGGAGCTCACCACCTGCTACATCAAGCTATTCTTCAAACTCACCTTTGTCCATGTCCCCCGTTCTCAGAATATCCTCGCCGATGCCTTAGCTTCACTAGCTTCATCTCTATCTGTCCCACTAGGCAGGCAAGTGTGACTATCCACATCTGTAAGAAGACAATTCCAACAATTGAGGATGGACGTTTTCTAAAGGTTAAAGAGAGGCTCAACAGAAAGGAATACTTAGAACATAAAGAAGAAATCTCCCTAATTGAGTTGGAAGAATTAGAAGTGGGTGAGAGACCTTGGTATGACGAGATTGCGAGGTATTGCCAAGATCAGTCATACCCACCTGGATCAACCACGAAAGAAAAGAAGGCAATCAGAAGAGTATCCTAGAGGTATACAATCCTAGGAGGAGTGCTCTATAAGAGAAGCCTAAGTGGAATCTTACTCAGGTGTCTTGATGAAGAAGAAGCTGAGTTGGTGCTGAAGGAAGCACATTCTGGAGTTTGTGGTGGTCATGTGAATGCCCAAGCCCTTGCTAAAAAAATCATCCGACAGGGTATTATTGGCCAACTCTAGAAGAAGACTGCTCCATCTTTGTCCAGCATTGTCATTCATGTCAACTCCATGCCGACAAGATTCATTCACCCGCATCTTCCCTTCATCCAATTCATACCCCATGGCCTTTCGCCATGTGGGCCTTTGATATCATTGGCCCCTTGAGTGACCTCAACTCCGAAATGCGCTCAAAATCATTTATTCTGATGGCAACGGAGTACTTCACAAAGTGGGCTGAAGTGGAAGCATTCGTGGAGATTAAAGCGTCAACAGTCTGCTCCTTCATCAAGCGCAACATCCTGGCAAGGTTCGGGATCCCCAGCGACATCGTCACTGATAATGGGCCACAATTTCTTTCTCAAGATCTACGTGATCTTTGCAACAGGTATCGCATTTCATTGCATCATTCATCACCATACAACCATCAAGGCAATGGTCAAGCAGAAGCCACCAACAAAACCTTAATCAAAATCATCAAGAAATCTTGTAAGTCTAGCAAATTTGCCGACTGGCCTGATAAGCTTGTAGATGCTCTATGGGCTTATCGTACTTCTGTAAGGAATCCCACTGGACAAACCCCGTATGCTTTGGCATATGGGATGGAAGCAGTGGTCCCTTATGAAGTATTACTTACATCTCTCCGAGTTCAGCTCGACAGGGATATTCCTGTTGATGAGAGAAGAGAATCTCTCCTTGCACAGCTTGAACTCTTAGATGAAAGAAGGCTAGCCGCCGCTGAGCATGCCCGGACTTATCAGAATAGACTCAAAAGGTTTTATCAAAAGAGCGTGGTCAAGAGAAAATTCGAGATCGGTGAGATGGTAGTCAAACGCATATTCGTTAAGCCAGGGGGTCCCCGCTCCAAGTTGCAACCTAACTGGGAAGGGCCTTTTGTAATCACTAAAAAGTATCCAGGTAATGCATATGAATTGACTAATGCAGATGGAGAAAAATTGAATCATCCTTGGAATGGAGTTTACCTCAAAAAGTACTTTCCATAAAAATGGAGAAACCACTGGTATAATCTCAAGTCATCGATCCTAGGTTGTTCGTGAGAAGTCAAGGGTAGGTACCATCCTACACACACAACACTTCCCGATCCTAGAATCCAGACATCCCGACACTTGCGAAAGGCAAGGCAGAAATCTAGAAATGGAAGGAGTACCCTTACCCTATTCTCTTATACTCGGTCCAAGATAAGGAGAAAAGATTAGAGAGGGGTAGTATCGAAAACACTCCCACCCTAGTAGGAGGCCGTCTCAGAGGGTACAAAAGGGTGCCAAAAGATGGGCAATGAACCCCTCAGGTAAGAAAAAAAATGATCAACCTGTCTGAATGAGTACCCAGAATGATATTCAAGGCAAAAGGCACTAAAAGATGGGCAATGTCCCCACGGGTCAAAAACCTGTCCAAATATGTGCCAAATAGAAAAGGGCAAAAAAAAAGAGAAACCCAAAGAGGCCGAACCCCAATGGGTAATTTGAGTGAGAGTAGAGAAATCCCTCTCAACATCTCCAAACCCTATCAAGGACTTCCTCTATACTCTTCCTCCTTAATCCCCTTGGGTAGGGTAAACCGACCAAATCCAGGTGGAACCCAAGCCGATCAAAGGAAGAAGGTTAGAAGGATTCTAGGTAGGGAACTTTATTTTTGCACGTGGCATCTTCCACTTGAGTCTTGACAAACTCCAAAGATCGATGAACTGTCTCAAATACTAGCATTTTCTCTATAAAAAAAGAGGAATATTTCAAAAACCCCAAAAAAAGGAATATTTCAACAACCCAAAAAAAACATGCATATTTTAAAAACCCAAAAAATTGCATATTTCAATATAAAAGAAAGTGAATATTTTAAAAAAAAAATGCATATTTCAAAACCCAAAAACATACATATTTCAGAAATCCAAAAAAATTGCATAATTCAAAATCCAAAAAATTTGAATATTTCAAAATCCAAAAAAAATTGAATATTTCTAAGAAAACCCCCAAAAAAATTTGTTCAGTCATAATCATTGTCTTAGTTGCATCCATGCTTATTTGATTGTCATGCATATTTTCATTTCTGCATTGCATATCCATTTTTTTAATTACCTTGTTAAGAAGGCTCTTCCCTTTGACCTAAGTCAAAGTTTACCATAATAGGCAAAGGGATGAGTCACGGTGAAGATCTAAACCCCTTTCTATCAAGTGTTTCAGGCATTTCAATGTAGAAGAGGAGAAGATTCACACCACGGCAGGTAAGTTCTCTTAACCCTTACCCCTATTTCATTTAAGTCATTTGTTTTATTCCACCTTGTTAAAAAAGGCTCCTCCCTTTGACTCAAAATCAAGGAAAATGATATATAGGCAAAGGGATGAGTAATGATGAAAATTTAATCATCTTTGTTAAGTGTTTTTAGGAGCTGAAGAAGCAAAAAGAGAAGAGCGATCAGGTACAATTTTTTTCTGAAAAAAAATAAAAAATAAAATTGCCTCAGGGCGCATGTGCCCTCATCTGGGGGCACATGGCCAGGTGCCCCACCCCAGGGTGCATGGCCAGGTGCCCCCGATCGGGGGCACATGGACAAAAAAATTCAAAAAATTCATAAAAATATCAATAAATCAGATTGTCTATAATGTTAAAAGTTACATTTTTGATAAAGGAACCATCATCAAAAAACATTGTTTTAACATCCAAATGATGGTTCTAATAGTAAAATCTTCAGTTGATCATTTCAGGAACAATCTGCTTCATATGACAATTCTGTCTGTTGGGTATTAACCGGAAGTGTGCAGGCAACCTTTTAAGTCCAACAGGGAATTGGTGAGATCGGTGTTCCGGAAGGAGCGTCATGCCAGCTATGCGACGAAAAGAAAGGGAGCGCCACCTAGTCAAATATTATCATGGCGCTGATGAATCAGGCGGTCGATGCAAGTTGATAGACCACGCCTGAAGACTTCACTCAGCTTCGCATCAACCTCACATCATCACCATCACTTCATTTTGCACTTCACATCACTCTTACCATTTGTCACCTAGTTATGTTAAGTCCATTCGATACGTATTATAAGCATTATTGTTGAAGACCTTGAGAGTGAAAATGACTGGGCCCGAGGTCCCCTTCAACAAAATCTACGACGGCTTGGTCATTTCTTCACACTCACGGATAAGCCAAAATTGAACATTGCAGGGATGATGGTTCCTAATCGGGTGTCTTGACCTCCAAAAGACAATCTATATCTTCAACTATTTTCAACATAATTTTCTATGATTTCACATCCATCTCCTTTACTAATTTTATCCCTTCATGTTTTATTCCTTTCTTTTTATTCCACCATGTTTTATTCTGTCCTTTTTTTTATCCCACCGTGTCTTTTATCCCACCCCACCATGGCAATTGTCATCCCATTGCTATTCTTCTTTACCATCATTCTATGTTAGTCCCACCATTATCTTTCAATCTCACTATGGCTTAAGTTTGTTTTGTCGTTTTTCGAATACTTAATTTTCTGCTAGAGCGTGATTCATGGTTTTCACGATACCCGAGCAATTTTGTTATGCTTAAAACAAACCCTTTTAGAATTTGTGGTTCTTCCACTCAGAATTAAACTGAGTATTTTGGTGAAACTTGAATGGAACTTGTGATTCCAAATATGATGGATTGGTATTCTTTTCATTTTAAGATCAACTTCTCTTTTAAAACTTTAGCCCATCACAGTACAAGAACACCGCAAAGTTCGGGTTGCTGACTGATGATGAACCTACGAATACGAGGACTCCTCACCATGCTGAGGGTTGGCTACATCCTTTTATCCTTTATCATTTACTTTTTCATCTCTCATGCTAAGGGCATGTCTTTTACCAGTCAATTATATGAGGTTTTGATAGAACATGAAAGTGATCTAGAATACTCAGAGAGATTCATTTTGCTGGATCAGGTAGATAAGCGTGTCTATATCTACACCTTGATGCCACCTTTTCAGTCCATCATCATTCTATTTCACTACATTCATCTATTCTCACTTCCATTCCATGCCATTCCCTTACAAAGCCGACATCAAGGCGAGGCAAGCTGTAGACACGCCAAATTCACCCAATTCAGAGCATAAAACTCATGTTTTATAGGGTAACAGTATGATTGACCTTATAATGATGCCGAGTCTTTTAAAGTTGATTTGAAGCTTCGTCGAATGAAATCAGATATTTTTCGATGTTTTCCACAAAAATCTGTAATTTCCGAACGAAAGCCACACGTAAATCGTATAAACACGGAAGTTGGCTGAATGACCAATGCCTAATGGTCATGCATTGAAGGTTATGGTCATATTCACACCCCGGACAAGTTTTGTTGCATACCGTGCCTTTCCGGTTTGCCGTCGGAGTCATTTTGACCTGTATCGGATCTTCTGTTCACTGCCCTAACTTCCAGATAAAATTATGAAGTTTAGGAGGATTTTATGGCTGATAGGATGCTATATAAAGCTTCTTCAGCCTGTTATCTTTCCAACGCAACAAACGGCGTCGAATTCTGAGCTCGGGAGTGTTCGCAATGGTTTTCGGAAGAAGAACGCGCAAAAATAGTCCCATGCGCCCGGGTTCCTGGTCACATGCGCCCGGGACCCAGGGCACGTGCCCATGCACCCTACCAGTGAGGCATGTGACCTCGTGCCCTCAATTGAGGGCACATGCGCTCTACCCTGGAGGCACGAGGGACCCAGTTTATCACCGGGACTCTACCACTGAACCGATCGACAGGATAAGACCATTTTTTTCGGGAATAGTGCCATGCGCCCTCACTGGGGGGCACATGCGCCCCTCAGTGGGGCGCATGCGCCCTGCACCAGGGTGCATGCGCCCAGGGGTAGGGCGCAAGGTCCCCTATTTTTTAGTCTTGATGAGACCGTCTGTTCTCCTATAAATTAACTCTGATTCCGGTCATTCCAAGGGCATGAGCACGACCCCCCAGGCATCTCAGGACGTCCAAACTCCCTCCTGCATTGATTTTGTTATTTTTATAGAGAGAGTTTCGAGTTTTTAGAGAAAGAAAAGTCGGTTTAAGAGAGAGGAAGGCTGTTCTACGGGTGATCTGCCAAGTCTCTCTTCTTAAGCCTCTACAGCAGTGTGTGGACGTTTTCTGCCCAAACTATCTTCATCAAAGTTCTTCATCTCCAAGTCTTCTTGAGTTTTCAATCAATGGCACTTGATTCCTTGGTTTGGGCTGGTCGTGACGAGCGCAGAAGCAAAGTCGCGCCTGGCAGATCTTGGACTGCTGCTCGGCTTTTTCGACAACACAGATTTGGCTATATCTTTCTCTATTCAACTCAGAATCTTTCTGATCTTTTTTCTATCTCTTTTTTTAGTGATTCTACACCCTCCTATCATTTTTTATATTTTTTTGCATTACTTTTATTCTGTTATTCATAAAATAAAAAAAAGGGGTTAGAGATAACCCGAATCCGGTCAGTTTCTAGTCAGTTGTGTGTTTCATGTCATTCTCTTTACATATACTCCACTTTGTCTAGTTCTAATTGTCTATTTCACTTGTTTGTTTGTCTAGTTGCACAGAATATCAAGCACCCACCACGTTGAGGACTCTTCTTCATCGGCCGGCCGAAGAAGGATAAGCTTTAACTCACATTCTTCACGCTAAGGTACACACGGTCAATTTTAATTCTATAAATCGGAACCCACGGTTCCTGGAAACCACATTTATTTCTTCTCACCTTCTTCCCACATGACCCAAACCGTCTCTTTGGTGATCGAGCGACGCCAAGGGATGAAAGTTCGGGGATCAATGTGAGTGTCGGACAGAGGTGAGAGTTACTTTCCGAGTTTTATTCCTTTCTTTTCTCATCCCCTCTTGAGGTGACGATCTGGGTTCACGGACTTTCCTGAAAAGGAGAAGACCCCGTCGAATTTTCAGAGTCGACAATGTTGAGTAGGGAGAACACTGCAAGTGACTACAGAAAAGACAAAGATCTGATTACACAATCAAGTACTATAACAATAAAACAAAGCAGCTACAACAAAAAAAGATTAAGCCTGCTACAGATATCAGTGCCTGCTGCTACCCTCTCTAGGAGAGCGACCACGTGGAGGAATCATGGTAGCCGTGTCCGCCAAAGCTGCTGCAGCTGCCTCATTGCGGCGACCGTTTGAAGAAGTGGCCAAGAACGCAGAAGCATCGGGCTCATGGCTCTTGCTCTGGCCACTCTGCCCCCTACTGGCTTTGGCCGTGGTGACCCCGGCTATGAGCGGCGGCGCCACTCCGGTGTGTACCACTCTGATGAGAGCTACTCTGGTGGGTGCAACTCTGGCTCGGCTATGGAGGGACGCCCTGGCGGTAGACCCATAGTGTCGCCTCTGCTGCCGACAAACGAACCTGCGACTGTAGGTGCTGTAGACATGCCAAATTTGCCTAATTCAGAGCATAAAACTCATGTTTTATAGTGTAACATGTGTGATTGACCTTAGAATGATGCCGGGTCTTTAAAAGTTGATTTGGAGCTTCGCCGAACAAAATTGGATGCTTTCCAAAGTTTTCCGCAAAAAGCCGTAATTTCCGAGCGAAAGCCACACGTAAATCATGTAAACACGGAAATTAGCTGAATGACCAATGCCTAATGATCATGCATTGAAGGTGGTTATGGTCATATTCACACCCCGGACAAGTTTTGTTGCATACCGTGCCTTCCCGGTTTGCCGTCGGAGTCATTTTGACCTGTATCGGATCTACTGTTCACTGCCCTAACTTCCAGACAAAATTCTGAAGTGTTGGAGGGTGTTATAGATAATCTGATTCTATAAAGAGATTCTTTGGCCTGTTATCTTTCCAACGCAACAAACGGCGTCGAATTCCGAGTTCGGGAGTGTTTGCAATGGCTTCCGGAAGAAGGACGCGCAAAAACAGTCCCATGCGCCCGGGTCCCTGGTCACATGCGCCCAGGACCCAGGGCACGTGCCCATGCGCCCTACCAGTGAGACACGTGACCTCGTGCCCTCACTTGAGGGCACATGCGCCCTGCCCTTGAGGCACGAGGGAACCAGTTTTTCACCGGGACTCTACCACTGAACCGATCGACCGGATAAGGTTGAATTTTTCAGGAACAGTGCCATGCGCCCCCACTGGGAGGCACATGCGCCCCTAAGTGGGGCACATGCTCCCTGAACCAGGGTGCATGCGCGTAGGGCGCAAGGAGCCCTATTTTTTAGTCTTAATTGCGCCGTTCGTTCTCCTATAAATTGACTCTGATTCTGGTCGTCCCAAAGGCATGAGCACGACCCCCCAGGCATCTCAAGACATCCAAACTCTCTCCTGCATTGATTTTGTGATTTTTAGAGAGATAATTTCGAGTTTTTAGAGGGAGAAAAGTCGGTTCAAGAGAGAGGAAGGCTGTTCTGCAGGTGATCTGCCAAGTCTCTCTTCCTAGGCCTCTACATTAGTGTGTGGACGTCTGATGCCAAAGCTATCTTCATCAAAGTTCTTCATCTCCAAGTCTTCTTGAGTTTTCAATCGACGGAACTTGATTCCGAGGTTGGGTCTGGTCGTGACGAGCGTAGAAGAAAAGTTGCGCCTGGCAGATCCTGGACTGCTACTCGGTTTTTTCGACAACCCAGATTTGGCTATATCTCTCTCTATTCTGCTCAGAATCTTTCTGTTCTTTTCCCTATCTCTTTGTTTCGTGATTCTCCATCTTCCCATCATTTTTTTACATTTTTTTGCATTACTTTTAGTCTTTTATTCTGAAAATAATAAAAGAGGGGTTAGAGATAACCCGAATCCGGTCAGTTTCTAGTCAATTGTGTGTTTCATGTCATTTCCTTTACATATACTCTACTTTGTCTAGTTCTAATTATCTTTTTACTTTTTTATTTGTCTAGTTGCACAGAAGATCAAGCACCCACCGCGTTGAGGACTCTTCTTCATCGGCCAGCCGAAGAAGGAGAAGCTTTTACCCACATTCTTCATGCTAAGGTACACACGGTCAATTTTATTTCATAAATCGGAACCCACGGTTCCTGGCGACCACATGTTTTAGTTTTTATTCTTCTCACCCTCCTCCCACATGACCCGAATAGTCTCTTTGGTGATCAATGTGAGTGTGGGACCGAGGTGAGAGTTGCTTTCCGTGCTTTATTCTTTTCTTTTCTCATCCCCTCTTGAGGTGACGATCTGGATTCATGGACTTCCCTGAAAAGTAGAGGACCCCGTCGAATTTTCAGAGTCGACAGGTGTATCTGCTCCAAAGATCGCTTGGCCTGGCTATGCTAGCGCTCCATCTCGCGCATGGCTCTCTCATGCTGAAGACGGAGATCCGAGACAATTATCTGGGAACGAAGATCGGCAGGTGTAGACCACCATGTCTCCACCATGGCCTCCAAAGACTGTATACGAGAGGACAAAGTACTCTGAAGCTCAGCAACCTGGAAGAAGAAGAAGAATATGAACCAAGAAAAATCAACAACCAGAATAGAGAAAATGAAAGATACCTCTGCCTCCTTGGTCATCAGGGCCTCTCTCGCCTCACTAAGATGCTGGCGGAGCTCAGCCACCTCTTCCGTCGACAGAGTGTAGATACGCGAATTCGGCCGGATTATAGAGAGTACAATCTCATTCTAATAGATAACACTTGTATTTTCTCAATCAGGGAAGTCGGTTTGACATAAAAATTACCAAATTTTAGAAAATCTGGAGGCGTCCTGATATCGCGACGCCAGGCAGTGTGTCAGCCGTAGGTCGCCGGTGCTCCCCTGTCAGAGCACCGGGATTTTCGCCGACGACTGACACCTGACACCTAGTGTGATAGGTGGCGGTCAGTATGGCCGGGCATGCTGTCCCGCCGATTTTTCAGTGCATTTGAAGGTGCTGCGAATCTGGGACGCCAAGTGTCCCCCTATCGGAGCACTTTAGCCATCCCGCGGATCTATAAAAGGAGACCCTTCTTCCACATTCAAGAGGTTCCAAAAAAAGATTCCCAGTTTTTCACCGGTACTCTACCACTGTACCGATCGACTGGATAAGGTTGAATTTTTAGGGAATAGTGCCATGTGCCCCCACTGGGAGGCACATGCGCCCCTCAGTGGGGCGCATGCGCCCTGGGGTAGGGCGCAAGGAGCCCAATTTTTTAGTCTTGATCGCGCCGTTCGTTCTCTTATAAATTGACTCTGATTCTGGTCGTTCCAAAGGCATGAGCACGACCCCCCAGGCATCTCAAGACGTCCAACCTCCCTCCTGCATTGATTTTGTGATTTTTAGAGAGAGAATTTTGAGTTTTTAGAGAGAGAATAGTCGGTTCAAAAGAGAGGAATGCTGTTCTGCAGGTGATCAGCCAGGTCTCTCTTATTCGGCCTCTACAGAAGTGTGTGGACGTCTTCTGCCAGAGCTCTCTTCATCAAAGTTATTCCTCTCCAAGTCTTCTTGAGTTTTCAATTGACAGCACTTTATTCCAAGGTCGGGGCTGGTCGTGACAAGTGCAGAAGAAAAGTCGTGCCTGGCAGATCCTGGACTGCTGCTCGGCTTTTTCGACAAACTAGATTTGGCTACATCTCTATGTTCTTTTCCTATCTCTTTGTTTAGTGATTCTCCATCTTCCCATAATTTTTTTTACATTTTTTTCATTACTTTTAGTCTGTTATTCTGAAAATAAAAAAGAGGGGTTAGAGATAACCCGAATCCGCTCAGTTTCTAGTCAATTGTGTGTTTCATGTCCTTTCCTTTACATATACTCCATTTTGTCTAGTTCTAATTATATTTTTACTTGTTTATTTGTTTAGTTGCACAGAAGATCAAGCACCCACCGCGTTGAGGACTCTTCTTCATCGGCCGGCCAAAGAAGGAGAAGCTTTAACCCACATTCTTCATGCTATGGTACACATGTCCAATTTTATTTCATAAATCGGAACCCACGGTTCCTGGCGACCACATGTTTTAGTTTTTCTTCTTCTCACCCTCCTCCCACATCACCCGAACCGTCTCTTTGGTGATCGAGCGATGCCAAGGGATGAAAGTTCGGGGATCAATGTGAGTGTGGGACCGAGGTCAGAGTTGCTTTCCGTGCTTTATTCTTTTCTTTTCTCATCACCTCTTGAGGTGACGATCTGGATTCATGGACTTCCCTGAAACGTAGAGGACCCCGTCGAATTTTCAGAGACAACAGGTGTATCTGCTCCAAAGATCGCTTGGACTGGCTATGCTGGCGCTCCATCTCGCGCATGGCTCTCTCATGCTGAAGACGGAGATCCGAGACAATTATCTGGGAACGAAGATCGGCAGGTGTAGACCACCATGTCTCCACCTTGGCCTCCAAAGACTTTATACGAGAGGACAAAGTACTCTGAAGCTCAGCAACCTGGAAGAAGAAGAAGAATATGAACCAGGAAAAATCAACAACCAGAATAGAAAAAATGAAAGATACCCCTGCCTCCTTGGTCGTTAGGGCCTCTCTCGCCTCACTAAGATGTTGGCGGAGCTCAGCCACCTCTTCCCTCGACAGAGTGTAGATACGCGAATTCGGCCGGATTATAGAGAGTACAATCTCATTCTTATAGATAACACTTGTATTTTCTCAATCAGGGAAGTCGGTTTGACATAAAAATTACCAAATTTTAGAAAATATGGAGGCGTCTTGATATCGCGACGCCAGGCGTAGCGACATCAGAGCGCCTGGCATTTCCTGCCATTTCACCCCTTTTCTGACTAGCCAACAGTATGTCAGAGTCGTACGAAGATGCAGACGCTCCATTGCCAAAGCACCTGGATTTCCACTGGCCAACTGACACTGCAGGCTCCGCGTGCGCCGAATTTGTAGTGTGTCAGCCGTAGGTCGCCGGTGCTCCCCTGTCAAAGCGCCGGGATTTTCGCCGACGACTGACACCTGACACCTAGTGTGATAGGTGGCGGTCAGTATGGCCGGGCATGCTGTCCCGCCGATTTTTCAGTGGATTTGAAGGTGCTCCGAATCTGGGACGCCAAGTGTCCCCCTATCGGAGCACTTTAGCCATCCCGCGGATCTATAAAAGCAGACCCTTCTTCCACATTCAAGAGGTTCCAAAAAAAGATTCCAAGTTTTTCACCGGGACTCTACCACTGTACCGATCGACTGGATAAGGTCGAATTTTTAGGGAATAGTGCCATGTGCCCCCACTAGGAGGCACATGCGCCCCTCAGTGGGGCGCATGCGCCCTGGGGTAGGGCTCAAGGAGCCCAATTTTTTAGTCTTGATCGCGCCGTTCGTTCTCTTATAAATTGACTCTGATTCTGGTCGTTCCAAAGGCATGAGCACGACCCCCAGGCATCTCAAGACGTCCAACCTCCCTCCTGCATTGATTTTGTGATTTTTAGAGAGAGAATTTTGAGTTTTTAGAGAGAGAATAGTCGGTTCAAAAGAGAGGAATGCTGTTCTGCAGGTGATCAGCCAGGTCTCTCTTATTCGGCCTCTACAGAAGTGTGTGGACGTCTCCTGCCAGAGCTCTCTTCATCAAAGTTATTCCTCTCTAAGTCTTCTTGAGTTTTCAATTGACAGCACTTTATTCCAAGGTCGGGGCTGGTCGTGACGAGCGCAGAAGAAAAGTCGTGCCTGGCAGATCCTGGACTGCTGCTCGGCTTTTTCGACAAACTAGATTTGGCTACATCTCTATGTTCTTTTCCTATCTCTTTGTTTAGTGATTCTCCATCTTCCCATAATTTTTTTTACATTTTTTTCATTACTTTTAGTCTGTTATTCTGAAAATAAAAAAGAGGGGTTAGAGATAACCCGAATCCGATCAGTTTCTAGTCAATTGTGTGTTTCATGTCATTTCCTTTACATATACTCCACTTTGTCTAGTTCTAATTATATTTTTACTTGTTTATTTGTCTAGTTGCACAGAAGATCAAGCACCCACCGCGTTGAGGACTCTTCTTCATCGGCCGGCCAAAGAAGGAGAAGCTTTAACCCACATTCTTCATGCTGTGGTACACACGGCCAATTTATTTCATAAATCGGAACCCACGGTTCCTGGCGACCACATGTTTTAGTTTTTCTTCTTCTCACCCTCCTCCCACATGAACCGAACCGTCTCTTTGGTGATCGAGCGATGCCAAGCGATGAAAGTTCGAGGATCAATGTGAGTGTGGGACCGAGGTGAGAGTTGCTTTCCGTGCTTTATTCTTTTCTTTTCTCATCCCCTCTTGAGGTGACGATCTGGATTCATGGACTTCCCTGAAAAGTAGAGGACCCCGTCGAATTTTCAGATTCGACAGGTGTATCTGCTCCAAAGATCGCTTGGCCTGGCTATGCTGGTGCTCCATCTCGCGCATGGCTCTCTCATGCTGAAGACGGAGATCCGAGACAATTATCTGGGAACAAAGATCGGCAGGTGTAGACCACCATGTCTCCACCTTGGCCTCCAAAGACTGTATACGGGAGGACAAAGTACTTTTAAGCTCAGCAACCTGGAAGAAGAAGAAGAATATGAACCAAGAAAAATCAACAACCAGAATAGAGAAAATGAAAGATACCTCTACCTCCTTGGTCGTCAGGGCCTCTCTCGCCTCACTAAGTGCTGGCGGAGCTCAGCCACCTCTTCCCTCGACAGAGTGTAGATACGCGAATTCGGCTGGATTATAGAGAGTACAATCTCATTCTTATAGATAACACTTGTATTTTCTCAATCAGGGAAGTCAGTTTGACATAAAAATTACCAAATTTTAGAAAATCTGGAGGCGTCCTGATATCGCGATGCCATGCGTCGCGACGTCAGAGCGCCTAGCATTTCCTGCCATTTCACCCGTTTTCTGACAAGCCAACAGTATGTCAGAGTCGTACGAAGATGCAGGCGCTCGTTGCCGAAGCACCTGGATTTCCACCGGCCAACTGACACTGCAGGCTCCGCGTGCGCTGAATTTGCAGTGTGTCAGCCGTAGGTCGCCGGTGCTCCCCTGTCAGAGCGCCGGGATTTTCGCCGACGACTGACACCTGACACCTAGTGGGTAGGTGGCGGTCAGTATGGCCGGGCATGCTGTCCCGCCGATTTTTCAGTGGATTTGAAGGTGCTCCGAATCTGGGATGCCAAGTGTCCCCCTATCGGAGCACTTTAGCCATCCCGCGGATCTATATAAGAGGTTCCAAAAAAAGATTACCAGTTTTTCACCGGGACTCTACCACTGTACCGATCGACTGGATAAGATCGAATTTTTAGGGAATAGTTCCATGTGCCCCCACTGGGAGGCACATGCGCCCCTCAGTGGGGTGCATGCGCCCTGCACCTGGGCGCATGCGCCCTGCACCTGGGCGCAAGGAGCCCAATTTTTTAGTCTTGATCGCGCCGTTCGTTCTCTTATAAATTGACTCTGATTCTGGTCGTTCCAAAGGCATGAGCACGACCCCCCACGCATCTCAAGACGTCCAACCTCCCTCCTGCATTGATTTTGTGATTTTTAGAGAGATAATTTCGAGTTTTTAGAGTGAGAAAAGTCGGTTCAAGAGAGAGGAAGGCTGTTCTGCAGGTGATCTGCCAAGTCTCTCTTCCTAGGCCTCTACAGCAGTGTGTGGATGTCTGATGCCAAAGCTATCTTCATAAAAATTCTTCATCTCCAAGTCTTCTTGAGTTTACAATGGACGGAACTTGATTCCGAAGTTGGGGCTGGTCGTGACCAGCGTAGAAGAAAAGTTGCGCCTGGCAGATCCTGGACTGCTACTCGGCTTTTTCGACAACCCAGATTTGGCTATATCTCTCTCTATTCTGCTCAGAATCTTTCTGTTCTTTTTCCTATCTCTTTGTTTCTTGATTCTCAATCTTCCCATCATTTTTTTACATTTTTTTGCATTACTTTTAGTCTTTTATTCTGAAAATAATAAAAGAGGAGTTAGAGATAACCCGAATCCGGTCAGTTTCGAGTCAATTGTGTATTTCATGTCATTTCCATTACATATACTCTACTTTGTCTAGTTCTAATTATCTTTTTACTTTTTTATTTGTCTAGTTGCACAGAAGATCAAGCACCCACCGCGTTGAGGACTCTTCTTCATCGGCCAGCCGAAGAAGGAGAAGCTTTTACCCACATTCTTCATGCTAAGGTACACACGGTCAATTTTATTTCATAAATCGGAACCCACGGTTCCTGGCGACCACATGTTTAAGGTTTTATTCTTCTCACCCTCCTCCCACATGACCCGAATAGTCTCTTTGGTGATCAATGTGAGTGTGGGACCGAGGTGAGAGTTGCTTTCCGTGCTTTATTCTTTTCTTTTCTCATTCCCTCTTGAGGTGACGATCTGGATTCATGGACTTCCCTGAAAAGTAGAGGACCCCGTCGAATTTTCAGAGTCGACAGGTGTATCTGCTCCAAAGATCGCTTGGCCTGGCTATGCTGGCGCTCCATCTCGCGCATGGCTCTCTCATGCTGAAGACGGAGATCCAGGACAATTATCTGGGAACGAAGATCGGCAGGTGTAGACCACCATGTCTCCACCTTGGCCTCCAAAGACTGTATACGAGAGGACAAAGTACTCTGAAGCTCAGCAACCTGGAAGAAGAAGAAGAATATGAACCAAGAAAAATCAACAACCAGAATAGAGAAAATGAAAGATACCTCTGCCTCCTTGGTCGTCAGGGCCTCTCTCGCCTCACTAAGATGCTGGCGGAGCTCAGCCACCTCTTCCCTCAACAAAGTGTAGATACGCGAATTTGGCCGGATTATAGAGAGTACAATCTCATTCTTATAGATAACACTTGTATTTTATCAATCAGGGAAGTCGGTTTGACATAAAAATTACCAAATTATAGAAAATCTGGAGGCGTCCTGATATCGCGTCGCCAGGCGTCGCGACATCAGAGCGCCTGGCATTTCCTGCCATTTCACCCCTTTTCTGACTAGCCAACAGTATGTCAGAGTCGTACGAAGATGCAGGTGCTCCGTTGCCGAAGCACCTGGATTTCCACTGGCCAACTGACACTGCAGGTTCCGCGTGCGCCGAATTTGCAGTGTGTCAGCCGTAGGTCGCCGGTGCTCCCCTGTCAGAGCGCCGGGATTTTCGCCGACGACTGACACCTGACACCTAGTGTGGTAGGTGGCGGTCAGTATGGCCGGGCATGTTGTCCCGCCGATTTTTCAATGGATTTGAAGGTGCTCCGAATCTAGGACGCCAAGTGTCCCCCTATCGGAGCACTTTAGCCATCCTGCGGATCTATAAAAGGAGACCCTTCTTCCACATTCAAGAGATTCCAAAAAAAGATTCCCAGTTTTTCACCGGGACTCTACCACTGTACCGATCGACTGGATAAGGTCAAATTTTTAGGGAATAGTGCCATGTGCCCCCACTGGGAGGCACATGCGCCCCTCAGTGGGGCGCATGCGCCCTGGGGTAGGGCGCAAGGAGCCCAATTTTTTAGTCTTGATCGCGCCGTTCGTTCTCTTATAAATTGACTCTGATTCTGGTCGTTCCAAAGGCATGAGCACGACCCCCCAGGCATCTCAAGACGTCCAACCTCCCTCCTGCATTGATTTTGTGATTTTTAGAGAGAGAATTTTGAGTTTTTAGAGAAAGAAAAGTCGGTTCAAAAGAGAGGAATGCTGTTCTGCAGGTGATCAGCCAGGTCTCTCTTATTCGGCCTCTACAGAAGTGTGTGGACGTCTGCTGCCAGAGCTCTCTTCATCAAAGTTATTCCTGTCCAAGTCTTCTTGAGTTTTAAATTGACAGCACTATATTCCAAGGTCGGGGCTGCTCGTGACGAGCGCAGAAGAAAAGTCGCGCCTGGCAGATCCTGGACTGCTGCTCGGCTTTTTCGACAAACCAGATTTGGCTATATCTCTATGTTCTTTTCCTATCTCTTTGTTTAGTGATTCTCCATCTTCCCATAATTTTTTTTACATATTTTTTCATTACTTTTAGTCTGTTATTCTGAAAATAAAAAAGAGGGGTTAGAGATAACCCGAATCCGATCAGTTTCTAGTCAATTGTGTGTTTCATGTCATTTCCTTTACCTATACTCCACTTTGTCTATTTCTAATTATATTTTTACTTGTTTATTTGTCTAGTTGCACAGAAGATCAAGCACCCACCGCGTTGAGGACTCTTCTTCATTGGCCGGCCAAAGAAGGAGAAGCTTTAACCCACATTCTTCATGCTATGGTACACACGGCCAATTTTATTTCATAAATCGGAACCCACGGTTCCTGGCGACCACATGTTTTAGTTTTTCTTCTTCTCACCCTCCTCCCACATGACCCGGACCGTCTCTTTGGTGATCGAGCGATGCCAAGGGATGAAAGTTCGGGGATCAATGTGAGTGTGGGACCGAGGTGAGAGTTGCTTTCCGTCTTTATTCTTTTCTTTTCTCATCCACTCTTGAGGTGACGATCTGGATTCATGGACTTCCCTGAAAAGTAGAGGACCCCGTCGAATTTTCAGAGTCGACAGGTGTATCTGCTCCAAAGATCATTTGGCCTGGCTATGCTGGCGCTCCATCTCGCGCATGGCTCTCTCATGCTGAAGACGGAGATCCGAGACAATTATCTGGGAATGAAGATCGGAAGGTGTAGACCACCATGTCTCCACCTTGGCCTCCAAAGACTGTATACGGGAGGACAAAGTACTTTGAAGCTCAGCAACCTGGAAGAAGAAGAAGAATATTAACCAAGAAAAATCAACAACCAGAATAGAGAAAATGAAAGATACCTCTACCTCCTTGGTCGTCAGGGCCTCTCTCGCCTCACTAAGTGCTGGCGGAGCTCAGCCACCTCTTCCCTCGACAGAGTGTAGATACGCGAATTCGGCCAGATTATAGAAAGTACAATCTCATTCTTATAGATAACACTTGTATTTTCTCAATCAGGGAAGTCGGTTTGACAAAAAAATTACCAAATTTTAGAAAATCTGGAGGCGTCCTGATATCGCGACGCCAGGCGTCGCGACGTCAGAGCGCCTGGCATTTCCTGCCATTTCACCCCTTTTCTGACTATCCAACAGTATGTCGGAGTCGTACGAAGATGCTGGCGCTCCGTTGCCGGAGCACCTGGATTTCTGCCGGCCAACTGACACCGCAGGCTCCGCGTGCGCCGAATTTGCAGTGTGTCAGCCGTAGGTCGCCAGTGCTCCCCTGTCAGAGCGCCGGGATTTTCGCCGACGACTGACACCTGACACCTAGTGGGTAGGTGGCGGTCAGTATGGCCGGGCATGCTGTCCCGCCGATTTTTCAGTGGATTTGAAGGTGCTCCGAATCTGGGATGCCAAGTGTCCCCCTATCGGAGCACTTTAGCCATCCCGCGGATCTATAAAAGGAGACCCTTCTTCCACATTCAAGAGGTTCCAAAAAAAGATTCCCAGTTTTTCACCGGGACTCTACCACTGTACCAATCGACTGGATAAGATCAATTTTTTAGGGAATAGTGCCATGTGCCCCCACTGGGAGGCACATGCACCCCTCAGTGGGGTGCATGCGCCCTGCACCTGGGCGCATGCGCCCTGGGGTAGGGCGCAAGGAGCCCAATTTTTTAGTCTTGATCGCGCCGTTCGTTCTTTTATAAATTGACTCTGATTCTGGTCGTTCCAAAGGCATGAGCACGACCCCCCACGCATCTCAAGACGTCCAACCTCCCTCCTGCATTGATTTTGTGATTTTTAAAGAGATAATTTCGAGTTTTTAGAGAGAGAAAAGTCGGTTCAAGAGAGAGGAAGGCTGTTCTGCAGGTGATCTGCCAAGTCTCTCTTCCTAGGCCTCTACAGCAGTGTGTGGATGTCTGATGCCAAAGATATCTTCATCAAGTTCTTCATCTCCAAGTATTCTTGAGTTTACAATCGAAGGAACTTGATTCCGAGGTTGGGGCTGGTCGTGACGAGCGTAGAAGAAAAGTTGCGCCTGGCAGATCCTGGACTGCTACTTGGCTTTTTCGACAACCCAGATTTGGCTATATCTCTCTCTATTCTGCTCAGAATCTTTCCGTTCTTTTTCCTATATCTTTGTTTAGTGATTCTCCATCTTCCCATCATTTTTTTACATTTTTTTGCATTACTTTTAGTCTTTTATTCTGAAAATAATAAAAGAGGGGTTAGAGATAACCCGAATCCGGTCAGTTTCTAGTCAATTGTGTGTTTCATGTCATTTCCTTTACATATACTCTACTTTGTCTAGTTCTAATTATCTTTTTACTTTTTTATTTGTCTAGTTGCACAGAAGATAAAGCACCCACCGCGTTGAGGACTCTTCTTCATCGGCCAGCCGAAGAAGGAGAAGCTTTTACCCACATTCTTCATGCTAAGGTACACACGGTCAATTTTATTTCATAAATCGGAACCCACGGTTCCTGGCGACCCCATGTTTTAGTTTTTATTCTTCTCACGCTCCTCCCACATGACTCGAATAGTATCTTTGGTGATCAATGTGAGTGTGGGACCGAGGTGAGAGTTGCTTTCCGTGCTTTATTCTTTTCTTTTCTCATCCCCTCTTGAGGTGACGATCTGGATTCATGGACTTCCCTGAAAAGTAGAGGACCCCGTCGAATTTTCAGAGTCGACAGGTGTATCTGCTCCAAAGATCGCTTGGCCTGGCTATGCTGGCGCTCCATCTCGCGCATGGCTCTCTCATGCTGAAGACGGAGATCCGAGACAATTATCTGGGAACGAAGATCAGCAGGTGTAGACCACCATGTTTCCACCTTGGCCTCCAAAGACTGTATACGGGAGGACAAAGTACTGTGAAGCTCAGCAACCTGGAAGAAGAAGAAGAATATGAACCAAGAAAAATCAACAACCAGAATAGAGAAAATGAAAGATACCTCTACCTCCTTGGTCGTCAGGGCCTCTCTCGCCTCACTAAGTGCTGGCGGAGCTCAGCCACCTCTTCCCTCGACAGAGTGTAGATACGCGAATTCGGCCGGATTATAGAGAGTACAATCTCATTCTTATAGATAACACTTGTATTTTCTCAATCAGGGAAGTCGGTTTGACATAAAAATTACCAAATTTTAGAAAATCTGGAGGCGTCCTGATATCGCGACGCCAGGCGTCGCGACGTCAGAGCGCCTGGCATTTCCTGCCATTTCACCCCTTTTCTGACTAGCCAACAGTATGTCAGAGTCGTACGAAGATGCAGGCGCTCCGTTGCCGAAGCACCTGGATTTCCACCGGCCAACTGACACTGCAGGCTCCGCTAGCGCCGAATTTGCAGTGTGTCAGCCGTAGGTCGCCGGTGCTCCCCTATCAGAGCGCCGGGATTTTCGCCGACGACTGACACATGACACCTAGTGGGTAGGTGGCGGTCAGTATGGCCGGGCATGCTGTCCCGCCGATTTTTCAGTGGATTTGAAGGTGCTCCGAATCTGGGATGCCAAGTGTCCCCCGATCGGAGCACTTTAGCCGTCCCGCGGATCTATAAAAGGAGACCCTTCTTCCACATTCAAGAGGTTCCAAAAAAAGATTCCCAGTTTTTCACCGGGACTCTACCACTGTACCGATCGACTGGATAAGATCGAATTTTTAGGGAATAGTGCCATGTGCCCCCACTGGGAGGCACATGCGCCCCTCAGTGGGGTGCATGCGCTCTGCACTTGGGCGCATGCGCCCTGGGGTAGGGCGCAAGGAGCCCAATTTTTTAGTCTTGATCGCGCCGTTCGTTCTCTTATAAATTGACTCTGATTCTGGTCATTCCAAAGGCATGAGCACGATCCCCCAGGCATCTCAAGACGTCCAACCTCCCTCCTGCATTGATTTTGTGATTTTTAGAGAGATAATTTCGAGTTTTTAGAGAGAGAAAAGTCGGTTCAAGAGAGAGGAAGGCTGTTCTGCAGGTGATCTGCCAAGTCTCTCTTCCTAGGCCTCTACAGCAGTGTGTGGACGTCTGATGCCAAAGCTATCTTCATCAAAGTTCTTCATCTCCAAGTCTTCTTTAGTTTACAATCGACGGAACATGATTCCAAGGTTGGGGCTGGTCGTGACGAGCGTAGAAGAAAAGTTGCGCCCTGCAGATCCTGGCCTGCTACTCGGCTTTTTCAACAACCCAGATTTGGCTATATCTCTCTCTATTCTGCTCAGAATCTTTCTGTTCTTTTTCCTATCTCTTTTTTTCGTGATTCTCCATCTTCCCATCATTTTTTTACATTTTTTTGCATTACTTTTAGTCTTTTATTCTGAAAATAATAAAAGATTGGTTAGAGATAACCCGAATCCGGTCAGTTTCTAGTCAATTGTGTGTTTCATGTCATTTCCTTTACATACACTCTACTTTGTCTAGTTCTAATTATCTTTTTACTTTTTTATTTGTCTAGTTGCACAGAAGATCAAGCACCCACCGCGTTGAGGACTCTTCTTCATCGGCCAGCCGAAGAAGGAGAAGCTTTTACCCACATTCTTCATGCTAAGGTACACACGGTCAACTTTATTTCATAAATCGGAACCCACGGTTCCTGGCGACCCCATGTTTTAGTTTTTATTCTTCTCACGCTCCTCCCACATGACTCGAATAGTATCTTTGGTGATCAATGTGAGTGTGGGACCGAGGTGAGAGTTGCTTTCCGTGCTTTATTCTTTTCTTTTCTCATCCCCTCTTGAGGTGACGATCTGGATTCATGGACTTATCTGAAAAGTAGAGGACCCCGTCGAATTTTCAGAGTCGACAGGTGTATCTGCTCCAAAGATAGCTTGGCCTGGCTATGCTGGCGCTCCATCTCGCGCATGGCTCTCTCATGCTGAAGACGGAGATCCGAGACAATTATCTGGGAACGAAGATCGGCAGGTGTAGACCACCATGTCTCCACCTTGGCCTCCAAAGACTGTATACGGGAGGACAAAGTACTCTGAAGCTCAGTAACCTGGAAGAAGAAGAAGAATATGAAACAAGAAAAATCAACAACCAGAATAGAGAAAATGAAAGATACATCTGCCTCCTTGGTCGTCATGGCCTCTCTCGCCTCACTATGTGCTGGCGGAGCTCAGCCACCTCTTCCCTCGACAGAGTGTAGATACGCGAATTCGGCCGGATTATAGAGAGTACAATCTCATTCTTATAGATAACACTTGTATTTTCTCAATCAGGGAAGTCGGTTTGACATAAAAATTACCAAATTTTAGAAAATCTGGAGGCGTCCTGATATCGCGACGCCAGGCATCGCGACGTCAGAGCGCCTGGCATTTCCTGTCATTTCACCCCTTTTCTGACTAGCCAACAGTATGTCAGAGTCGTACGAAGATGCAGGCGCTCCGTTGCCGAAGCACCTGGATTTCCACCGGCCAACTGACACTGCAGGCTCCGCGTGCGCCGAATTTGCAGTGTGTCAGCCGTAGGTCGCCGGTGCTCCCCTGTCAGAGCGCCGGGATTTTCGCCGACGACTGACACCTGACACCTAGTGGGTAGGTGGCGGTCAGTATGGCCGGGCATGCTGTCCCGCCGATTTTTCAGTGGATTTGAAGGTGCTCCGATCGGGATGCCAAGTGTCCCCCGATCGGAGCACTTTAGCCATCCCGCGGATCTATAAAAGGAGACCCTTCTTCCACATTCAAGAGGTTCCAAAAAAGATTCCCGGTTTTCACTGGGACTCTACCGCTGAACAGATCGACCGGATAAGGTCGAATTTTTCGGGAACAGTGCCATGTGCCCCCACTGGGAGGCACATGCGCCCCTCAGTGGGGTGCATGCGCCTTGCACCAGGGCGCATGCGCTGGGGTAGGGCGCAAGGAGCCCTATTTTTTAGTCTTGATCGCGCCGTTCGTTCTCTTATAAATTGACTCTTATTCTGGTCATTCCAAAGGCATGAGCACGATCCCCCAGGCATCTCAAGACGTCCAAACTCCCTCCTTCATTGATTTTGTGATTTTTAAAGAGATAATATCGAGTTTTTAGAGAGAGAAAAGTCGGTTCAAGAGAGAGGAAGGCTGTTCTGCAGGTGATCTGCCAAGTCTCTCTTCCTAGGCCTCTACAGCAGTGTGTGGACGTCTGATGCCAAAGCTATCTTCATCAAAGTTCTTCATCTCCAAGTCTTCTTGAGTTTACAATGGACGTAACTTGATTCCGAGGTTGGGGCTGGTCGTGACGAGCGTAGAAGAAAAGTTGCGCCTGGCAGATCCTGGACTGCTACTTGGCTTTTTCGACAACCCAGATTTGGCTATATCTCTCTCTATTCTGCTCAGAATCTTTCTGTTCTTTTTCCTATCTCTTTTTTTCGTGATTCTCCATCTTCCCATCATTTTTTTACATTTTTTTGCATTACTTTTAGTATTTTATTCTAAAAATAATAAAAGAGGGGTTAGAGATAACCCGAATCCGGTCAGTTTCTAGTCAATTGTGTGTTTCATGTCATTTCCTTTACATATACTCTACTTTGTCTAGTTCTAATTATCTTTTTACTTTTTTATTTGTCTAGTTGCACAGAAGATCAAGCACCCACCGCGTTGAGGACTCTTCTTCATCGGCCAGCCGAAGAAGGAGAAGCTTTTACCCACATTCTTCATGCTAAGGTACACACGGTCAATTTTATTTCATAAATCGGAACCCACGGTTCCTGGCGACCACATGTTTTAGTTTTTATTCTTCTCACCCTCCTCCCACATGACCCGAATAGTCTCTTTGGTGATCAATGTGAGTGTGGGACCGAGGTGAGAGTTGCTTTCCGTGCTTTATTCTTTTCTTTTCTCATTCCCTCTTGAGGTGACGATCTGGATTCATGGACTTCCCTGAAAAGTAGAGGACCCCGTCGAATTTTCAGAGTCGACAGGTGTATCTGCTCCAAAGATCGCTTGGCCTGGCTATGCTGGCGCTCCATCTCGCGCATGGCTCTCTCATGCTGAAGACGGAGATCCGAGACAATTATCTGGGAACGAAGATCAGCAGGTGTAGACCACCATGTTTCCACCTTGGCCTCCAAAGACTGTATACGGGAGGACAAAGTACTGTGAAGCTCAGCAACCTGGAAGAAGAAGAAGAATATGAACCAAGAAAAATCAACAACCAGAATAGAGAAAATGAAAGATACATCTGCCTCCTTGGTCGTCAGGGCCTCTCTCGCCTCACTAAGATGCTGGCGGAGCTCAGCCACCTCTTCCCTCGACAGAGTGTAGATACGTGAATTCGGCCGGATTATAGAGAGTACAATCTCATTCTTATAGATAACACTTGTATTTTCTCAATCAGGGAAGTCGGTTTGACATAAAATTTACCAAATTTTAGAAAATCTGGAGGCGTCCTGATATCGCGACGCCAGGCGTCGCGACGTCAGAGTGCCTGGCATTTCCTACCATTTCACCCCTTTTCTGACTAGCCAACAGTATGTCAGAGTCGTACGAAGATGCAGGCGCTCCGTTGCCGAAGCACCTGGATTTCCACCGGCCAACTGACACTGCAGGCTCCGCGTGTGCCGAATTTGCAGTGTGTCAGCCGTAGGTCGCCGGTGCTCCCCTGTCAGAGCGCCGGGATTTTCGCCGACGACTGACACCTGACACCTAGTGGGTAGGTGGCGGTCAGTATGGCCGGGCATGCTGTCCCGCCGATTTTTCAGTGGATTTGAAGGTGCTCCGAATCTGGGATGCCAAGTGTCCCCCGATCGGAGCACTTTAGCCATCCCGCGGATCTATAAAAGGAGACCCTTCTTCCACATTCAAGAGGTTCCAAAAAAAGATTCGCAGTTTTTCACCGGGACTCTACCACTGTACCGATCGACTGGATAAGATCGAATTTTTAGGGAATAGTGCCATGTGCCCCACTGGGAGGCACATGCGCCCCTCAGTGGGGTGCATGCGCCCTGCACCTGGGCGCATGCGCCCTGGGGTAGGGCGCAAGGAGCCCAATTTTTTAGTCTTGATCGCGCCGTTCGTTCTCTTATAAATTGACTATGATTCTGGTCATTCCAAAGGCATGAGCACGACCCCCCAGGCATCTCAAGACGTCCAACCTCCCTCCTTCATTGATTTTGTGATTTTTAGAGAGATAATTTCGAGTTTTTAGAGAGAGAAAAGTCGGTTCAAGAGATAGGAAGGCTGTTCTGCAGGTGATCTGCCAAGTCTCTCTTCCTAGGCCTCTACAGCAGTGTGTGGACGTCTGATGCCAAAGCTATCTTCATCAAAGTTCTTCATCTCCAAGTCTTCTTTAGTTTACAATCGACGGAACATGATTCCAAGGTTGGGGCTGGTCGTGACGAGCGTAGAAGAAAAGTTGCGCCCTGCAGATCCTGGCCTGCTACTCGGCTTTTTCAACAACCCAGATTTGGCTATATCTCTCTCTATTCTGCTCAGAATCTTTCTGTTCTTTTTCCTATCTCTTTTTTTCGTGATTCTCCATCTTCCCATCATTTTTTTACATTTTTTTGCATTACTTTTAGTCTTTTATTCTGAAAATAATAAAAGAGGGGTTAGAGATAACCCGAATCCGGTCAGTTTCTAGTCAATTGTGTGTTTCATGTCATTTCCTTTACATACACTCTACTTTGTCTAGTTCTAATTATCTTTTTACTTTTTTATTTGTCTAGTTGCACAGAAGATCAAGCACCCACCGCGTTGAGGACTCTTCTTCATCGGCCAGCCGAAGAAGGAGAAGCTTTTACCCACATTCTTCATGCTAAGGTACACACGGTCAATTTTATTTCATAAATCGGAACCCACGGTTCCTGGCGACCACATGTTTTAGTTTTTATTCTTCTCACCCTCCTCCCACATGACCCGAATAGTCTCTTTGGTGATCAATGTGAGTGTGGGACCGAGGTGAGAGTTGCTTTCCGTGCTTTATTCTTTTCTTTTCTCATCCCCTCTTGAGGTGACGATCTGGATTCATGGACTTCCCTGAAAAGTAGAGGACCCCGTCGAATTTTCCGAGTCGACAGGTGTATCTGCTCCAAAGATCGCTTGGCTTGGCTATGCTGGCGCTCCATCTCGCGCATGGCTCTCTCATGCTGAAGACGGAGATCCGAGACAATTATCTGGGAACGAAGATCGGCAGGTGTAGACCACCATGTCTCCACCTTGGCCCCCAAAGACTGTATACGAGAGGACAAAGTACTCTGAAGCTCAGCAACCTGGAAGAAGAAGAAGAATATGAACCAAGAAAAATCAACAACCAGAATAGAGAAAATGAAAGATACCTCTGCCTCCTTGGTCGTCAGGGCCTCTCTCGCCTCACTAAGATGCTGGCGGAGCTCAGCCACCTCTTCCCTCGACAGAGTGTAGATACGCGAATTCGGCCGGATTATAGAGAGTACAATCTCATTCTTATAGATAACACTTGTATTTTCTCAATCAGGGAAGTCGGTTTGACATAAAAATTACCAAATTTTAGAAAATCTGGAGGCGTCCTGATATCGCGACGCCAGGCGTCGCGACGTCAGAGTGCCTGGCATTTCCTACCATTTCACCCCTTTTCTGACTAGCCAACAGTATGTCAGAGTCGTACGAAGATGCAGGCGCTCCGTTGCCGAAGCACATGGATTTCCACCGGCCAACTGACACTGCAGGCTCCGCGTGTGCCGAATTTGCAGTGTGTCAGCCGTAGGTCGCCGGTGCTCCCCTATCAGAGCGCCGGGATTTTCGCCGACGACTGACACATGACACCTAGTGGGTAGGTGGCGGTCAGTATGGCCGGGCATGCTGTCCCGCCGATTTTTCAGTGGATTTGAAGGTGCTCCGAATCTGGGATGCCAAGTGTCCCCCGATCGGAGCACTTTAGCCATCCCGCGGATCTATAAAAGGAGACCCTTCTTCCACATTCAAGAGGTTCCAAAAAAAGATTCCCAGTTTTTCACCGGGACTCTACCACTGTACCGATCGACTGGATAAGATCGAATTTTTAGGGAATAGTGCCATGTGCCCCCACTGGGAGGCACATGCGCCCCTCAGTGGGGTGCATGCGCCCTGCACCTGGGCGCAAGGAGCCCTATTTTTTAGTCTTGATCGCGCCGTTCGTTCTCTTATAAATTGACTATGATTCTGGTCATTCCAAAGGCATGAGCACGACCCCCCAGGCATCTCAAGACGTCCAACCTCCCTCCTTCATTGATTTTGTGATTTTTAGAGAGATAATTTCGAGTTTTTAGAGAGAGAAAAGTGGGTTCAAGAGAGAGGAAGGCTATTCTGCAGGTGATCTGCCAAGTCTCTCTTCCTAGGCCTCTACAGCAGTGTGTGGACGTCTGATGCCAAAGCTATCTTCATCAAAGTTCTTCATCTCCAAGTCTTCTTGAGTTTACAATGGACGTAACTTGATTCCGAGGTTGGGGCTGGTCGTGACGAGCGTAGAAGAAAAGTTGCGCCCTGCAGATCCTGGCCTGCTACTCGGCTTTTTCAACAACCCAGATTTGGCTATATCTCTCTCTATTCTGCTCAGAATCTTTCTGTTCTTTTTCCTATCTCTTTTTTTCGTGATTCTCCATCTTCCCATCATTTTTTTACATTTTTTTGCATTACTTTTAGTGTTTTATTCTGAAAATAATAAAAGAGGGGTTAGAGATAACCCGAATCCGGTCAGTTTCTAGTCAATTGTGTGTTTCATGTCATTTCCTTTACATATACTCTACTTTGTCTAGTTCTAATTATCTTTTTACTTTTTTATTTGTCTAGTTGCACAGAAGATCAAGCACCCACCGCGTTGAGGACTCTTCTTCATCGGCCAGCCGAAGAAGGAGAAGCTTTTACCCACATTCTTCATGCTAAGGTACACACGGTCAACTTTATTTCATAAATAGGAACCCACGGTTCCTGGTGACCACATGCTTTAGTTTTTATTCTTCTCACCCTCCTCCCACATGACCCGAATAGTCTCTTTGGTGATCAATGTGAGTGTGGGACCGAGGTGAGAGTTGCTTTCCATGCTTTATTCTTTTCTTTTCTCATCCCCTCTTGAGGTGACGATCTGGATTCATGGACTTCCCTGAAAAGTAGAGGACCCCGTCGAATTTTCAGAGTCGACAGGTGTATCTGCTCCAAAGATCGCTTGGCCTGGCTATGCTGGCGCTCCATCTCGCGCATGGCTCTCTCATGCTGAAGACGGAGATCCGAGACAATTATCTGGGAACGAAGATCGGCAGGTGTAGACTACCATGTCTCCACCTTGGCCCCCAAAGACTGTATACGAGAGGACAAAGTACTGCGAAGCTCAGGCAACTCCGGAAGAAGAAGAAGAATATGAACAAAGAAAAAACAAGACCCAGAATAGAGAAAATGAAAGATACCTCTGCCTCCTTGGTCGTCAGGGCCTCTCTCGCCTCACTAAGATGCTGGCGGAGCTCAGCCACCTCTTCCCTCGACAGAGTGTAGATACGCGAATTCGGCCGGATTATAGAGAGTACAATCTCATTCCTATAGATAACACTTGTATTTTCTCAATCAGGGAAGTCGGTTTGACATAAAAATTACCAAATTTTAGAAAATGCGGAGGCGTCTCGATATCGCGACGCCGGGCGTCGCGACGTCGAGCGCCCGGCATTTCCTGCCATTTCACCCCTTTTCTGACTAGCCAACAGTATGTCAGAGTCGTACGAAGATGCAGGCGCTCCGTTGCCGAAGCACCTGGATTTCCACTGGCCAACTGACACTGCAGGCTCCGCGTGCGCCGAATTTGCAGTGTGTCAGCCGTAGGTCGCCGGTGCTCCCCTATCAGAGCGCCGGGATTTTCGCCGACGACTGACACCTGACACCTAGTGTGGTAGGTGGCGGTCAGTATGGCCGGGCATGCTATCCCGCCGATTTTTCAGTGGATTTGAAGGTGCTCCGAATCTGGGATGCCAAGTGTCCCCCTATCGGAGCACTTTAGCCATCCCGCGGATCTATAAAAGGAGACCCTTCTTCCACATTCAAGAGGTTCCAAAAAAAGATTCGCAGTTTTTCACCGGGACTCTACCACTGTACCGATCGACTGGATAAGGTCGAATTTTTAGGGAATAGTGCCATGTGCTCCCACTGGGAGGCACATGCGCCCCTCAGTGGGGCGCATGCGCCCTGGGGTAGGGCGCAACGAGCCCAATTTTTTAGTCTTCATCGCACCGTTCGTTCTCTTATAAATTGACTCTGATTCTGGTCGTTCCAAAGGCATGAGCACGACCCCCCAGGCATCTCAAGACGTCCAACCTCCCTCCTGCATTGATTTTGTGATTTTTAGAGAGATAATTTCGAGTTTTTAGAGAGAGAAAAGTCGGTTCAAAAGAGAGGAATGCTGTTCTGCAGGTGATCAGCCAGGTCTCTCTTATTCGGCCTCTACAGAAGTGTGTGGACGTCTGCTGCCAGAGCTCTCTTCATCAAAGTTATTCCACTCCAAGTCTTCTTGAGTTTTAAATTGACAGCACTTTATTCCAAGGTCGAGGCTGGTCGTGACGAGCGCAGAAGAAAAGTCGCGCCTGGCAGATCCTGGACTGCTGCTCGACTTTTTCGACAAACCAGATTTGGCAGATCAATGTGAGTGTGGGACCGAGGTGAGAGTTACTTTCCGTGCTTTATTCTTTTCTTTTCTCATCCCCTCTTGAGGTGACGATCTGGATTCACGGACTTCCCTGAAAAGGAGAGGACCCCGTCAAATTTTCAGAGTCGACAGCTTTGTGGCGACCACGGTGGGACAAGCAATGTCTTCAACCGTTGGTGCTTAATGTCTTGTTTGCAACTAGTTCTAGTTGTAGACCGGTTCTCACGTGAGCCTTTACTTCTTTCCACCTTTCTTAAACTTCATGCCATCTCAAAATTTCTGATTTCACCCATCTTTCATCAGATCTGAAGTGCCAAGTATGCCATTTAATTTACGCATTTTATTTAAACCGATTCCCTCGTGAACCACCCTTTTTCTTTTAAACCGGTTCCCATGTGAACCAATCTCTTTCTTTACTTCGGTTCCCACGTGAACCAAACCCCTTTTTTTCAGATCTATCCCAACTTCGATCAGATATTTATTCACCTTTAATTGGCCCACCGTGGCCCTCTATTGACCATTCAAGCCGGTTCCCACGTGAACCACCCTTTTTTACCCAAAACCGGTTCCCACGTGAACCACCTTTACTTTTTACCCAGGTTCCCACGTGAACCAGCTTATTCTTACATCGGTCCTCACGTGGACCACCCTTTTGCTTGGCTATCAGATCTGAACCCTCTTCTTTCCATCACCTTTTCACTATCTCCATTTGGCTCACATATGAAACTAGGGGTCTAGATTCTAGTTTCTAGTTGTCTGTCTAATTTCTAATTGCTTGTCTTGTGTGATTGCTTGTTTATTTAAGTTTATGTCTTGCTTATTACTTGCTTTAATACTTGATTGCATTCTCTGCTCCTTCTCTCTACCTCCTTCTTTTACACTTTTTTGAGGCGGGAGCTCACTCTCCCATTTATCCCTCCCATCCAAAACACCCTCTTGGTGAATTCTGACCTCTCTTCTGGGATATTCCTTCCTAGTTGACTTGGTTGGCTTTCATCAAGGCCTCCGTAATTCCTCATACGTGGAGTATTCCTTGACGATCGGGTTGGTTGTACCACTCCCCAAAACCCGAAGCATCCTACGTTACCTACACGTGGTGAGATTGTGTGAAACCTAGGTCATTGGAGATTGGAGTTAGGATCCTAACCCATTTGTTGAGAGAACAATTCTTAACAAATCCATAAACCTAAGGTTTAATCAAAATCATTGCGTAATCTTGCTTTCAAGTCTTTGCATCACTTGCTTGTCAAACAAAAATTCAAACCTCTAACTTTTTGCAAAATACTAAAAACCAAAAAAGTTCTTTCTTTACTTTGTCAACTTGTTTGTTTTCACCTTGAAGTTCAATGCAACTAAGGTCTGGAAGGCACGTTGGAATGACGAAACAAGCTGAACATCGAGAACACGAGATGGGTCACCAACCAATTCTATCAGATGGTCTTGTTAATCCATTGTTTGAGTCAGAAGCGCAAGAGGTCCCTCAACCATCTGCTCCTCATGATGTTGAACAACTCTTTAGGGAGTTGTCTCTCTATACCGACCCAGAAACCTATGCCCGCATACAATCCATGTTGAAGGGCAAAATGGCCTCAAATTAGGCTGAAGCCAACCAAGTTGCCTCATCTCCTTGTCCTCTGGTTTGACCACCACTCATTCAATCACCTTTTGTTCAACAACCTATTGTTCAACAATCTGTGATTCAACCATCATTGGCACTAGCACAACCATATATAGTTCAACCATCTGTGGTTCAACCATCATTTGTTCAGCCATCTTATTTTAACCATGTTGCTCCCCTGACCCACCAAGTCATGGGACAATCTTCAGTAAATTTGCCAAGTCATGCTCCTCAATTCCAAAATCATGTCTCTAACCACATACCCCCACCAGTAAATCAAGAACCTGCTCTTACCCAGGCAATCATGGATCAGCTCACCCAGATGAACGAACGTTATGAAGAACTGAGATGTCGCCTGGACTCCAAGTCGGATCCTGAGATTTCTATTCCTCCTTTACCAGTTCTCTACTTGCCACCTTCTGAGCTACCAGTTTATCGCCGCTACAATGGTACTGACAACCCTTTTCTCCACCTTAAAGATTTTCTCTATGAATCCTCATTGTGGAAAAATGATCATAGGGTTCTTGCCTTCTTGTTCCGTCGATCACTAGAAAGGTCTGCATTGGAATGTTTCTACTCGCTCGACTCCTTTGTGGCAGGAGACTTCGATATTGTGAAGACCAAATTGTTGCAAAGATACAGAGACCGGGTGGCACCAGCATGCTCCATTACAGACTTGATTGCTGAGAAGATGAAGCCCGAAGAGGACTTCATAAAGTTTGCTGATCGCTGGAGGGGAATGGCAGAGAAATTGACAGATGTGATTTCTGAAGGAGAACAAGTAAAGATGCTTATTGGAAACACTACATCTGCCTTAAGGAATGTATTGATCATGTACCGTCCTACCACCATGAATGAACTCTATGGCAGTGCCCGATACTTGCAAGCCCATTTTAAAGACGCCACCATGATAAACCCTTTTGATCCTAAACCTAGAAACTTCAGGAAAACCCCCTCTGCACCAGTTGGGCCTACAACCGAAGGAGTGGTCAACAACGAAGCTATAAACACTGTGGGGAACCAGGGAGGGAACCGTCAAAACCAGTTCAGAACCCCACCACAAAACATTTCCTATTACCCCCCTCAACAACAGGTTAGGCCACCACAATCAAAACAACCACAACAACCACCTCAGCTAGTAGCACAACCCCAGCAACCTTGTCAACCTACCTACAATAGGGTACCGCCACCACCCAATCAAGCACGAATGGGAGGTCCTAGGAGAGAGAACTACCAACAACTTGCTTACTCCTTGACCGACATCTTCAATGTACTCATGGCGGAGAAACAGTTGGAATTGCCCAAAGAAATAGAGGTTTGGCCAACAAATATAGATATGTCCCGATACTGTGCTTAGCACCGGTGTCCAGGTCACACTATTGAAGTGTGTTTTCAATTCAAGAATTACATCCACGATCTGAATGACCAAGGCAGCATTGATTGGGCTCAAATGGGGGAATGCATACAAGCTATGAAGGCTAGGCAGCAGCGGCGGCAGCGTCCACCGGCTCAACCTCAACAACAACCTGGCTTGGGGATTGTTCAGAATCCGCTCCCATTACATGCTCCTGCTCCAGCACCATCACCAGCACATCCAAACCCAGGAATTGGTCTAGCTCCATTGTCCAGGGAGATGCCAGCCGTGCTCAAGGTTGGCAACTAGAAAACCAAAATGCAACCATGCCAGTCAACCCAGCTAGGCCTCCTGCTAGGAACCCTCCTAGACAAATAATCCATGCACCTGCTACTCCACAACCACCACCTAGTTCAATAACCCAACCATTGGCTGCCACTTCTTGTCACCGACCCATCATTAGGCCATCCCCCTCTTTAACTACACCTCCTTCAACCATTGCTACACACCGGCCCTTGCTCATCCGACCACCACAATCACCACCAAACCTAAACCCCTAGCCTATGAACTCTATCACTCCAAAACCTCAACCTATCATAACACCGACCCCACAACCTACACCTTCATTAAACCCATCAACCACTCCTGCACCCCGGCCTCTTCTTATCAGGCCACCAGTATCACCATCACTACCACCTCCAAATCCAACCCAATCATCCCAGAACCACCAATCCCATTGCCTACCATACCTGTACCTACACCACCTGTTCCCACCCCAGTTAACCCGTCACCTCTACCCAACCGTCAAATAGCCCCGATGCTTCGGAGTGGGAGGATGTTCCAGCGGCTCTTTCCCCAAGCCGGTACTCAACCGCAGAATCCAGTGGAAGAGGAACAAGTGGAAGAACCCTTGCCAAGCGCAACCTATGATTTGTTAAAACATTTGGATAAAACACCGGCCCGTATTTCCATACTTGAGTTGATCAAAATATCAAAGGTGCACCAGGAGATTCTATAGCAGTACTTACAAAGGGTCATGGTGAGTGAAGATCTCCCACCTGAAAAGATAACTACAGTGTTAGCCCCTAGAAGTGAGCACCCAACACTCACTTTCTCTCAGGAGGAATTAGCAGATCCAGAGGTTAGGAGATATGCTTTACATGTGGTTGTTATCATCTGTAATATTGAAGTGAAATCATGTTTTGTTGACACTGGAGCTTCTATCAACGTTATGCCGCCAAAAACTTTGCAGTTGTGCGGCATTTCCGAACAACAAATCAAGCCATCATCTGCCATGGTGACGGCCTATGACAACTCCAAGAAGTCTGCACATGGGGTGGTCACTCTAGAAGATAAACTTGGACCATGTACGGTCACAACAGACTTTCATGTTCTAGAATTGGATCCGACTTTCCGGGCTATACTTGGGAGGCCATACTTGGATGCAATAGGAGCTGTGGCCTCAACAAACCACCAGTGCATAAAATTTCCCTTTAAAGGACAAGTGGTCAAGGTGACTAGCATGCCTATAAGGGATGAGATGAACGATGCTTCTTCACCCTTAGGTTTGTTAATACAACCCCATATCTCAGTGGGAGATTTGCCGGAAGTCAGATGCATGACCGCCTCTCTACCTGGCATAGTGGGATGGCGGATGATGATGAAACTGGGCTATCAACCTGGAAAATGTTTAGGCAAGGATCTTCAAGGAATCACTCAGCCGATTCAAACTGTGAAAAGGCCACGCAGGCAGGGGTTGGGATATGAAGAGGATTCCATCCCAAGGAGAATCTTCCAGCCAGGATATGCCATGGGACTCCACAGCTTCTTTATCAAAGGGGAGACCATGATGATGGCTGAAGATGACAAGAGTTTCGTTACAGTTATCAAGAGAAGGAAGGCTCCAGATGAAGAAGAAGACTTGGAAGACCTATGCTTATCTTTGACTCATCTGTTCTCAAGTGGGGAAGAGCACCAGGAACCACTCAAGGGCAAACCAATCTTGGATCATCTATTTAAACATGTTACCCAAGTCAAAACCATTCCACGAGGCCCAAATACAACAATCCCATGTTTGAACCTCATACCATTATTTCTAGATCTTTTGTATGGGCTTCAGAGCCCACTTACCCACTTTGGGCCCATGTGCCCTCTTCAACCTTCCACCCTTACTGGGCCAGCTTGCCCATTTACTTCCCTCATCAACCTCAGAACTGAGGGTTCTTTCCAGTATGGGCTCACATGCCCATCCATTTCTAAGATCGGGTCCACGTAACCGTTTACTTTCTTCATCAGTTTTGGACCCATGTGTCCACTTTCTGTTACCATTGGGCCCATGAGCCCCTTTTTCCCTTTTATTCTTAAGTTTTTCTCTCTAGTAATTTAGTCAGTTTCTAGCAAACCTCGAGTCATGCTGACTTATTCTATCTTTTTACTTGAAATTTCCAAAAAAAAAACGTCTTCTCTGAAACTCACATTTCCATCGAGGAGACATCTCTACTCATCCTAGAGGGTGCTCCCAATCAGGGATCCCTCTTTTCTGAATCATTGATCGATTTACTCGATCCTCCCTCCACTGTAAATATCACCTTTCCAGCTTTATCTTCAGTAGGTCAAGTTAGGTTAGGAAATAGGAAAGTTAGGGGAAAACGAGTTCCAAATAGGTATCTGCAACAATTGGCACAGAAATGCGTAGAGTGTGCAAGGCTGCCAAACTTTTTAGAGAATACCATCCAGCTAGATGAAATCCGATATGAGGATGAGCATAACATAGATCATACTTTGGGAGTATATGAGGTGGTATCAGAGAAGGACCCCGAATCCGAGGATGAAATCGAGGACTTGGCCGATGCGTATGTATCTGGACTTAGAAGATTTGAAGAACCATCAGCCACAGGGAATGAACCAACCAAGGAACTGAATTTAGGAACCCTGGAGGATCCTAAAACTATCCCCATCAGTGCAAACCTCACTTCCTCAGAAGAACAACGTTTGATCAATGTTTTGGAAGAATATAAGGACATGTTCGCATGGACATATGAAGATATGCCTTGAAAACTGGAACTACCCCGGTTAAACAAAAGCTCAGGAGATTCCACCCTGATATTGCACTCAAAATGAAAGAAGAGCAAAAATTACACCAAGCAAAATTTATTAAAGTTGTCCTATATCCGTAATGGGTGGCTAACATAGTCCCTATTACGAAGAAGGATGGACGAATTCAGATTTGTATAGACTTCAGGGACTTGAACCGAGCGTGTCCTAAGGATGATTTTCCTTTACCTCATATCGATGTTTTGGTTGATAACATAGCTGGATTTGAAATGCTTTCATTTATGGATGGCTATTCTGGATACAATCAGATCCGGTTAGCAGAGGAGGACCAAGAGAAGACCGCGTTCACTTACACCTTGGGGAACATATTGCTATGTTGTCATTCGCTTTGGGTTAAAGAATGCTGGTGCTACATATCAGAGGGCTATGATGGCTATCCTTCACGACATGATGCACACCCTTGTAGAGGTGTATGTGGATGATTTGGTTATCAAGTCCAAGGGTCAAGAAGATCATTCTGAAGTGCTAAGAAAAGTTTTACAACGAGCTTGAGAATACAAGCTGAAAATGAACCCTAAGAAATGTACATTTGGAGTTTCATCAGGAAAGCTACTTGGGTTCAAAGTAAGCAAAAGGGGCATAGAGATCGACCCAAACAAGGCCAAAGCAATTATTGGTATGCCTCCCCCGAAGAATATGAAGGAGCTTCGAGGAATGATTGGGAGGCTACAATTTGTTCGCTGGTTTATCTCACTACATTCCCAAAGGTGTAAACCTTTCTATGAGTTAACCAAGGCGGGGGCCGAGTTTAAATGGGATTCGAAGTGCCAAGAGGCTTTTGATGGGTTGAAAACATACCTGGCAAGTCCCCCTGTACCTAGACCACCAATTCCCGACAAGCCCTTGGTCCTTTACATCTTGGTTCTTGAGAACTCTCTTGGGGCAGTCCTTGCACAAGTTGATGAAGAAGGGAAAGAACGAGCTACTTACTACTTGTCTATGATGTTTGATGCTTGTGAGCTGAAAGTACACTATGGTAGAAAAGACATGTGCTGCTCTTGTTTGGGTGGTTCAGAAACTCAAACATTATTTCCTTGCTCACCAAGTCAAGCTCATTGCTCGTATCAATCCCATTAAGTTTCTTTTAGATAAGACAGTCTTGACTGATCGGTTAGGGCGATGGCAGAGTTTCTTATCCCAATTTGATATCACTTATGTCCCACAGAAGGCAATCAAGGGCTATGCTATTGCTGAACACCTTGCCCATCATCCCATACCCGTCTTTGAACCAGTCCGGTCGGAGTTCCCAGATGACGAACTAATGTCAGTTCGATCTTCCAATCTTTGGACATTATATTTTGACGGGGCTCTGAACTCTCATGGTAGAGGGATAGGTATTGTCCTTCTGTCACCTGAAGGTGTCACCATTCCATAGGCTTTTCAGCTTAACTTTCCAGCAACCAACACATAGCTGAGTATGAAGCCTTACTGGCCGGGCTGGGGGCCGCTCATTTCCATGGTGCTACCGAACTAAGGGTGATAGGTGATAGTCAATTAATCCTACACCAAGTCCTATCCAAGTACCAAACTTCCCATCCAAACCTCAAACCCTACCAGGAGCTCACCACCTGCAACATCAAGTTATTCTTCAAACTCACCTTTGTCCAAGTCCCCCGTTCTCAGAATATCCTCGCCGATGCCTTAGCTTCACTAGCTTCATCTCTATCTGTCCCGCTAGGCAGGCAAGTGCGGACTATCCACATCTGTAAGAGGACAATTCCAGCAATTGAGGATGGACGTTTTCTGAAGGTTAAGGAGAGGTTCAACAGGAAGGAATACTTGGAACATAAAGAAGAAATCTCCTAATTGAGTTGGAAGAATTAGACAAAGGTGAGAGACTGGTATGACGAGATTGCGAGGTATTGCCAAGATCAGTCATATCCGCCTGGATCAACCACCAAAGAAAAGAAGGGAATCAGAAGAGTATCCCAGAGGTATACAATCCTAGGAGGAGTGCTCTATAAGAGAAGCCTAAGTGGAATCTTACTCGAGTGTCTTGATGAAGAAGAAGCCGAGTTGGTGCTGAAGGAAGCACATTCTGGAGTTTGTGGTGGTCATGTGAATGCCCAAGCCCTTGCTAAGAAAATCATCCGACAAGGGTATTATTGGCCAACTCTAGAAGAAGACTGCTCCATCTTTGTCCGGCATTGTCATTTATGTCAACTCAATGCTGACAAGATTCACTCTCCCGCATCTTCCCTTCATCCAATTCATGCCCCATGGCCTTTCGCCATGTGGGCTTTTGATATCATTGGCCCCTTGAATGACCTCAACTCTGAAATGCGCTCAAAATCATTCATTTTAACGGCAACGGAGTCCTTCACAAAGTGGGCTGAAGCGGAAGCATTCGTGGAGATTAAAGCGTCAACAGTCTGCTCCTTCATCAAGTGCAACATCCTAGCAAGGTTCGGGATCCCCAGCGACATCGTCATCGATAATGGGCCACAATTTCTTTCTCAAGATCTGTGTGATCTTTGCAACAGGTATTGCATTTCATTGTATCATTCATCACCATACTATCCTCAAGGCAATGGTCAAGCAGAAGCCACCAACAAAACCTTAATCAAAATAATCAAGAAATCTTGTAAGTCTAGCAAGTTTGCCGATTGGCCTGATAAGCTTGTAGATTCTCTATGAGCTTATCATACTTCTGTAAGGACTCCCTCTGGACAAACCCCGTATGCTTTGGCATATGGAATGGAAGCAATGGTCCCCTACGAAGTATTACTTTCATCTCTCTGAGTTCAGCTCGACAGGGATATTCCTTTTGATGAGAGACGAGAATCTCTCCTTGCACAGCTTGAACTCTTGGATGAAAGAAGGCTAGCCGCCACCGAGCATGCCCGGACTTATTAGAATAGACTTAAAAGGTTTTATCAAAAGAGGGTGGTCGAGAGAAAATTCGAGATCGGTGAGATGGTCAAACGCATATTCGATAAGCCAGGGGGTCCCCGCTCCAAGTTGCAACCTAACTGGGAAGTGTAGACACGCCAATTTGGCCTTATTTAGAGCTTAAACCATTATTCCATTGGCAACATCTCTTTTAGACCATAAAAATCATGATGAACCACCCTTTTGGATGAGCCGAGGTGCTTATTGGAAATATGAAGATGATTTGCTAATTTCTAATCAAATCCATGTTTGCCGAACAAGAGACTCTTGGTGGTCTGCCAGATTATGCTTTTCCCAACATATCCTCTACTTGGAAATTTTTCACAGGATTATATGGACGTCTAAGGAAAATTTATTCAACATAAATAATCTTCTTTTCTGAGTTATCTTTCCATTACAACAAATGGCATTCAATTCCAATCTACCATTTGTCCGCAGCGCCATTTAGAAGTCAGACGTGCAGTTCTGTCCGCACGCAGCACCGATCAAGCCCAATTGCATGCAAGCCCAGCCCATTGGGCACATATCTGACTAATTCACGAACTTACCTTCCTTTTTACACCTACATATTACTTGGTATAATATCTGGAAGCTTCATGGTCGAAATTAGCATCATCTAATGATGGCAATCCAACTTGTTGTCTTGTATATCAGGACTTGCTATTTTTAAACCAGATTTGTTTCCTCTTCCAGTGGAGACATATTTTGAACATGGGAAAGGTGATCCACGGTTTCAAATCTCTCTCAATCATTTAGGTAAGTTTCTATATGCCTCAGTATGAAAATCAGCAATATTAAATGGAGGAAATCCAACCTATGGTCGGATGTATTAAAACTTGCTATTTTTTGACCTGGTTCTCATCCCCTATAAAGGGAGACTCATATGAACGACCTAAGAAGGGCATCCCCATCCTCCATCACTCCTCTCTTCATCTTCCAGCCACCCTAGGCTCTTCCCAACCTCCCCAAATCGTTCTATCTTCGTCCCGGTGCCCGGAGATCATCCCAAAGTGAAGAAGAAATCGGTCTATGCTCCGACGTGCTGCACTGCTGATCATTGGCTTCTACAGATATTTATAGTTATTTTAAGGCCTGTGTTCCTTCCTAAGAAATGTGAATAATCAAGATATATTTTATCTCCAACAAACGGAGATCAATTCTGACATTCCCTTGGCTTGTTATGGTTTCAACACCGGTGCTGCACGGATAGATCCAAAGTCTTCTCTTATAAGTCATCATTTTATCAGTCAATTTCAGTACATTTAATGGTGGATTAAGCCTATACATACTTCATAGAAATTGTTCCCCGGTGAGTCTTATTTTATCTCCAACAAGAATCATTCAATTCGGATATCTGTGGTGCCCATAGCACATCCTTCATCAACATTGTGCTGGGAGTTTCTATAATGTCATTGTCCAAGATCCGGATTATCAGGTAAATTCAGATTACTTATCATAAGATTCAAGCAAACTTATCTTCATATCAAACCACCCTCGGTGAGTCCTGTTTATTTTGAAACAAACATCACTTTATTCTGACATTGGTGCTACTCGTTATGGTCTCTTCATCAGACTCGCGTAGTTTACAATGAATCTATCCAACCCGGTTGCCACTTTGCCTGGGTTGTGTTATCTTTAACCATTCATATTCTCTTTTCTAACTCTTCAGTCATATCATTTAGTTCATGTTTAAGCATCATTTTTATTCATTTTTTATTCATTTCATATATCACAAAAAACCAAAAGAAAAGGGGTTAGGGCTAACCCCGAATCCGGTGAGTTTGTTTCCAGTTGTCGTTTATGTTATTGTTTTTACAAGTTACTACACTTCACTCAGCTCTAATCCTTCTTCACTTGTTTTCTTGTCTTATTGTCTTCTAGTTGCACAAATACATCAAGCTAGCACTGGTTGGACTCTTTTTAATTGGCCGGCCGAAGAAGAAAAAGGTTGAACTCACATCCCTTTCTCCCACGCTAAGGTACACACGGTCAACTTCTTTCTATTTTCAATACATAAAGCGGTGCCCGCGGCTCCTGGCGACCACTTCTTCAATATTCTCATGCATTAAGTCATCTATTCCTCACTCTCCTCCCACATGACCCGAACTGTCTCCGGTGCTCGAGCGACGCCGTGAGAGTGGGGCCGAGGTGATGACCTTTTACCGCTTTCCGAGTGTTTTCCGATTCACCCCCTTTTTCCTTATTCTATCTTTCACCTTCTCTTAAGGTGCCAATCCGGAACCCATTTCTGGAGTCGACAGCTTTTTGGCGACAACGGTGGGATTAATAATGTCTTTAACCATGCTAGATTGATTTGTTTGTGCAACTAGTTTCATTCTAATTCAATTCTAGTCACTAGATTGTTTGTTTTGTTGCGTGATTGCTTATCTTGTTTGCATAATGCATGCTTGATTTACTTACTTCGTTTCATTTTATGTTTGCGCATATTTATTGCTTCTTATCCTCTTACCCTCCATTTTTACTTTTGCATTAGCTTTTTGCATCGGGTACCGGACATGTTCCGATCCGTAGGGATTCGAGGCGGGGGCTCTCTCTCCCAACACACCCTCACCCTCCAAACACCTTCTTGGTGGATTTTAACCTCTCTTCTGGGATATTCCTTCCTAGTTGATTTGGTTGTTTCCATCAAGACCTCCATAAGTCCCCATCCGTGGAGTATTCCTCTCCGCACGATTGGGCCGGTTGTACCACTTTCCAAAAACCCGAAGAACCCAAGTACCTACTCGTGGTGATTGAGTGACAACCATAGGTCTTGAAGATTGAAGCAGTAGGAACCATACCCATTTGAGTGAACAATTGCTAACAATCTATCTAATCTAAGGTTTCAACCCAAATATTGTCGAGTAGTCATTTTAAAAACTTGTTTGCATAACTTGCTTGCTCACCAAAAATTGAAAACAACCAAAAAAATTTTCTTCTTTCAAAACACCTAAAAAAACAAAAAAAAAAACTTTTTAATTTTGTGTTCAACTTGTTTTCCAAACAACCAAATTGAAACAAAAAAATAAAATAAAACAAAACATAACAATAAATCTTTAAATGTGTGCTTTGCTTGCTCTTTTTTTAACCATTTTTGAAGAAAGATCGACATGAAGCCCATGATGCTGAGGTCTAGAAGCCATGTTTGTAGGTCAGACTACTATGAGCTGCAACAACCCATGGTCCAACTAGAGAGCCATGTCAATGCCATCAGAGAACCTGAAGTTCAAAATCCTACTCATCCGCCTGCTTCACTTAGCGTGGAACAAATCCTCCAGGGTCTATCCCTCCATCTAGATCCTGAATCCTTTTCAATTGTGCAATCTTTAACAAAGGGCAAGATGCCCGCCAATCAAGATCCGGTCGAAAGAAATCAAGCCCCCTCACCACCCGAATCGACAGTCAGGCCCCTCATCATCTCCTCTCCTGGGCAACCCTGTCATGCCTCTACTCATCCCATTGTCGGGCATTCATATAATTCTATGCCAGTTCCTACTTTGATGCCACCTCTTCCAACCCATTCATCTAAATACCTTGCACCAATGGCTCAGGAACCCAACCTCACTCAAGCATTCATGGACAAACTCAACCAAATGGATGAGCACTTTGAAAAGCTAAGGCACCGTTTGGACTCGAAGGCCATCCCTGAAATATATGCTTCATCTTTCCCAGTCCCACATATCCCTCCATCACAAACACCAGCCTACCATCGCTACTATGGCTTAGGTGATCCCTTCACCCATGTCAATGATTTCTCGAGCAAATCATCTTGATGGCAGAATGATAGAAAGACCCTTGCCTTTCTTTTTAGGAAATCTTTAGAGGGTGTAGCTCTAGATTGGTTTTTTTCATTGAATGAAGTAGAGATATGGGATTTCAAAATTGTCAAGGCCAAATTCTTGAAACGATATGGGCCAGGCTATTCAATAATTGGGGAAGTAAAAGAAGATGTGGAATTAATGCAATATTCTGATGAATTGAGGCCCAGGCTTGAGAGGAGCATTGATGCTATGCACCAACCTAGGAGCTCTCCCCAACCCATCCAGATCATCATCATAGGCCAACTCCTCGACGCCAGTTGATTAGGCCACCCATGCCCCAACTTCAGCCAATCATACAACCTGAGTCAATGGCACAACCAACCATGCTTAATAAAGCTCCTCTTGTTGCTTGTGCGAATACTCCATTAGTTCAACCGGCTCCCCAGCCTTTGACTCCACCAAAATTTCTTAAGCTCCATCGGCCAATCATCCAGCCATTGGCTTTTCAGCCTATTCCAACAGCAACCCCTCAGCTAGCCACGCAAGCCTTGGCCTCTCAACCCACTTCACCAACGGTCCCTCGGCTAATCATTCATCCTAAGCCGATCGAGCTTCTCAATCATTAGAATTGATCCCTGAAGTTGGGGAGATAGAATTGACCCCTGAACAAGAAAATAAAGAGATAGAATTTGTCAGTGAAATGGAAAATGAATCGACAAGCCTCCAGAAGGGCATATACAAAGGGATACTGGGACCTCCTCCAGATAGGCAAGAAAATCCCTTAGCATCAATCTTAGGGCCACGACCCTTACCCCATTCTTCTCCTAAGCAACAATTAGGCCCATGGGCCCACGATCAATCAATCTTAGGGCCACGACCCTTTCTTTATTCTCCTCCAAATCAACGATTGATCCCATGGGCCCACAATTCCTCAATCTTAGGGCCACTGCCCTTTCTTTATCCTTCTTACAACCAACAATCAGGCCTATGGGTGCAAAATATGTCAATCTTAGGGCCATGGCCCACACCCCATCCCACTCAATTGGGCCCTTATGCCCCATTTTTGGGCCCTTATGGCCCATTTTCGGGCTCTTATGCCCCTTTTCATCAACTGGGCCCATGTGCCCCTTTCCATCATTCGGGCCCACGTGCTCCCTTTATCCAACCGGGCCCATGTGCCCCTTTTAATCGACCGGGCTCTTATGCCCCTTTTCTTCAACCGGGCCCACGTGCCTCTTTTAATCAATCAGGCTTGCATGCCCCCTTCCTTCAACTGAGCCCATGCGCCACTTTTCCTCAACTGGGTCTACATGCCCCTTTCCCCTTTCCTTCCATCAGGCCCACATGCCCATAATTCTCCCCAATCGGGCCCATGTGCCCATAATTTTTTTAAATCGGGCCCACATGCCCACATTTCACCTCAGTCGGGCCCACGTGCCCGTAATCCACCTCAACCGGGCTCACATGCCCATGTTTTTCTGCAACCGGGCCCATGTGCTCAAATTTCTTCTAAATCAGGCCCACGTGCCCACCTTCCAACAAACTCGGGCACACATGCCCACACTCCTTCAACTTCGGGCCTGTATGCCCCCATTTCTTCACCTTCGGGCCCGCGTGCCCATACTTCTTCAAAATCTGGCCCCCGTGCCCCCACTTCTTCAACTTTGGGATTACGCACCCATACTCTTCAATGGCGCCAGCGAACCCATCACAAATCACATTCTCGCTTCCAACCATTTAAATTGGGCCCATGTGCTCGCTCTTTTCGTTGGGTCCCTCGGGCTCAACTTTCAATCGGGCCTTCAAGCCCATCACAACCAATTGGGCCCTCATGCCCATCAACATCAACTGGGCCCTCTATCCCACATTCAAATCTTGGGCTCACGTGCCTCTTGATTCCAACTACTCCCGGGCCTTCAAGCCCACTTTCAACTCACGGGCCCAAGAGCCCATTTTAACTCATTTTGTTTCCAAGCATGTTTATTTCCTTTCAAATTCTCTTTCATTCTCTAAGTTTTACTTTCAACAAAAAAATCAAGGTAGAGAAATTTCCTGGGTGATACAACAATCTTTGCCTTTTACATCATTAATTTTGACTCTGCCATGCTAAATCAGATCCTTCACATGTTCACTTCATCCTATGACTATGAATCTTCAATCCAATGCAATATGGTGCATATCAACAGTGGAAGCAGTTGGGCAAGGCAAGGCAAGGCATGGCAGACAAGGCAAGGCAAGCACATGCAAAGCCGTCATCAACAATGAACTTCTTCTTCTCTCAGGTATTACCTGAAATTACATTCATTATCATTATGTCATCCGCAAAGCAATATTTTTTTAAAAAATGATTTTGAATTTTATATGACAATTTTAATTGAGAGAAATTCATGACTGACGACATTTGTAGCTACCTTGTTCTTATTAAACAAAATCTTTACATTGCAAGGCAAATATTTTTAATTGATTCACCTATGGAATGTTATCTACCTCAAAAAATTGGAGAGAACTACTAGTATGACTTAAGTCCACATGTTCTAGATTGTTGTCTAGGAGTCGAGGGTAGATACCATTCTACACACACAACACGTCCCGATCCAAGAATCCGGATGACCCAACACCTGAGAGAAGCTAGGCAAGGCTTAGAAGTGGAAGGAAAATCCTCACCCTACTCTCTTCTGTTCGGTCCAAGATAGGCAAAGGACTAGAGGGGGAGAGTATCGAAAGCATCCACCGCCTTAGTAGGAGGCCGTCTCGATAGGTCCAACTTCTCAAAAGAAAGGGGTGCCAAAAGATGGGCAATGAACCCCAAAAGTTTAAACAAATATGGGCCTGTCTGAATGAGTACCCAGAAAAGTAGAAAATGAAAAAAAAGGCACCAAAAGATGGGCAATGACCCCACAAGTCTAAGACACTAAGTGAGTGCCATACGTAGAAAAGACCTGAAGAGGCCGAACCCCAATGGGCAATTAGGTGTGAGTAGAGAAATCCCTCTCAACATCTCCAAAGCTTATGAAGGACTTCCTTATCAATTCTTCATTCTTAACCCCCCAAGGTGCGGGTGGACCAACCAAATCAAAGCTAAACTTTAGCCGATCAGAGGTTGAAGGTTAGAAATATTTTGGGCAAGGAACCCCATTTTGCACATGGTGTCTACCAACGAACCTAGAAGAACAACCAAGTGATGAGAACTTGTGTCAATACTGATTTTTCTCTCCCAAAAAAATATTTTCAAAAAAAAAACTCCAAAAAAAGCTGAATATCTTCAAAACTCCAACAAAAATAACTATTTTTAAAATCCCAAAAAAAAATTTCACAAAACTTCTTTGTCAAATTCCAAAAAAAATTAAGAAAAAGAAATCATCACTATGCTTGGTTTGGATTCTTGTTTTTACATTCATTGTGTATTTTCTGCTTTATTTTTACACCCTTAAGAAGGCTGTTACCCCTTGACAAAGGTCAAGCATACTACAACTTGCAAGGGGGATAAGCCGCATTGTTATTCTAATCTCTTCCTTCTATGTGTTTCAGGCACAAGAAAAATTTTACACCCCTTGACAAAGGTCAAGGCTGACTGCAACTTGCAAGGGGGATAAGCCATCTTGTCATTATAATCTCATTTTTCGAGTGTTTTAGGCACGAAGAACAAATACAGAGAACTCTACACAACAAGGCGGTGCTCGCCACTTCCTTCCAATGAGGATTCTTAGGAGGAGGTGTCACCATAACCTCGGTTTCAATTTTTCCCAGAAACTTTTTGCAGGCGATGCTCGCCACTTCCCTCCCCTGAGGATTCTCAGCATGAGGAGTCATCATTACCTCGGCCTCAACTATGCCGAGAAGCTTTTGCTCTGTGTCCTAATTAGGACACATGAACTCTTTTGTGAGAATGCATGTCATCATATCACAAACTCACTGTTATCATTTCTTTTCTTAGCATATGTTAGGTGCATTACTATTTATTTTATGCATTGAAGACCGTGAATGCAAAGAAGACCAGGCCCGAGATCCCCTTCATCAAAATCCACGACGGTCAGGTCATTCTTTGTGCTCACGGATAAGCCAAAATTGTGCAGTGACGGACGATGGTTCCCGAATGGGTATCCTGACCTCATAGACAATCTATATCTTCAACTAATTGTTAGACAAGTTTTGTTTTTGTTTTCTTGAGCCCAGAATGCATCATATAGTATTAGTTGCATTGCATTTTTCATGATCATTGCATACATTCTTTTAAAATCTTCACCTTCCCACCTTAGTCTCTGAATATTTTATCCTAATTCTAATCATTCTATACTCCACTGTGTTTTCTAATCCCACCGTGTTCTCTAGTCCCACCAACCTTTCTAATATCCCACCGTGTCTGTTAATCCCACCATGTTTGGTAATCACCTTATGCCTTCAAATCTTTTATTTCTATCCCCACTGTGACCACTGCAACACCCTTCTTGCTATTCATCTAACCGTGGCAGTCAATTCGTCCCGCCAAGGGCCTTCTATTCGATCAGATCTTGCATTGTTGTTGCCTTCACGGTCTGTGCTTTAACATTTGCCTTTCGGAATTTGAGATCATTCCATTCCGAATTGAATCTTATCTCATGGAAGACTTAAATGAATCTAAGAGCCTGAATGTGCTCGATTGGTATTCTTTTACTTTTTCAAAACAAATCTCTTTTTAAAACTTTAGCCCATCACAGTACAGGAACACCGCAAAGATCGGGTTACCAGCTGATGATGAAGCTACGAACCCATGTTTCGGGGACTCCCCACCGCGTTGGGGGTTGGCTATTCTTCTCTCGTGCCAATGGCACATCTTTTACCAATCGAACATAGGAAGACTTGATGAAACATGGTGGTTGACTAGGAGACTTGAGGAGATTCGTCTTGCCGAATCTGGTCGTTGAGCGTGTCTATATCTACACCTTGATACCACCTTTTCAGTCCATCACCATTTTTCTCCATTACATTCCTCTACGACCCATCTCTCTTCGCTACGCTTTCTCTACATTTCACTCCGTTACTCTACATGTCATTTCCTTGCAAAGCCGACATCAAAGCGTGGCAAGCTGTAGACACTCCAATTTGGCCTTATTTAGAGTTTAAACCATTATTCCATTGGCAACATCTCTTTTAGACTATAAAAATCATGATGAACCGCCCTTTTGGATGAGCTGAGGTGCTTATTGGAAATATGAAGATGATTTGCTAATTTCTAATCAAATCCGTGTTTGCCGAACAAGAGACTCTTGGTGGCGTGCCAGATTATGCTTTTCCTAACATATCCTCTCTTTGGAAATTTTTCACAGGATTATATGGACGTCTAATAAAAATTTATTCAACATAAATAATCTTCTTCTCTGAGTTATCTTTCCATTCCAACAAACGGCATTCAATTCCAATCTACTATTTGTCTGCAGTGCCATTTAGAAGTCAGACATGCAGTTCTGTCCGCACGCAGCACCGATCAAGCCCAATTGCATGCAAGCCCAGCCCATTGGGCACATATCTGACTAATTCACGACCTTACCTTCCTTTTTCCACCTCCATATTACTTGGTATAGTATTTGGAAGCTTCATGGTCGAAATTGGCATCATCTAATGATGGCAATACAACTTGTTGTCTTGTATATCAAGACTTGCTATTTTTATACCAGATTTGTTTCTTCTTCAAGTGGAGACATATTTTGAACATGGGAAAGGTGATCCACGGTTTCCAATCTCTCTCAATCATTTAGGTAAGTTTCTATATGCCTCAGTATGAAAATCAGCAACATTAAATGGAGGAAATCCAACCTATGGTCGGATGTATCAAAACATGCTATTTTTTGACCTGGTTCTCATCCCCTATAAAGGGAGACTCATATGAATGACCTAAGAATGGCATCCCCATCCTCCAGCACTCCTCTCTTCGTCCTCCAGCCACCCTAGGATCTTTCCAACCTCCCCAAATCGTTCTATCTTCGTCCCGGTGCCCGGAGATCATCCCAAAGTGAAGAAGAAAACGGTCTATGCTCCGACGTGCTGCACTGCTGATGGGCTTCTACAAATATTTATAGTTATTTTCAGGCCTGTCTTCCATCATAAGAAGTGTGAATAATCAAGATATATTTCATCTCCAACAAATGTATATCAATTCTGACATTCCCTCGGCTTGTTATGGTTTCAACACCGGCGCTGCACAGATAGATACAAAGTCTTCTCTTCTAAGTCATCATTTTCTCAGTCAATTTTAGTATATTTAATGGTGGATTCAGCCTATACATACTTTATAGAAATTTTTCCTCGGTGAGTCTTCTTTTATCTCCAAGAAGAATCATTCAATTCGGATATCTGTGGTGCCCATAGCACATCCTACATCAACATTGTGCTGGGAGTTTCTATAATGTCATTGTCCAAGATCCGGATTATCAGGTAAATTCATATTACTTATCATAAGATTCAAGCAAACTTATATTCATATCAAACCACCCTCGGTGAGTCCTATTTATTTTGAAACAAACATCACTTTATTCTGACATTGGTGCTGCTCGTTATGGTCTCTGCATCAGAGTCGAGCAATTTACAATGAATCTGTCCAACCCGGTTGCCACTTTGCCTGGGTTGTGTTATCTTTAACCATTCATATTCTCTTTTCTAACTCTTCATTCATATCATTTAGTTCATGTTTAAGCATCATTTTTATTCATTTTTGAATCATTTCATATATCACAAAAAACCAAAAGAAAAGGGGTTAGGGCTAACCCCGAATCCGGTGAGTTTGTTTCCAGTTGTCGTTTATGTTATTATTTTTACAAGTTACTACACTTCACTCAGCTCTAATCCTTCTTCACTTGTTTTCTTGTCTTATTGTCTTCTAGTTGCACAAATACATCAAGCTAGCACTGGTTGGACTCTTCTTAATCGGCCGGCCGAAGAAGAAGAAGGTTGAACTCACATCCCTTTTTCCCACGCTAAGGTACACACGGTCAACTTCTTTCTATTTTCAATACATAAAGCGGAGCCCGCGGCTCCTGGCGACCACTTCTTCAATATTCTCATGCATTAAGTCATCTATTCATCACTCTCCTCCCACATGACCCGAACCGTCTCCGGTGCTCGAGCGACGCCGTGAGATGAAAGTTCGGGGATCAATGTGAGTGTGGGGCCGAGGTGAGGACTTTTTACAGCTCTTCGAGTGTTTTCCGATTCACCCCCTTTTTCCTATTCTATCTGTAACCTTCTCTTGAGGTGCCGATCCGGAACCCATTTCTGGAGTCGAAAGGAAGGGCCTTTTGTAATCACTGAAAAGTATCCAGGTATTGCATATGAATTGACTAATGCAGATGGATAAAAATTGAATCATCCTTGGAATGGAGTTTACCTCAAAAAGTACTTTCCATAAAAATGGAGAAACCACTGGTATAACCTCAAGTCATCGATCCTAGGTTGTTTGTGAGAAGTCAAGGGTAGGTACCATCCTACACACAACACTTCCCGATCCTAGAATCCAGACAACCCAACACTAGAGAAAGGCAAGGCAGAAATCTATAAATGGAAGGAGTACCCTTACCATATTCTCTTCTACTTGGTCCAAGATAGGTAGAGAAGATTGGAGAGGGGTAGTATCGAAAACACTCGCCACCCTAGTAGGAGGCCGTCTCAGAGGGTATAAAAGGGTGCCAAAAGATGGGCAATGAACCCCTCAGGTTAGAAAAAGAAAAAAGTGATCAACCTGTCTGAATGAGTACCCAGAATGATAGTCAAGGCAAAAGGCACTAAAAGATGGGCAATGTCCCCACAGGTCAAAAACCTGTCCAAATATGTGCCACATAGAAAAGAGCAAAAAAATAGGAAAAACCCAAAGAGGCCGAACCCCAATGGGTAATTTGAGTGAGAGTAGAGAAATCCCTCTCAACATCTTCAAGCCCTATCAAGGACTTTCTCTATACTCTTCCTCCTTAAACCCCTAGGGTTTGGTAAACCGACCAAATCCAGATGGAATCCAAGCCGATCAAAGGAAGAAGGTTAGAAGGATTCTAGGTAGGGAACTTTATTTTTGCACGTGGCATCTACCACTTGAGTCTTGACAAACCCCAAAGATCGATGAATTGTCTCAAATACCAGCATTTTCTCCACAAAAAAGTGAATATTTCCAAAATCCAAAAAATAGTGAATATTCCAAAATCCAAAAAAACGATGAATATTTCAAATCAAAAAAAGGAATATTTCAAAAATCTAAAAAAAACACATAATTCAAACCCCCAAAAAAAATTGCATATTTCAAAAGTCCAAAAAATTTGCATGTTTCAAAAATCCAAAATATTTGAATATTTTAAAAATTCATAAAAATGAATATTTTCAAGAAATCCAAAAAACTTTACTCAGTCATGATCATTGCCTTAGTTGCATCCATGTTTATTTGACTGTCATGCATATTTCCATTCCTGCATTGCATATCCTTTTGCTTTAATTACCTTGTTAAGAAGGCTCCTCCCTTTGACCTAAGTCAAAAGTTGATCATAATAGGCAAAGGGATGAGTCGTGGTGAAGATCTAATCCTCTTTTATCAAGTGTTTCAGGCATTTCAATGCAGGAGAGGAGAGGATTCACACCACGCCAGGTAAGTTCTCTCAACCCTTACATTTCATTTTAGTCATTTGTTTTATTCTACCTTGTTAAGAAGGCTCCTCCCTTTGACTCAAAATCAAGACAAACGGTATACAAGCAAAGGGATGAGTCATGATGAAGATTTAATCATCTTTGTTAACTGTTTTCAGGAGCTGAAGAAGCAAAAGAGAAGGGCCATCAGGCAATCTTTTAAGTCCAAACAGCTGAAGTGGTGAGATCGGTGTTCCAGAAGGAACGTCATGCCAACCTTGTGGCGAAAAGAGAGGAAGCGCTACCTATCGTGGTGCTGTATTCCGTCAGAAGGCAGGACAAGATGGACCAGAGATGCTGATGAATCAGGCGGATGATGCAAGTTGATCATGCCTGAAGACTTCATTCAAATCCACATTCTCATCAAACTCACATCATCACCATCACTTCATTTTTGCACTTCACATCACTCCTACTATCCGTCATTTAGTTATGTTAGGTCCATTTGATACATATTATATGCATTAATGTTGAAGACCTTGAGCGTGAAAATGACTGGGCCCGAGGTCCCCTTCAACAAAATATACGACGGCTTGGTCATTTCTTCACAATCATGGATAAGCCAAAATTGTACATTGGAGGGACGATGGTTCCTAATCGGGTGTCTTGACCTCCAATAGACAATCTATATCTTCAACTATTTTCTATATAATTTTCTATGTTTTCACATCCATCTTCCTTTTCATTCTTCATCATTACCAAATTTATTCCTTCATGTTTTATTCCTTTCTTTTTGTTCCACCAAGTTTTATTCTTTCCTTTCTTTTATCCCACCGTGTCTTTTATTTTATCCCACCATGGCAATTATCATGCCATTGTTTCTTCTTTCCCATCATTCTATGTTAGTCCCCCCATTATCTTTCAATCCCACTATGGCATAAGTCTGTTTATGCCAGAGCGTGATTCATGGTTTTCACGAAACCCGAGCAATTTTGTTATGTTAAACGAACTCTTTTAGAATTTGAGGTTATTCAACTCAGAATTAAACTGAGTATTTTGGTGAAACTCGAATGAACTTGAGATTCCAAATATGATGGATTGGTATTCTTTTCATTTTAAGATAAATTTCTCTTTTACAAACTTTAGCCCATCACAGTACAAGAACACCCCAAAGTTTAGGTTGCTGGCTGATGATGAACCTACGAATTCGAGGACTCCTCACCGCGCTGAGGGTTGGCTACATTCTTTTATCCTTTATCCTTTAATTTTCATCTCTCGTGCCAAGGGCATGTCTTTTACAAGTCAATTATATGAGGTTTTGATGGAACATGAAAGTGATCTAGAGTACTCAGAGAGATTCATATTGCTATATCGGGTAGATAAGCGTGTCTATATCTACACCTTGATGCCACCTTTTCAGTCCATCACCATTCCAATCTGCTACATTCATCTACGCTAACTTTCACTCCATTACAGTTCACTACGAATCACTCCACTTCATTACATGCCACTCCCTTACAAAGCCGACATCATGGTGAGGCAAGCTGTAGACACGTCAAATTCACCTAATTCAGAGCATAAAACTCATGTTTTATAGGGTAACATGTGTGATTGACCTTAGATTGATGCCGGGTCTTTAAAAGTTGATTTGGAGCTTCGCCGAACGAAATCGGATGCTTTCCGAAGTTTTCCGCAAAAAGCCATAATTTCCGAGCGAAAGCCACACATAAATCATGTAAACACGGAAATTAGTTGAATGACCAATGCCTAATTACCATGCATTGAATGTTGTTATGGTCATATTCACACCCCGGACAAGTTTTGTTGCATACCGTGCCTTCCCGGTTTGCCGTCGGAGTCATTTTGACCTTTATCGGATCTACTGTTCACTGCCCTAACTTACAGAAAAAATTCCGAAGTTTTGGATGGTGTGATGGCTGATCTTATGCTATAGATAGATTCTTCGGCCTTTTATCTTTCCAATGCAACAAACGGCGTCGAATTCCGAGTTCGGGAGTGTTCGCAATGGCTTCCGGAAGAAGGATGCGCAAAAACAGTCCCATGCGCCCGGGTCCCTGGTCACATGCGCCCAGGACCCAGGGCCCATGCGCCCTACCAGTGAGACACGTGACCTCGTGCCCTCACTTGAGGGCACATGCGCCCTGCCCTTGAGGCACGAGGGAACCAGTTTTTCACCAGGACTCTACCACTGAACCGATCGACCGGATAAGGTTGAATTTTTCAGGAACAGTGCCATGCGCCCCCAAAGAAGGAGAAGCTTTAACCCACATTCTTCACGCTAAGGTAAACACGGTCAATTTTATTTCATAAATCAGAACCCACGGTTCCTGGAGACCACATGTTTTAGTTTTTCTTCTTCTCACCCTCCTCCGACATGACCCGAACCGTCTCTTTGGTGATCGAGCGACGCCAAGAGATGAAAGTTCGGAGATCAATGTGAGTGTGGAACCAAGGTGATAGTTGCTTTCCGTTCTTTATTCTTTTCTTTTATCATCCCCTCTTGAGGTGACAATCTGGATTCACGGACTTCCCTGAAAAGGAGAGGACCCCGTCAAATTTTCAAAGTCGACAGGTGCATCTACTCCAAAGATCACATGTCCTGGCTATGCTGGCGCTCCATCTCGCGCATGGCTCTCTCATGCTGAAGACGGAGATCCGAGACAATTATCTGGGAACGAAGATCGGCAGGGGTAGACCACCATGTCTCCACCTTGGCCTCCAAAGATTGTATATGGGAGGACAAAGTACTCTGAAGCTCAGCAACCTGGAAGAAGAAGAAGAATATGAACCAAGAAAAATCAACAACCAGAAAAGAGAAAATGAAAGATACCTCTTCCTCCTTGGTCGTCAGGGCCTCTCGCCTCACTAAGATGCTGGCAGAGCTCACCACCTCTTCCCTCGACAGAGTGTAGATATGCGAATTCGGCCGGATTATAGAGAGTACAATCTCATTCTTATAGATAACACTTGTATTTTCTCAATCGGGAAGTCGGTTTGACATAAAAATTACCAAATTTTAGAAAATCTGGAGGCGTCCCGATATCACGACGTCTGGCGTCGCGACGTCAGAGCACCTGCCATTTCCCGCCATTTCACCCCTTTTCTGACTAGTCGACAGTATGTCAGAGTCGTACGAAGATGCAGGCGCTCCGTTGCCGGAGCACCTGGATTTCCGCCGGCCAACTGACACCGCAGGCTCCGCGTGCGCTGAATTTGCAGTGTGTCAGCCGTAGGTCACCGGTGCTCCCCTATCAGAGCGCCGGGATTTTCGCCGACGACTAACACCTGACACCTAGTATGGTAGGTGGCGGTCAGTATGGCCAGGCATGTTGTCCCGCCGATTTTTCAGCGGATTTGCAGGTGCTCCGAATCTGGGACGCCAAGTGTCCCCCTATCGGAGCACTTTAGCCATCCCGCGGATCTATAAAAGGAGACCCTTCTCCCACATTCAAGAGGTTCCAAAAAAGATTCCCAGAGCAATAACTCCACAGAGAGATTCTTCTTGAGCATCCCAACACCCTCCCATCATCTTCCAAGCCACACTAGAGTCCACAACCACATCTCCAAGTCATTCAATCTCCCATTACATCTCTTCCACTCCATTCATTCCACATAACCGAAAGGCCATCCCAAACCCCCCTCATACCATTAAAAGCCATTGAAAGCCATTCCAAAAAGTCTCAAGAAGTCTCCAAAATGGGCCAGGAGTCCGATTCCCTTGGTTGGAACCGGGAGAAGATCGTGTCAAAGGCTGCCTCTGAAGGACCTAAGCGCTCCTCCGATGGGACACCAGGCAACCTGTAGTCGGAGCGCCTGCAACCTCCAGAAGCCAACCGGCCCTGGGCTCGCCAACGTTCTTCTTCCTTATCTTATCCTCCTTTCATTTTCCGTTTGGGTTTCATCATGCATATTGCACTAGCATAACTTAATGCATCTTTAGCCTTAGGTCATTTAGATTCTCCCTTAAGAGGGGTTAGGAGTTAGTCCTAATCCGGTTCGTTCAACCCCTTTTGTCATTCCTCTTCTTTCTTACAAATAGTTACTATTTTCTATTTAGTTCTAATCGTTGTTTCGTTGTGCTTTCATTCATAACTTCTTTTTAGGCAAGCAAGTTTCTCCAAGGCTCTTCTTCCCCGGCCGGCCAAGGAAGGAGAAGATAGAATCCATTCAACGAGGTAACCGGTCATTCTCCCCCCTTATTAGTTCATCTATTTTCTTTTAATCATCGGAGCCTCTTTGGCTCCTGGCGACCACACAATCTCTTCCTCTTTTCGGTTCATAGGTTAAGTTAGTGTTGATAATGCCACCCACCGTCTGATCTTCTTTCCCTTCTATTCTCCTCACGACCCGGGCCGGTCCTTCGATGCCCAAGTGACATCAAGGATTGAGTAGTCCGGGGACCAAGGTGAGTGCAGAGAAAGAAAGAAGGAGAAGAGGTGGGTGATAGACCAGTTTGTTGGAATCATCCACGACCGTGTCTATGGCGTGATTAACACAAACCAACCCTATCAAAATCGTAAGGAAGAAGAAACACACACACCCCACACTGAAACGTGCGCGCACCGCGGGAGGACGGCGAACCACCACACCGCCACACATCCACGGAGTCCTCATCTTTACGGCGTCCACACAGAGAAGGACGTGAACCCTCAGCATGGGCCTTCCGCTACGAACAGAAGAAAGACACATCAGAGCAAGGCAAGTATATGTCGAGAATAGAATTGAAGGTCAAAGGCAGTGTCCACCTCAGTCTCCAGCATGCCATGAAGAGTGGCCACCTCCTGCCGAAGAACAGCAATCTCCAGCTTATGGCGTAGCAGTAGAGCCCGAGCGTCCTGAAATGCCATGAAGGTCAGAAGAGAACAACAACAAAAAATTAAAGAAAAGTAATAAACATTTACCTGACCCTCTGGAACAAATAAGTGGCCATATGCTTCCGTGTATCGACGAAGGTAGTCTCGACTGTCCTCTGCCCAGCCTATAACTACCTCGCCGCCTTTGTACCATAGTGTGAATGAGGCGTGGTACCTCTCCACCCAATCCACGGGGAGAAGTAGGCATTTGGGACGGGCCCCGACTAGGCGAAGAGAAAGAGGAGGCTCCAACTAGTCCTGCTCCAGACCGAGGGCACGTGCCGAGAACCGAAGCCACAGTGGTGCCAGCTCATTGATGAACAAAAGGTGAAGATCACGGCCGAAGACACGACCCGACTGGGCAATCCAGGGTTGGAGATGGTCGTCGGTCATGAGATATGGCCTCCAACACAACTGCAGGAAGCAAGCAAAATCATGATTATTATTTCACCAGGACAATATTGATACACAAATTAAAAACATACCTCAGTGTGTGGAAAGTGAAGAATCTGTGCACGGAGCTGGCTCCGGTGGCCCTCAGTAGGGCGGATGGGCTCCCAACGAGCCATCAGAGGGAAGAGGTAGGGGTAGGACTGCTTTGTCCGACCTAGGGGTAAAGTAGAGGTAGCTCCAGACCTGTAAAAGGCACAACTTGTCAGAACAAAGCAGAACAATACAAACGCATAGAAAAGAAAAGTTGCTAAAAGTTGTAGACACGCCAAATTGGCCTGATTCGGAGCCCTAGACTCTTATTCCATAGGCGAAATCTTTTATCTGACCGTTATCTGATCTGGATTACCTCGTGGAGATGAGCTAAGGACATGGGTGGAGCCCCTCGCAAGTTGAGAATGGACCAATGTTTTCCGGAATATTGCCGTAACCTTCAAGCGAGAGCCGCGCGTGAACCGTAGAAACACGAAGCCGGCTCGATGACCGACCTTGAATGGTCCATAATTGAAGGTCTTGGGAGCCCCGCACGTGTTCCGTAACATTCAGGGTTTCAGAGAAGTCATTTCGGTAGGCGTCGGTCAATGACGGCTTTCGTTACGGCTTTTTCGATCCGTGCTGACACGGCTATCCCGGACCACATGTTAGACCTTTCCGGTCATCACCGGGTCTTTTCAGGTCATCCGGGTCGATTCTAGCCGTATATTTTATCAACCGGGGCTATAAGGCGGTTCGGTCAATTTTAGGGTTTCGCGGCTTTTACGGCTTTTGATTCACGTTTACCGGGTTAATCTCAGATTTTTCGATGACTTCGGATTGTCCGATCGTACTGGACTTGTTCGGTCATCATTTCAAGTCATCCCGAGTTGACCCGAGATTTCTCGACCGGAATCGTGCTCTTTCGGATCTTCGCCCGGGTTTCGGCTTTCCGCGAGAGGGTAAACCGGTAGAAAGCCCCGTACGAACATCTCGGGAGTCATGCGGCTGGTTTACCAACTTGAGGAGGTGCGGTTGAAGGCCCTCTTTCCAACGTGACAAACGGGAGCCGAATCGGACATCCCGTTTGCAAAATACGGCTTGCGGAACACGCGCGCAGGAGAGAGAGTGTACCGCGCCCCCGCTCCGCTTGAAAGTGGAGGGCGCGCCCTGCGCGCCCTCAACCAGAGGGCGCGCCCTGCGCGCCCTCAAACTGGGGGCGCGCCCTGCGCGCCCCCGGTCTCTTTGAAAGGCGGGGGCGCGGTCAGTTGCTTTAAATCGGAAATTACCCCGATTAGCACCTTCTAAACCGGGTTATTGGAAGGTTTCCGGGGAGGATTTTCACTTATTTGTACCGCGCCCCCGGTTCGGGGGCGCGTTACGTATGTCAAGTCGATTTTTAGCAATTTCCGGAAGTTTCCGTCGATTTTTAGCAGTGAGACGCCGAACGCGCCCCCGCCCCCTTTGAAACAGGGGGGCGCGCAGACCGCGCCCCCGAACTGGGGGCGCGCCCTGCGCGCCCTTGGTTTGAGGGCACGCCCTGTGCGCCCTCGTCTCCTTTGAAACGCGGGGGCGCGGTACATCCAGTTTCTAAATTTTGCACCGGCTCTCTTCCCCTATAAATTGAGGGCCATTCTCAACGAACCAAGGTTGAACCCCCGGTGCCTAACTCGTCCCAAGGTCGTCCCAGCTCTTCTCCAAAGCCGTCCCGACGTCCAAAGGCGATCCGAAGTCAAGAAACCGATCCGGAGGTGAAGGAGAAGGCTCGATCCGGGTGTTCTTCATCAACCATCTCCATCGACTTCTGGAGAAAATCCGAGGCTTCTGCTGCAAAAGTCTTCAACATACAAATTGTTCCTCTCCTCGTCCTCTTTCGTCCCCAACTGACGGCACTCCATTCCGACTTGCCGTTTGTTCGTGGCGGTTGCTACACTGAGGGCGCGTATCCAGGTTCTGTTTTTGATATCCGCCCACTTTCATAATTTTTACTGACTTATACAAGAGGATTTTGGAGAAGTCATCAACATAGGAACTCTTCCCCTCTGAGTCCTCCGTCTACTCAAACAAACGGAACTCGATTCTGACATCGGGGTCGTCCGTAACATCCTCTGCACCGAAGTCGCGCCAGAAGGGTGCAAAGCTACCCGAACCGGCCTTTTCTCAACCAACTCGGCTTCAACTCAAGCCGATCCATTCTATAAGCCTTCTCAACTCCATTAACTCTGTTTATTCATTGTTTTAAAGCATCTTTTAGTTTATTTACATCATTTTTACCTAATCAAAAATACAAAAAAAAGGGGTTAGGACTCACCCCAATCCGGTGAGTTCGATTCCAATTGCTTCTTTCTCATATTCTCTCTACGGTTACTACACTTCCCATAGTTCTAATTATTTTCTTCACTTGGTTTATTTTTCTAGTTGCACAGGTTTATCAAGCTAGCATTGGATTGGAGACTCTTCTTCATCGGCCGGCCGAAGAAGAAGAAGGTTGAACTCACATCCCTTTCTCCCACGCTAAGGTACACACGGTCAACTTCACTCCATTTCCATTACATAAAGCGGAGCCCGCGGCTCCTGGCGACCACACTTTCTTTTTTATTCATGTTCTAAATTCATATCCTCCTCACTCTCCTCCCACATGACCCGAACCGTCTCCGGTGCTCGAGCGACGCCGTGAGATGAAAGTTCGGGGATCAATGTGAGTGTGGGACCGAGGTGAGGAGTCTTTACCGCTTTCCGAGTGTCTTACGATTCACTCCCCTTTCCCCAATTCCATCTTTCATCACCTTATCTTGAGGTGCCGATCCGGAACCCGTTTCTGGAGTCGACAGCTTTTTGGCGACCACGGTGGGACAACCAATGTCTTTAATCGTGCTAGCTTGATTTGTTTGTGCAACTAGTTCCATTCTAATTCAATTCTAGTCACTAGATTGTTTGTTTTGTTGCATGATTGCTTGTCTTGTTTGCATATCGCATGCTCTATTTACTTCATTTCATTTCATGTTTTTGCACATTGATTGCTTCTTCTCCTCTTACCCTCCATTTTTACTTTTTCTTTAGCTTTTGCATCGGGTACCGGACTTGCTCCGATCCGTAGGGCATTCGAGGCGGGGGCTCTCTCTCCCAACACACCCTCACCCTCCAAACACCTTCTTGGTGGATTCTTACCTCTCTTCTCGGATATTCCTTCCTAGTTGATTTGGTGGTTTCCATCAAGACCTCCATAAGTCCCCATCCGTGGAGTATTCCTCTCCGCACGATTGGGCCGGTTGTACCACTTTCACAAAACCCGAAGAACCCAAGTACCTACTCGTGGTGATTGAGTGACAACCTTAGGTCTTGAAGATTGAAGCAATAGGAACCATACCCATTTGAGTGAACAATTGCTAACAATCTATCTAATCTAAGGTTTCAACCCAAAAATTGTAGAGTAGTCATTTTAAAAACTTGTTTGCACAACTTGCTTGCTCACAACAATTGAAAACAACCAAATTTTTTTTTATTCTTACAAAACACCTAAACAAAACAAAACAAAAACATTTTTTTTGTTCAACTTGGTTTCCAAACAACCAAATTGAAACAAAAAAATTTTCTAACAAAACAAAACATAAAAAAAATCTTCAATTGTGTGCTTTCCTTGCTCTCTTTTTTAACCATATTTGTAGAAAGATCGACATGATTCCCATGATGCTAAGGTCCGGAAGCCACGTTGGGAGGTCGGACTACTACAAGCTGCAACAACACATGGTCCAACCAAAGGGCCATGTTAATGCCATCAGGGAACCTGAAGTTCAAAATCCTACTCATCCACCTGCATCACTCAGTGTAGAACAAATCCTCCAGGGTCTATCCCTCCATCTAGATCCTGAATCCTTTTCACTTGTGCAATCTTTAACAAAGGGAAATATGCCCACCAATGAAGATCCAGTCGAGGGAAATCAAGCCCCCTCACCACCCCAATCGACAGTCAGGCCCCTCATCATCTCCTCTCCTAGGCAACCCTGTCGTGCCTCTACTCACCCCGTTGTGGGGCATTCATATAATTCTATGCATGTTCCTACTTTGAAGCCACCTCTTCCAACCCATTCATCTAAATACCTTGCACCGGTGGCTCAGGAACCCAACCTCACTCAAGCATTCATGAACAAACTCAACCAAATGGATGAGCACTTTGAAGAGCTGAGGCACCGTTTGGACTCGAAGGCCATCCCTAAAATATCTGCTCCATCTTTCCCAGTCCCACATATCCCTCAATCACAAATGCCAACCTACCATCGCTACAATGGCTCAGGTGATCCCTTCACCCATGTCAATGATTTCCTGAGCAAATCATCTCGATGGCATAATGATAGAAAGACCCTTGCCTTTCTTTTTAGGAGATCTTTAGAGGGTGTAGCACTAGATTGGTTTTTTTCATTGAACGAAGTAGAGATATGGGATTTCGAAATTGTCAAGGCCAAATTCTTGAAACGATATGGGCCAGGCTATTCAATAATTGGGGAAGCAAAAGAAGATGTGAAATTAATGCGATATTCTGATGAATTGAGGCCCAGGCTTGAGAGGAGCATTGATGCTATGAACCAACCTAGGACCCCTCTCCAACCTCACCTAGATCATCATCTTCAGCCAACTCCTCGATGCCAGTTGATTAGGCCACCCATGCCACAATCTCGGCCGGACATGCAACCAGTGTCAATGGCACAATCAATTGTGCACAATCAAGCTCCTCATGTCAACTGTGCCAACACCTCACTATCAAAATCAAATTCTCAGCCTATTTCACCAACAACCCCTCGGCCAATCATCCGGCCCTTGGCTTCTCAACCTATTCCACCAACAACCCCTCGGCCAATCATCCGGCCCTTGGCTTCTCAGCCTATTCCACCAACAACTCCTCAGCCAATCATCCAAGCCATGACTCCTCAATTAATTACATCAATAGCTCTTCAGCCTGAACTGACTTCTATGCCAGCACCACTTCAATCAATCCCTCAACATAGGGTTCACCCTAAGTCGGTTAAGGCTCTTGCTTCTTCTATTGCTCCTGCCATGGTAGAGGAACCAGTCACTCTGACCTTTCATGCTCCTACCATGGTAGACGATTCAGTCCCTTCGACCCTTCAAGCTCCTGCCATTGCAGAGGAATTAATAACTCCAACCATTTGTGCTCCTGCCATGGCAGAAGAATCAGCTTCTCATCATGTCATTGTTATATCTCAAGATCAAAGTCAGCTAGTAGGGGAGGTCGAACCAAACCCTTCTACCTTTTTGGAATCCCCTAGACTAGGCATGCCCTCTTCCATAGAACATCCTAAGGAGAAGCCTGCTATAGGGAGCTTAGATGAAGGAATCATAAACTTAGTTGATTGTCAATCCAATGATGGACTAGGCAAGGATTTATCAGGCATTGATCAACTATTACCATCATTGGAATTGATCAATGAAGATGGTCAGATTGAATTGACCCCTGAACTGGGAAGTAAGGAGACCGAATTGGTCAATGAAATAGGGAATGAATCGACAAGCCTCCTGAAGGAAGTAGACCTTAGCAAGGGGATACTAGGACCTCCTCCAGGTAGGCAGGCAAATCCTTTAGCCTCAATCTTAGGGCCACGACCCTTACCCCATTCTTCTCTTAAGCAACAATCCGGCCCATGGGCCCATGATCAATCAATCTTAGGGTCACGACCCTTTCTTTATTCTCCTCCAAATCAACGATCGGGCCCATGGGCCCACAATTCCTCAATCTTAGGGCCATTGCCTTTTCTTTATCCTTCTTACAACCATCAATCAGGCCCATGGGTCCAAAATCTGCCAATCTTAGGGCCATGGCCCACACCCCATCCCACTCAATTGGGCTCTTATGCCCCTCTTCTACAATTGGGACCTTATGCCCCATCTTCGGGCACTTATACCCCTTTTTGTCAATCGGGCTCTTATGCCCCTTTTCATCAACTGGGCCCACGTGCCCCTTTCCAACAACCGGGCCCACGTGCCCCCTTTATCCAACCGGGCCCATGTGCCCCTTTTAATCGACCGGGCTCTTATGCCCCTTTTCTTCAACCGGGCCAACGTGCCCCTTTTAATCAATCAGGCTTGCTTGCCCCTTTACTTCAACCGGGCCCACGCGCCCCTTTTCCCCAACTGGGCCTACGTGTCCCTTTCCTTCCATCGGGCCCACGAGCCCATAATTCTCCCAAATCGGGCCCAAGTGCCCTTCATTTTTCTAAATCGGGCCCACATGCCCACAATTCACCACAATTGGGCCCACGTGCCCACAATTCACCTAAATCGGGCTCACGTGCCCGCAATTCACCTCAACCGGGTTCACATACCCATGTTTTTCTACAACCGGGCCCATGTGCCCAAATTTCTTCTAAATCGGGCCCACGTGCCCACCTTCCAACAAACTCGGGAACACATGCCCACACTCCTTCAACTTCGGGCCTGTATGCCCCCATTTCTTCACCATCGGGCTCGCGTGCCCATACTTCTTCAAAATCGGGCCCCCGTGCCCCCACGTCTTCAACTTTGGGATTACGCACCCATACTCTTCAATGGCACCAGCAAGCCCATCACAAATCACAATCTTGCTCCCAACCATTTAAATCGGGTCCATGTGCCCGCTCTTTTCATTGGGTCCCTCGGGCTCAACCTCCAATCGGGCCCTCATGCCCATCAACATCAACCGGCCTCTCTAGCCCACATTCAAATATTGGCCCCACGTGCCCCACGATTCCGACTACTCCCGGGCCTTCAAGCCCACTTTCAACTCACGGGCCCAAGAGCCCATTTTAACTCACTTTTGTTTCCAAGCATGTTTTTGTCCTTTTTGAATTCTCTTTCTTTTTCCAAGTTTTACTTTCAACAAAAAAATCAAGGTAGAGAAATTTCCTGGGTGATACCACAATCTTTGCCTTCTACATCATCAATCCTAACTCCGCCATGCTAAATAAGATCCTCCACATTTTCACTTCATCCTATGACTTTGAACTTGAATCCAATGTGATATAAAGCATATCAAAAGTGGAAGCAGTTGGGCAAGGCAAGGCAAGGCATGGCAGGTAAGGCAAGGCAAGCACAAGCAAAGCCGTCATCAACAATGAACTTCTCCTTCTCTCAGGTATTACATGAAATTGCATTCATTATCATTATTTCATCCACAAGGCAATATTTTTTTTTAATGATTTTGAATTTCACATGACAATCTTACTTGAGAGAAAGTTTTGATTGATGATAACTACTTTTTATCTTATCCTAATGAATTCTTTACAATGCAAGGCATGTTTTCAATTGATTTGCCCATGGAATGTAATCTACCTCAAAAATGGAGAGAACTACCAGTATGACTTAAGTCAACATGTTCTAGGTTGTTGTCTAGGAGTCGAGGGTAGAGACCATTCTACACACACAACACGTCCTGATCCCAGAATTTGGATGACTTGACACCTGAGAGAAGCTAGGCAAAGCTTAGAGATGGAAGGAAAACCCTTACCCTACTCTCTTCTATTCGGTCCAAGATAGGTGAAAGGGATTAGAGGGGGAGAGTATCTAAAGCATCCACCGCCCTAGTAGGAGGCCATCTCAGAAGGTCCAACTTCTCAAATAAAAAAAAGGGTGCCAAAAGATGGGCAATGAACCCCACAGGTTTAAACAAATATGGGCCTGTCTGAATGAGTACCCAAAAATGCAGAAAATGAAAAAAAGGCACCAAAATATGGGCAATGACCCCACAGGTCAAAGCACCTGTCCGAATATGTGCCACAAAAATATGTTTGTCAATATAGAAGAAAAGACCCAAAGAGGTCGAACCCCAACGGGCAATTGGGTGTGAGTAGAGAAATCCCTCTCGACATCTCCAAAGCCTATCAAGGACTTTCCCTCGATTCTTCATTCTTACCCCCAAGGTGTGGGTTAACCAACCAAATCAAAGCTAAACTCTAGCCAATCAAAGGTTGAAGGTCGGAAAGATTCTGGGCAAAGAACCCCATTTTGCACATGGTGTCTACCAACGAACCTAGAAAAACAACCAAGTGATGAGAACTTGTGTCAATACTGATTTTTCTCTCCCCAAAAAAATATTTTCAAAAAAAAAAAGGTCTCAAAAAAAAAGTTGAATATTTTCAAAAACTCCAAAAAAAATAAATATTTTCAAAAACTCAAAAAAAATATAGCATTTTCAAAAATCCCGAAAAATTGGATCTTTTCAAAAAAAAACTTCTTTTTCAAATCCCAACCAAAATTTCCAAAAAAAAAATTCTTTTTCATCACCATGATTGGTTTGAATTCTTGTCTTTACATTCATTGTATATTTGTTGCTTTATTTTTACACCCTTAAGAAGGCTATCACCCCTTGACAAAGGTCAAGACATACTGCAACTTGCAAGGGGGATAAGCTATATTGGCATTCTAATCTCCTTTTTCTAGTGTTTCAGGCACGAAGAACAAATGAGGATAACTTCACAACAAGGCGAAGCTCGCCACTTCCCTCCCCAAGGATTCTTAGGAGGAGGTGCCACTATGACCTCGACCTCAACTTCGTCGAGGAGCATTTTCAAGATTTCAATAAGGCGATGCTCGCCACTTCCCTCCCCTGAGGATTCTTAGGAGGAGGTGTCACCATAACCTCGGCCTTAATTTTGCCGAGAAACCTTTTTCAGGCGATGCTCGCCACTTCCCTCCACTGAGGATTCTCAGGAGGAGGTGTCAGCATTACCTCGGCCTCAACTTTGCCGAGGAATTTTCACTCTGTGTCCTCATTAGGACACATGAACTCTTTTGTGAGAATGCATGTCATCACACCGCAAACTCACCGTTATCATTTCCTTTCTTAGCATATATTAGGTGCATTACTATTTATTTTATGCATTGATGTTGAAGACCATGAATGCAAAGAAGACCAGGCCCGAGATCCCCTTCATCAAAATCCACGACGGTCAGGACATTCTTTGTGCTCACGGATAAGCCAAAATTGTGCAGTGAGGGACGATAGTTCCCGAATGGGTATCTTGACCTCATAGACAATCTATATCTTCAACTATTTGTTATGCAAGTTTTGTTTTGTTTTCTTGAGCCCAACATGCATCATGTAGCATTAAATGCATTACATTTTGTTTTGTCATTGCATACATCATTTCCTAAACTTCACCTTCTCACTCTCTCGATCATTCTAAATCCCACCATGTTTTTAAACCCCATCGTGTTCTCTAATCCCACCATGATTTCTAGTCCCACCAACCTCTCTAATATCCCACCGTGTTCGGTAACCACTTTTTGCCCTCAAATCTTTCAATTTTTTTTCACCACAGAGGCCATTGCAACTTCTTTTGCTACTTATCCCACCGTGGCAACCATTTCGTCCCGCCAAGGGCCTTCAACTTTGATCAGAACTTGCACCGTCATTATCTTCACGGTCTATGCTTAAACATTTGCCTTCCGGAATCTGAGATCATTCCATTCCGAATCAAATCTTGTCTCTTGGAAGACTTAAATGAATCTAAGAGCCTGAATGTGCTCGATTGGTATTCTTTTACTTTTTCAAAACAAATCTCTTTTAAACTTTAGCCCATCACAGTACAGGAACACCGCAAAGATCGGGTTACCGGCTGATGATGAACCTACGAACCCATGTTTCGGGGACTCCCCACCGCGTTGGGGGTTGGCTATCCTTCTCTCGTGCCAATGGCACATCTCTTACCAATCGAACATAGGAAGACTTGATGAAACATGGCGGTTAACCAGGAGACTTGAAGAGATTCGTCTTGCCGAATCTGGTCGTTAAGCGTGTCTATATCTACACCTTGATGCCACCTTTTCAGTCCATCGCCATTTCGCTCCACTACATTCCACTACGATTCATTTCGCTTCGCTACGCTTTCTCTACGTTTCACTTCGCTCCGCTACATGCCATTCCCTTGCAAAGCCGACATCAAGGCGAGGCAAGCTGTAGACACGCCAAATTGGCCTGATTCGGAGCCCTAGACTCTTATTCCATAGGCGAAATCTTTTATCTGACCGTTATCTGATCTGGATTACCTCGTGGAGATGAGCTAAGGACATGGGTGGAGCCCCTCGCAAGTTGAGAATGGACCAATGTTTTCCGGAATATTGCCGTAACCTTCAAGCGAGAGCCGCGCGTGAACCGTAGAAACACGAAGCCGGCTCGATGACCGACCTTGAATGGTCCATAATTGAAGGTCTCGGGAGCCCCGCACGTGTTCCGTAACATTCAGGGTTTCAGAGAAGTCATTTCGGTAGGCGTCGGTCAATGACGGCTTTCATTACGGCTTTTTCGATCCGTGCTGACACGGCTATCCCGGACCACATGTTAGACCTTTCCGGTCATCACCGGGTCTTTTCAGGTCATCCGGGTCGATTCTAGCCGTATATTTTATCAACCGGGGCTATAAGGCCGGTTCGGGCAATTTTAGGGTTTCGCGGCTTTTACGGCTTTTGATTCACGTTTACCGGGTTAATCTCAGATTTTTCGATGACTTCGGATTTTCCGATCGTACTGGACTTGTTCGGTCATCATTTCAAGTCATCCCGAGTTGACCCGAGATTTCTCGACCGGAATCGTGCTCTTTCGGATCTTCGCCCCGGGTTTCGGCTTTCCGCGAGAGGGTAAACCAGTAGAAAGCCCCGTACGAACATCTCGGGAGTCATGCGGCTGGTTTACCAACTTGAGGAGGTGCGGTTGAAGGCCCTCTTTCCAACGTGACAAACGGGAGCCGAATCGGACATCCCGTTTGCAAAATACGGCTTGCGGAACACGCGCGCAGGAGAGAGAGTGTACCGCGCCCCCGCTCCGCTTGAAAGTGGAGGGCGCGCCCTGCGCGCCCTCAACCAGAGGGCGCGCCCTGCGCGCCCGCCAACAGGGGGCGCCTCTTTGAAAGGCGGGGGCGCGGTCAGTTGCTTTAAATCGGAAATTACCCCGATTAGCACCTTCTAAACCGGGTTATTGGAAGGTTTCCGGGGGAGGATTTTCACTTATTTGTACCGCGCCCCCGGTTCGGGGGCGCGTTACGTATGTCAAGTCGATTTTTAGCAATTTCCGGAAGTTTCCGTCGATTTTTAGCAGTGAGACGCCGAACGCGCCCCCTCCCCCTTTGAAACAGGGGGGCGCGCAGACCGCGCCCCCGAACTGGGGGCGCGCCCTGCGCGCCCTTGGTTTGAGGGCGCGCCCTGCGCGCCCTTGGTTTGAGGGCGCGCCCTGCGCGCCCTCGTCTCCTTTGAAACGCGGGGGCGCGGTACATCCAGTTTCTAAATTTTGCACCGGCTCTCTTCCCCTATAAATTGAGGGCCATTCTCAACGAACCAAGGTTGAACCCCCGGTGCCTAACTCGTCCCAAGGTCGTCCCAGCTCTTCTCCAAAGCCGTCCCGACGTCCAAAGGCGATCCGAAGTCAAGAAACCGATCCGGAGGTGAAGGAGAAGGCTCGATCCGGGTGTTCTTCATCAACCATCTCCATCGACTTCTGGAGAAAATCCGAGGCTTCTGCTGCAAAAGTCTTCAACATACAAATTGTTCCTCTCCTCGTCCTCTTTCGTCCCCAACTGACGGCACTCCATTCCGACTTGCCGTTTGTTTGTGGCGGTTGCTACACTGAGGGCGCGTATCCAGGTTCTGTTTTTGATATCCGCCCACTTTCATAATTTTTACTGACTTATACAGGAGGATTTTGGAGAAGTCATCAACATAGGAACTCTTCCCCTCTGAGTCCTCCGTCTACTCAAACAAACGGAACTCGATTCTGACATCGGGGTCGTCCGTAGCATCCTCTGCACCGAAGTCGCGCCAGAAGGGTGCAAAGCTACCCGAACCGGCCTTTTCTCAACCAACTCGGCTTCAACTCAAGCCGATCCATTCTATAAGCCTTCTCAACTCCATTAACTCTGTTTATTCATTGTTTTAAAGCATCTTTTAGTTTATTTACATCATTTTTACCTAATCAAAAATACAAAAAAGGGGTTAGGACTCACCCCAATCCGGTGAGTTCGATTCCAATTGCTTCTTTCTCATATTCTCTCTACAGTTACTACACTTCCCATAGTTCTAATTATTTTCTTCACTTGGTTTATTTTTCTAGTTGCACAGGTTTATCAAGCTAGCATTGGATTGGAGACTCTTCTTCATCGGCCAGCCGAAGAAGAAGAAGGTTGAACTCACATCCCTTTCTCCCACGCTAAGGTACACACGGTCAACTTCACTCCATTTCCATTACATAAAGCGGAGCCCGCGGCTCCTGGCGACCACACTTTCTTTTTTATTCATGTTCTAAATTCATATCCTCCTCACTCTCCTCCCACATGACCCGAACCGTCTCCGGTGCTCGAGCGACGCCGTGAGATGAAAGTTCGGGGATCAATGTGAGTGTGGGACCAAGGTGAGGAGTCTTTACCGCTTTCCGAGTGTCTTACGATTCACTCCCCTTTCCCCAATTCCATCTTTCATCACCTTATCTTGAGGTGCCGATCCGGAACCCGTTTCTGGAGTCGACAAAAGTCACCTGGAGAAAAGGAGAGAAGCCGGTAACTGAAACAAAGCCCGCCTAAGGCAGGAGGCCACAGAACAAATGGGCGAGCATCGCTGCCCCCCACGCGTACGTACCAACTTGCTCCAGGTCAGCAAGCAAGGGAAGGAACCGCAGATGGATGCGGTCCATCTTCGAGCCCAACAGAAGGCACCCGAAGAAGAAGAGGAGGAAGTGGCACAGGTCTATGTCTGCCTCCAAGAAGCCAGGTAACCCGGTAAATTCCGCCGCAGCCTGGCCAACCATGCGGCAGAAAAAGTTGTCCTGGCTCTCACCACGGACATGCTCGGCATCTACTAGGCCTACCATCTCACCAGCCTCTAGTCTAGCGATGGTGCGTAGGCCATCCTCCAAGTCGAATTCAGGCTCATATGCTAAAAGGGCCCGGAACTCCCATGAATAATCTGAAGAAGTGGCACACACCACTGGCCTACCATCAACACGGAGACCGGTGATGTGTGCGACATCCTCTAGGGAGGGCACCATGTTCCCCCATGGGAATAGAAATATGAAGGAGTCTAGATCCCATGACTCATGGAGGACCTACACCAGTGGTAGGTCCTCCCAAAATGGAGTCACCCGGAGGATGGGACCAAACCCCATCTCCTCTAACCGAACCTGCTGGAAGTCCGGTAGGCCAAGGTAGGCGGCGTGCACCAAGTCCCACAACATCCGAGATTTTATCCAGGCCTGCAAGAAATTCATTTCATTAGTTCACTCAATTTTTTGCCAAAATGCAAAGGAACTAATCATTAAGTGCAAGATAAAAGAAAATGTACCTCTCAGACTGCTGGGAGCTCGGATCCCTAGGAATCAAAGTCCTGGCAATGAACGCGTCTCGACATCTGCACCAAAAAGGGAAGTGAACATCAAATATTGTTAGATATATTTTATTTATTTCATTCATCAAAAAAAAGAAAAAGAAAAAAAGAAAAAAAATGCCGAACGCGCCCTCCCCCTCTTTGGAGAGGGAGGGCACGCTCTGCACATCCTCATTCTGGAGGCGCATTGAGCGTGCCGTCAGAACAAGGGCGCGCTCTGCGCGCCCCTGTTTGGTGAAGAGAGAGAAAGAGGGTGCACAGACCGCGCCCCCGAGACCCTCCTCTTGGGGGCGCTTTCTGTGCATCCCGAAACCAGGGGCATGGTCTGCACGCCCCCGTTCCGAGGGCGCAGTCAACACCCTGCGTTGACCGCACCCCCTCACTTACTCGATTCTTATTTTCTCAATAACTTGTTCAAATGAACTCGAAATCGCGTGAAACTTAAACCAAATCGAAGAGCACAACCTGATCTACATTTCTTGTAACAGGGGCACTAACCTTTAACGACATTTCTGACTCCGAATCTGAGTTAGAGCTCTGGAGCTTCTGGCGCGAGGAGAGATGGTGTGCAGGTGGAAATGAAAGATTCTTACCCTCAAAGGGTATTTATAGAGAGTAAAAATGTGTAAATGAGAGAAATTTGAAAATTTCACCCAAGGTTCACAAAATCGAGCTAATTGCAACGCCACTGAAAGAATCTTGATCCGATGCGCGGTTTGCTCAAAATAATTTTGTGAAGAAAAATTCTCTTTAAATTTCAACCAAAAATCCCTCTTTTCACATAACTTTAAATGTCTCAGGTTCTAAATTAGCTAGGCATATTCATATTTTTTTATCATCAATAGCTAACATTTTTCATGTGACAGGAGAAGATTCCATGCATTTCTTAGTCAGAAATGGCTAAAAATGTATTTTTCAGAGTCGAAATTGATAAAAATGGCGAAAATTTCAGAAAGCGCCATGCTGTTCATAAAATCGATCCGATCAATGAGTCACCGAAATAAAATTTATCGGACTCACGGTTTGCTCTGAAAAATTACTTAAACAAAGAAGGCAATTTAAAATCCATGGAAAATACCTCATTTCATATTAAAAAACTTCCATGGAGTTGAAAAGTAACAAGGCATGTTCATCATAATTGTCAACTTTTGTATTGTAATTTTCTGAAACAAAGAAAATTTCCATTGAATTTTCATTCAAAATTGCTATATAAAAAATTCATTGTTTATTCAAAATAATTCCAACATGTCTAACAAGCTAAAGCAGGAAAAGGAGACTCTTAGGAAAGCAAAAGCTTCAAGTCCTCGGTGCTTCCGGTCGGGGTCCTCCTCAATTAGGAGGCCTGGGCGGCACAGCCGACTTGTCCCCCACAAGGCAATGGCTGAGATCGCCTCCTCATCATCATCCGTAGAGCCAAGCTACCTGCCCTTGATAGGTGCCAGGTGGGATAGCTTGGGCAGCTCGTACCGAGGCAAGCCGATCTGAGAGTGGCAATGGTGAGCATTGTACAACATGAAGGCTGAATCGATAACCAGGCTAAGATCAACGCCAGGTGCAAAGCACACCTGGAAGTCCTTCTACATCAGGGCAACAGAAGAATGCAAGAAGCCGGAACGGTTCATGGAGGCAAAGTGAGCATGCCACTCTGGTTTTCACCGATGCACACCTGTTGGCAACTCTCTCGCCAAAGCCGAGTGCAGTGGCATATGGGAACAAGGGGCTGCGACGTAAGAGCTGTGACCTGGTGGCCACCTCACTGGCCGGTTGAACTTGAAGTGAACTACGGATGGCCCCAATGTCAGAATCGAGTGTTGTTTGTTTTTATGGATGGAGAACTTGGAGAAGAAGAGATCTTCTGTTGATGACTTCTCAAAATCCGCTTGTAGAAGTCTGTAAAAATTCTTAAAGTGGACAGATATAGAAAAATAGAACCTAGATTCGAGCCCTCAATGCAGCAATTGCCACGAACAGACGGCAAGTCAGAATCGAGTGCCGCTGGTTGCAAATGAAAGAGGACGAAGAGAGGAACAACTCCTCTGTTGAAGACTTTTGCATCAGGAGTCACAAATTTTCTACAGCAGCCGATGAAGTCGGTTAATGTAGAATGCACGGATTGAGCCTTCTCCTTCACCTCGGGATCGATTTCTCGACGTCGGATCAGCTTTGGACGACGGGACAGCTTTGGAAGAGAGCTTGGATGACCTCAGGACGAGCTAGGCACGGGGGATTAATTTAGGGTCATTGAGAATGACCCTCAATTTATAGAGGAGAGAAACCAGTGCAAAACATAGAACTGGACTGACCGCGTCCACACGTTTTAAAGGAGGCGAGGGTGCGCAGGGCGCGCCCTCACCTTGGGGGCGTGGTCTGCGCACCCCCTTGTTTCAAAGAACCCGGTGGTGCGTTACGCGTCTTATTGCTAAAATTCACCAGAATCTTCCAGAAATTGCTAAAAATTGACTTGACAAATGTAACGCGCCCCCCGATCTGGAGGCGCGGTCAAAATAAACGAAAATCAGTGGCGGAAACCTTCCAAAATCTGGTTTAGAAGGTGCTAATCGGGGTAATTTCTGGTTTTCGAAAATGTACCGTGCCCCCGCATTTCAAAGGAGGCGGGGGCACGCAGGGCGCGCCCCGAGTTTGAGGGCACGGTTACTGCGCCCCCAGGTTGAGGGCGCAGTGACCGCGCCCTCCTATTTCAAAGGGGGCGGGGGCGTGGTACACTCTCTCTCCTACGCACACGTTCCGCGGTCCGTAACTTGCAAACGAGATGTCCGATTCAGCTCTCGTTTGTTGTGTTGGAAAGAGGGCCTTCAACCGCACCTCCTAAAGTCAGCAAACCAGCCGGAATGACTCCCGAGAAATTCACACGGGGTTTTCTACAGGTTTACCCTCTTGTGAAAAGTCGAAAATCGTGGCGAAGGTCCGAAAGAGCACGGTTCCGGTCGAGGAATCTCAGGTCAACTCGGGATGACTTAAAATGATGACCGAACAAGTCTAGTACGGTCGGAAAAATTTGAAATCATCGAAAAATCTAAGATTAACCCGATAAACGTGAACCGAAACTCGAAAAAGCCGTAAAACCTTAAAATCGACCGAAATGGCCGTATGGCCCCAGTTGATGAAATATACAGTTAGGATCGACCCGGACGAATCGCAAAGACCCGGTAATGACCGGAAAGGCCTAACACGTGGTACAGGATAGCCGTGTCAGTGCAGATCGAAAAAGCCATAACGAAAGCCATTATAGAACAACGCTTACCGAAATGACTTGTCGAAAAACCCGAATGTTACGGAACACATGCAGGACTCCCGAGACCTTCAATTAAGGACTATTCAAGGTCAGTCATCGAGCAAGCTCTGTGTTTTCACAATTCATGTGTGGCTCTCGTTTGAAGGTTACGGCATTATTCTGAAAATCATTGGTCCATACCCAACTCACAAGGGGCTCCACCAACGTCCTTAGCTCATCTCTATGAGGTAATTCGGATCAGATAATCGGTCAAATAATGGATATTGCCAATGGAATAAGAGTCTGGGGCTCCGGATCAAGCCAATTTGGCGTGTCTACACCGAACTTACCATCCAAACCTCAAACCCTACCAAGAGCTGACCACCTGCTACATCTAGCTATTCTTCATACTCACCTTTGTCCATGTCCCTCATGCTCAGAGTGTCCTTACTGATGCCTTAGCCTCACTAGCTTCATCTTTATCTATCCTTCTAGGCAAGCAAGTACGGACTATCCATGTTTGTAAGAAGTGAATTCCAGCAATTGAGGATGGACATTTTGTAAATGTCAAGGAGAGAGAGATTTAACATAAAAGAATACTTGGAACACAAAGAAGAAATCTCCTTAATTGAGTTGGAAGAATTAGAAGAAGGTGAGAGACCTTGGTATAATGAGATTGCGAGGTATTGTCAGATCAATCATATCCGCCTGGATCAACTACCAAGGAAAAGAAAGCTATCAGAAGAGTATCCCAAAGGTATACAATCCTTGGAGGAGTGCTCTACAAGAGGAACCTAAGTGGAATTCTACTTCGGTGTCTTGATGAGGAAGAAGCCAAGTTGGTGGCGAAGTTGGTGCAAGGAAGCACATTCTGAAGTTTGTGGTGGCCATGTGAATGCCCAAGCCCTTGCTAAGAAAATTATCCCACATGGATAGTATTGGCCAACTCTAGAAGAAGATTACTTTATCTTTGTCCGGCACTATCATTCATGTCAACTCCATGCCAACAAGTTTCATTCTCCCGCTTCCTCCCTTCATCCAATCCATGCCCCATAGGCTTTCGCCATGTGGGCTTTTGATATCATTGGCCCCTTGAGTGACCTCAACTCCGAAATGTGCACAAAATCATTCATTCTTACGGCAATAGAGTACTTCACAAAGTGAACTGAAGCAGAAGCATTGGTTGAGATCAAGGCATCAATAGTTTGCTCCTTCATCAAGCGCAACATCATTGCAAAGTTCGGGATCCCAACAACGTGTCACTGATAATGGGCCGTAATTTCTCTTCCATGATCTGTGTGAACTTTGCAACAGGCATCGTATTTCATTGCATCATTCATCACCATACTATCCTCAAGGCAATGGTCAAGCAGAAACCACAATAAAACCCACTACAAGAAATCTTTATTTTACCTATCAAAACATTGCCCGTAGGTAAGAATTAGTAGGTAAAAGTTATGTTTACCTACTCTTATACCTATTGATTTGGTGATCCGTAAGTAATCTAACAATACCTATGAAGTGCCTACAGATTCACCTCAGTAGGTAAATATGTTGTACCATAAATGTCAAATTTCATTCAATAAAATAAAATAATGACCATTAATAACAATCTATTATATATTAATATTAATAAAAATATAAAATAATAAACAAATGTGTAAAATGTTTAATATATAATAAAAAGAGTAATATAATAATACAAATAATTTCATAATGATATGAATATAAAGTAATATAATACTATTAATAAAATTATTAAATATTAACTAAGCATAAAATTAAATATATAGAAATACAATAATCTAACAATAAAATTTACTTAGTGATAATGTCATATTACATTATAATATATAATATTAAATATATATAAATACAATAATATAATAATAAAAGTTATTTAGTGATAATTTAATATTACATTATAATTTATATTATTAAATATATATGTATAAATACAATAACATAATAATAAAAGTTATTTAGCGATAATTTAATATTACATTGTAATACATAATACAATAAATATATTACAATTTAAAAAATGTGTTAATATATAATTATAATAGTATATAATGTATTAATATATATTAGTATTAAATATATTAATATATTATATATTATATTAATTTTATAATTATTTTAAAACCTTTTCTCATTCATCTTTCCCTCGATCACCTACTACAAGAAAATAGTTTTACCTATCAAGAAAAGTCAGGTCAGGGGTTGGCTCATGGTAGGTCGGCCCCAAATTTGACCGAGTCAAGCTAGGTCAGATCGGGGAGAATTTATTATTATAACATAAAAATATAAAAATTATTTTGAAAACATAAAAAATAGAAAAAAAATTAAAATTTTTGAAAAATTCAGGAATTAAATTGTTTCCTTCAACTTCTACCAAAATGTTACATTATATTGTTATTTAATGTATTGTATGTACTCTTTATGATTCTTTAGAAAAATAGGAAACATTACATATATAATAAATGTAATAAATAAATATAATAAATAATGTGATACAATAACATAAATAGGTTAATAATAATTTAATAATACATAAATAACATAATTTTATATTTTAAATAATTTAATAATCTATTATATATACTATATAAATTAATATATTAATAAATAAACCAAATCGGGGCGGCGTCGTCTGTCGTCTTTCTGGGGCGTCTCGTTGTAGATGGAGTGAAGAAGGAGGAGAAGCGTGTATAGCATGTGGTTTGGAGAGGCGTTGCTTTGATGAAAGAAGAGAGCAAACAGAGACACTCAAAAGGATCGACTAATATTTCTCACAATCACAAGATCTATTTCTCGCAAGGTATCACAAGATCTATTTTTCGCAAGGTGCCCATTACATAGCGCTTACATGCTCTTATATAGTCGAGCTTACACACTATTCTGGACTTCAGTAGGTTTGAAATCCGAAAACTATGGTTACAATACCATGGGCTCAATACCAGGGGCGCCCGTGGTTTTACAATAGTGGGTGGTTTTACAAATAGTGGATACTCTTCTAGATCGGCTCCCCGAGGCTCAGATCGAATCTAGAATAGTAGTATTATTTGTCCTTTTGTCCTTGGTGCTGACTTCATTATTGTACCATCTCGTCTGCCCAGCTGCTGACGAGTTCTCTCCATATTGTTTTTCCTTCTGGTCCCAAAATATTTGTATCAACCTGCTCTTTGTATCCATGTCCATGTCCATGATGACTTTTATGGACTATCTTCGCTTGATCTCGTATTAGTATTCTTCCATCTGTCCAACTAGGAACTTCTATGGGCCATCTGCTTAGATTTTTTATATGTAGAATATTTTTCTTTTGTTCTTCATTTATATTTATCTTTTCATTAAGTTCTTCATATACTATATCAAAAGAATAGTGTGGTCTTATCCACCATATTTGTATGGATGGGAATGTATTTCCAATAGTAACTTCTGTAAAAGTTGCAATTATATCGATTTCGAAAACTTGTATTAATAGTGGAATCCATCCTATAATACTTTTAATTATCATAGGAAAATTTAATTTATTAATTTGTTCTCTTGTGATAATTAATTTATTTATTACTCCTTGTTCAAGAGCATAGATTGATTGATCATCTATCTCATGATGTACTAATGTTATTCTTTGTTTGTCTGTATTTTTTGTTATGCAATCTTTATATTCTTGTAATAGTGGTAGAGCTGGTTTATTCCATATTTTGTTGTTGATAAGAGTTGAAATTTACGGTGGAAGATTATTGTTAATATATTCATAGAGTGCTTTCCTTTTTTCTTTTTGAAGTATATTGGAGAATATTGCTGTATTTTCCATATAATTTATAATATTTAATTGTTCTTCTGGTTCTTCATTATGAATATTTTTTTCAATGAAGGGAATTAAGTGATTATTGAAGATACCAGTATAATTGCTTCTTTCTATCATATTCGCTTCTTGAGCTCTATTATTTGATTTTGAAGTGCAACATATATATTTTGATGGTGAAGATTATTGTTTTCTAGCATTACAATATATTCTTCCATAGTTCGAAGGGCAGAAATATATTCTGGATTACTCTGTAGCCCTCCAGTTGCTTTCCATAATTTATTGAGGTTTTCATAATTATTTTTACTTAGATTATTATTGCTCTGTACGAGCTTCTAGCTTGAGCTATTTGATGTATTGCTCTTTGATTCGAGTTTTTGCCATATCAATAATTATATTTCCCTCTACAAATTTTATATTTATTTTTGGTTCACCTTTATTAATAGGTGTAATAAAGGAGTTTATTGACATATTGTTTCTTGGTACTATATTTGCTGTATTTGAAGATGAGGCTCCTTTATTTGACATTGCTGCCTGGAGGAAGTTATTCTTCATTCTGAAAAGGTCGAGATAAATAGTCAGCAACAATATTTTGATTACCTGGTAAGAAATGTATTGAGTAACTGTAATCTTCTAGCTGCATTAGCCAGCGTACTCTTCTACTATTTTGGTCTTCTTTTCGATTTTTTATATAATGATATAATCCTTTATTATCAGTATTAATTCTAAAAGTAGTTGGTAGTAACCAATATTTAAAACTTTTGATAGTTTTTAATATGGCTAAAAATTCTTTTTCATATGTAGAATAATTTATTTCTGGTTTAGAGAATTTTCCGCATTTATATCCTACAACATCTTCCTTTTCTATAGTTAATATGCCTGCCCAATAAAATTGGCTAGCATCAGTAGAAACTACTAATTTATCAGTTTCTTTTGGTATAATAGTTTTTGGTATTTTTGTTATTATAGATTTAATGTATTTAATTTCTTTTTCTGCTTCTAGAGAAAGTTTTATTTTAATTTTATCAGTTTCCCATCTTGTTATAATTTTATCATTTTCTTTTTTATATTTTTTATTTTCAAGATTAATTATTCCTTGTAATTCTTTTATTAATTCACTTAATCGAGGAATATATTTTCGTCCATAATTTAAAATTCCTAAAAAGCTTTGAAGTTGTTTAAGTGTTGTAAAAGTGTTCGGGAATTCTTTTATTTTACTTATAATATGTTTTTGAAGTTCAATATATCCTTGATCAATAATTTTTCCTAAATATTCTATTTTTTGTTTACAAAGTTCAATTTTTTTAGGTGATAAAATTATACCATTTTTAATAAGAATTTATCTTGTTATTTGTAGGTGATGTTTATGTTCATTATAATCATTAGAAAAGACTAATATATCATCTATATAGACTACAATAAATTCATTATAATCTTTAAATATTGAGTTCATCCATTTTTGAAATATTTGTGGTGCATTTTTTATTCCGAATGGCATTACATTCCATTCTAAGTGTTCATATGGTGTAGAGAATGAACTTAATTCTCTTGATTCAAGATCTTCTAGTTTTATTTGCCAAAATCCCGATTTAGCATCGAATTTGCTAAACCATTTTTTATCTTGTAGTTTTTTTAAAATACTATCACAACTAGGTATATGAAATCCATCAAATTTTGTATGTTTATTTATTTTTTTGTAGTTTATTACCATTCTTGCTTTACCTCTTTTTTGCTCTGAATGGTTTCTAACCATAAAGGCAGGTGAAATATGTGGACTTTTACTAGTTTGTATTAGAGAAAATGTTTTTAATTCATTAATTTGTTTTTGAAATTCTATTACATCTTCTTTAGAATAAACTAAAGGTTTTGTTCTTAGATTTTTTTCCTTTATGTTCTGGTAGAATTTCTATTTTACAATATCTCGGACTTTTATCCCATAATTTTAAAGGATTTTCTGAAAATAGTTCATTTAAACTATTTAAATAAAAATCTTGAAAACTCTCTTTTGATATATTTATTGGTAGCTTAAAGATTTTCGGTACAATAAAATATCGTGGAATAACTATTTTTTTATCGTTTTTTGTAAACGTATTAAACATCTTATCAATTGTAATAGGTGAATATTTGTTTATAAAATTATTACCTAGAATCATGTTACTTAATCCTTCTTTTATTATGTATACTTCAGGAATAACAAATTCTTCTTCAATTTCATTTTGATCTAAAATATATATGGAAACATTTTTAGATATTTTTGTTGAATTAGTATTTCCTGCTAATCCACTAAATAGTTGTGGTTTTTTTTAGATCTTCAATTAAATTTATAGGCCAAAATTTTTCTTCTACTATACTCTTAGTTGCTCCTGAATCTAAGATAGGGAAAATACTATAATGTTGCCCGTTTTCAAATTTAATTTTAATACATATTATGTTTATTTGTCTAGTTATTACTTCCATTAGATAAAGTTGTAAATATTATTTATTATAAGATCTACTAACTTATTTTTCTTTTTAATCCTTATAATTGATGCTTTTTCAAAACTTTTTATTATTATAGTTACGTCTCCAGTATATGTGGATTTTATGGTTCCTTCAGTTATCTGTAAATCTACATTTTTTAACCATCCATTTTTACCTTTTATTATACCATAAAATTCATCTGGTATCATAAATCCTAAACCAGTATATAGATTTTTTCTTTCTGTGGGTAATAAGGTTACATTTTCATTTGATAATAACGTAAAACCTATTTCTGATTTTTCTGGCCAATTTACAGTTCTATCATATTTGATAACATATATTTTGTAATCTTTGAATAAATATTCTTTTACTTCTTTATTTAAAGGTCCTTCCATTCTTATCATATTTGATGAATCTGTTAAGATTTTTTCAACTGTTATTTGTTTAGTTTCAATGGTAAAGGTTATAGTATGAGGATTTATTGTAATTGGATTATATTGATTTAAAATATCATTTCCAATTATTAATGCAACAGCATCAGGAGAAGTGTATAAAGTTTTAAAGTTTAAATTATGAAGTTTTTTATTAACATCTTCAATTCTTAATTCATTAATAATAGCAATATTTTCAAATGTTACTATATTTCCATCAAATGTAATATATTGTTCTATATGATTACTTTTTTCGATATTACCTTCTATAATTTTACTATTTATATGTGATATAGAAGCTCCGGTGTCTATTATAGCATTGATCCAAATAAATTTAATTGAACTTATTTTAACTTGAACTTTAATCATTGTTAATTTAGGATATACCTTTTTAGCTATTGTCATTATTTCATTTTGGTCGTTTTTTAAGTATTTATCTATACAATAAGAATATCTAGGTTGTTCTATATCTTCTTCATCAATATCTTTTATTGTTAGTCTACTCGAAGGATATTCTAAATTTTTTAACTTAATCATTTTGTTATCTATTATTAACTCTTTATTTATTTGAGGTTTATTTTTTTGTTTTAAATCTTCTAAGGCTATATGCCATTCTTTAGGAAGACTTATTTTATCAATTTTGGGTTCAATTATTTCAGAGTAATTTTGCTGATCTTCTAACATTATTATGTTTTGATTTATTGGTCATGTTGGCATATCATTATGTTCCGATAAGCTTGCCAATAATTTAGTTGTTATTGTTAATGGTTTACTACCAGGAGTCATTTCAATATTTCTAAGCTCATGGTAAATATATAAACCTTCATCAATATTTTTATCATTTAGACTTATTGAATATTGAGGGAAAATTCTAAATTTTAGATATTGATAGATCAAATTACTTTGTATCATTCCTATTATAGATTGTGCTTTGGATTTATAAATCTTTTATCAGCAATTATTATTGTTGTTGGTGAATTAATTCCTTTTCTAAAATTTGCTTTTATAGTAATATTTATGGCTCCTAGATGTAGATATTTAATTTTATCTTTTCTTTTGGAGTTTTTTAACATTTGAGTTATCTTTTCTTTATTTATAATTTGTATATTTGTAATAGATCGATTAGTTTCTACAGAGTCTATTGTTTGTTCAAATCTTTCGATTAATAGTTTATCTTTTCTCCATAGATTCCATTTTAATTTATAGACTTTATTTTTTTCAATTTCCCATGGTGCATTTTGAATTTTATTATATATTTTTTCATCGAAAATTATCATTTGTCTATTATTATCTTCTTGATCTTCCTCTAAATTAAATATTTCAGAAGTTCCTTCTTCTTCTTTAGTTGATTCTTGACTAGTCATCATATAAATATATTGAATATTATTTTGTTGGAAAGGATCAAATTCATCTATTAATTCATCTATTTCATTATTACTGTCATAGTAATATTCTTCATCGGATGAATTATAGGTAATTTCTTCATCAGTTTCTGTTATTAATTCATATTCATAATTTTCTAGATCAGAAAGTTCATATCCTAATCTTATATCATAGATTTATTCTATAATATTCATGTCTACTATATTAATTTGTCTTCTTTTAGGGCACATATTTGCATAGTGTCCTTCTTCTCCACATTTAAAACATTTACATTTTTTTGTATTAGATTTCTTTTTTAAGTATTGGCTATTAGGATTTATAGAGTTAGATTTGGATCTAACTTGAAATCTTTTCTTTCTATAAGGATATCTTTTTGTTCGCTGTTTATTAACAGAACTTTGACTTTGTGTTTTATTATATGTTTTATTATAAGTGTTATAAGTTTTATAAGTTTTGGTTTTATTGGATCCACCACGCTTGTTGCGCGCTGGTCTGCAACCATATAATAGTGTTGGTAAAAGTTTTTCACAAGCACTATTAATACTTGTTGTATTAGAATATTTTTGATAAATATGTTTTGACTTATTAAAAGATTGAAGAATTGTAGTTTCTTTACAATAATTTCTGAAGCAATTGATTGCACAACTTATTCTTGTTGAAAGACTGTCTGTTCCAGCTTTTCTTAATTCTGTTTCTTTTAAAAACGTATGATAGTAATCTTTTAATTTAGCATCCCAAGGGGATGGAAACTTATTAAAGTATTCTAGTTCCCAATGATTCCAATTTTGAGGTGGTAATCTCCAGACATATGCTGAATAGTCGGTAGAAAATTCTGTTAAATAACATATATTACATAATTTCATTTTTCCTAGAATTATTTCTATATCATCAATGTTTATTGCATCAGGTATAGTTGATGCCGTAAAGAATTGTAATAATATAAATTGAAATTGCATTAAAGCATTTTCATATGAAGATTGTTCTCTTATTTCTTGAAATATTTTATTTTCATATTGAGAAATTAGTGCATAAGCTGCACTTCCTCTCATTTTACTGATTATAAAATCTATTAAATTTGGTGTAGTTAAGTTTGGATATAGAAATTGTAATGAAAACATAGAATGACACCATTGTATGATATAATCACTTCTATGTTGAATTGGTATTGAATCTATATTAAAATAGTTATCTATTTGTGTATGATTTTCTTTTGGAGGAATTTTAATATTAGATTGATAATAACTGTAAGGTGGTTTTTCAGTTCGTTTCGATTCTGTATTTATATTATAATCATTCCAGCTATAGTAACCTTGCGGTCCCCAAGTTGCTGGTCTTTTACCATATTGTTGTGTTCTTGGTATTTGTTGACTAGGTGAAGAAGCTTGAGCTGGAGCTCTAGATGTTTCACCTTGTTCTATTGTAGGGGGATTTTCCATTATTTCTTCAGCAGTGTTTATGTTAATTTTATTGAATTTTAATTCCTCTATAGAGTCTTTTGAAGATTGAGACATTATTTCAAAGTCTGGTGCAAAATTATATTGTTTAAACGTGTCATAATTTTGTTCATAATATTCTTGAATTTCACTTAATTTATTAAGTTCTGGATTCATTGTATAATTATTTATTTTAGTTTTTAAATTTTCTTTATATTGTAGGAATTGTTCAAATTCAGATTCTAGACAAACGTTAATTGATTCTTGTGTATTATATTGTTTAAATAAATCTTTATAGTTAAATATAAAAGTAGGTGTTTGATTATGGTTATATTTATGATGAGGACTGTGTCTTATAATCGAGTTATCTTTAGATGTATTAAACTTATGTTCTAAAGTTTTAAGTATTTTATACGAGTTAACTCCATAATCAATTATAGTATTTTGCTGATTAAATATATTTTGGAAGTTTTGTTTAACATCACTAGTAGCTTCTGTATTATGGCTTATATGTTGATAACTTTCTTTATTATTAGTACAGAAATTACTATCTAGGAGATAATCATTGTTACGTTCAGCGGACATTTTTACTCTAGATGTTCTTGATTATACTCAGATATTCCCCTTAGCTCAATCTCAGAGCAACGATAGGTACTACACACTGAGTAAGATCAATACTACTCACTAGAATAATAACGTCTACTGAATTTTACAAAAATATCTTAAGACTAATAATCTCTATACTGACCTTGCTCTGAGATTGAGCTAAGGGGAATATCTGAGTATAATCAAGAACATCTAGAGTAAAAATGTCCGCTGAACGTAACAATGATTATCTCGTAGATAGTAATTTCTGTACAAATAATAAAGAAAGTTATCATTATTATTATTTTATTTTTAAATAAAAATTTGTAAAAATAAATTTTTTTGATAATATAGTTTGATAGTAGTGTAGTATTAGTTTTGACTCTAGGATCAATCAAGTTCGTAATATTGATCTTGGTATTGATATAGCACCTCTAAACAATTATATCAATTTTAATATTGATGTAAAATTATTAAACACAGAATTATTTGGTACTCTATTTTGATATTGATATTATATTCTCTAAAAAATATTACCATGGGCAAGTTGCCTGCTAGTTGATCTAGTTGGCCACGTGGCCCCATGGATGACGGAGCGAGTGTAGGTGGAAAGAACAAAGTTTTCTCTCTTCTTTCATCAAAGCAACGCCTCTCCAAACCACATACTATACACGCTTCTCCTCCTTCTTCACTCCATCTACAACGAGACGCCCCAGAAAGACAACAGACGACGCTCGCCCCGATTGGTATCAGAGCAAGGTCAGTATAGAGATTATTATTCTTAAGATATTTTTGTAAAATTTAGTAGACGTTATTATTCTAGTGAGTAGTATTGATCTTACTCAGTGTGTAGTACCTATCGTTGCTCTGAGATTGAGCTAAGGGGAATATCTGAGTATAATCAAGAACATCTAGAGTAAAAATGTCCGCTGAACGTAACAATGATTATCTCCTAGATAGTAATTTCTGTACTAATAATAAAGAAAGTTATCAACATATAAGCCATAATACAGAAGCTACTAGTGATGTTAAACAAAACTTCCAAAATATATTTAATCAGCAAAATACTATAATTGATTATGGAGTTAACTCGTATAAAATACTTAAAACTTTAGAAAATAAGTTTAATACATCTAAAGATAACTCGATTATAAGACACAGTCCTCATCATAAATATAACCATAATCAAACACCTACTTTTATATTTAACTATAAAGATTTATTTAAACAATATAATACACAAGAATCAATTAACGTTTGTCTAGAATCTGAATTTGAACAATTCCTACAATATAAAGAAAATTTAAAAACTAAAATAAATAATTATACAATGAATCCAGAACTTAATAAATTAAGTGAAATTCAAGAATATTATGAACAAAATTATGACACGTTTAAACAATATAATTTTGCACCAGACTTTGAAATAATGTCTCAATCTTCAAAAGACTCTATAGAGGAATTAAACTTCAATAAAATTAACATAAACACTGCTGAAGAAATAATGGAAAATCCCCCTACAATAGAACAAGGTGAAACATCTAGAGCTCCAGCTCAAGCTTCTTCACCTAGTCAACAAATACCAAGAACACAACAATATGGTAAAAGACCAAAGAACTTGGGGACCGCAAGGTTACTATAGCTGGAATGATTATAATATAAATACAGAATCGAAACGAACTGAAAAACCACCTTACAGTTATTATCAATCTAATATTAAAATTCCTCCAAAAGAAAATCATACACAAATAGATAACTATTTTAATATAGATTCAATACCAGTTCAGCATAGAGCTGATTATATCATACAATGGTGTCATTCTATGTTTTCATTACAATTTCTATATCCAAACTTAACTACACCAAATTTAATAGATTTTATAATCAGTAAAATGAGAGGAAGTGCAGCTTATGCACTAATTTCTCAATATGAAAATAAAATATTTCAAGAAATAAGAGAACAATCTTCATATGAAAATGCTTTAATGCAATTTCAATTTATATTATTACAATTCTTTATGGCATCAACTAGACCTGATGCAATAAACATTGATGATATAGAAACAATTCTAGGAAAAATGAAATTATGTAATATATGTTATTAACAGAATTTTCTACCGACTATTCAGCATATGTCTGGAGATTACCACCTCAAAATTGGAATCATTGGGAACTAGAATACTTTAATAAGTTTCCATCCCCTTGGGATGCTAAATTAAAAGACTACTATCATACGTTTTTAAAAGAAACAGAATTAAGAAAAGCTGGAACAGACAGTCTTTCAACAAGAATAAGTTGTGCAATCAATTGCTTCAGAAATTATTGTAAAGAAACTACAATTCTTCAATCTTTTAATAAGTCAAAACATATTTATCAAAAATATTCTAATACAACAAGTATTAATAGTGCTTGTGAAAAACTTTTACCAACACTATTATATGGTTGTAGACCAGCGCGCAACAAACGTGGTGGATCCAATAAAACCAAAACTTATAAAACTTATAACACTTATAATAAAACATATAATAAAACACAAAGTCAAAGTTCTGTTAATAAACCACGAACAAAAAGATATCCTTATAGAAAGAAAAGATTTCAAGTTAGATCCAAATCTAACTCTATAAATCCTAATAGCCAATATTTAAAAAAGAAATCTAATACAAAAAAATGTAAATGTTTTAAATGTGGAGAAGAAGGACACTATGCAAATATGTGCCCTAAAAGAAGACAAATTAATATAGTAGACATGAATATTATAGAAGAAATCTATGATATAAGATTAGGATATGAACTTTCTAATCTAGAAAATTATGAATATGAATTAATAACAGAAACTGATGAAGAAATTACCTATAATTCATCCGTTGAAGAATATTATTATGACAGTAATAATGAAATAGATGAATTAATAGATGAATTTGATCCTTTCCAACAAAATAATATTCAATATATTTATATGATGACTAGTCAAGAATCAACTAAAGAAGAAGAAAGAACTTCTGAAATATTTAATTTAGAGGAAGATCAAGAAGATAATAATAGACAAATGATAATTTTCGATGAAAAAATATATAATAAAATTCAAAATGCACCATGGGAAATTGAAAAAAATAAAGTCTATAAATTAAAATGGAATCTATGGAGAAAAGATAAACTATTAATCGAAAGATTTGAACAAACAATAGACTCTGTAGAAACTAATCGATCTATTACAAATATACAAATTATAAATAAAGAAAAGATAACTCAAATGTTAAAAAACTCCAAAAGAAAAGATAAAATTAAATATCTACATCTAGGAGCCATAGATATTACTATAAAAGCAAATTTTAGAAAAGGAATTAATTCACCAACAACAATAATAATTGCTGATAAAAGATTTATAAATCCAGCACAATCTATAATAGGAATGATACAAAGTAATTTGATCTATCAATATCTAAAATTTAGAATTTTCCCTCAATATTCAATAAGTCTAAATGATAAAAATATTGATGAAGGTTTATATATTTACCATGAGCTTAGAAATATTGAAATGACTCCTGGTAGTAAACCATTAACAATAACAACTAGATTATTGGCAAGCTTATCGGAACATAATGATATGCCAACATGACCAATAAATCAAAACATAATAATGTTAGAAGATCAGCAAAATTACTCTGAAATAATTGAACCCAAAATTGATAAAATAAGTCTTCCTAAAGAATGGCATATAGCCTTAGAAGATTTAAAACAAAAAAATAAACCTCAAATAAATAAAGAGTTAATAATAGATAACAAAATGATTAAGTTAAAAAATTTAGAATATCCTTCCAGTAGATTAACAATAAAAGATATTGATGAAGAAGATATAGAACAACCTAGATATTCTTATTGTATAGAAAAATACTTAAAAAATGACCAAAATGAAATAATGACAATAGCTAAAAAAGTATATCCTAAATTAACAATGATTAACGTTCAAGTTAAAATAAGTTCAATTAATTTTATTTGGATCAATGCTATAATAGACACCGGAGCTTCTATATCACATATAAATAGTAAAATTATAGAAGGTAATATTGAAAAAAGTAATCATATAGAACAATATAATACATTTGATGGAAATATAGTAACATTTGAAAATATTGCTATTATTAATGAATTAAGAATTGAAGATGTTAATAAAAAACTTCATAATTTAAACTTTAAAACTTTATACACTTCTCCTGATGCTGTTGCATTAATAATTGGAAATGATATTTTAAATCAATATAATCCAATTACAATAAATCCTCATACTATAACCTTTACCATTGAAACTAAACAATTAACAGTTGAAAAAATCTTAACAGATTCATCAAATATGATAAGAATGGAAAGACCTTTAAATAAAGAAGTAAAAGAATATTTATTCAAAGATTACAAAATATATGTTATCAAATATGATAGAATTGTAGATTGGCCAGAAAAATCAGAAATAGGTTTTACGTTATTATCAAATGAAAATGTAACCTTATTACCCACAGAAAGAAAAAATCTATATACTGGTTTAGGATTTATGATACCAGATGAATTTTATGGTATAATAAAAGGTAAAAATGGATGGTTAAAAAATGTAGATTTACAGATAACTGAAGGAACCATAAAATCCACATATACTGGAGAAGTAACTATAATAATAAAAAGTTTTGAAAAAGCATCAATTATAAGGATTAAAAAGAAAAATAAGTTAGTAGATCTTATAATAAATAAAATTTACAACTTTATCTAATGGAAGTAATAACTAGACAAATAAATATAATATGTATTAAAATTAAATTTGAAAACGGGCAACATTATAGTATTTTCCCTATCTTAGATTCAGGAGCAACTAAGAGTATAGTAGAAGAAAAATTTTGGCCTATAAATTTAATTGAAGATCTAAAAAAAAACCACAACTATTTAGTGGATTAGCAGGAAATACTAATTCAACAAAAATATCTAAAAATGTTTCCATATATATTTTAGATCAAAATGAAATTGAAGAAGAATTTGTTATTCCTGAAGTATACATAATAAAAGAAGGATTAAGTAACATGATTCTAGGTAATAATTTTATAAACAAATATTCACCTATTACAATTGATAAGATGTTTAATACGTTTACAAAAAACGATAAAAAAATAGTTATTCCACGATATTTTATTGTACCAAAAATCTTTAAGCTACCAATAAATATATCAAAAGAGAGTTTTCAAGATTTTTATTTAAATAGTTTAAATGAACTATTTTCAGAAAATCCTTTAAAATTATGGGATAAAAGTCCGAGATATTGTAAAATAGAAATTCTACCAGAACATAAAGGAAAAAAATCTAAGAACAAAACCTTTAGTTTATTCTAAAGAAGATGTAATAGAATTTCAAAAACAAATTAATGAATTAAAAAAATTTTCTCTAATACAAACTAGTAAAAGTCCACATATTTCACCTGCCTTTATGGTTAGAAACCATTCAGAGCAAAAAAGAGGTAAAGCAAGAATGGTAATAAACTACAAAAAAATAAATAAACATACAAAATTTGATGGATTTCATATACCTAGTTGTGATAGTATTTTAAAAAAACTACAAGATAAAAAATGGTTTAGCAAATTCGATGCTAAATCAGGATTTTGGCAAATAAAACTAGAAGATCTTGAATCAAGAGAATTAAGTTCATTCTCTACACCATATGAACACTTAGAATGGAATGTAATGCCATTCGGAATAAAAAATGCACCACAAATATTTCAAAAATGGATGAACTCAATATTTAAAGATTATAATGAATTTATTGTAGTCTATATAGATGATATATTAGTCTTTTCTAATGATTATAATGAACATAAACATCACCTACAAATAACAAGATAAATTCTTATTAAAAATGGTATAATTTTATCACCTAAAAAAATTGAACTTTGTAAACAAAAAATAGAATATTTAGGAAAAATTATTGATCAAGGTTATATTGAACTTCAAAATCATATTATAAGCAAAATAAAAGAATTCCCGGATACTTTTACAACACTTAAACAACTTCAAAGCTTTTTGGGAATTTTAAATTATGGACGAAAATATATTCCTCGATTAAGTGAATTAATAAAAGAATTACAAGGAATAATTAATTTTGAAAATAAAAAATATAAAAAAGAAAATGATAAAATGATAACAAGATGGGAAACTGATAAAATTAAAATAAAACTTTCTCTAGAAGCAGAAAAAGAAATTAAATACATTAAATCTATAATAACAAAAATACCAAAAACTATTATACCAAAAGAAACTGATAAATTAGTAGTTTCTACTGATGCTAGCCAATTTTATTGGGCAGGCATATTAACTATAGAAAAGGAAGATGTTGTAGGATATAAATCTGGAAAATTCTCTAAACCAGAAATAAATTATTCTACATATGAAAAAGAATTTTTAGCCATATTAAAAACTATCAAAAGTTTTAAATATTGGTTACTACCAACTACTTTTAGAATTAATACTGATAATAAAGGATTATATCATTATATAAAAAATCGAAAAGAAGACCAAAATAGTAGAAGAGTACGCTGGCTAATGCAGCTAGAAGATTACAGTTACTCAATACATTTCTTACCAGGTTATCAAAATATTGTTGCTGACTATTTATCTCGACCTTTTCAGAATGAAGAATAACTTCCTCCAGGCAGCAATGTCAAATAAAGGAGCCTCATCTTCAAATACAGCAAATATAGTACCAAGAAACAATATGTCAATAAACTCCTTTATTACACCTATTAATAAAGGTGAACCAAAAATAAATATAAAATTTGTAGAGGGAAATATAATTATTGATATGGCAAAAACTCAGAATCAAAGAGCAATACATCAAATAGCTCAAGCTAGAAGCTCGTACAGGAGCAATAATAATCTAAGTAAAAATAATTATGAAAACCTCAATAAATTATGGAAAGCAACTGGAGGGCTACAGAGTAATCCAGAATATATTTCTGCCCTTCGAACTATGGAAGAATATATTGTAATGCTAGAAAACAATAATCTTCACCATCAAAATATATATGTTGCACTTCAAAATCAAATAATAGAGCTCAAGAAGCAGAATATGATAGAAAGAAGCAATTATACTGGTATCTTCAATAATCACTTAATTCCCTTCATTGAAAAAAATATTCATAATGAAGAACCAGAAGAACAATTAAATATTATAAATTATATGGAAAATACAGCAATATTCTCCAATATACTTCAAAAAGAAAAAAGGAAAGCACTCTATGAATATATTAACAATAATCTTCCACCAGAAATTTCAACTCTTATCAACAACAAAATATGGAATAAACCAGCTCTACCACTATTACAAGAATATAAAGATTGCATAACAAAAAATACAGACAAACAAAGAATAACATTAGTACATCATGAGATAGATGATCAATCAATCTATGCTCTTGAACAAGGAGTAATAAATAAATTAATTATCACAAGAGAACAAATTAATAAATTAAATTTTCCTATGATAATTAAAAGTATTATAGGATGGATTCCACTATTAATACAAGTTTTCGAAATCGATATAATTGCAACTTTTACAGAAGTTACTATTGGAAATACATTCCCATCCATACAAATATGGTGGATAAGACCACAATATTCTTTTGATATAGTATATGAAGAACTTAATGAAAAGATAAATATAAATGAAGAACAAAAAAAAAATATTCTACATATAAAAAATCTAAGCAGATGGCCCATAGAAGTTCCTAGTTGGACAGATGGAAGAATACTAATACGAGATCAAGCGAAGATAGTCCATAAAAGTCATCATGGACATGGACATGGATACAAAGAGCAGGTTGATACAAATATTTTGGGACCAGAAGGAAAAACAATATGGAGAGAACTCGTTAGCAGCTGGGCAGACGAGATGGAACAATAATGAAGTCAGCACCAAGGACAAAAGGACAAATAATACTACTATTCTAGATTCGATCTGAGCCTCGGGGAGCCGATCTAGAAGAATATCCACTATTTGTAAAACCACCCACTATTGTAAAACCACGGGCGCCCCTGGTATTGAGCCCATGGTATTGTAACCATAGTTTTCGGATTTCAAACCTACTGAAGTCCAGAATAGTGTGTAAGCTCGACTATATAAGAGCATGTAAGCGCTATGTAATGGGCACCTTGCGAAAAATAGATCTTGTGATACCTTGCGAGAAATAGATCTTGTGATTGTGAGAAATATTAGTCGATCCTTTTGAGTGTCTCTGTTTTCTCTCTTCTTTCATCAAAGCAACGCCTCTCCAAACCACATGCTATACACGCTTCTCCTCCTTCTTCACTCCATCTACAACGAGACGCCCCAGAAAGACGACAGACGACGCCGCCCCGTTGTATGTACTCTTTATGATTCTTTAGAAAAATAGGAAACATTACATATATAATAAATGTAATAAATAAATATAATAAATAATGTGATACAATAACATAAATAGGTTAATAATAATAATTTAATAATACATAAATAACATAATTTTATATTTTAAATAATTTAATAATCTATTATATATACTATATAAATTAATATATTAATAAATAAACCATAAAATAATAATAAAAATCTTTAAACAATGTCTTAATGTAAAAATCAGTAGGTAAAAATAGTCTTTACTTTATCTACTAATGATATAATATATTAAATAAAATATATTAAAATAATAAATATATTTAAAATATATTAAAATATACCAAAATTCTTTCCCACCCTCCAAATTGCTAAATATAAAAGAACAACTTTATCTATCAACTAACACTTGTAGATGTAGACACACAATTTTGGCCTAGTTGAAGAGTCGTGTTTTCCGGAAGAATCAAGTTTTTTGGCACATTTCGAAGAGGATCGATAGAACGATCGACCGGGCCAAAACACCCTGTATATGGGGCACCTGGCACCCTGTATATAGGGCACCTGGCACCCTATTTATAGGGCACCAGGCGCCCTATAAACAGGGCACCTAGCGCCCTATATATAGGGCACCTGGCGCCCTATATATAGGGCGCTTGGCATCAAATCAAATCGACTTGACCGGCCGATTTGATCCCTCGCAGTGACTCGTCTTATCGATTTGACATACCTCATGATGCTGGTGCCCTATATATAGGCCGCTTTGCCGCGTGGAACTGCTTTTCATAAATGGCCAAAGTACCCTCTTTTGGGCTATAAATAGACCCCCATTTGGAGATGGGAGGAGTTCCAACTCTGCACCACCCAAGAGTTCATCCAATACCACGTTTCTAAGCCATCTACACCTCCCATAAGCCTTCAAACCGATCCAAGATCACCCCTCAAAAACCCCAAAAACCTACAGTTTTGTCATCCAGAATTATGGTTTTTTCTCCATTTTGAGAGCCTCTATCTGTCTCTCCTCTTTCATCCAGCATCCAAACCACCCACCACTAGCTTCATTTGCATATTGTCTACAAGGAGGAGCCCCTACTTCATCCCAGAAGCCGCTCAACACTCCGGAGCAACATCTCGAAGAGGGGAAGAAAATCTGCTCGAGCCAGACTTAGTGCCCCATATACAGGGCGCTTTGACATTGGTCAACGCGCCCTATAAGTAGGGCACTTACAACTAGCGCCCTATATATAGGGCACCAGCAGGGGCAGAAGCCGATTTTACAGTTTTCGGAGTCCGATCGCCCGTCTGATCGAGTTTTTGTCTTCCGTTTTCATCTTAGAACTTTTCATCATTTTATTTGGCATGTATTAGATCATTTTGCACTTCATATATACTAGTTATAAAACGTGCTTCACACGTGTACGATAAAATTATAAAAATATAAAACTTGTCAAAAAATTAAATTAAAAATAGTTATATTTGAATAATTAATTTTCTAGTCTAAAGAGTATGATGGTACGGAGAGTTTTGTGTTAAGTAGTATGCCAATTTAGTTAACATTAATTATTTGGTGATTCAAAAAAATGTAATCACTTTTCAAACATATTAATAAAAAATAAACAGATAAATATGAAATAATATGAATTATCATATGTTAATCGGTTCAAGTTTTTTCAATTTCAATTTACATGAGAAATAAACCTATCGTAATACTGCTGGTCACGCTACGGAGGAGATGTAGTCCAAGTGTGCAAAGGTTGCACGCAGCTGCCGTTTTTGTTCAGTTGGCACTTGTGGACTGGCCACGTATGTTTGAAGTGTTTCTATTCTGTAAACGAACAAGCTCCTTCATAGATGGTGGCTCTATATTGTCCTGTTTTCTACTTTCTTCTTCTATGTAGCCTTACTCCTCTGGTTTCTTGCTTTCAATGAATCACATCAATTTTTTGAATTGCTTTCATTAAACAAGTGGAGTTGGTTAGTGGGATTGCAATAACATGCATCAATATCTTTGCTTTTCTGGATTCATTATGTAATGAAGAACTGAGTTTTCATAAACCAGAATGTTGAAAATTTAAGTTTATCTTAATTCCTATGCATCATTCATCACAAAAGACATGCCCGAGTAACTGAAAAAGGACCATCCAGAAACAGTATTTTCAAATCTAATTCATCCAAGAATGGTATTTTCTTTCAATCACTAGTGTCAAATTGGTACATGTGTTTACAGAATTTACATTTATATCGGTGTGACCAAATAACAAATCTTGTTTGTCTAGGAGAAGATAGCAGACGAGACAACATAAGGCTTAACACCTCTCTGGGTAACAAGGCAATTGGAGGTGATATTAAGTTGCATTTTATCAGGCAAACACTATTTTTCATTGATATCCACTATGGGACTGCATACATGCTGCATATTTCATTCATGAATACTAATAAATTCTTGATTCATTAAACTTGTAAGTTTTTCACCATACTAAGAAGATATAAATGGATGAACATAGAGTTTTAAGCTTTTTCTCTAACATGATAGAAACTTCTCGATTACTTCGGATGCCTTTCACCTCCAAAATTACATCGATTAATTTTAGTGACTAAAGCATAAAAACAAGTTTTGTTTCCTTTACAAAGTCAACTTAGCACCCTTCACTATACCCAGTCCATGTATCCGTTATAGTACAAAGTCGGGAAAAGAACTATTTTAGCCAATGCCGTATGGGAGGTTCCAGAGTTCAGACAATGCTGTACACATCATATTCCATAACAATTTGCTCATTCGTAAGCAAAATTAGAGTTGATGGATAGTCCAAGGAGAGAAGGGGTGCAGCAAGCAAAGGGCCATCCAACCCAAATGAAGGCTCCATCATGCCCAAAAAAGGATTAGGACAGCAAGGCAAATGTGCCCAAAAATTGAAATGTGGCTTTCCAACAAGTAAAGTGCAAAAGCCTAAATACAAATCACAAACGTGAGAATACAATCTAGATGTCAAATCGGAACATAAAAGTTCACAATTGAGGATAACAGGATCATTAAAAAATTTATCAAAGCCTGAAAATGGAGAGATTTTGAAAGTTTATCTAAACACGAGCCTAAAACTCTTAAACCAAAAGATCTTAAATCAAGAAAAACCTCCAAACTCAAACTTAAAAAATCCAAGCCAAAAAAGAAATGATGAATGGATAAACTCCTAATTCAAAAGGTGACACAAAGTCAGAGTAAAAATGACCTGTTATCTGCAGGCCTACCTGTCAGCACCCAAGCAGATCCATCTGCAGGCACCCCAAACAGACCCCAAACAGGTCCATAATCAGCCCATCTACAAGTCCAAAAACAGGTCCATAACCGACCCCAAAACAGGCCCAAAATCAGGCCTAGTTCTGCGCACCGAACAGGTCCCTGTCCAGGCCCATAGCCAGTTCCATATTGGCCTGCTGTACAGCGCCCTTCAGCCCATCCAGAGAACCCCTAAACAGGTCATCTTCATACCCATACACAGGTCCTTCTTGGCTCCCTGCAGCCCCCCCTCAAATATACCCAATCCAGCGGGCCCTTGCCCTACCAACAAGACCAAATGAAGGCGCACAAGCACACAAATCCAGCAGGCCCTTCTGGCCCAAAACAGAGGACTGGACCCTCTCTTCTGCAGGAAGTTCCAAGGCCGCCTGGGCCTCACTGAAGCTCAAACAGGCCTCCAAGACACAATGAAGGCAAATATGGCTGAGTCAAAGTTTGATGTTAGTGTTAATCAAATAAAATTCACAATCAACCCGGCTTGGGACTAATTGGAGGTCGGTCCAATTGGGCACACTCTACGTCTCAAGTTTAAACCTAAATAATAATCTAATCCAAGACTAATTGGGGGCCGGTCCAATCGGGCACGCTCTACGTCTTTGAAAAATAATAAAACAATCGAGGCTAATGGGGGCCGGTCCAATCGGGCACGCTCTACGCTTCGACATAATCTAAAAGAATAAAAAAATAATAAAAGTCTATAAACGACCCCAATGTCTTACCATGCCCCAAGAGAGAGTCATTTAGCCATGAAAAGACTGTGCATGATCAGCATGCCGACAAGCCAAGCCATGAGTTGATGCCATTCTCCAACCATAAGATGAGTCCCCACAAGCTTATCAATAGTTGAGTGTGCTCAATCTCAAATCAGTGAGTCGATTGTCCTGTCAAAAGCTGGGTGTATTCAATCTCAAAACAGTGGAGGATGCCCATAAATCTATCAAGACCGGGTACATGCTGCCCATGAATGACAAGTTCATCAAGGACTCAAGGGACCAGATTTCTGGCCATGACTGTAAATCATATCTCATGTTGAGAGATCAAATAAATGAAAATTCATGTTCGGTGCACAGATTTATGTTACAAGGGGAGAACAGTTGCATGAAATCAATTGGAAGGCAAGACAACAAAAAAATGACATAAACAAAGTCTTAAAATATGATGTTGTAAAAGTCTAAAATAATAAAAAACTTTGAATCTAAATCTGCAGCTTAAATTGTAAAAAATCTGAACTTATGAAAAACTGTGAATCTGAAGAAACTGGAAGTCTAAAATCTGAATCTGAAGAAGCCAACGATTCATAGAAACCTGAAACCTGCAGCCGAGAAAATTTCATAAAAACCTACAGTTTGTGAGTCCAAATCTGAAGATCCGAAGTTGTAAGAAAATTCTGTAGGAGGGCCAAATCTGAAAACTCCAAATCTGAAAAATCGGAATGTACAAAATCTGAGCTCAGGAGGTTTGAAATCTGAAACATGTAACTCTGGAAATTAAGAAACTTTAAGAACTGAAGGTTTAAAATCTGAACTTCATAACTGAAACTAGAGAACCGTAAACCCCAATCTGTACAACCCCCAACTTGTCCCAAATATAGTGACAAGCCATAATCTGTCAATCAAACCTTAAAACCGGAATCATAGATCAAAATCCAGTGTTCTCACCAAAATTCCAAGATGAATTCAAATTCAAGCTAAATCAAGTGAAATTTCTCTAAATAATCCAAACCCAAGCAAATCTGAAACGGTAAAATCTGAGATCTGTACAAAATCAATACATTTCAAAAATCTGTAAGGTTCAAAGGAATCGAAAATACCTACAAACTTCGGGTTCGGTTAAATCAACTGAAACATGATCCTAAAGAGAGACTTCCAAATGAATCAAATCAAACTAAAAGAACACACATTTGAATCACAATCAACACATAAAAGATATAATCAAAATCCAAGCCGATTCTGACAACAAACATTCAAATCAAATATTCTTCAAATTGAATCAAACTTAAATCAATAAGCAACTCAAACAAATTGATTCAATTACGATGAACAGATCTAACTTCAACCCAAACCAAAAGCAATTAACAAATTAAATTCAACTAATCAAGTTCAACTCAAACTAATTTCAAACCAATTCAAATTAATCAAACCAAAAATTCAAATTAATGCAATTCAAAACTAAATTAAGTCCTTGCATTCCATCAAATTCATGGGATTGTTTTCCTATGAATGTTTATTTTGTGGATGCGTGTTCTTCTATATTCATGGATTGCTATGACGATTAATCAAGGGTATTCGAGTAATCTCGATGTAATTAACGTCGGATCTTCGCACCATCCGACGGGGAGAGGTCAAAATAAATTTTCAAAGAACCTAACAACCTCAAATTATAATTTTATACATATCATGACCCCTAGCTAATACTTTATGGAATATTGCCTATTTTTCTAAAAAGTCAATGCTATGGTCAAATCAAGTCAAAATCAAATCCAAAATAGAAAATGAATTTCCAAAATCAAAATCTTAAAACAAGGAATTTGAGGTTACATCAGTAAGTATGAATTAAAATTAGTGGCATGTCTTATTGGTACGTTGCTAGGAAAACTCTCTTCAAAATGGGACCGAGAGTTGCATTTGGTTCGAATTGTGTGCCCAAAATTATAGCAAAACTCAATTTATCTTGCAACCAAACACCCCCAATAACATTTTTCTAGCTCAACATTTCTGTAAAAACAGGTGGTTGTTTATTTATTAGATATATCCTGCTTGTTTTACTTTTTCTCTTTTCTCAAATTGACGTATGAGTGAGCAAATTTGTATGCCTGCTTAATTTGTTGGAGGTGCTGTAGAAAATTGTGGAATATTGTTTTTTCCAAGGAAGTACATGTTCTCTGTTGTCATTCGCTTTATGTTAGAAAGAGAGAAACTTGTACATGTTTCTAATTGTTTTCACCACCCGTTCAAGATATGTTATCATCATCTTTCTTTCTTTCATAGAATAACCAATTGGTTGTGTTTCTAATCAGCAATGCCTCACTAAAGGAGGTCTTAAGACTCAAATCATAGGTCCTTTTTGTCTTGGAACTAACTTGGCACATGATCGAGATTTTTTTACCATGGAATTCTGTACAAATAATTAAATTTTCAAGGAACCACAACTTCAGGTTTTGTCATTGACTTTGCTGTGTGATTACTTCATTGTTGGATTTTTCATTCGTGATGAAACTTTATTGAAAAATCAAGCATTTCAAATAAGGAGTTGAATAAGTACTAATAAGTTGTTTTCCTAATTTTTTGTTTCAAATATCATAACACTCTTTATTTCTATCTTATTCTTCGAGTGATAAGAAAATCCCCATCACCCATGGGTAAAACAATTTTTTTAGAACATTTCACAATTAAATATCTAGCATGGGATGTGGGTTTGTGCAAAATCTATTCCATGTAAGATTATCACTTTTTCCTTGATGTGAAATCCCAACCACCAATGTTCCACTATTTACACTAAATTGAAGTACAATGTTTTCTGTTCATTTGCTCACATTAGATGCATGCCTGGCACAATGATCAAATTTCTACCAACTATTCTTTTATGTCAACAGCAAATAACCCAAAGCCCTTAACTCATATTCTCCAATCATGTAGCTCTTGAGGAAGATGAATGCTCTCTTCTAAGTGAAATAGATATCATCTGGCCATCTGCTGAGCATGATGAGAAGAAGTTCGAGCTCAAGGTCAAGTTGAAGGAAGAGATGAAAGGTGTGCTGCTTTTTAGATAATCATCCTTTCCATATTAATGGGGGAAGCACCTATTTTTTTTTCTGATATTTGTAGTGGGTCTCTGTCCACTCCGGTTTTGATACAGTTCTTCAAAATGGCATGAGATCATCTCATATCGTGTATCTAAACATTTCTAGTTGCACATTGGTTCTGAACATTTTGGCTCATCAACCCTGAGGTGTTGTGCTCTTGTACACACGAGAAAGATGTTGCTTATCCCATCTTGAATTGCTTTAAAAAAAATCAATAACTGAAAGAACTTTTTTTCTTGTTTCTTCATGTTTCTCTCTTTTTATGTTCATTTTATTTTGCTATATTATTTTCAAGTATTAATAGAAATTTAGATAGCAACTGAAGTTATCAAATCTTGTAATATTTCACAAGTACTATACGAGTCGAAATGATTACCTTGGGCCAGGTGAACCCCAGCTCGGTATCATCTACCGTGCTTTATGATGTGCCCAAGTCTCTTCATTTCAAGAGCAGATAAAATAAGGAGGTTATTCCAATCTGTGTATGAAAAATTCTAACTCAATTGATAATACAGAAAGAAATCTACTTTGGAAGGAATTCAGTTACAATGGAGAAGTTAGGAGGTCGAGTTACAGCCCCATGAAAAGAACAACATTTTGATGGCGTAACCTACGCATTATTCGTTCCTGCCATGGCACTTCAAGTCAATTTAAGAAGATCTTAACTCATAAACTACAAAACTGAGAGCTAGATAGCCATGAAATAAAGTGCAGAACACATGAAAATTTCGTAAAAGGAAGCTTTCATTGACTTCACGTCAGAACTCATCCAGGGCATCCCCTGAGAAGTCCTGATCTAAAAACTTCTTCACAGCCACCTCCTACGCAAAAACACAACAAAACAATCAAACTTGTTTCTACAAGTGACGTTCTCATTGACATCCTAGTGCAGATAGTATCATACAAATGGGAGTATCATACAAACGTGACTATTAGAGAAAACAGGAGGGGGCGGAGCAGAGGAGTTCCATCTCAGGCGGTCAGGTGAGGTGTCTAGGCATCGAGAGCATGTCACGGGGAAAGCAATGACGATAAGGGGGAGAAGGGCATCAAAACCTTCCAAACCGGGAAGAAGGTGTGGGGGCAAAACCATAGATGGAGGGGGTGCAGCGGAGGAGTTCCATCTCAGGCGGTCAGGTGAGAGGAATACCTAGGCATCAAGAGCACGACACGGGGAAAGCGATGATGACAAGGGAAGAGATGGGCATCAAAACCTTCCAAACTAGGAAGCAAACTAAGGAAGGTGGCTGCGATGCGGCCGGGGGGACAAAACCATCAGCGGAGGGGGCGGAGTTCCATCGCGGGCGGTTAAGGAAAGTCTCGGCACCGAGAGCAAAATTCATCATGATGTACATGGACAAACAATCAACCAGATTCACAGGACGCGGCCGGCTGGCGCAAGCGCGCTAAGGGTGAAGCCGCGCACGGGGAGGGAGTAACGCGGACGATGGAGGTGTTCGCAAGGCACCGAGAGAGAAGGAGATGGAGCGTAACGCGGACGATGGAGGCATTCGCGGGGAACCGAGAGAGAGGAGACGTATAGTAGAGCGAGACAGTAGAGGAGGGTCTAGATGAGAGAGAACGAGAGTTTCCGATCGAGAGCGGAGGCATGAGGGTGATCACCGCGCTGAAGGCGGGATGACGGGGCTGGCGCAGGAGACTTGGTCGGGCACTTCGCGAAGGGGAATACAGGAGATCATTCCATCGCGCGGAGGTCGGTCGGGTGAGGGTGCCGAGGACAGGAGAGGCAAAAGCTCGGTGCAAGACCGACGGTGGAGGGTGAAACCGTTGGCGGAGGGGGCGGAGTTCCATCACGCGAAGGCGATCGGGTGAGGGAAATAAATCGGACGGTGAACAACAAGATCTAAAAAATCTAAAAATGATCAAACGGTTGATAAGAGGAGGATGAAAATTTGACACTCGCGCTTCTTATATTAAGTTAGATTTAAAAACCTACCAAAAATAGGGGTTGGGATTCCGTCCCGATCCGGTTAGTTCATCCCCTTTTGCATGATTCAGAGTCTATACCAAGCATGATACTATACTCACGCCAGAGCTAACCTTCACTTGTTTTTCTGTTTCTATGCAGGACATTCTTAGGTAAACCCGATCAATGTGAAGCTTCAACCCGATCGGAAGTGAAAGAGCTCACTTAAGCTCTCCTCCTTCGGCCGGCCGAGAGAGGAGAAGTTAGAAACCTAACAATCTCCCCCCCCTTTCCCATTCACAAAGGTACGACGGTCAAGCTTGTTTTTCATTCTATTTACTTTATATTTAATCACATTTTGGAGCTTTCAGCTCCTGGCGACCACACACACATACACCTACACACACTTTTAATCAAACCACCGGCTCATCCGGGTGCCTACACCTTCTGGCGACCCCGGTGGGACTACTCTTGCTTTAGTGAGCTCTTCTCATCTCTTTAAAAGAATGTCCAACATGCTCATCCTTATTTTGGCTCTTGCTTGAGTTATTACATCTTCTTAGCATTCCAATTTACTTGCTTGCTTGTTTACTTGCTTCCCTTGAGCATCATTTAGTTTCTTCCGGTTTACTTGCTTTCCGTTGGTCCTTCTCTTTTAAAAGAAAAGCACAATCTAATTTTTAGATTTGTTTTATCAACTTGCTTAGACTTTGCATCTTAAGGACCATCTTGCTAAGCATCTTTGCCTATTTTCTTTAAAAGTCTAATTTCTTTCCTAAGCATCTTTAGTTGAATTAGTACTTGCTTTCATCCTTGTTTGACTTCATATCATTGTCTCGTTTACTTGTTTTCCAACACTCTATTGATCTTGCATGCTTTTACTTTCTTCTTGTTTCTCACTCCTTGATATCTCACTTGCATTTAGTTTGCATTGGGGTTTCTTTGACACCTTTAGGTCATCCGAGAAGGGAGGCTCTCTCCTCCCAAAGCCCTACACACCCAAACACCCCTCTTGGTGGTTGCCAACTCCTCCAGGGATTCCCTCTCGGAAGGACCGGGTAGCTTCCATCAAGACCTCCATAAGTCTTCAGACGTGAAGGATTCTCTCTTCACTGATCGGGCTGGTTGTACCCTTTTATCCCAAAACCCGGAGTACCTATCACCTATCGTTGTGAAAAGAGTGACTACCTTAGATTGCTCGGCATTGTGAGAGCATAGGGTCCTACCCATTTATTCTAGTGGATATTATTTCTCTTAAAAAGTCACTAATTTAAGGTTGAAACACAAAAAAATTTGCGGTAATCATTTTAAGTCTGTGCCATTACTTGTTTGCAAATCAAAATTGAAAACCAAAACAAAAATTTGAAAACATTTAACAAAAAAACTAAAAAGAAATCTTTGCTTGAGGTTAATTTGCTTGATAACTTGTTTGTTCAAACAAAAATCAAAAAACCAAAAAAGAGGGAAAGAAAACTAAAAAAAAGATTCTTGTGTTTTTCATCATTTTTTCTTTGTGTTTATGAACTCGATCATGGCGAGTTGTCGGGATGACGGACCAAGGATACGAGCCACTGCAGTTGGAGTATGTATGATCAATCCTACCTCCACCTGGATGCTGTAGTGCCGTTAACGAACCCGAAATTCTCCCTGAAACCAGTTCACCCTGACTCCACCCGGATTCTCTGTGGGAGGCATTCACTCATGCCGACCCGACTCAACTACAAGCCATTGAGGCCATCTTGAAGGGAAAGTCACCTATCAATCACACCCATGCCGAGGGTGGCCACCACACTTCTACTCCCCCAATTAGCAACTGACCAGCCCGGTGCACCAGTACCGGGTCATTCTCACAACGGACCATTAATTCCAAACTCACCCCATCCTGTGGCCATCTTGAACCACCCGGACCCAAATGACACCACACCACTTAGGCCACCGGTCTACTCCTCCGCACACTTTAATCAAGCCCGTCCACAAGTGCACCACCCAATACACCCTCCTTTCCCGACCACTTCAGCCTATCCAATGGCCATGCAGGCAAATCAAGCATCTGTCCTCCCCCCTCCTCTCGTCCGAGAATCCTCTGTTAATCAAACTGTGTTTAACAAAATCAACAGAATGGATGAACAATATCGGGAGCTCAAGCGATTGATAGACACACGAGCTCTCCCCGAGATATTCCTTCCCTCTCTCACCGTGTTCCATCTTCCTCCTTCTGAAATGCCCATTTATCGCCGGTATAACGGAAATGGGAGTCCTTTTATTCACATCAAATATTTCCTTTATGAGTTTGTCATGTGGCAAAAAGATCCGAAGGCCCTTGCATACCTATTTAGAAGATCATTAGATGGCTACGCGTTGGAATCGTTCTATTCACTTGACCCTTTGGAAGCTAGCAACTTTGATACCGTCAAAGCAAATTTTTTGCAAAGATACCAAGATCGAGTCGGCCCTACATATTCAATCACGGATCTCATGGCCGAAAAGATGAGAAATGATGAAGATTTCATAAGATATGCTGATAGATGGAGAGCAATAGTAGAAAGGCTGACAAATGCATTATCAGAATCGGAACAAGTCAAGATGATCATCACTAACGCCACTCCAGCTCTGAAGAACGTATTGGCATTGCATCACCCTGTCACCATGAGCGAACTCTATGAGAGAGCACTGTACATCCAAACCCAACTCCGAGACTCTCCCATCATGAACCTCTTCGACTCTAGGCCCCGAGTCACCAAAAAGACAACCACCACCACCACTCATCCCATAACCGAAAGCATGGTAACCAACGAACACGTCAACATCATAGGAAACCTGCCCAACAACCACCAACAGCACCTCGCCAAACCCAACCGGCACCTCGCCCTCAGATTCAACCCCAACCTTTCCGTCACCAAACACCAAACTAGTATCCCCCAACAACCAGCGCAGACACCAGTCCACTAGCAGCCCCGGCAGTTGGCCATACAAACCTTTGTACCTCAACCACCCCGCCAACCAATCACCTATAACCAGGCACCTCCCCCGCCGCCTATGCGCCACGAAGAACAGGGCCTAGAAGAAACCATTACCTACCATTACCGTGCTCTTTCACAGATATTTTTCATGCTCTTATGGCGGCAGGGCAGATTTCATTGCCAAAAGAAAATCTGGAGTGGCCACAAAATGCTAATACAGACAGATACTGCTTGTATCACAGATACCCATGGCACAAAGTGGAGAATTGCTTTCAGTTTAAAGATTATATCCATGACCTCCACGAGCAGGGAAGTATTGACTGAGGTCAAATGGGCGAATACATCAAGGCAGTAAAGAACCAGCCTCAGCAGCAGCAGCAGACACCAGTCCAACAACAACAACAGGAAGGCGGTCTGGGGATCATTCAGAACCCGCTACCCGCGCATGCACCCACGATAGCACCAGAAAATCAGAGGGTTAATCCCATTCTAACCTCTACCGATGATCCTCGCGATAGAGGCCAAAATTGGCAAATCGAGGGACTGGCTTCCTTCATGAACATTAACCCTCCAAACCACGTTAACCGAACCGTTCACTAGATACCACGAGCTATACCCACCAGAAGAAGCCAACCACCAATCATCCGCACTTTGTCACGACCAACCATAACGCCACCAGCCATACAACTCCAACCAGGTAGGACCTTGATCCGCCCGGTTGAGCCACCACAAACACCGTCACCATTAGGACCCATCATCATACCACCTCGTACAACCATGCCACCACAACCTACCCACATCCCTACGACCCGAACTATCATCACTATGCCTCTACCTAGGCCTCCCATCATCCGACCTAACCCTCCAACCACCTCTACTACACCAACCATAGCCCCTCAGCTCACCACAGTGCTTAGAAGCGGGCGCATGTTTCAAAAGATTTTTCCCCAGATCGATCAACCAGGGCGATCAAAAGAAGAAGAAGAACACCCGGAAGAACCAGCACCAGGGACATCTTACGATTTACTAAAACACCTCGACAAAACCCCTACACGAATTTCCATTTTAGAGCTGATCAAAAGGTCCAAGGTTCATCAGGAAGTTCTTCAACAATATCTACAATGAGTAATGGTCAATGAAACCCTCCACCCTGAGAACATTGCATCAGTCTTGACCCCGAGAAGTGAACACCCACCCTCACTTTCACCAAAGAAGAGTTGGCCGAACCAAAAGCAAGGAAATATGCATTTTGTATCACTGTCAGCATTAACGAAATAGATGTCAAGTCTTGTCTAGTTGATACTGGTGCATCCATCAATGTCTTGCCACCAGAAACGCTACAATTGTGTGGAATCCCAGAAGAGGATGTTCGGCCATCACAAATCACCATAACAACATATGACAATTCCAAGAGGCCTGCCCGTGGCATGGTTACACTCGAAGTCAAACTCGGACCCCGAGTCGTTATTGTCGACTTCCACATCCTGGACATGGACCCAACTTACAAAGCTATCTTGGGAAGGCCTTACCAGGCATTATAGGCCGTAGCTTCAACCAATCACCAGTGCATCAAATTTCCCTTCAAGGGCCAAGTCGTTAAGGTGGTAAGTATGCCTGTGGATTGCCTGGTTGCTCTCCCTCCTGGCTTGCCAAATCAACCGGTCTTCACAATCCTCGATCTGCCAAAGGATGGAAGGCAGCCCAGGCAAGTTTGGAAAAGAAAGAAGGATGATACCAAGACCCTCAGGTGGCCTATGATGGAAAATCTGGGATATCAAGAAGGCCGAGGACTGGGAAGAGAACTGCAGGGCATCGTAGAGCCCATCCAACTAATAAAGACAACATCAAGAAATGGGATAGGATACGATGGGACATGTGATAATGGCCAAAATATCAGTCAAAAATACTTCAAGGGGTGTCTACACAAGTTCTTCGACAAGAGGGAGACAATACAGATGATTAAAGAACAAGAACCATAAGAACACGCAAAGAGGGAGAAGATTGACAGCCTAGAGGATGAGCCGTATCCCGACATATCATGGTTATTCTCTGAAGAAGGGTCAAGTGACAAATCATTCCACAACGAGCCTTCTGGCAATCAATATCAGGGGCATTGACCTCTTGCCGCCTCCACGAATCTAACAGACTCGTTCCCAATAAGTCCACCATCAGATTCACCAGGCAGTAAGGATGGATGCTCTCTTTACCCATCTTTGCTCGATTTGTAATTTTCTATCAATATCCCAGTCCACACTGGAAACCACCACCGGCCAAACCCATTCTGTGTTCATGTTTAGTACTATCAAAAAGATCAAAAAAATGACTTGTTCTCAACCCAAGTTTCGATCAAAGAAACTTCCCAACTCACTCCGAAGGATGATTCAAACCGGGAGGCCACCCGGTCTCTGATTGATCTCATTTGCCCTTCATCAATAAATTCCATTCCCTCCACCTCCTCTTCCTTTCCTTATTCACCTTCTTCTTCTTTAAATTTAGTTTCCAATAAAAACAAAACAAAAATCAGGCGTAGGAGAGTTCCAGAAAGATATCTGCATCGGTTGGCTCAGAAAAGCTTAGAATGTACCATGCTATCGAGTATCTATAAAGTTCGATCCAGCTGGGCGAAATTCGGTATGAGGAGAAGGACAACATTGATCTGACTCTCTAGGGGTTTATGAGGTTGTATCGGAAAAGGATCCTGAAATTGAGGATGAAGAAGAGTATTTGGCTGATTGATGCTTATGCATCCGGTTTAAAAAGATTCGAACAACCATCAGCCACGGTGGATGAACCAACTAAGGAACTTAATCTTAGAACACTGGAAGATCCTAAGAATATTCTCATCAGTGCCAACCTCGCCCGTTTACAAGAACAAAATCTAATGGGGGTACTACAAGAATACAAGGACACGCTCGCTTGGACATATGAAGATATACCGGGTTAGACAAGTCATTGGTAGAGCATCGATTGACTCTAAAACCTGAAGCTATCCTGTCAAGCAAAAGTTGAGGAGATTCCACCCAGACATAGCATTGAAGATGAAGGAAGAGGTCGATAAGCTACATCAAGCAAAATTCATTAGAGTTGTTCTATATCCACAATGGGTAGTAAATATCGTCCCAGTCATGAAGAAGGATGGAAATGTTCGAATTTGCATTGATTTCAGGGACTTAAACCGGGTGTGTCCGAAAGATGATTTCCCCCTTCCTCATATCGATGTTCTTGTTGATAACATAGCTGGATATGAAACCCTATCGTTCAAGGATGGATATTCAGGGTATAATCAAATCCGGTTAGCAGAAGAGGATCAAAAGAAGACCTCATTCACTACACGTGGGGAACTTATTACTATGTCGTCATGCACTTAGGATTAAAGAATGCCGGAGCAACTTATCAAAGGGCCATGGTGTTTCATGATATGATGCATAAATTTGTAGAGGTGTATGTGGATGATCTAGTGGTCAAATCTCGGACCCGAGATGAGCATGCTGAGGTGTTAAAAAGGGTTTTGCAACGAGCCAGGGAATATAAGCTTAAAATGAACCCCAAGAAGGGTGTGTTTGGAGTATCATCTAGAAAGTTACTTGGGTTCATCGTCAGCAAAAGAGGCATCGAGATCAATCCCAACAAAGCCAAGGCCATCATTGATATGCCTCCACCAAAGAACTTAAAAGAGCTGAGAGGATTGATTGGTAGGCTACAATTTGTTTGCCGATTTATCTCACAACACTCCCAAAGGTGTAAGCCTTTCTATGAGTTAACCAAGGCGAAGGCCGAATTTAAATGGGATTTGAGATGTCAAGAGGCATTCGATGGTTTAAAGAAATATTTGTCAAGCCCACCTGTGCTCAAACCTCCGGTTCCCGGCAAACCCTTGATCTTATACATCTCGGTTTTGGAAGGATCTCTTGGAGCAGTATTGGCACAGTTAGATGATGAAGGGAAAGAGCGAGCGCATCATACTATTTGTCCAAAATCTTTGATCCTTGTGAGCAGAAGTATACAACTACGGAAAAAACCTATGCCACCCTAGTTTGGGTGGTCTACTTTCTGGCTCACGAGGTTAATCACATTGCTCGAATGAACCCCATCAAGTTTCTCCTAGAAAAATCTGTCTAGACTGACCGGTTGGCACGTTGCAAGAGCTTTCTCTCTCAATTTGACATCACCTACATTCAACAGAAGGCAATCAAGGGCTATGCAATTGCTGAACACCTTGCCCATCATCCTATCCCAATCTTTGACCCTATCCAATCGGAATTCCCCGATGAGGAGTTGATGTCCATTGGATCTTCCAATCTGTGGACTTCATATTTTGACAGGGAATTAAACTCCCAGGGTAGAGGGATAGGGATTGTTCTTCTGTCACCCGAAGGTGTCACCATTCCACAGGCTTTTCAGCTCCATTTTCCAGCAACAAACAATATAGCTGAGTATGAAGCGTTATTGGCCGGACTGGAGGCCGCTCACTTCTATGGTGTCACTAAACTAAGGGTGATCGGTGATAGTCAGTTGATTCTCCGCCAAGTGCTGGCCAAATACCGCACATCTCATCCCGGGCTCAGACCATACCAAGAACTCACCACCTATTACATTAAGCTATTCTCCAAGCTCGAATTCATTCATGTTCCTCGTGCTTAAAATATCCTTGCCAATGCTCTTGCTTCTATGGCATCTTCACTATCTGTCCCGCTAGGCAGACAGGTTAGGACGATCTATGTCCGCCGACGTACCATTCCAACAGTAGAAGATGCACGATTCTTGAAGGTTAAAGAAGAGCTTGAAAGGAAAGAATACATTGAGCAAAAGGAGGAAGTATCTTTGGTCGAGTTGGAGGAATTGGAAGAGGGTGAGAAACCATGGTATCATGAGATTGCGAATTACTGTCAGGATCAGACATACCCACCAGGATCAACTGCCGAAGAGAAGAAAGTTATTAGAAGAATCTCCCAGAGATACACCATCTTAGGTGGAGTGCTTTATAAAAGGAGCTTGGCCGGCATGCTATTAAGATGTGTAGATGAAGAAGAGGCTAAATTGGTGCTTAAAGAAGCACACTCCGGAGTATGTGCAGGCCATGTAAATGCTCAAGCCCTCGCCAAGAAAATCATCAGGCAAGGGTATTATTGGCCTACTTTGGAAGAAGATTGCTCGATCTTTGTCCGGCACTGTCATCAATGTCAACTCCATGCCGACAAGATTCATTCTCCCGCGTCTTCCCTTCACCCGATTCATGTCCCATGGCCCTTCGCTATGTGGGCTTTTGATGTTATCGGATCCATTTGTGACCCAAACTCCACAAACAAAACCAAATCCTTCATCCTAATGGCAACGGAGTACTTCACCAAGTGGGCATAAGCGGAAGCATACGTGGAAATCAAGGCATCAACAGTTTGCACCTTCATCAAACGCAACATCATTGCCAGGTTCGGGATCCCAGGCGACATCATCACCGACAATGGACCACAATTCATCTCCCATGAGTTGCGTAACCTTTGCAACAAGTATTGCATCATTCATCTCCATATTATCCTCAAGGCAACGATCAAGCAGAAGCCACCAATAAAACTCTGATAAAAATCATTAAGAAGACTTGTAAGTCTAGCAAGTTCGCGGACTGGCAAAATAAGCTAGTTGATGCTCTATGGGCCTATCGCACTTCTATTCGAACCCCAACGGGTCAAACCCCCTATGCCTTGGCATTTGGGGTGGAGGTGGTAGTACCATACGAAGTAATCATTTCTTCCCTCCGAGTCCAGATCAATTGAGACATCCCGACGGATGAACGCCGAGATTCCCTTCTCGCACAACTCGAACTCTTGAATGAAAGGAGGCTGGCCGCTACCGAACATGCTAGATCTTATCAGAATAGATTTAAAAGATTTTATCAGAAGAGGGTGGTGGAGAGAAAATTTGAAATCGGTGAGGTTGTGCTTAAAAGAATTTAAGTTTGGCGGTCCCCGCTCCAAATTTCAACCTAATTGGGAGTGTCCATATGTAATTTCGGTTGTTTATCCCGGCAATTCATACAAGCTGACTAATGAATAAGGAGAAGAACTATCTCATCCCTGGAATGGTGTATACCTCAAAAATATTTCCCTTAAAACAAAAATCACAAAAAAACAAAAAAAAATCTATAAAATCCAAAGGTGTGAAGAATGACGGTAACATCTAACGCTTGCTTGTTCGGTGCCTCAACTTGTCACTAAGGGAAATAAGGATAGGCATCATACTGCACACACTACACACCTAGGTTTCGGAATCCGATTATTGGAATTTAGAGAGAAAGCTAGGCAACACTTGGCAAAAGAAGGTCAACCATGTCCTATTCTCTTCTTATTTCGGTCCAGAATAGATGGAAGGGGTTAGAGTGAGGAGTATCGAAAGTGCCCATTGCCTTAGTAGGAAATTACCTCTGAAGGTCTGACTTCTTAAAGAAGAAGAAAAGGTGCCAAAAGATGGGCAATGACCCCTCAGGTCGGCAAAAGAATAGACCTGTCTGAATGTGTACTAACAAAAGCCTAAAAAAGAAAAAGGCTCCAAAAGATGGGCAATGAACCCCTCAGGTCAAAATTAAGCAAAATAAAAAAGACCTGTTTGAACGTGGGCCATCAAAGAAAAGGGCTAGAAGGAAGGATCTAAAGATATCAAATCCCAAACGGGCAACGCAGGCACTAGTAGAGAAACAAATTCGACACCCCTGAATCCTATTAAGGACTTACCATCATTCCTCTTCCTTCTTTAACCTTGCGAGCAGGGTTGACCGACTGGATCCAAGAAAAGCCATAGCCTATCGAAAATAGAAGGTCAGAAGATCTCGAACTAGGTACTTTCTTACACGTGATGTCTACTCTTAACCCTTAGGTAACGATGAGGGGCACCTATGGCAAGCAAGGCAAAAGATGAGATGGTCATTCCTTTCACACCAAACAAAAAAACATCGAATACTTGAAAAACACCAAACAAATTCATAAAATCAAAATTCTTAAAAAGTAAATATCCAAAACACCAAAAAAATCATAAAAGTTCTCAAAACACCAAAAATAGTATAAAACCATCAAAAACCCAAAAACATCAAAAATTTCAAAACACCTAAAAATTTGCTTTCTAATTGACTAGTTACCTTTGCATTCATATTTAATTTCAGTCTTGCATGTTTCCCTTTGTGCATACTTATATTTTTCTGTTACTCTACCTTGATAAAAGATCAAAGCAGTTTTGCCCTCTTCTCGCAAGGGACTAAGCCTAGATAAAGTTCTAATTGCCTTTTGAGTGAACGTAGGGAGTCAAAAAGGGAAACAAACAACTGTCACTATACAAAAGAAAGATACATCAAAGATAAAGAAGGGGCCGGCACATCACAAATCGCCGCCTCCTTCCGCTGGAGCCTGATCACCTAGACGTGGCATTGCGTGTCTCTCCTCACCTCTCCTCCTATGACTACTAGTCTGAGAGAAACCCAAGTGAGTAGGTCCTCTCAACATGGTCCCGCGGGAGTCAGAACGGTGGGATTGGCTCCGAGATCGACTCTGGAGCATCTGCATCATTATCATCTGACGATGCTCCACCTCTAGTTGGAGGAGCTCCCTGGAGTGCTCAAGGCGAAGATGGAGGATCTACTCGGACTCGGGTCGCGACAGCTCAACCACATGAGCCTCCAGCCTCCTGACCTACAAGATGACATAGAGATGTATCAGCTACAGAAGAAGTAGTTAAGAATAAGAATCAAACTTGTACTTCCTGTGTCAACTCCTCTATCCTCTGAGCAGTCTGAAAAACAAAAGAAGAAGCATCAGTCCATGAGTTCCAAGTTCAAAATCTGAATAAAGACTCCGCACCTCAGAAGAAGAAGGACCAGGATCTGGAACACCAACGAGGGACTCAAGCTTGAGCTCCATCTGTAGCTCCATCACCTACCAGAAAAGTGTTAGGAAAGAAAGAAAACAATGACAAACAAAGCAGAAGAACATGTACCTTATCCCGGAGATCCGAGAGTTCGCTGTTGTCGACTCTGAAAATTCGACGGGGTCCTCTCCTTTTCAGGGAAGTCCGTGAACCCAGATCGTCACCTCAAGAGGGGATGAGAAAAAGAAAGGAATAAAGCTCGGAAAGCAACTCTCACCTCGGTCCCACACTCACATTGATCCCCGAACTTTCATCCCTTGGCGTCGCTCGATCACCAAAGAGACGGTTCGGGTCATGTGGGAGGAGGGTGAGAAGAAATAAACGTGGTCGCCAGGAACCGTGGGTTCCGATTTATAGAATTAAAATGAAAGATGACCGTGTGTACCTTAGCGTGAAGAATGTGAGTTAAAGCTTCTCCTTCTTCGGCCGGCCGATGAAGAAGAGTCCTCAACGCGGTGGGTGCTTGATGTTCTGTGCAACTAGACAAATAAACAAGTGAAATAGACAATTAGAACTAGACAAAATGGAGTATATGTAAAGAGAATAACATAAAACACACAATTGACTAGAAACTGACCGAATCCGGGTTATCTCTAACCCCTTTTTTTATTTTCGGATTAACAGAGTAAAAGTAATGCAAAAAAAAATGTAAAAAAATGATAGGATGATGGAGAATCACTAAACAAAGAGATAGAAAAAAGAACAGAAAGATTCTGAGTTGTATACAGGAAGATATAGCCAAATCTGTATTGTCGAAAAAGCCGAGCAGCAGTCCAGGATCTGCCAGGCGCGACTTTGCTTCTGCGCTCGTCACGACCAGCCCCGACCTCTGAATCAAGTGTCGTCGATTGTAAACTGAAGAAGACTTGGAGAGGAAGAACTTTGATGAAGAGTGATAAGGCAGTAGACGTCCACACACTTCTGTAGAGGCCGAAGAAGAGAGACTTGGCAGATCACCTGTAGAACAGCCTTCCTCTCTCTTGAACCGACTTTTCTCTCTCTAAAAACTCGAAATTCTCTCTCTAAAAATCATAAAATCGATGCAGCAGGGTGATAGGACGTCTTGAGATGCCTGGGGAGTCGTGCTCCTCTCTCTGGAACGACCGGAATCAGACTCCATTTATAGGAGAACAGTGATACGATCCGGACTAAAAAATAGGGATGAATGAGTCCTGCCCCTGGGCGCAGGCGCCCTGGTGCCCGGCGCATGCGCCCCACTGAGGGGCGCATGTGCCCCCCAGTGAGGGCACATCTTATCTTCTCCGAAAATAAAGGTCTTATCTCTTCCGTTTGTTCGTGGCGAGTCCGGTGAAAGACTAACTCAAGGGTGGGGCGCATGTGCCCTCAGTGAGGGCACAAGGCCACGTGCCTCACCGGGTAGGGCGCATGGCCATGTGCCCACGGGTCCCGGCGCATGTGCCCACGGAACCCGGGCATGGGACTCGGTTCTGCGCGTCCTTCTTCCCAAGCCATTGCGAACACTCCCGAACTCGGAATTCGACGCCGTTTGTTGCGTTGGAAAGATAACAGGCCGAAGAAGCTTTCTATAGCATCGGATCAACCATCACACCCTCCAAAACCTCAGAATTTTATCCGGAAGTTAGGGCAATGAACAGAAGGTCCGATATAGGTCAAAATGACTTCGACGGCAAACCGGAAAGGCACGGAATGCAACAAAACTTGTCCGGGATGTAAATATGACCATAACCTTCAATGCATGATCATTAGGCATTGGTCATTCAGCCAATTTCCGTGTTCACACGATTTACGTGCAGCTTTCGCTCGAAATTACGGCTTTTGCGGAAAACGTCGGAAAACATCCGATTTCGTTCTGAAGCTCCAAATCAACTTAAAAAGACCCGGCATCATTATAAGGTCAATCATAAATGTTACCCTATAAAACATGAGTTTTATGCTCTGAATTAGGCGAATTTGGCGTGTCTACAGCTTGCCTCGCCTTGATGTCGGCTTTGTAAGGGAGTGGCATGTAATGAAGTGGAATGATTCGGAGTGAACTGTAATAGAATGCAAGTGAACGTAGATGAATGTAGCGGAATGTAATGATGATGGACTGAAAAGGTGGCATCAAGGTGTAGATATAGACACGCTTATCTACCCGATCCAAGAAATGAATCTCTCTCGAGTATTCTAGATCGCTTTCATGTTCTATCAAAACCTCATATAATTGACTGGTAAAAGACATGCCCTTGGCACGAGAGATGAAAAAGTAAGTGATAAAAGGATGTAGCCAACCCTCAGCGTGGTGAGGAGTCCTCGAATTCGTAGGTTCATCATCAGCCCAAGAACCCGAACTTTGCGGTGTTCTTTGCATCGTGATGGGCTAAAGTTTTGTAAAAGAGAAGTTGATCTTAAAATGAAAAGAATACCAATCCATCATATTTGGAATCTCAAGTTCATTCAAGTTTCACCAAAATACTCAGTTTAATTCTGAGTGGAAGAACCTCAAGTTCTAAAAGGGTTCATTTATGCACAACAAAATTGCTCGGGTAACGTGAAGACCATGAATCACGCTCTAGCAGAAATTCAAGTATTCGGAAAACGACAAGACAGATTTAAGCCATAGTGGGACTGAAAGATAAAGGTGGGACTAACATAGAATGATGGTAAAGAAGAATAGCAATGGGATGACAATTGTCATGGCACGGTGGGGTGGGATAAAGGACACGGTGGGATAAAAGAAAGGACAGAATAAAACATGGTGGAACAAAAAGAAAGGAATAAAACATAAAGGGATAAAAGAAAGAATAAAACATGATGAAATAAAAGAAAGAGAAAACAGGATGAAATAAAATTGGTAATGATGAAGAAAGAAAAGGAGATGGCTGTGAACACATAGAAAATCATGTAGAAAATAGTTGAAGATATAGATTGTCTATTGGAGGTCAAGACACCCGATTAGGAACCATCGTCCCTCCAATGTTCAATTTTGGCTTATCCGTGAGTGTGAAGAAATGACCAAGCCGTCGTAGATTTTGTTGAAGGGGACCTCGGGCCCAGTCATCTTCACTCTCAAGGTCTTCAACATTAATGCAAATAATATGTATCAAATGGACCTAACATAGCTAGGTGACCAAGTGGTAGGAGTGATGTGAAGTGCAAAAATGCAATGCTGGTGATGATGTAAGATTGATGAGAATGTGGATTTGAAATCTTCAGGTAAGCTGCATCGACCGCCTGGTTCATCAGCATCTCTAGTCCATCCTTGTCTTGCCTTTTGATGGAATACAACACCATAAGAATGTTCAGCTGGGTGGTGCTTCCTTTTCGCTGCAAGGTTGGCATGACGTTCCTTGGGGAACATTGATCTCACCAATTCACCTGTTAGGACTAAAAAAAGGTTGTCTGCACATTTCTTGTTAGTACCCAACAGACAGAATTGTCATATGAATCAGATTGTTCATGAAATGATCAATTGAAGATTTTACTATTTGAACCATCATTTGTATGTCAAAACAAAGTTTTTAATGATGGTTCCTTTAGCAAAAATGTCACTTTTAACATTATAGACAATTTCTGAATTTTTGAGATTTTCTGAATTTTTCGAATTTTTTTGTCCATGTGCCCCCGATCGGGGGCACCCGCCATGCGCCCGGGGGGTGGGGCACCTGGCCATGTGCCCCTGATGAGGGCCCATGCGCCCTGAGGCCAAATTTTTTTTTTTTTTTTTCATAAAAAATTATACCTGATTGCCCTTCTCTTTTTGCTTCTTCAGCACCTGAAAATACTCAATGAAAACGATTAAATTTTTATCATTACTCATCCCTTTGCCTGTATGTCGTATGCCTTGATTTTGAGTCAAAGGGGGGAGCCTTCTTAACAAGGTGGAATAAAACAAATGACTTAAAATGAAATGGGGGGTTGAGAGAACTTACCTGTCATGGAGTGAATCCTCTCCTCTCCCGTATTGAAATGCAAAAACACTTAACAGAAGGAGATTAGATCTTCATCCGGACTCATCCCTTTGCCCATTATGGTCAACTTTGACTTAGGTCAAGGGGAAGAGCCTTCTTAACAAGGTAATTAAAGTAAAAATGGATATGCAATGCAGAAATAGAAATATGCATGACAGTAAAATAAACATGGATGCAACTAAAGGCAATGATCATGACTAAGCAAAATTTCTTTTTTTTTTGGTTTTCTTAGAAATATCATTTTTTGTGGATTTTTGAAAATATTCAACTTTTTTTGGATTTTTGAACTATGCAAATATTTTTTGGATTTTCTTGAAAACAATCATTTGGATTTTCAAAAGTATTCAAATTTTTTTTAGATTTTTGAAATATGTGATTTTTCTGAATTTTTGAAATATTCAATTTTTTTTGGGTTTTAGAAATATTCGATTTTTTTGGGTTTTGAAATATGCATTTTTTTGTGGGTTTTGAAATATGTATTTTATTGTGGATTTTGAAATATGCAATTTTTTTGTGGAGAAAATGCTGGTATTTGAGACAGTTCATCGGTCTTTGGAGTTTGTCAAGACTCAAGTGGTAGATGCCACGTGCAAAAATAAAGTTCCCTACCTAGAATCCTTCTAACCTTCTTCCTTTGATCGGCTTGGATTCCACCTGGATTTGGTCGGTTTACCCTACTCAAGGGGTTTAAGGAGGAAGAGTATAGAGGAAGTCCTTGATAGGGTTTGAAGATGTTGAGAGGAATTTCTCTACTCTCACTCAAATTACCCATTGGGGTTCGGCCTCTTTGGGTTTTTCTTTCCTTTTTTGCTCTTTTCTATGTGGCACATATTTGGACAGGTTTTTGACCCGTGGGGACATTGCCCATCTTTTAGTGCCTTTTGCCTTGACTATCATTCTGGGTACTCATTCAGACAGGTTGATCATTTTTTTTTCTAACCTGAGGGGTTCATTGCCCATCTTTTGGCTCCCTTTTTTACCCTCTGAGACGGCCTCCTACTAGGGTGGCGAGTGTTTTCGATACTACCCCACTCTAATCTTCTCTCCCTATCTTGGACCGAGTAGAAGAGAAAAGGGTAAGGGTATTCCTTCCATTTCTAGATTTCTGCCTTGCCTTTCGCAAGTGTCGGGTTGTCCGGATTCTAGGATCGGGAAGTGTTGTGTGTGTAGGATGGTACCTACCCTTGACTTCTCACGAACAACCTAGGATCGATGACTTGAGATTATGCCAGTGGTTTCTCCATTTTTATGGAAAGTACTTTTTGAGGTAAACTCCATTCCAAGGATGATTCAATTTTTCTCCATCTGCATTAGTCAATTCATATGCATTACCTGGATACTTTTCAGTGATTACAAAAGGCCCTTCCAAGTTAGGTTGCAACTTGGAGCGGGGACCCCCCGGCTTAACGAATATGCGTTTGACTACCATCTCACCGATTTCGAATTTTCTCTCGATCACCCTCTTTTGATAAAACCTTTTGAGTCTATTCTGATAAGTCCGGGCATGCTCGGCAGCGGCTAGCCTTCTTTCATCCAAGAGTTCAAGCTGTGCAAGGAGAGATTCTCTTCTCTCATCAACAGGAATATCCCTGTCGAGCTGAACTCAGAGAGATGGAAGTAATACTTCGTAAGGGACCACTGCTTCCATCCCATATGCCAAAGCATACGGGGTTTGTCCAGTGGGAGTCCTTACAGAAGTACGATAAGCCCATAGAGCATCTACAAGCTTATCAGGCCAGTCGGCAAATTTGCTAGACTTGCAAGATTTCTTAATGATTTTGATTAAGGTTTTGTTGGTGGCTTCTGCTTGACCATTGCCTTGAGGATAGTATGGCGATGAATGATGCAATGAAATGTAATACCTGTTGCAAAGATCACGCAGATCTTGAGAAAGAAATTGTGGCCCGTTGTCGGTGACGATGTCGCCGGGGATCCCGAACCGTGCCGGGATGTTGCGCTTGATGAAGGAGCGGTATTGACGCTTTAATCTCCACGAATGCTTCCGCTTCAGCCCACTTTGTGAAGTACTCCGTTGCCGTCAGAATGAATGATTTTGAGCGCACTTCGGAGTTGAGGTCACTTAAGGGGCCAATGATATCAAAAGCCCACATGGCGAAAGGCCATGGGGCATGAATTGGATGAAGGGAAGATGCGGGAGAGTGAATCTTGTCGGCATGGAGTTGACATGAATGACAATGCCGGACAAAGATAGAGCGTCTTCTTCTAGAGTTGGCCAATAATACCCTTGTCGGATGATTTTCTTAGCAAGGGCTTGGGCATTCACATGACCACCACAAACTCGAGAATGTGCTTCTTTTCAGCACCAACTCAGCTTCTTCTTCATCAAGACACCTGAGTAAGATTCCATTTAGGCTTTTCTTATAGAGCACTCCTCCTAGGATTGTATACCTCTGGGATACTCTTCTGATTGCCTTCTTTTCCTTGGTGGTTGATCCAGGTGGGTATGACTGATCTTGACAATACCTCGCAATCTCGTCATACCAAGGTCTCTCACCTTCTTCTAATTCTTCGAACTCAATCAAGGAGATTTCTTCCTTATGTTTCAAGTATTCTTCTTCGGTGAACCTTTCCTTAACCTTCAGAAAACGTCCATCCTCAATTGCTGGAATTGTCCTCTTGCAGATGTGGATAGTTCGCACTTGCCTGCCTAGCGGGACAGATAGAGATGAAGCTAGTGAAGCTAAGGCATCGGCGAGGATATTCTGAGAGCGGGGGACATGAACAAAGGTGAGTTTGAAGAATAGCTTGATGTAGCAGGTGGTGAGCTCCTGGTAGGGCTTGAGGTTTGGATCGGAAGTTCGGTACTTGGATAGGACCTGGCGTAGGATCAATTGACGATCTCGTATCACCCTCGGTTCGGTGGCACCATGGAAGTAAGCAGCCTCCAGCCCGACCAGCAAGGCTTCATACTCAGCTATGTTGTTGGTTGCTGGAAAGTTGAGCTGAAAAGCCTATGGAATGGTGACACCTTCAGGTGACAGGAGGACAATCCCTATCCCTTTACCGTGAGAGTTCAGAGCCCTGTCAAAATATGTCCAAAGATTGGAAGATTGGACTGAAATTAGTTCATCATCCGGTAACTCCGACCGGACTGGGTCAAAGACGGGTATGGGATGATGGGCAAGGTGTTCAAAGCAATAGCATAACCCTTGATTGCCTTCGTGGGACATAAGTGATATCAAATTGGGATAAGAAACTACTGCCATCGCCCTAACCGATCAAGACTGCATCTTCTCTAACGAAACTTAATGGGATTGATACGAGCAATGAGCTTGACTTGGTGAGCAAGGAAATAATGTTTGAGTTTACGAACCACCCAAACAAGAGCATCACAGTCTTTTCTACCACAAGGTACTTCAGCTCACAAGCATCAAACATCTTAGACAAGTAGTAAGTAGCTCGTTCTTTCCCTTCTTCATCAACTTGTGCAAGGATCACCCGAGAGAGTTCTCAAGAACCGAAATGTAGAGGACCAAAGGTTTGTCAGAATTGGTGGTCTAAGTACAGGGGGACTTGCAGGTACGTTTTCAACCCATCAAACGCCTCCCGGCACTTCGAATCCCATTTAAACTCGGCCCCCGCCTTGGTTAACTCATAGAAAGGTTTACACCTTTGGGAATGTTGTGAGATAAACCGGCGGACAAATTGTAGCCTCCCAATCAATCCTCGAAGCTCTTTCATATTCTTCGGAGGAGGCATACCAATAATTGCCTTGGCCTTGTTTGGGTCGATCTCTATGCCCCTTTTGCTTGAACCCAAGTAGCTTTCCTGATGAAACTCCAAATGTACACTTCTTAGGGTTCATTTTTAGCTTGTATTCTCTAGCTCTTTGCAAGACCTTCCTTAGCACTTCAGAATGATCTTCCCGACTCTTGGACTTGATAACCAAATCATCCACATACACCTCTACAAGGGTGTGCATCATGTCGTGAAAGATAGCCATCATAGCCCTCTGATATGTAGCACCGGCATTCTTTAACCCAAAGGGCATGACAACATAGCAATATGTTCCCCAAGGTGTAGTGAACGAGGTCTTTTCTTGGTCCTCCTCAGCTAACTGGATCTGATTGTATCCAGAATAGCCATCCATGAATGAAAGCATTTCAAATCCAGCTGTGTTATCAACCAAAACATCGATATGAGGTAAAGGAAAATCATCTTTAGGACACGCTTGGTTCAAGTCCCTGAAGTCTATACAAATCCGAATTCGACCATCCTTCTTCATAACTGGGACTATGTTAGCCACCCATTGCGGATATAGGACAACTTTAATAAATTTTGCTTGGTGTAGTTTGTCGACCTCTTCTTTCATTTTGAGTGCAATATCAGGGTGGAACCTCCTGAGCTTTTGTTTAACCAGGGTAGTTCCAGGTTTCAAGGTTAATCTATGTTCAACCAATGAATTATCTAATCCCGGCATATCTTCATATGTCCATGCGAATGTGTCCTTATATTCTTCCAAAACTTTGATCAAACGTTGTTCTTCTGAGGGAGTGAGGTTTGCACTAATGAGGATAGTCTTAGGATCTTCCAGGGTTCCTAAATTCAGTTCCTTGGTCGGTTCATTCTCTGGCGATGGTTCTTCAAATCTTCTAAGTCCAGATGCATATGCACTCACCAAGTCCTCAATTTCATCCTCGGATTCGGGATCCTTCTCTCGATACCACCTCATATACTCCCAAAGTATGATCTATGTTATGCTCATCCTCATATCGGATTTCATCTAGCCGGATAGTATTATCTAAAAAGTTTGGCGACCTTGCACACTCTACGCATTTAACTTTTAGCTGCGTATACCTATTTGGCAGTTGGTTACCTCTGCTTTTCCTATTTCCTAAACTAACTTGTCCTACTGAAGATAAAGCTGGAAAGGTGGTATTTACAGTGGAGGGAGGATCGAGTAAATCGATTAATGATTCAGAAAAGAGGGATCCCTGATTGGGAGCACCCTCTGGCATGAGTAGAGATGTCTCCTCGATGGAAATGTGAGTTTCAGAGAAGACGTTTTTTTTTTTTGGGAATTTCAAGTAAAAAGATAGAATGAGCCTGAGTGACTCGAGGCTTGCTAGAAATTGACTGAATTAATAGAGAGAAAAACTTAAGAATAAAAGGGAAAAAGGGGCTCGTGGGCCCAATGGTAATAGAAAGTGGACATATGGGTCCAAAAGCTGATGGAAAAAGTAAACGGGTACGTGGACCCGATCTTAGAAATAAATGGGCATGTTAGCCCATGTTGAAAAAAGCCCTCGATCATGAAGTTGATGAGGGAAGCAAATGGGCAAGCTGGACCAATAAGAGTGAAAGGTTGAAGAGGGCACATGGGCCCAAAGAGGGTAAGTGGGCCCTGAAGCCCATCCAAAAGATCTAGAAATAAAGGTACGAGGTTCAAACATGGCATTGTTGTATTTGGGCCTCGTGGAATGGTTTTGACTTGGGTGGTATGCTTAACTAGATGATCCAAGATTGGTGCCGCACCAGTGGTTCCTGGTGCTCTTCCCCACTTGAGAACAAACGAGTTAGAGATAAGCACAGGTCTTCCAAGTCTTCTTCTTCTTCTTCTGAAGCTTTTCTTCTCTTGACAGCTATCATGGAACTTTTGTTGTCTTCAGCCATCATCATGGTCTCCCCTTTGATAAAGAATGTATGGAGTCCCATGGCATATCTTGGCTGGAAGATCCTCCTTGGGATGGAACCCTCTTCATATCCCAACCCCTGCCTGCATGGCCTTTTCACAGTTTCAATTGGCTGAGTGATCCTTTGAAGATCCTTGCCTAAACCTCTTCCAGGCTGATAGCCCAATTTCATCATCATTCACCATCCCACTGTGTCTGGTAGAGTGGCGGTCATGGATCTGACTTCTGGCAATTCTCCCACTGAGATCTGGGGTTGTATTGACAGACCTAGGGGTAAAGAAGCATCGTTCAGCTCTTCCCTTATAGGCATGCTAGTCACCTTGACCACTTGTCCTTTAAAGGGAAATTTTATGCACTGGTGGTTTGTTGAAGCCACAGCTCCTATTGCCTCCAAGTATGGCCTCCCAAGTATAGCCCGAAATGTTGGATCCAATTCTAGAACATGAAAATCTGTTGTGACCGTACATGGTCCAAGTTTGACTTCTAGAGTGACCACCCCACGTGCAGACTTCTTGGAGTTGTCGTAGGCCGTCACCATGGCACAAGATGGCTTGATTTCTTGCTCAGAAATGCCACACAACTGCAAAGTTTCTGGCGGCATAACGTTGATGGAAGCTCCAGTGTCAACCAAACATGATTTCACTTCAATATTACAGATAACCACGGCCACATGCAAAGCATATCTTCTAAATTCTGGATCTGCTAATTCTTCCTGAGAGAAAGTGAGTGTTGGGTGCTCACTTCTAGGGGCTAACACTGTAGTGATCTTCTCAGGTGGGAGATCTTCATTCACCATGACCCTTTGTAAGTACTGTTGTAGAATCTCCTGGTGCACTTTTGATCTTTTGATCAACTCAAGTATAGAAATACGGGCTGGTGTCTTGTCCAAATGTTTTAACAGATCATACGCCGTGCCTGGCAATGGTTTTTCTACTTGTTCCTCCTCCACCGTTCGCGGTTGAGTTCCGGCTTGGGGAAAGAGCCGGCTGGAACATCCTCCCACTCCGAAGCACCGGGGCTATTTGGCGGTCGGGTAGAGGTGACGGGTTAACTCGGGGTGGGAAGCAGGTGGTGTAGGTGCGGTATGGTAGGCAATGGGTTTGGTGGTTACTGGGATGATGGGGTTAGTTGGTAGAGGGGTAGGATTTGGAGGTGGTAGTGATGGTGATACCGGTGGCCCGATAAGAAGAGGCCGGGTGCGAAGTGGTTGATGAGTTTAATGAAGGTGTAGGTTGTGGGGTTGGTTGTGGTGCTGGTGGTATGATAGGTTGGGGTTTTGGAGTGGTAGAGCTTGTAGGTCAGGGGTTCAGTTTGGTGATGATTGTGGTGGTCGTATGAGCAAGGGCAGGTGTGTAGCAATGGTTGAAGGAGGTGTAGTTAAGGAGGGGGCTGGCCTAATGATGGGTCGGCGAGAAGAAGTAGCGGCGCGGTGGTTGGGTTATTGAGCTTGGTAGTGGTTGTGGAGTGGCAGGTGCACGGATTATTTGTCTAGGAGGAGGCCTAGCAGGAGACCTAGCTGGGTTGACAGGCATGGTTGCATTTTGGTTTTCTAGTTGCCAACCAAGAGCACGATCGGCATCTCCCTGGACAATGGAGTGTACTAGACCAATTCCTAGGTTTGGATGTGCTGGTGCCGGTGCTGGAGCGGGAGCATGTAACGGGAGCGGATTTTGGACAATCCCCAAGCCAGGTTGTTGTTGAGGTTGAGCCGGTGGACGTTGCCGTCTACCGCCTAGCCTTCATACTTGTATGCATTCCCCCATTTGGACCCAATCAATGCTGCCTTGGTCATTCAGATTGTGGATATAATCCTTGAATTGAAAGCACACTTCTACGGTAATGACCGGGACACCGGTGGTAAGCACGGTATCGGGACATATCTACATTTGTTGGCCAAACCTCTCTTTCCTTGGGCAATTCCAAGCTGTTTCTCCGCCATGAGTACATTGAAGATGTCGGTCAAGGAGTAAGGGAGTTGCCGGTAGTTCTCTCTCCTAGGACCTCCCTTCGTAGTGCCTCGATTGGGTGGTGGCGGTGCCCTATTGTAGGAGTAGGTTGACGAGGTTCTTGGGGTTGTGCTACCGGGCTGAGGGGGTTGTTGTGGTTGTCGTGGTTGTTGTGGCCTAACCTGTTGTTGAGGGGGGTAATAGGAAGGGTTCTGTGGTGGGTTTCTGTACTGATTTTGACGGTTCCCACCCTGGTTCCCCACAATATTTATAGCTTCGTTGTTGACCACTCCTTCGGTTGTAGGCCCAGCTGGTGCAAAGGGGGTTTTCCTGAGGTTTCTAGTTTTAGGATCGAAAGGGTTTATCATTGTGGCATCCTTGAAGTGGGCTTGCAAGTATCGGGCACTGTCATAGAGTTCATTCATTGTGGTAGGACGGTGCATGATCAAGACATTCCTCAAGGCAGGTGTAGTGTTGCCAATGAGCATCTTCACTTGTTCCCCTTCAGAAATAACATCTATCAATTTCTCTGCCATTCCCCTCCAGCGATCAGCAAAGTTTATGAAGTCCTCTTCGGGCTTCATCTTCTCAGCAATCAAATCTGTAATGGAGCATGCTGGTGCCACCCGGTCTCTGTATCTTTGCAAGAATTTGGTTTTAACAATATCGAAGTCTCCTGCCTCAAAGGAGTCGAGTGAATAGAACCATTGCAACGCAGACCCTTCTAGTGATCGGCGGAACAAGAAGGCAAGAACCCTACGATCATCTTTCCAGAATGAGGATTCGTAGAGAAAATCCTTAAGGTGGAGAAAAGGGTTGCCAGTACCATTGTAGCGGCGATAAACTGGTAGCTCAGAAGGTGGCAAGTGTAGTACTGGCAGAGAAGGGATGGAGATTGAGGCACCGACTTGGAGTCCATGCGACATCTCCTCTTCATAACGCTCATTCATCCGGGGTGAGCCGATCCTGATTGCCCCGGTGAGAGCAGGTTTCTTGGTTTACTGGTGGGGGTATGTGGTTAGAGACATGACTTGGCAAATTCACTGAAGATTGTCCCATGACTTGATGGGTCAAGGGAGCAACATGGTTGAAATAAGATGGCTGAACAAATGAGGGTTGGACCACAGATGGTTGAACTAGAGAGGGTTAAAATGCAGATGGTTGAATCATAGATTGTTGAACAACGGTGGTTGAATCATAGATTGTTGAACAAGGTGGTTGAATCATAGATTGTTGAACAACGGTGGTTGAACAAAGGGTGTTGAATGACTGGTGGTTGAACTAGAGGACGAGGAGATAAGGCAACTTGATTGGTTTCGACTGATCTCGAAGCAATTTTGCCCTTCACCATGGATTGTATACGGGCATAGGTTTAAGGTCAAGTATAGAGAGACAACTCCCTAAAGAGTTGTTCAACATCACGGGGAGCAGATGGTTGAGGGACCTCTTGCACATTTGAGACCGGTTGGTGACCCATCTCGTGCTCTCGATGTTCAGCTTGTTCCGCCATTCCAACGTGCCTTCCAGGACCTTAGTTGCATTGAACTTAGGAGAAAGTAAAACAAGTTGACAAAGTAAACAAAGAACTTTTTTTGGTTTTTTTAGTATCTTGCAAAAAGTTAGAGGTTTGAATTTTTGTTTGACAAACAAGTTATGCAAAGACTTGAAAGCAAGATTACGCAATGATTTTGACTAAACCTTAGGTTTATGAATTTTGTTAAGAATTGTTCTCTCAACAAATGGGTTAGGATCCTAACTCCAATCTCCAATGACCTAGGTTTCACACAAACTCACCACGTGTAGGTAACGTAGGATGCTTCGGGTTTTGGGGAGTGGTACAACCAACCCGATCGTGAAGAGGAATACTCCACGTATGAGGAATTACGGAGGCCTTGATGAAAGCCAACCAAGTCAACTAGGAAGGAATATCCCAGAAGAGAGGTCGAATCCACCAAGAGGGTGTTTTGGATGGGAGGGGTAGATGGGAGAGTGAGCTCCCGCCTCAAAAGAGTGTAAAAGAAGGAGGTAGAGAGAAGGAGCATAGAATGCAATCAAGTAATAAAGCAAGTAATGAGCAAAGCATAAACTTAAACAAGCAATCAACACCGGACAAGCAATTTAGAAACTAGGCAAGCAACAAGAAACTAGACTCTAGACTTGTTTCTTATGTGAGCCAAATGGAGATAGTGAAAAGGTGATGGAAAGAAGAGGGTTCAGATCTGATAGCCAAGCAAAAGGGTGGTCCACGTGGGGACCGATGTGGGAACTGGGGTAGAAAGTAAAGGTGGTTCACGTGGGAACCGGTTTTGGGTAAAAAGGGGTGGTTCACGTGGGAACCGGTTTGAATGGCCAAAAGAGGGCCACGTGGGGCCAATTAAAGGTGAACAAAGATCTGATCCAAGTGGGGATAGATCTGAAGGAAAGTGGTTTGGTTCACGTGGGAACCGAAGTAAAGAAAGAGATTGGTTCACGTGGGAACCGGTTTAAGAAAGAAAAGGGTGGTTCACGTGGGAACCGGTTTAAATAAAATGCAGAAAATGAATGGCATACTTGGCACTTCAGATCTGATGAAAGATGGGTGAAATCAGAAATTTTGAGATGGCATGAAGTTTAAGAGAGGTGGAAAGAAGGAAAGACTCACGTGGGAACCGGTCTAGTACTAGAACTAGTTGCAAACAAAACACTTAGCACCCACGGTTGAAGACATATTTTATCCCACCGTGGTCGCCACAAAGCTGTCGACTCTGAAAATTCGACGGGGTCCTCTCCTTTTCAGGAAAGTCCGTGAACCCAGATCGTCACCTCAAGAGGGGATGAGAAAAGAAAGGAATAAAGCTCGGAAAGCAACTCTCACCTCGGTCCCACACTCACATTGATCCCCGAACTTTCATCCCTTGGCGTCGCTTGATCACCAAAGAGACGGTTCGGGTCATGTGGGAAGAGGGTGAGAAGAAATAAACGTGGTCGCCAGGAACCGTGGGTTCCGATTTATAGAATTAAAATTGACCATGTGTACCTTAGCGTGAAGAATGTGAGTTAAAGCTTCTCCTTCTTCGGCCGGCCGATGAAGAAGAGTCCTCAACGCGGTGGGTGCTTGATGTTCTGTGCAACTAGACAAATAAACAAGTGAAATAGACAATTAGAACTAGACAAAGTGGAGTATATGTAAAGAGAATGACATAAAACACACAATTGACTAGAAACTGACCAGATTCGGGTTATCTCTAACCCCTTTTTTTTATTTTCGGATTAACAGAGTAAAAGTAATGCAAAAAAATGTAAAAAAATGATAGGATGATGGAGAATCACGAAACAAAGAGATAGGAAAAGGAACTGAAAGATTCTGAGTTGAATAGAGAAAGATATGGCCAAATCTGTGTTGTCGAAAAAGCCGAGTAGCAGTGCAGGATCTGCCAGGTGGGACTTTGCTTCTGCGCTTGTCACGACCAGCCCCGACCTTGGAATAGAGTGCCGTCGATTGTAAACTCGAGAAGACTTGGAGAGGAAGAACTTTGATGAAGAGAGCTTAGGCAGCAGACGTCCACACACTGCTGTAGAGGCCAAAGAAGAGAGACTTGGCAGATCACCTGCAGAACAGCCTTCCTCTCTCTTGAACCGACTTTTCTCTCTCTAAAAACTCGAAATTCTCTCTCTAAAAATCATAAAATCGATGCAGGAGGGTGATAGGACGTCTTGAGATGCCTGGGGGGTCGTCCTCCTCTCCCTGGAACGACCAGAATCAGACTCCTTTTATAGGAGAACGAGGAGTCTTATCGGTGCTAAAAAATAGGGGACAATGCGCCCTGGTCCCAGGCGCATGCGCCCTGGTGCCAGGCGCATGCGCCCTGGTGCCAGACGCATGCGCCCCACTGAGGGGCGCATGTGCCCCCCAGGGAGGGCGCATCTTATCTTCTCCGAAGATAAAGGTCTTATCTCTTCCGTCCGTTCAGCGGCAGAGTCCGGGTGAAAGACTGACTCAAGGGTGGGGCGCATGTGCCCTCAAGTGAGGGCACAAGGCCACGTGCCTCATTGGTAGGGCGCATGGCCATGTGCCCTGGGTCCCGGGCGCATGTGCCCTGGAACCCGGGCGCATGGGACTGGTTCTGCGCGTCCTTCTTCCGGATGCCATTGCGAACACTCCCGAACTCGGAATTCGACGCCGTTTGTTGCGTTGGAAAGATAACAGGCCGAAGAAGCTTTCTATAGCATCGGATCAACCATCACACCCTCCAAAACTTCAGAATTTTACCCGGAAGTTAGGACAGTGAACAGAAGATCCGATATAGGTCAAAATGACTTCGACAGCAAACCGGAAAGGCACGGAATGCAACAAAACTTGTCCGGAGTGTGAATATGACCATAACCTTCAATGCATAATCATTAGGCATTGGTCATTCAGCCAATTTCCGTGTTCACACGATTTACGTGCAGCTTTCGCTCGGAAATTACGGCTTTTCGCGGAAAACTTCGGAAAGCATCCGATTTCGTTCGGCAAAGTACCAAATCAACTTAAAAGGACCCGGCATCATCATATGATAAATCATGCGTGTTACCCTATAAAACATGAGTTTTATGCTCTGAATTAGGCGAATTTGGCGTGTCTACAGCTGTCAGTAGGCGGAACACCCCCCGTGGAAAGATCAGAGATCCTCGCCCAAAGATATTTGTTCTACAAACAGAAAGAATGTCAGAATCAAGCAAAATGAAGTAGAAGGAAATCACAGAGATTCACCTCAGTTGTAAGGGCCCGCACCCGCTCCTTCAGTTGGGCAATCTACAAGAAAGAAAGAAAGATTAGCAAGGCAAATAAAGGAAGGAAAACAACATAAGAAAGAGATGATGATCACCTCGAGGAGAAGACCCGTCTCAGAAGAACTACTCCCGGGGTCGGTGGGAATAAAAGGGGGTGGATCAGCCTGCAGATGCTGAGGAGGGAGCTCAGGACCCATAGGCTGGCCAAAGTCGAACGGCTTGAAAGGGGCCTCTGAGCTCGGCTATACGCTCACGGAGCCGTGAAATCTGGAAAAGAAGCAAGGAAAACAGTCAGAAACATTCATTCAAGATATTAAAGGAGGGCAAGAAACATTACCACATCGTCATGCCCACGCAGCTGTCAGCGTGCACCTCGGTAGCGACGTCGCTGAAAGAAAGAAAGAAAAGAAGGATCAGTTAACAGGCAATGAGAAAGGTACAGAGCAAAGAAAATACCTGTCGCTCTAGCTCGGCCTCCAAAGATGCTATCCCTGCTCTCAAGCTATAGCTCCTCCTGTATACTCTGCAAGCAACAAATGATCAAACACCAAGCAAAGAAAGAGCAGTGTCGGGAACAACAAATGCATACCTCTCCACCCTCGGTGAAAAGGTGGGCAAAAGTCGCCGTGTAGCGATGCAGATAGTCACTGCTATCGGGAGCACTGGAAATCACTGGGGTGCCACCCCTCTTCCAGATCTGGACAGCGAACTGGCCCTCCTTTTTCCAGTCAATCTCCTGGATCAGGCCGCGGGTAGAACGACCCAGGCGCGGGTAGGGAGGAAGGTCCACCCACTCCTGGTGAAGCCCCAATGAGCGCATCGTGAGGCTCACCCACAGAGGCTCCATCTCGTTCAGACAAATCAGAAAGGTGTCACGGCCAAAGACCCGACGACCCTCCGACACCCACGGCTACTGATCCAGGTGAATGTCTGAATACGGGTGACACCACCTGAAAAATCAAGGCAGGACAGTGAATGAGAACAACCAAGGGATTGAAAGGGAAAAGTGACAGGATACCTCGTGGTGGGGGAAGCAAAGCAGCAGCCTCCTCAGGTTCTCCACCTGGTAAGGGTGGGAAGAGGCAGATCGACTAGCAACCCAGCTGCCAATAAGCGGATACTCGGGGTCATCCTTCAGCAAGGCACGACCCAAGAGGATATGATAATAACTCCATACCTGCCAATAAAGCTCAATTAGTCAACAAAAACAAGGCAGAATTGATAATGGACAAAAGAGACAAGGCATACCTGAAGGAATGGAGTAAAATCGGCTACTGAAATTGGGCCACTCTCCATCACCAACGAGGAGAACAGGTGTGCCAGCATAGCAGCACCCCAGGTGTACTCACCGACCTTCGACAGGTCAGAGAGGAATGGGAGAAACCGCAGATGCACCCTGTCCGTCTTCAAGGCTAGAAGAAGACAAGGTCAAGAAGAAGAGGACGAACTGGCAGAGATCGCAATCAGCCTGGACGGTACCCTCCTCGCTGACCAGGTAAACACTTCACGCGTTCCATCAACGCATGAAGGACATCCGCCACTAGGTCATCCTTCCCCACACTCGCACTGTCCAGACTGAGCAAGTTCCCAACGTCCGTGCGCTTCATAACGCGCAGTGCGCCGGGCAATGTGGGATCGGATGACCCAAAATGTCTCGGTCCATGGCCGAGTAATCGCGGTAGGTCTTGCCGGTAATGGCACGATTGTGAACGCAGAGTCCCGTGATCTGGGAGATGTCCTTCAGGGGTAGGCACCATATGCCCCCAGGGGAAGAGGAAGTAATGGGTGGTAGAATCCCATCTCTCCCTCAGAGCCTGGATCAGGGGGAGGTCTTCCCAGAAGGTGGAACAACAAAGCAACGGGCCAAAGCCCATCACATCCAGTTCTGCCTTCTGGAAATCCTGCAACCCCTTGTAGGCGTGGAAGACCATCTTCCTGGATATCTGGGATTTAATCTTTTCCTGCACAAACAAACAATCATGTTAGAAACAACAGTGGATGAATAACTCAAAAGGCGAAGTCAAAATTCGGTTACCGTGACGGCCGGAGAAGTATGAAGGGAAGGTAGCTCCGACGGGCCAGGGTCAGCCGAACTAGAAGCACCGGCAGAAGTAGAAGCTCCGGCGAAGCTGGAGGCTCCGCCACGCTCAATACGGGACCTCTTCATCATCTACATCATTTCAAGGTGTCAGAACGGGTCAGAAACAGAAGAATGAGGAAGACAGGGGCCTGGTGACCAGGTGCCCTATGGGGCTCCTGGACCAGGCGCCCCCTTGATAGGGCGCTAGGGGGCTTGGCCCCCTCTCTCTGCCCGTTCCGATCCGGAACGACTCCGGATCAGTTCTGTCCCTTCTGTAAAAAAGAACATAATAGAATAAACTACAAATTTGTAGTTGGGAGGAACTTACTTTGGAATTTGCACGGCATGCTGCATGCTCTAGAAAGACCCCACTCAGTAGAAAAGTTTGAAAATTTGATGGTAAAATGAGAAAAAGGTGCAGGGGTGAAAATATAGTGTCATGGCCAAAATTTTCAAAATTTCTGAAATTCCATGGAACATGTTTTCAAACTATATTCTTCATAGAAAGACACAAATTTGTCAACAAACATTGATAATCAATTCCTTTTTCGCATATTTTGCTAGTCACTAACATCAATAGGACTCGGACACAACTGGAATGAAAAGAGATACACCAAGCAAGTCCTAGACCTACACTGATCAAGTCCTAGACACAACAAAAGCAGACAACATACAACTAGACACAACTAAAAGCAAATACAAGCCATCAGCCGCGGAGCTTCCTCACTCTTGCCACGTACCAACTCTTCTAGACTTCGTCTTCTTCCATGTAGGCGCTCAGAGAGAAACTCTTGCAAATTCCCCAAATGGCGAGAATACTTTGGCATTCTTCATCGTCAGCCGCCATACCCGTTTGGCGATCCTTGACAGACGGAATGTGGGAGAGGCGAGGAACCTTGAGCCGTGGTTGACCCAATTGCAGAAGGCACCGATGTGGGTTGTAGATGATGAAGGAGGAACCAGTGATCAATCGAAGATCCACCCCAGGAGTGGTAGAGGCAAGAACATTCTGGCGCATAATAGCCTCAATAGGATGGACAAATCCGGTGCAACTCATGGTTGAAAAGTACGCACGCTAGTCAGCGTGGGTCTTAACCAAAGGACACTTGTTGATCACTTTGTAGTCCATGCAGAGACGGCTAGTGAGGGGATGGAGGGGGCTTAGAGCAAAAAGCCTGGAAGCTGTGGCCGGAGCACACATCGAACTTGAAGTGCCAGTTGTAGACACACAATTTTGGCCTAGTTGAAAAGCTTAGATTCTTGTTTTCATGAATAATATTTGAGTAACCTTTCAAGGGAACCGAGTTTTCTGTAAAAATCAAGCTTTTCGGTGCATTTCGAAGAACATCAATAGGCGTTGACCAGGGTCAAAGCGCCCTATATATAGGTCACCTAGCGCCCTGTATATAGGGCACCTGGCACCCTGTATATAGGGCACCAGGTGCCCTACTTATAGGGCACCTGCACCTGGTTTGACTACTGGACAGATCGATGGGATAGTTCTGCAGATAAAGTTGCCCTCTTCTTGCTTATAAAAGGACCCCCATTTGGAGGCTTGAGGACACACCATGGGCGTCCCCGAAACCCTCTCATCCACCACAACACCCCCAAGGCCTTACAACCCCTCTCCAAGCTCTCAAACCATTCCAAAACCCTCTCCCAAAAACCCCAAAAACCTGCAGTTTCCTTTTACAGAAATATGATTTTTCTCCGACTTTGAGGGCCTCTACTCTCCATTTCCCTTACATCTAGTGCCAAAACACTCTTCCATTAGCTTCACTTGAGTATTGGCTGCTTGAAGAAGTCCTTCTTTCATCTTGGAGGTCTTCCTACACTCCGGGGCGATGCCGCGAAGAAGGGAAGAAAATCTGCTGAAACCAGTCCCTGGTGCCCCATAAATAGGGCGCTTTGACTTTGGTCAACGCGCCCCATCAAGGGGACACCTGCAGCAGGCACCCCATATATGGGGCACTAGCAGGGGCAGACCCCGTTTTGCATTTTTTTGAGTTTATTTACCTTTCCGGTCAATTTTTTACTCCCCCCTTTCATTTTAACTTTTATTAACATGTTATTTAGCATGCATTAAGCCACTCATTTGCATTTTCATGCATATTTAAACATTCCAAATAGGGGTTAGAATTTAGTCCCAATCCGGTTAGTTCCTTCCCTCTTTCATGTTTACATTTGAATTTGAGCATGATTCTACGCTGTCACGAGAACTAATGATCTTTTCACTTGTTTCTATGTTTTCATACGGACATTTGTAGGTAAATCCGGCCGAGGCGGAGCTTCAACCGGATCAAAGACGAAGGACTCACTGAGCTCTCTTCTTTCGGCCGGCTGAAAGAGGAGAAGTCGGAACCCAACAATCTCTCCGCTTCCAAAGGTACGACGGTCACTTTCATTCTCCATTTCATTTCTTTTCATTCTATTATATTTTGGGGCCTCTGGCTCCTGGCGACCACAACCACTAACATCCCATCCACCAAGACCCCAAAGCAAGCGTAGGGGCCGGAAAAGGGGAGAACTACGGATATCCTCGTTTCGGGTGCTTACACCTTTTGGCGACCACGGTGGGACCGACTTTGCTTTAGTGAGTTCTTCTCTTCTTTCCTAAGAATGTCCACTTGAAAACATGCTTATTTTCACTTTAGTTATCATTTAAGCCATTTCCATTTCCTTGCATTGCTATTTACTTGCTTACATGCTTGTTTGTTTCCTTGAAGCATCATCTTGTTTCTTCCAAGTTTACTTGCTCTCTGTTTATCTTTTTAAAAGCATACCGATCTGATTTCCAACTTTGTTAATCAGCTTATTTCACCTTAGTATTTTAGATATCATCTTCTTTCATCCCTTGTTAAGTATACTTGCCTATTTCTTTCTAAGTCTAGTTCTCCTTTAGAAAATCTTTCAAAGCATGCTTAGTTAAATTAGTGCTTTCTTCCATCCTAGTTTAATTTCACATCATTGTCTTGTTCACTTGCTTCCTACAACATCTCATTAAACATTGTATGCTTTTATTTTCTTCTTGCTTGCTTCTTATTCCTTGACATTTCACTTGCATTTAGTTTGCATTGGAGTTTCGGGTTCGCCCGTCTCTTTAGGACATCCGAGAAGGGAGGCTCTCTCCTCCCAAAGCCCCACACATCCAAACACCCCTCTTGGTGGTTGCCAACTCCTCCTCCGGGGATTCCCTCTCGGAAGGACTGGGTAGCTTCCATCAAGGCCTCCGTAAGTCCCCAGACGTGAAGGATTCCCTCTTCACTGATCGGGCTGGTTGTACCATTTTATCCCAAAACCCGGAGTACCTATTACATATCGTTGTGAAAAGAGTGACAACCTTAGATTGCTCGGCGTTGTGAGAGCATAGGGTCCTACCCATTTATTTGAGTGGACAATATTTCTCTTAACAAGCCATTAATTTGAGGTTGAAAAAAAATTGCGTTAATCATTCCAAAGTCTTTGCTATTACTTGTTTGCAAACAAAAACTGAAAATTAAAAAAAATCCCAAAATCACCTAAAAATAACAAAAACAAAAAAATTTGCTTGAGGTTAATTTGCTTAATAACTTGCTTGTCCAACAAAATAAAATCAAAACAAAAAAGGGGTCAAAAATCAAAACCAAAAAAATTCTTGAACTTTTATTTGTCAACCTTCTTTTTCTGTTGTGTTTACGAATTTAAGGTCAGGACGAGTTATCGGAAGGGCGGATCAAAGATACGAGCAACTACAGTTGGAGTATGACCAATCTTATTTCTACCCTAATGCCGTATGTGCCGTCAATGAACCCGAAATTCTCCCCGAACCTAGTCAAATTTCTCCTCAACCCAATCCAGACTCACTTTGGGAGGCATTCTCTCATGCTGACCCTACCCAAATTCAGGCTATTGAAGCAATCCTCAAGGGCAAGTCGCCCGCCGACAACATTCCTCCCGAAGGTGGTCTTCACATCTCTACCCCTCGATCAGTGGCACGTCAACCCAATGTGCCCATTCATGGCCATTCTTATATCGAGCTTGTAGCCCCAATTTCGCCTCATCTGGTAGCTAATTTAGATCACCCTGATCTGAATGTCATTGCTCCTTCTAGGCCACTAGTTCATTCTTCCAATCATCTCAACCATACTCACCCTTTGGTGAATCCCCCAATGTACCCTTCTCATCCGGCCACTTCGGCCCATCCAATCCCAATTCCAATGCATCAAGCACCCACTTCTCCTCCTCCTCTTAGGGAACCTTCAGTCGATCAGGCCATGATTAACAAGATCAATCGCATGGATGAGCAGTATAGAGAGCTTAGACGTTTGATTGACACAAAGGCAGCCCCTGAAATTTCTCTTCCTTCCCTCCCTACTTTTCATCTACCTTCCTCTGAGATGTCGGTATACCGTCGCTACAACGGAACCGGTAATCCATTCATTCATATCAAGGACTTTTTTTATGAGTCGGTAATGTGGCAAAATTATCCAAGGGCCCTTGCTTTTCTTTTCAGAAGATCATTAGAGGGTTCAGCTTTAGAGTGGTTCTACTCGCTTGACTCTTTGGAGGCGAGTAACTTTGAAACTGTCAAAGCTAAATTTTTATAGAGATATCAAGACAGGGTCGGACCAACATATTCCATCATTGACCTCATGGCTGAAAGAATGAGAAATGATGAAGATTTCGCCAGATATGCTGATAGGTGGAGGTCAATGGCAGAAAAGCTTACTGATTCCATTTCAGAGCCGGAGCAAGTGAAGATGATCATCACCAATGCCACTCCGGCCTTAAAGAATATGCTGGCTTTGCATCACCCCACCTCCATGAGTGAACTCTATGAGAATGCACGGTACATTCAGACGTAGCTTAGGGACTCACCTATCATGAACTTGTTTGATCCTAAACCCCGAGCTGTCAAGAAAACCACTTTTACCACAACCGGCCCAGTGACTGAGGGCGTAGTGACAAATAAGAACCTCAATGTTGTAGGGAACCCACCTAGCAATTATCAACACCAGTTTAGGAACCCTCAACAAACCCAACCATTTAGAAACCCTTGTCAACCTCAACATCAACCTCAGTTCCAGCCTCGTCAACAACAAGTTCCGATCCCTCAGCGACCGCAAGCCCCGGTTCCCCAACCACCGCGTCAACATCTGGCCAACTACAACCAAGCACCCCCTCCCATGGCCTACGAACCCCGAAAGGTTGAACCCAAGAGGAACCATTACCTGCCATTTCCGTACTCTCTCATGGATATCTTTAATGCACTCATGGCGGCAGGGCAAATTGCATTGCTAAGGGAGAAGTTGGAGTGGCCTCAAAATGTCAACACAGAGCGATACTGCCTGTTTCACAGATATCCTGGGCACACTGTGCAAAATTGTTTTCAATTCAAAGACTACATCCACGACCTTAATGAGCAAGGTAGTATTGACTGGGACCATATGGGGGAATACATCAAAACAGTGAAAGATCAACCTCAACGGCAACACGCACCAGCTCAGCAACAACAACAACAAAACCCCGACCTAGGGATTATCCAAAACCCTCTACCTCCACATGCACCCGCACCGGGGAATCAACACGTTAATCCCATCTTGATCTCTTCCGAGGAGTATCATCATCGAGGCCAGAATTGGCAAGTTGAGGGAGCCACCTCCGCCATGCATGTCAACCGAACCATCCATTCTATACCCCAAGCTACATCAGCCAACCCCATTACTCTCAACCGGACACCCATCATCCGAGCACCATCACAACCCATCATCACACCACCAGCCATTCAACTCCAATCAGGACGAACACTAATCTGCCCGGTTAATCCACCACAAACATCACCATCACTAGGACCCATCATCATCCCGCCCCGAGCAACTGAACCTTCACGACCTACCTACCCTACTATGCCTCAAACCACCATCATTACACCCATCGCAAGAGCTCCATCATTCGACCTAACCCACCACCCACCACTACCACCCCAGCTATAGCTCCTCAGCTTGCCACAGTACTTAGGAGTGGGCGCATGTTCCAAAGGGTCTTTCCCCAGGCCGGCCAATCAGGGTTGGCACCAGAAGCAGAAGAAGAACACAGTGAAGAGCCGTTGCCTGGGACATCCTATGACTTGTTGAAACATCTTGATAAAACCCTGGCACGGATCTCTATCTTAGAGTTGATCAAAAGATCCAGAGTCCATCAAGAGGTTCTCCAACAGTACTTACAGCGAGTAATGGTAAACGAGAGCCTCCCCCCGGAAAAAATCTCATCAGTTTTGGTTCCGAGAAGTGAGTACCCGGCCCTTACATTCACGAAGGAAGTGTTGACCGACCTAGAAATAAGGAAATGTGCCTTAAGCATCACAGTCCACATCAATGGAGTAGGCATTAAGTCATTCTTGGTCGATACTGGAGCATCCATTAATGTTCTGCCACCAAAAACATTACATCTTTGTGGAATCTCCGAGGAGGACGTTCGGCCATCTCAAATAACAGTGACCGCATATGATAATTCAAAGAAGCCCGCTGACGGCATGATTACATTGGGTGTCAAACTCGGACCTCAGACAGTCACTGTCAACTTTCACGTACTAGAGATGGATCCGACATACAAAGCTATTCTGGGACGACCCTATTTGGAAGCATTAGAGGAAGTCGCCTCCACCAATTTCTCAAATTCCCTTACAAGGGACAAGTAATTAAGGTGACAAGCAAGCCCTTAGACCATCCATCTTATCCACCACCCCTTGGGTTGCCGAATGAGCCGATTTTGACAATCTTGGATCTTCCAGAAATAAGTAAGTAGCCCAGGCAAGTGTGGAGAAGGAAAAGAGAGAAAAATGAAACTATTGGTTGGCACATAGTGAAGAGTTTGGGATATCGAGAAGGCCAAGGACTAGGCAAAGAAATGCAAGGCATAGCTGAGCCAATCAATCTAATGAGGTTACAACAAAAAAGCAGGGTTGGGTATGATGGAACGACAGCGAATGGTCAGAATCTCAGAAGCATATACTTTTCTGGATGCTTACAAAAGTTTTTCATCAAGAAAGAAACCATTCAACTAGCTGAGAACAAGGAAGAACAAGAGATGGAGCAAGAGAAGAGAAGAAGAACCAACGACCCTGAAGATGACTTGTATCCAGAAATATCTCTTTTGTTTTCCACCGATGAAGAACGGTTGCAATGAACCATCCAGGCTGAACCACCTGTTGACCCACCTGAGGGTCATATTGCCAAACCGACTCGAGAAAAAGTCCAACCAACTCCACGAGGGCCTTCCCTCATTACGTCATCTTTTGGGGCCGACGCCCCAACGCATTGTGATGCTCTCCCCGGGCTTCTTGGCCCGATCCCTATTTCTAGTCCCTCAGGCCCAACTTATGGGTCCGCGTACCCACTTGTTGCTCTTGGGCCATCGAGCCCCTCTACTAAATCTGGGCCTTTGTGCCCATTTTCTCCAATTCTCGGGCCCTCGAGCCCATCTCCTAAACCCGGGCCCTTGAGCCCACATCCTCCTCTTATTGGGTCCATAAACCTACGTTCTTCTATGATCATCCGGCCTATTGACCCATCACCTCTTTCTGTCAACATTGGGCCCGAAAGCCCCCTCTATCAAATATTGCTCGAAGTCTTCCCCTCTTTATCAATATCTCCGCCTACTTTGGCTCCCGTAGTTGATCTCAACCCAAATTGGGCACCTGAAGCCCAATCTGTCTTTATGTTTAGCACTCCTCAAAAAACAACGTCCTCCTCGAAACTCAAATTTCGATCGAGGAAATATCTCAACTTGCCTTGGAAGGGCATTCGACTCAAGGAGCCACCAGATCCTTGATTGATCTCCTTTGCCCTCTATTCTCTCCAATAAAATTCTTCCTTCCCTTATTTACCTTCTTCTTCTTTAGGTTTAGTTTCCAATAAAAAATGGACAAAAATCAGAGGTAGGAGAGTTCCAGATAGATACCTGCATCAGTTAGCTCAGAAAAGCTTAGAATGTGCCAAGCTACAGGAGTATCTAGAAAATGCGATTCAGCTGGATAAAATCTGATATGAGGAGAAGGATAACATTGATCAAACTTTGGGGGTTTCTTCCTCCCTCAATTCGACATCACCTACATCCAACAGAAGGCAATCAAGGGCTATGGAATTGCTGAACACCTTGCCCATCATCCTATCCCAATCTTTGACCCTATCCAATCAGAATTCCCCGATGATGAATTGATGTCCATTCGATCTTCCAATCTGTGGACTTTTATTTTTGATGGGGCATTAAACTCCCAGGGTAGAGGGATAGGGATTATTCTTCTATCACCCGAAGGTGTCACCATTCCACAGGCTTTTCAGCTCCATTTTACAGCAACAAACAATATAGCTTAGTATGAAGCCTTATTGGCTGGAGTGGAGGCCGCTCACTTCTATGGTGTCACTAAACTAAGGGTGATCGGTGATAGCCTGTTGATTCTCCACCAAGTGCTTACCAAATACCGCACATCTCATCCCGGGCTCAGACCATACCAAGAACTCACCACCTATTACATCAAGCTATTCTCCAAACTCGAATTCATTCATGTCCCTCGTGCTCAAAATATTCTTGCCGATGCTCTCGCTTCCCTAGCACCTTCACTATCTGTCCCGCTAGGCAGGCGGGTTAGGACGATCTATGTCCACCGACGAACCATTCCGGTAGTGGAAGATGCACGATTCTTGAAGGTTGAAGAAGAGTTTGAAAGAAAAGAGTACATTGAGCAAAAGGAGGAAGTATATTTGGTTGAGTTGGAAGAATTAGAAGAGGGTAAAAAACCATGGTATCATGAGATTGCGAATTACTGTCAGGATCAGATATATCCACCAGGATCAACTGTCGAAGAGAATAAAGCCATAAGAAGGGTCTCCTAGAGATACACCATCTTAGGTGGAGTACTTTATAAAAGGAACTTGGCCGGTGTTCTATTAAGATGCGTAGATGAAGAAGAAGCTGAATTGGTGCTTAAAGAAGCACACTCCGGAGTGTGTGGAGGCCATGTAAATGCTCAAGCCCTCGCCAAGAAGATCATCAGGCAAGGGTACTATTGGCCTACTCTGGAAGAAGATTGCTCGATCTTTGTCCGACACTGTCATCAATGTCAACTTCACGCCGACAAGATTCACTCTCCCGCATCTTCCCTTCACCCGATTCACGCCCCATGGCCCTTCGCTATGTGGGCTTTTGATGTTATCGGACCCCTCAGTGACCCAAACTCCACAAACAAAACCAAATCCTTCATCCTAACTGCAACAGAGTACTTCACCAAGTGGGCGGAGGCGGAAGCATACGTGGAAATCAAGGCTGATACAGTCTGCACCTTCATCAAACGCAACATCATTGCCAGGTTCGGGATCCCAGGTGACATCATCACCGACAATGGACCGCAATTCATCTCCCTGGAGCTGCGTGACCTTTGCAACAGGTATTGCCTCAGATTGCATCATTCATCTCCATATTATCCTCAAGGCAACGGTCAAGCAGAAGCCACCAATAAAACCCTGATAAAAATCATTAAGAAGACTTGTAAGTCTAGCAAGTTCGTGGATTGGCCAGATAAGTTAGTTGATGCTCTATGGGCCTACCGCACCTCTATTCGGACCCCAACAGGTCAAGCTCCATATGCCTTGGCATTTGGGATGGAGGCGGTAGTCCTATATGAAGTATTCATTCCTTCCCTCCGAGTCCAGATCAATCGAGACATCCCGATGGATAAACGCCGAGATTTCCTTTTCGCGCAACTCAAACTCTCGGACAAAAGGAGGCTAGCCACTGCCGAACATGCTAGATCTTATCAAAATAGACTTAAAAGATTTTATCAGAAGAGGGTGGTGGAGATAAAATTTGAAATCGGTGAAGTTGTGCTTAAAAGAATATTCATTAAGCCGGGCGGTCCCTGCTCCAAACTTTAACCTAATTGGGAGGGTCCATATGTAATTTTGCTATTTATCCTGGTAATTCATATAAGCTGACTAATGCAGAAGGAGAAGAACTAGCTCATCCCTGGAATGGTGTATACCTCAAAAAATATTTCCCTTAAAACAAAAATCACAAAAATCTATAAAATCCAAAGGTGTGAAGAATAATGATAACATCTGACGCTTGCTTGCTCGGTGCACCAACTTGTCACTTAGGGATATAAGGATAGGCATCATACTACACACACTACACGCCTAACTTTGAGATCCGATGATCGGAAGTCAGAAAGAAAGCTAGGCAACGCTTGGCAAAAGAAGGTCAACTTAATCCCATTCTCTTCTCGTTTCGGTCCAGAATAGATGAAAGGGGTTAGAATGAGGAGTATCGAAAGTGCCCATTGCCTTAGTTGGAAAATGCCTCTGAAGGTCTGACTTCTTTAAAAAAAAAGTGCCAAAAGATAGAGGCAATGACTCCTCAGGTCGGCAAAAGAATAGACCTGTCTGAATGCGTACCAACAAAAGCCCAAAAGAAAAAGGCTCCAAAAGATGGGCAATGAACCCCTCAGGTCAAAATCAAAAGAAAAGAAAAGAAAAGACCTGTCCGAATGAGGGCCATCAGAAGAAAAAGGGCTAGAAGGAAAGACCCGAGGATGTCAGATCCCAAACAGGCAATGCGGGCACTAGTAGAGAAATAAATTCAACACCCCCGAATCCTATTAAGGACTTACTACCAATCCTCTTCCCTCTTTAACCATGCGGGTAAGGTTGACCGACTGGATACAAGAAGAGCCATAGCCTATCAAAGGAGGAAGGTCAGAAGATCTCGGACTAGGCACTTTCTTACACGTGATGCCTACTCTTAACCCTTAGGTAACAATGAGAGGCACCTATGGCAAGCAAGGCAAAGGATGAGATGGTCGTTTCTTTCTAACCAAACCAAAAAAATTAAAAACTTCAAAAACATAAAAAAATTTATAAAGTCAAAAATCTATAAAAATTAAAACACTAAAAAATCATAATAGTTCCGAAACATCAAAAATATTATAAAACCATCAAAATCCAAACAAATCAAAAATTCCAAAATGCCTAAAAATTTGCTTTCTAAATTGACTAGTTGCCGTTGCATTCATGTTTAATTCCTGTCTTGCATATTTCATTTTATGCATACTTATGTTTTTCTGTTATGTTTACCTTAATAAGGCCTATGTCCCTTGACAAAAGATCAAGGCAAGGGACTAAGCCAAAATAAAGTTCTAATATCTTCTCTCAAGTGGATGCAGGAACAAGAGAAGGCATGCTAGCTTCAAATCCCCATACACTTAGAGGAAGCAAAAACAACAAAAAAATTGAAAAATTGAAAAACAAAAGTAGACTACCCTGACCCCTATTAGGACTTGCATTTAGTATTGCATCTATCAAAATAAATAATATTTGAGATGTTGAAGACCTCAAGTCTAGAGGGAGCTGAGCCTGAGAACCCCTTTAACAAAATCAGTGAAGACTTAGTCATTCCCTAGGCTTACGGATAGGCCAAAGTTGAATAAGCGGGGACGACGGTTCTTTACGGATGTCCTGACCCGTTATGTTCAACCTATATCTTCAACTATTTTCTTATACTTATTTGTATTTCTTTAAACCCAGCATGCATCATTTCATACATGCATCACCCCATCATAATCCTGCCATTTTAAAGATGGTCTTTTATAGCCCCAGAGGAGGTCTTGATTTTTCAGAGAATCAGTTTCCAACGGGTTTTAACAATGATTTCATCAAAACAAGAAGTTTTTCCATGTCGAACTGAACCGGTATTGTCAAGTAAAACCTTATGAATTTGAAGAACCCAACCTTGGTTGATTGGCTGTCTCCTCTTTACTTTTCGCAATTTATTACATTTCTACCGAGTCCAGCACACCATGCAGTTCGGGTCCTGGCCGGTAACAATTCTCCCCCACGTGGGATTTTAGTTATTTACTTTCAGTACTGTTCTTCTCTTTAACCAATCAACCAGAGGGAAGGATTCGATAAGACAAAGGGTAATCTTGGAGTCCGGTAAAGTTTTATTCCACTCAACAAGGCCAATGAGGGCGTGTCTAAATCTACACCTTGGCGTCACCTTTTCAGTCCATTACCACTTCATTCCGCTACGCCACATTATGCTTCGCTACATTCGCCTACGCTTCTTCGTGTCACTCCCATACAAAGCCGACGCCAAGGCGAGGCAAGCTGTAGACACGCAATTTTGGCCTAGTTGAAGAGCTTAGATTTTTGTTTTCATGAATAATATTTGAGTAACCTTTCTAGGGAACCGAGTTTTCTGGAAAAATCAAGCTTTTCGGCGCATTTCGAAGAAGATCAACAGGCGTTGACCAGGGTCAAAGCGCCCTATGTATAGGGCACCAGGCGCCCTGTATATAGGGCACCAGGCGCCCTACTTATATGGCACCTGCACCTGGTCTGACTGACTGGACAGATCGATGGGACAGTTCTACAGATAAAGTTGCCCTCTTCTTGCCTATAAAAGGACCCCCATTTGGAGGCTTGAGGACACACCAAGGGCGTCCCCCAAACCCTCTCATCCACCACAACACTCCCAAGGCCTTACAACCCCTCTCCAACACTCCAAGCTCTCAAACCGTTCCAAAACCCTCTCCCAAAACCCCCAAAAACCTGCAGTTTCCTTTTTCAGAAATATGATTTTTCTCCGACTTTGAGGGCCTCTACTCTCCATTTCCCTTACATCTAGTGCCAAAACACTTTTCCATTAGTTTCACTTGAGTATTGGCTGCTTGAAGAAGTCCTTCTTTCATCTTGGAGGTCTTCCTACACTCCGGGGCGACGCCGCGAAGAAGGGAAGAAAAACTGCTGAAACCAGTCCCTGATGCATTATAAATAGGGCGCTTTGACTTTGGTCAACGCGCCCCATCAAGGCGACACCTGCAGCAGGCGCCCCATATATGGGGCACTAGCAGGGGCAGACCCCGTTTTGCATTTTTTTGAGTTTATTTACCTTTCCGGTCGATCTTTTACTCCCCCCTTTCATTTTAACTTTCATTAACATGTTATTTAGCATGCATTAAGCCACTCATTTGCATTTTCATGCATATTTAAACCTTCCAAATAGGGGTTAGGATTTAGTCCCAATCCGGTCAGTTCCTTCCCTCTTTCATGTTTACATTTGAATTTGAGCATGATTCTACACTGCCACGAGAACTAATGATCTTTTCACTTGTTTCTATGTTTTCATATGGACATTTGTAGGTAAATCCGGCAGGGGCGGAGCTTCAACCGGATCAAAGACGAAGGACTCACTAAGCTCTCTTCTTTCAGCCGGCCGAAAGAGGAGAAGTCGGAACCCAACAATCTCCCCGCTTCCAAAGGTACGACGGTCACTTTCATTCTCCATTTCATTTCTTTTCATTCTATTATATTTTGGGGCCTCTGGCTCCTGGCGACCACAACCACTAACATCCCATCCACCAAGACCCCAAAGCAAGCGTAGGGGCTGGAAAAGGGGAGATCTACGGATATCCTCGTTTCGGGTGCTTACACCAGTCAGCCCAGCACATTAACAAAAGGATACTGCCAAACATGGGCCTACCAACACTAGCAGAGGTCATGCCGTCATAGAGATAGCCCAACACCGAGTGGGCTATGCACTCATTAGACCAGACGCCCTGAATGCAAGGAAGGCAAGTGGGATCAAGCCACCCGTCCTCACATGGGTAGAGGAGTACTGAGGCAAGGCAAGCGGCAACACGTTTGGCACCGGGCAATAGTAGATCTTCATTATCACCGGCACCCTGAGTCATGCCTATAGACCAATCTGCCAGTGCCTCGGTGTAAATGCGCCCACGTACCATAATGGACTGAGCCTCTCCAGTGATCATGAAGCCGCGAAGGAAATCCAAACTGGTAACCGGTCCAACAGGAATAAACATGGCCTGGCCATAACCAGGCATAGCATGGAGCCCCAGGAATAGTTCCACCTCTTCTAAGAAGATGGTACACTCGAAGGTATCAAAGATGAAGGTGTGTCTGTCAGGATGCCACATCTCGAGAACTGCACCCGCCAGAGAGAAATCCCAGAAATACTTGAGAAGATGGTTGGCGTGGACCAAAATTCCGGAAAAGCCCCACCCGCTCAGAATAGACCGCACGTGGATGTTGATGGCGGCCATCAGTCGAGCTATCCACAACACCTGTCCATAGCGATGAGCGCCAGGGAAGTTTGGATGGTCCTGCAGAATAACCACGTGATCAGAAAAGAGAACTTCGGAACAAAACAAAAGGGGTCCCTAATAAGGTCACTACCACTCCCATGGACACTCAGTTCCGGATATGGCACGGGACCTCGGAAAAACTCTTCATCTCAATTGGACAAGTCAGACGGGAGGAGGATGAAGTCATCAGAACAACGAAAGAAGGAGAGCACTGTAGCTAGTGTGGGGAAGAAGAAGGGGGGTCCCCCCCTCTTATAGACCCCAATAGCTACCTCGGAAAGGAGCAGGAACAAATTCCACGCAGGTGCCCCACTTATAAGGCGCCTGGTGCCCTGTAAACAGGGCACCTGGCGCCCTATAAATAGGGCACCAGGCACCCTACAAATAGGGCACTAGGCACCCTATAAACAGGGCGCCTGGAGACTTACATGGGCCATTTATATAACATAGTCTCGCATATATATATCATTGAAGACCTCGGGTCTAAGAGGACTGAGTTGGAGAACCCCTTCAACAAAATCGATGAAGGATTCAGCCACTTTTTAGGCCCGCGGATAAACCAAAGTCAAATGAACGGGGATGATGGTGTCTTCACGGATGTCCTGACTCGTTGCGTTTGACCTATATCTTCAACTATTTTCCTATACTTTTTTGCATTTCTTTAAACCCAGCATGCATCATGCATCGTTACACTTCATCTCATGCATCATCATACTCATCTTTCATGCTAACCCTATTATAACCTTTCTATAGCTCTTAGAGGCGGCTTTGGTCTGCCCGGAAGATCCTTTTTAACCGTGTTTCAACGATGATTTCATCAAAACAAGAAGTTATTTCATTCTAAACTGAACCAGTATTTCTGAGTAAGACCGATAAATTTGAAGAACTCAACCTTGGTTGATTGCCTATTTTCTCTTTACTTTTCGCAATTTACTTTCTACAGAGTCTAGCACACCATGCAGTACGGGTCCTGGCCGGTAACAATTCCCCCACGTGGGATTTTAGTTACCTTCAGTACTATTCTTCTACCTAATCAACCAAAGGGAAGGTTCCGATAAGACAAAAGGCAACCTTGGAATCCGGTAAAGTTTCATTCCGCTCAACTAAGCTAATGAGGGCGTGTCTAAATCTACACCTTGGCGTCACCTTTTCAGTCTATTACCACTTCATTTCGCTACATCTCACCACGTTCGCCTACGCTACATTCGTGTCATTCCCTTACAAAGCCAACGCCAAGGCGAGGCAAGCTATAGACACATAATTTTGGCCTAGTTGGAGAGCTTAAATTCTTGTTTTCATGAAGAATATTTGAAGGGAACCGTGTTTTCTGGAAGAATCAGGTTTTTCGGCACATTTCGAAGAGGATCGATAGAACGATCGACCGGGCCAAAACACCCTGTATATGGGGCACCTGGTGCCCTGTATATAGGGCACCAGGCACCCTATAAACAGGGCACCAGGTGCCCTATATATAGGGTGCCTGGCACCAAATCAAATCCATTTGACCGGCCTATTTGACCCCTCACAATGACTTGTCTTATCGATTTGACATAACTCATGATGCTGGTGCCCTATATATAGGGCGCTTTGCCGCGTGGAACTGGTTTTCGGAAATGGCCAAAGTACCCTCTTTTGGGCTATAAATAGACCATCATTTGGAGTTGGGAGGAGGTTCCAACTCGGTACCACCCTAGAGTTCATACAATACCACATTTCTATGCCATCTACACCTCCTATAAGCCTTCAAACCGATCCAAGATCACCCCCCAAAAAACCCCATAAACTTGCTGTTCTGTCATCCAGAAATATGGTTTTTTCTCCATGAGAGCCTCTATTCGTCTCTCCTCTTTCATCCAGCATACAAACCACCCACTACTAGCTTAATTTGCATATTGTCTACAAGGAGGAGCCCCTACTTCGTCCTGGAAGCCGTCCAACACTCCGGAGCAACATCTTGAAGAGGGGAAGAAAATCTGCTCGAGCCAGACTTAGTGCCCCATATACAGGGCACTTTGACCTTGGTCAACATGCCCTATAAATAGGGCACCTGCAGCTAGTGCCCTATATATAGGGCACCAGCAGGGGCAGAAGCTGGTTTTACGGTTTTCGGAGTCCGATCGCCCGTCTGATCGAGTTTTTGTGTTCCGTTTTCATCTTAGAACTTTTCATCATTTTATTTGGCATGCATTAGATCATTTTGCACTTCATATATATTTAAAAACCTACGAAAAATAGGGGATGGGATTCCGTCCCGATCCGGTTAGTTCATCCCCTTTTACATGATTCAGAGTCTATACAAAGCATGATACTATACTCACGCCAAAGCTAATGACCTTCACTTGTTTTTATGTTTCTATGCAGGACATTCTTAGGTAAACCCAATCGAGGTGAAGCTTCAACCCGATCGGAAGTGAAAGAGCTCGCTCAAGCTCTCCTCCTCCGGCCAGCTGAGAGAGGAGAAGTTAGAACCTAACAATCTCCCCCCCCCCTTTCCCATTCACAAAGGTACGATGGTCAAGCTTGTTTTTCATTTTATTTACTTTATATTTAATCACATTTTGAAGCCTTCGGCTCCTGGCGACCACACACACATACACCTACACACACTTTTAATCAAACCACCAGCTCATCCGGGTGCCTACAGAGACGAGTCACTACAAGCTTTAGCAACCCGTGGTCCAACCAAAAGACCATGTTAACATCATCATGGAACTCGAAGTGCAAGTTCCCACTCACCAATTCACTCCACGCAATATGAAGCAAATTCTCAAAGATCCATCTCTCCACTTCGATCCTGAATCCTTGTCAATCGTGCAGTCCATGGCAAAGGGCAAGATGCCCACCAACCAAGGTCATGTCAAGGGTGACCAAGCCCCTTCACCACCCCAATCGGCAGTTAGGCCTCTTATCGTCATCTCTCCTTGGCAACCATGCTGCGTCTCCTTTCTCACTCACCTAGTTGTGGGGTGCCCATCAAATTCTATGCTGGCTCCTACTTCCAACCCAGCCCTTCAAGTCCTTTCATCTAATTCCCTTGCAAATCGCATACCAGCACCGGTGGCTCAAGAACCCAACCTCACTCAAGCATTCGTGGAGAAACTCACTCAAATTGGCGAACACTTTGGAGAATTGAGGAATCGGTTGGATTCTAAAGCCACTCCTAAAATATCCATTCCATCCTTCCCAATTCTACACCTTCCTTCTTTAGAAATGATGGTCTTCCAACGTTACAATTGGACTGGTAATTCCTTCACCCCATCTAAAGGGTTTCTTGTATGACTCCACCTTTTGGGAAAATGACCACAAGGCCCATGCTTTTCTATTTCGTCGGTCTCTTGAAGGGTCTACTCTTGAATGGTTCTATTCTCTCGTCTCTTTTGAGGCAATGGATTTCAATATAGTAAAGGCAAAATTTCTACAGAGGTATGGGGACTGGGTTGGGCCAGCCTACTCAATTATGGATTTGATCACTGAGAGAATGAAGCTGAATGAATACTTCATCAGATTTACTGACCGGTGAAGAGGAATGGCAGAAAAATTGGTTGATACCATTCCAAAGGGTGAACAAGTGAGAATGCTTATTAGAAATACCACACCAGCCCTACGCAACCTCCTAGTCATGCACCACCCGACCAATATGAATGAGCTCTATGATAGTGCCCAATACCTTCGAGCACACTTTAGAGATGCCTTCATGACAAATTCATTTGACACTTTAGAGATGCCCAAATCCTTACCTACAGGGCCTACCACAGAGGGGGTAGTAAACAATGAGTAGTAAACAATGAGTGTCAACACTGTAGGGAACTAGGGCAGAAACTGCCAAAACTAGTACCAGAATCCTCCACCAAACTAGTAATACCAGCCCGCTCCTCAACAAGCCCAACAACTCGTGGCTCGTCCAGTAGTACCACACCAACCTCTACAACACCCTACTAACAACTGAGTGCCACGACAACCACGTATCCATAACCAAGTGCCATCATCACCAGCCAACCAACCTAGGAGGGGGGACCGAAAAGAGAGTACTACCCTCTGCTACCCTTTCCCCTTGCGAACATTTTCAGCACACTAATGGCTGAACAATAGCTTGAGCTCCCGAAGGAAAGGGAGGCATGGCCGGCATATGCAGACATGTCAAGTTACTGCGCCTACCATTTGTACCTGAGTCATACTATAGAGGTTGACTTCTAGTTTAAGAGCTATATTCACAATCTTAACGACCAGAGGAACATTGATTGAGAACAGATGGGAGAATCAATACAAGCTATGAAAGCACCGCAGAATCAACCATGGCATCAACAACAACAGCAAGAACAACAGAAGCCCGGCTTGGGCATAGTTCAAGACATGTTACCCACACATTCACCAGCTCCAGAACTAGCACCAGCACATCCAAACCTTAGAGTCAGCCTGGTCCATTCTAGTACTAGGGAGGCAACCAATCACTCCCAGGGTTGGTAGGTAGATAAAAAATGCCACTATGCCTACAAGGTTGACTCCACCTTCTACTCGTACTATCCTTTTCATATCGAGAGCCACCACCGGCTGACAGCTCATCCGAACACTCTTAAGCCTGACCTCACCCCTTAAGCTCAACACCACCACAACCAGCCACTACCCCAACTCGCCACCTAATAATTAGGCCACCTCCAACACCCGAACCATCTCCTAACCCACCAACCATCACTACTCGATGACTCCTTCTCATCCGACCATCACCACCTGTAACATCCCAACCATCATCCAACTTACTAGCCATCACCACTCCATGACCCCTCCTCATTTGACCATCACCACCACCAATACTTCAACCATCACCTAACCCACCAACCATCACTAATACCCCATGGCCTCTCCTCATCCAACCATCACCCTCACAACCACCGCTGTCCACCTTAAACCCACAAACTTCTAAATAAACTGTACCGTCACCTACATTACTTTTGCCACTCCTCCTTACCACACCCGTATTAGTGACGGTGCTTAGGAGCAGAAGGATGTTCCAATGGGTCTTCCCCCAAGCCGGGAAGCAATCACAGGAGCAAGCAAAAGAGGAGGTGATAGAAGAACCGTTGCCTAGCACGTCATATGATTTACTGAAGCATCTAGACAAAATGCTGGCATGGATTTCAATTCTGTAGCTCATAAAAAGAACAAAAATCCATCAAGACATTCTACAGTAGTACTTATAGTAGGGTCATGGTCAATGAGGACCTCCCACTAGAGAGGATCACTATACTTCTAGTCCCCAGAAGTGAGCATCCCTCGCTCACGTTTTCTCAAGAAGAGTTGGCACAACTGGAGATCAGGAAGTATGCTTTGCACATTGCAGTTATCATGAAAGGTGTAGAAATAAAATCGTGCTTAATTGACACTAGAGCATCCATTAATGTAAGGTTGCCAGAAACATTGCAGCTATGCAGCATTTTCAATTGAGAAATCGAGCCTTCTGCCATCACTGCGACTGCATATGAAAACTCTAGGAAGCCGGTGTGAGGAGTGGTTACCATGAAAGTAGGGTTCAAACTATGTACAATCACCACCGAGTTTCACATTCTGAAAATAGACTCCACATTCAAAGTCATATTAGGACATCCATATCTCGAGGCAATAGGAGCTGTCGCCTCAACTAATCACCAGTGTATGAAGTTCCCATACAAGGGGGTGGGTCATTAAAATAACCAGTGCCCATTCTGAACAATGTAAGTAATCTCTCTTCTGCATTGCCACTATCAAGATTTTTTCATCTACTGGTCTCAACTACAAAGCTACCTGGGCTCATGACATTGATGACCTTGCCCCCAAATACGGTTGCTTAGTTGATAATGAGAAGGATGGGATATCAACCAGGAAAAGGGTTAGGTAAGGAGCTGCAGGGGATTTTGCACCCCATTAAATCTATGCAAATACCAAGGAGGCAAGGGCTCAGCTATGAGCCAAGTTCTGTTCCAAGGATTGTCTACCAGCCAAAACATGTCACAGGGCTTCACAAATTCTTCATAAAAAGGCAGACCATGATGGCTGGAGATGAAGAAGAATTAGACACTACAACTAAGAGGAGGAGGGCCTCAGAACATGAGGAAGAAATGGATAACCTGAGTTCATCCTTGGCCCGGTTGTTCATGCAAGAGGAAGAACTGAAAGAACCGTTCAAGGGTGAGCCTATTTCTAAATAGCTCTTCGACTCGAGCAAACCTCCATTTAGCATCCCACGTGAGCCATATCATATGGTCACATATTTCAAGGTCCTCGCACCCCTCCTCTTGTATTCACATGATGGGCTTCCTAGCCCAATTCTCACCTCTAGGTCGGTATGGCCACCTAAATTGATTACTGGGCCTGTGAGCCTGTCCAAATCATCTCACTACACCAGGCTTCTATGCTCGTGTGAAGCTATCATCGGGCATGACAGCCCACTTCAATCCAACAACTTCGGGCCCATGTGCCCACCAATTGGGTCCACGTGCCCCTTAGAAGCTCTCCCTAGTTTTGGCCCTCGTGCCCGTTCCTTGTTGTTGTGGGGCTCACGAGCCCAATTTTCTTCTTTCTTCTTAAGATTTTCATTTCCACTCAAGGCACACCAGCCTATTCTCTCTTTCTTATTAAAAATACCAAAAAAATGTCCTCTCACGAACTCAATTTTTCATTGATGAGATGTCTCTAGATATCTTGAAGGCTGCTGCCAGGGACCTCCCCTTTCTGAATCACTGATCAAACTTCTTGATCCTTCACCCACTATAGATACCACTTTTTAAATTACACCTTTTGTAGGAGTAGTTAGAGTAGAAAACTAAGAAAACTCAAGGTAAATGAGTTCCTAAAAGGTACCTCCAACAATTAGATCAGAAGTGCAAAAGAATGTGCAAGGCTACCAAATTTCGTGAAAAATGCTATCCAGCTTAATGAAATCCAATATGAGGATGAACATAAAGTAGATCATACACTGGGAGTCTATGTAGGTATTATCAGAGAAAGATCATGACTCTGATGAAGCAATTGAGGACTTGGTTGATGCATTTGCATTTAGACTTAAAAAGATTTGAGGAATCATCAGCCATGGTGGATGAGCCGACAAAATAATTGAATCTTGGAACACCAGAAGAGCCCAAGACTGTCCTTCTATGTGAAAACCTCACTCCCACTAGGGAACATAGCTTAAAAAAAATTTTGAAGAATACAACGACATGTTTGCATGGACATACAAATATACCTAGGTCAGAAAACTCGTTGGTTGAGAATTGACTAACTTTGAAACCAGGAGCTACCCTGGTCAAACAAAAATTAAGAAGATTCCACTCGGATGTTGCACTTAAATTAAAGAAGAGGTCGACAAGCTCAACCTTGGGTGGAAAACATAATCACCTCATATTGATGGTTTGAAAAGATACCAAACTAGTCCCTCTATGCTTAGACCACCAGTTCCTAGCAAGCCCTTAGTTCTGTGTATCTCGATTTTGGAGAATTCTCTCGGGAAAGTCCTTGCACAAGTGAATGAAGAAGGGAAAGTGCGGGCTACCTATTAATTGTCTAAGATATTTGATTCATGTGATCAGAGGCATATTGTAGTGGATAAGACCTGTGTTGTACTAGTCTAGGTAGTTTATAAGCTTAAAACCTATTTTCTTGCTCATGAGGTCAACCTTATTGCTCGCATCAATCCTATTAAGTTCCTTATTGAGAAGACCGTTCTAACTGATCGGTTATGTCATTGGCAGATCTTTCTTTTAGAACTTGATATCACTTATGTTTCTCAAAAGGCTATTAGGGGCTATGCCATTGCCAAACATCTTGCCTACCATCCTATACCCATACTTGACCTAGTCCAGTTAGAGCTCCTGGTTGACGAACTAATGTTGAATCAATCTTCCAACCTTTGGACATTATATTTTGACAGGGCTCTGAATTCACACGGTAGAGGAATAGGAATCTTTTTTCTATCACCTGAGGATGTCACCGTTCCACAGGCATTTTAGCTTGACTTTCAAGCTACTAATAATATAGCCTAATATGAAAGCCTTGCTGGCCGGGTTGGAGGCCACTCACTACTATGGTACCAGTGAGGGTGATAGGTGATAGCCAACTAATTATGTGCCATGTCATAACCAAATACTCAAAACCTACCAAGAACACACCTCTTGCTACACCAAGTTGTTTTCCAAAGTCATCTTTGTCTATGTTCCTCGAGCTCAGACTATTCTCACCGATGCCTTAGCCTCCTTAGCTTCATATCTATCAGTCCCATAGGTAGACAGGTGCATACTATCCATGTCTGTAGGAGGTCAATGCCGACGATTAAGGATGGACATTTTTTGAAGGTCAAGGAGACTTTTGGCAGAAAGAAATATTTAGAGAAGAGAGAGGAGATATTGGTGGAGTTGGAAGAATTAGATGAGGGTGAGAAGCCTCGGTATGATGAGATTGCGAGGTACTATCAAGATCAGGCGTACCCACCTAGATCCAATACAAAAGAGAAGAAGGGCTTCAAAAGAGTATTCCAAAGGTACACAATCCTAGGAGGGATACTTTACAAGAGGAGCCTGAGCGGAATTTCATTGAAATGCATTGATGAAAAAGAAGCATAGTTGGTGCTAAAAGAAGCACATTCTGGGGCTGTGAGGCCATGTCAATGCTCAAGCTCTTTCTAAGAAGATCATCCAGCAAGGATATTATTGGCCAACCCATGAAAAAGACTGCTCTATCTTTGTCCCGACATTGTCACTCTTGCCAACTCCATGCTGACAAAATTCATTCTCCCTCATCTTTCTTTCACCCAATCCATGCCCCTTTCACCATGTTGGCTTTCGATAAAATTGGCTCTCTGAGTGATCTTAACTTTGAAGTGAGCCCAAATCATTCATTTTGACGGCAACAAAGTACTTTATACTATGCTTTCATGGAGATCAAAGCATTAATACTATGCTTTTTCATGGAGCGCAACATTATCGCCAGGTTCAGGATTCCTAGTGACAACGTCACTGATAATGGACCACAATTTCTTACTTAAGATTTGCATGATCTCTGCAACATGTACCATATTGCATTGCATTATTCATCTCCATACAACCTACAAGGCAATGGTCATGCAGAAGCCACCAATAAATCTTAATCAAAATTATTAAGAAAACCTGTAAGTCTAGCAAGTTCATGGACTGGCCAGAAAATCTCGTAGATGCCCTATGGACTTATCATACTTCTGTGTGGAGCCCACTAGTCAAACCCCGTATGCCCTCGCATATGGGATCGAAGCGGTGGTCCCATATGAAGTACTCCTCCCATCACTCTGAGTTTAACTCGATAGGGACATCCCGTCAATAAAAGACGAGAATCTCTTCTTGCAAAACTTGAAATCCTAGATGAAAAAAGGTTGTCTACCTCCGAGCATGCCCAGACTTATCAGAATAGATTAAATAGGTTTTATCAAAAGAGTGTGGTAGAGAGAAAATTTGAAATTGGTGAAATGGTAGTCAAACATATATTAATTAAGCCGGGTGGTCCCCGCTCTAAATTGCAACCTAACTGGTTTGGGTCATTTTGTAATAACTAAAAAATATCCAAGTAATGCATATGAGCTAACAAATGCAAATGGAGAGAAGTTAAGTCATCTGTAGAATGGCATTTACCTCAAAAAATGTTTTCCTTGCAAAAAAATGAAGAATCTATGGTATGATATCAAGTCATCGATACTAAAGTGTTCGCTAGAGGACAAGAGTAGACATCACTTTGCACACACAACACCTCCCAATCCTAGAATTCAAACAGCCTGACACTCAAGAGAGGCAAGGAAGAACCTTGAAGGTAGAAAGGGACCCTTACCCTATTATTTTCTGTTCGGTCCAAGATAGGTGAAGAAGATTAGAAGAGGGTAGTTTCAAAAATGCTCTCTACCCTAGTAGGAGGCCATCTTAGAGGGTGCAAAAGGGTGCCAAAAGATGGGGAATGTAACCCATAGGTTTAAATAAATATGAGCCTATCTAAATGAGTACCCAAAAATGTAGAAAATGAAAAAAATACACCAAAATATGGGCAATGACCCCACAGATCAAAGACCTTTTTGAATGAGTGTAACATAAATAAAATAGGAAAAGACCCAAAGGGGCCGAACTACCATTGGGCAACTTGGGTGTAGGTAGAGAAATCCTGCTTGACATCTTCAAATCCTATCAAGGACTTTCTTTATTATCCTTACTTCTTAAACCCCTAGGGTAAGGTAAACAATCCAAATTCAGGTGGATCCCAGGCCAATCAAAAGAAGAAGGCAATAAAGATTCAATGTAGGGAACCTCATTTTCACGTAGTGTTTACTTTCTGAATCTTGATTAATATTCAAGGACTGATGATTTGTCTTAATACTAGCACATTCTCCACAAAATCCTAAAAAAACTAAACATTTTCAAAAATATAAAAAATGAATATTTTTAATAATTTTAAAAATTTAGCACATTTAAAAATCTAAAAAATTTGAACACTTTTAAAAACTCTAAGAAAAAAAAATAGTGTTTGTTTTCAAAAAAATCCAAAAAAATGAACCATTTAAGTTGGCTTAACCTTCATTTTTTTCTTTTATTTGCATATGTGTGTTGACACTGAAAAAGGGTTTGTCGTTATCTAGATTGCTACCTCAAGAGGGGATGAGAAAGAAGGAAAAGTGCGAAAAACTCTCACCTCGGTCTCACACTCACATTTATCCCTGATCTTTTATCGCGCAAATGCACACTAGGTCCATTTTAGAACATGCACTTTCATCGTAGGTCCATTTTTAAAATCACTTAACCACTAGGTCCATATTTTCGAAATATCATCACACCCACTCCATTTTGATTTGGAAATGCCTTTTTTACCCCTCCAAGATGTCTAGCATACATTTACTCTTGATATTAACAATGAAAAAGTAAAATAAATGTTATTTTAAATAAAAGAGGTTAAATGAAACATTAAAATAATTCGTTAAAATAAACATACAGGTGAAGAGATTACTATCTTAATCGATTTTTTAGGTTTAAATAAATATTATTTTAATATTTAACGTTAAAGTAATATCTAATATTTAAACGTTTTAATATTATGTTTAAATATTATTTTAATAATGCAGATGAAAAAAACATTGAAATAACTTGCAGAGAGACATTCTAAGCAGGTTATTACGTTTAAATATTATTTTAATAATACAGATGAAAAAACGTTGAAAGAACCTACCTCCCTCGGAATGGAGCCAACCCCTTGAAGACGGCAGCTCCTCGGACACCTCTGAAGTCAGCACGTGCGCTGTCGTCGCCGCCGAATGGAAGCCCAGAATCAGTTGGGGGGGCACACCCAACTTGCTTATCCACATCTACCTGCCTGCCTGCCTTCAACGCAGTGGCTGCGCGCGGATCGGACGGGGACCACGGCAGCAACAAGCTTTTGCCAAGACAAACATCCGAGCTTCCCAAGAGTAAAATCCCGGTTGGTGCTCGAAAGCTCTGCGCGGTCCAACGATGGAGACAGGGAGGAGGAGGAGGAAGAGGGGCCTGTCGAGTGACCTTCACGTGGTCCCTTAAACCGGGCTGTCGACAGGGGGTTCCCTCCGCCCATCCCAGAACGGAAGGGATGTGCCTGCGCCCAGCGATGTCCGAACGGGTGGGGGAGAGGAACGAATGTTAGGGCAAAGGGTAAATTTGGGATTTGGGAATCACAAGTGAGGGAATCGGACCGGGTGAAAAGGATTTTTGATGTCAACAGACTTAAGAGGATTAAAATGTGGTCAACGGATTTTTTAGAAAACTGATTTTCTTAAATGGACCTAGTGGTAATTTTTCCCCTTTTATCTCTTGGCGTTGCTCGAGCACTGGAGAGACAGTTCGGGTTGTGTGGGAGGAGAGTGAGGATGAAATAGAAAGAACTTAATCCATAAAAAATTTGGAGGATGTGGTCGCTAGAAGCGGGCTCCACTTTATGTAATTGAAATAGGAAAGAGAATTGACCATGTGTACCTTAGTGTGGGAAACAAGTGCTCAAGTTGAACCTTCTCCTTCTTTGGCCGGCCGATGAAGAAGAGTCCTCAACCGCCGCTTGCTTGACGTACCTGTGCAACCAGTAGATAAAGAAGACACGAAAACACGTGAAACAAGGATTAGAGCTAGTGAAGTGTAGTAACTATTAAGAACGTGGCATGCAAAAATAGTAATCGGAAAGAAACTCACCTCGAGGTGCGTTCAGCACGTCATTGCTAAAAATTCAGAAAAATATGGAAATTGCTAAAATTTGAGTTGACAAAATGAACGTGCCCCCGACTGGGGGGCGCAGTCAAAATAATCAGTTTTTAAAAGGCGAAACCTTCCAAAATTGGTTTGTAAAGCCCAAACTGGGGTAAACTTCTAGTTTCTAGAACTGACCATGCCCTCAGTCTAGGGGGTGCATTGACTGTGCCCCCAGTTGGGGGGCGTGCAGACCGTGCCCTCAAAGTGAGGGTATGTAGATTGCACCCCCAGTTTGGGGGCATGCTCCACTCTCTCTCCTGCACGCACTCCATTCATGAGTCGTAACTTGCAAACGGGACGTCTATTTTGACTCCTGTTTGTTGCGTTTAAAAGAGGACACACAAACATAACTCCCCAAATTGACAAATAGCAGGTACAGATGGTGGTGCCAAAGGCTAGAATGGTGACCCAAAACTTGGAGAGCCAACGATAACATGGAACACTTCAGAGTGACCTAGAAGGTCGGTGGTAACCCGTACAACTTGGGTTGATGACCAAAGACAATGGGAAGGACCTAGAAAGCTCTGATGACCTGAAAACCTCAGAATAGCTAGAAAAGCCGGTGGCAACTCGTACAACTTGGGTTGACGACTAAAAATGATGGGAGGAATTCGAAAAATTTAGAAAGTTACCCAAAAGAACCTGGCATGACCCAAAGAACTCAGAATGACCAAAAACGTCGACAACAACTCATACAACATGGGTTGATGACTAGAAACAACAGGAAGAACCCGACAACTTGGAGAGATCTAAAAAGACAAAAATTAATGACCAAGACCAAGTGACTTGATGATGCCCAACTGATTGGTCAGGAAACGGTGGGATAAATTCAGTATGCCCTAGGCCTCTCGACATTGACCGGGATGACCTGAAGGCAACCAAGAAACTCTAATGGTAAGAAGATAAAATGTACAATGACTTGATGCAAGGACATGACACAATGGTCCTCACTCGGCAAAGCCCGATTTGACCAGGGTTAAACAACTCGTCCTCAGATTTCTAGTAAGCTCCTCAGCTCATCCAAAAAGATGGTTTAAGTAGATTTTAATGGTCTAATAGATATGTTACTAATGGAATAAGAGTTTAAACTCCAAATAAGGCCAAATTGGTGTGTCTACAGCTTACCTCGCCTTGACGTCGACTTTGCAAGGGTATGATATGTAGAGAAGTGAAGTGAAATGTAGAAAAATATAGCAAAGTGAAATGAGTTGTAATGGAATATAGTGAAGTGAAATTGCAATGGACTAAAAAGATGGTATCAAGGAATAGATATAGGTAGGCATGCCTATTGACCAAATTCAGTGAAGAGAATCTCCTCATGTTCTTTGGATCACTGTCACATATAATCAAGCCTTTTTATATCCGATTGGTAAAAGATGTGCCACGGGCATGAGAGAAGAGTAGCCAACCCCCAACGCAGTGAAGTGTAGTAACTATAAAAAGAACATTAACATAAAATGGCAATTGTAAACAAAGTCATCGAATTCGGGGTTAGCCCTAACCCTTTTTTTTAGTTTTTTTATGATGTATGACATGATGCAAAAAACTAAATAAAAATATTATTAAATATGAACTAAATGATATGAATGAAGAGTTAGCAAATGGAATATGAATGATGAAAGATAACACAACCTAGGCAAAGTGCAACCAGGTTGGACAAATTCAATGTAAACTGTGCGGCTCTAATGCAGAGACCATAACGGATAGCACCGATGCCATAATTAGTGATGTCTATGGCCATGGACATAGGACTTGAAGAGAAAGAGTTTATTATGTGTTGATAACTTCTCCTCAATATGTTTGTACATACCTGTAGAAATTATAGAATTAGATAGAAATTGGAAATAGTTACGGATTGTGCGACTTTGTTGAAGCGATCACCACAGACAATCCGGAAATCAGAATGGGATCACATTTGTTGTAAAACAAAGAAGACTGGCAAAAAATTATTTAAGATGTATACACTTTGTATTTAACCTAATGAAAGATGATCTGAATTACCTAAATTGCAGGATCCTAAACAGTGAAGTTTTGGAAACTCATGGTGCAAAGTCGATGTAGGATGTGCTATGGGCATCACATATATCAGAATTAAATGATTTTTATTGGAAATTAAAGAGGACTCACTGGGAGAAGTTTATATGAAGAATGTATAGGATGAATCCACCATTAATTGTACTTAAATTGACTAAGAAGATGATGACTTAGAAGAGAAGACTTCAGATCTGTCTACGTAGCGACGGTGTAGAAGCCGCCACGAGCCGAGGCAATGTCAGAATCAATATCCGTTTGTTGAAGATAAAGGATAGCTCTATGAATCACACTTATTATGAATGAATCCAAGACGAAAAATGATCAAATAGATCTGTATAAGACTATGATCAGAAAAGCAGCAGGTCAGAGCATAGACCAGCTTCCTTTTCACTTTGGAATGATCTCTGGACACCAAGACGAAGAGAGGATAATTTGAAGAGGTTGAGAAGATCATAGGGTGGCTGGAAGAGGAGGGAAATAGATATGGAGGATGGGAATGCTCTCTTTTGGTCATTTAAATGGGTCTCCCTTTATAGAGTTGAGAAACAAGTCAAAAAATAGCAAGTTTTGATACATCCGGCCATATGTTGGATTTCCTCCATCTAATGCTGCTAATTTTTATCCTGAGCCTTATAGAAACATATCAACTGATTGAGAGTTATTGAAAATCATGGATCACCGTCCCCATGTTCAAAATATGTCTCCACTTGAAGAGGAAACAAGTCTGCTCTAAAAATAGCAAGTTTTGATGTATAAGATAACAAGTTGGATTGTCATCATTTGATGATGCTAATTTTGACCATGAAGCTTACAGATACTTTACCAAGTGATATGGAGGAAGAAAAAAGAAGGTAAGGTCATGAATTGGTCAGATATGTGCCCAATGGGCTGGGCTTGCATGCGATTGAGCTTGATCAGGGGTGCGTGCAGATAGAATTGTGCGTCTGATTTATGAAGGGTGCTATGGACAAATGGGAGATTGGAATTGAATGATGTTTATTATAATGAAAAGAAGACTCATAGACAAAGATTATTAATTTTGAAGACTTCTTTAGTAGTGTTGGCACCAAATTTTTCCGCTTAGCTTGCTTGATACAGATTTCAACAATGCCGAAGCCAGTGCGAAAAATCTGACCCAGATTCGAAAAATTCAAGAATAGATGATGCAAACAAGCTCTACAAATGCCTTGGCATGGCTTGACATGATACAAATACCAAGATAATGTGCTCATTGCATATCCCCGGTCGATAGCTTCGCAACGGTGCCCAAAACATAGAAAATGGACACCAAAAAGCCAAAATTACCATTTTGCCCCCGGCACTTTGGGACAAGTTGGGAGACTAACATGGAATTCCAGCTTTACCACATTTTCAATGTTGGATAGAGCTAGGAAATGCTCAAAACGGATCAAAAATATGACCACCGGATGGAAAGATATGCAAGGAATATCAAATCTGGCCAAAGTCCGAGTTAAATGACACCAAGGGTAAAATGGCCCGATCAGCTCCTGGATCGACCCATAGGCTGAAAATTTCAATTTATTGGTGAAAAACTTAGATCTCATGAATATTTTATGCATGAAAAATAAAATTTGGCTAACAGGGAAAGGCACTTGCACTCAATTATAGTTTCTGGCATTATCGACAGCCGAGATCACACCGATCGGGGAAATCGATAAAATCAGAGATCTAGAGCAATTCGGGAGATCTCAGCCACACATCTTGATGGATCACATGATCAATGGTAATCATAGCTCATTCCATATTTTTGGGGATTAATTCAAGGTGTATTTAATTGATTCTGGTTATGATTTACTGTATCCGTCGGATTGGGAGCACTTCGATCAAATCAGGGTTAAAATTAACCCAAATTAGGCTAACCCAAGCTGCATCTGGCCGAACCCATATCTTTCCCACCTTCGTTGAATGTTCAATGCCCTGAAATATAGGGTTGGGTGCGCCAACACCCTAAAATGTATGGGCAGGTGCACCAGCTTCTCACCTCACACACGCATAGCTTAGGAGAAGTCTTCTTGCACTAGGACTCTCCCCAACTGACCTTTATCCATATCCCATATGTGCCTTATCATTCAAGTCTTATCTTAACCATCAGATGGGCATGCTTTGGACAAACCAACCCATTCCCACCTGCCATGTGCGCACACTCACCTAAAAGGTAGGAGATGGTGCGCCAGATTGCATCATGCATACGCCTTGGTTGGATGTCTAGCCCAATTTGGGTGTGCCAATTGGAAGAAGAAGAAAAAAAAAGGCTTCCTCAAGCAGGTGCGCCAGCAGCAGCTGCAACCAGCCCACCTGGTTGGAGCGCCAACTCCAGCAAGAGCAGTAGGCTTCTTCATCGTTGGTGAGGCCTTCAACACCAACAGGACCTTCATCTTCCTCCTCCGGCACTATCTACACAAGGAGAAGGAATAAGAAAGAGAATAAGGGCATACAGTCCTTCCATCTTCAGCACCACCAGCAGCACAAGAGAAAAAGAAAAATGAAACAATGTGAGTAGAGAAATAAAAGGTGTAGCACTTCATTTCTCTTCCTCTCCTCTTATTTCTCTACTCTTCACCCTCCCCTTTGACCATTCAAAATGCCTCAAAACCCAACTGTTCTTGTCCCTTTAAAAGCCCATGTGCATCCCCTCAATTAGCCCCTTGCTGGCCATCTGAATGTGCTCTGAAAAACCAGCCTTGATGTCTTTTCAATCAACCCCTATGTGCCCCCTTGAAACTCACCCACAACAAGGCTCCTTGAGTTCCCCTAAACACATCCACAATCAGGCCCCGTTGTGTGCCTTAAAACCCTTAGCAATCAGGCCCCCTGAGTGCCGATGAACCTTCCCTAATCAGGTCGTCTAAACAGCCCCTTTGCTGGCCACCCAAATAGGTCCTTGCATAGCCTGCCATCAGTCCCCTTGTTGGCCATCTAAGCAACACCCAATCAGCCATATTTCATTATAAACACATCCTCCTTACCCATTGAGGAGGATGGAGTGATGTCCCAGGCATTCTTGGATCCACAAGATGGGCCAAGTCTCCCCTAGGCGGGCTCATGATCCCTTGTTTTGGTTGGAGGAGAGGGTGATGTTCTGAGAATTCTTGGAATCCGCACGACGGGCCAAGTCTTTCCCAGGCAAATTCTCAACTTTGACCAAGACAGCCCCCTTTGTGTGGCCTTCTCCATTTCAATACCAAACAACCCCTTCGAGGCATTCAAATCCTTGTCTACATGACCTTTGTGCAGAACCTAATCAACCCTTCCAAACTTGTCTTAAACCTGCCCCTTGTGTAGTCCCCTTTCCAACTCTTCTAAGCAGCACTTCCACAAACCCATTCCAGCCCCTCTGAGTCTCAACTATCCCACTGCTACAGCAAGATGTCAATGTGCAAAAATAGGGTGCAAATCAGGCCAACTGGGCCATAGAAGTGCAAATTAGGCCCATCAGGTCCTGAAGCTCAAAACAGGCCGCCAGGGCCCATGAAGCTCAAGATAGGCCAACCGATCCGACTTAGCATAAAGACCGGCCCGTTGTGCCGTTGACATGAAGCTGCCCATTGGGCCTTGGCCACTTAAAATAAACCTTAATTAAATATGAAGGCAAAATGCCAAAATTAAATAAGGAGTTAGCACCACCACGTGGGCACTCCACCTTGGGTGGCTCATCCGACTTGCAACGAAACGCTGACCCAAGCGTAGGCATGTGACATGCTTCCCACTGCAAATGGACCCTTCCTACTACTTGAAAAGTCAAAAAGACTATACCATGTTGGATGAGTAAAAATTCCACACTAATCAAAAAATAAGGCAGCATGCTGCCAAAATTTTCCCGGTCAAGTGGGATTTTACGCTAAGAGAAGGACTTTGTCACATTTGCACCATTGACAACATTGAACATGGCATATGAACTGCCACATCTGATGTACAACATGGAATAATTTGAACATGAATATTTCAAGTGCTGAGTTGATTGCATGTGATTGGGCATCGACACTAGCATGACAGACCAAATATAAAGCAAATCGAACAAGAGTTAACCAAATATGATTTTAACTTAATTAAATCTGAAAATACATTCAAACCAACCTTAAAACATGCTTCAAACAGATCATTAAAACTTTAACATTCAACAAAATTCATATTTAATACAATCTAAAAAAATTGATTAAATACATTGGAATTCAAATGCTTAAACAAGTGCACATCAAATAATTTACAACCAACTGAATAAAGCACATTTAAAACACATTAAAGCATTTAAAACACATCTTAAAACATGTAATTTAGATCATTAACAATCTAAAATTCAAGTTTAATCAATTTGAACCAAACTTCAAAACATTTAAAACATACCGAACGCACCTGAATCGGTATTAAAACACCAACCCATATAAGAAAATCACATGAAAATGACTCTCAACACATCTCAACTAAACTTAAACAAGTCAAATTGATCAACACATCTAAAATTCAAAACTCAAAATAAAAAAAAATATCAACAAATTGAAGTAAAATAAACTAAATAATTCAAACAAGCTCAAAACAAATAACATTCAAATCCAAGTCAAATGGAAATCTGAAATCAACATTTCAAACCACATCAAAATCAATTCATAAATCAAACAAAAATAAACTCCAATGCAAATCTAATCAAACTTGTTTGCATCTCATCAGGCACGAAAGGCCAGGGCCCTTTTGTGTTCTTTATATGTTGTGGATGTGCACGCTCTCGTCAAACAAGATCGCTATGGCAGTTAATCAAGGGTGTTCAAGTGTTTGCTCGATGTAAATGAACATCGGATATTCACACCGTCTGATGGAGAGAGGTCAAAAAAATATTTTCACAGAACCCGAGCCTCAGTTCTATATTCTAATATCGCCTAGACCATCTAGTATTTTTATGGTTTATCACCTACTTTACTAAAAAATTTGGGTACAATATTTCAACATTCAAAAACAAATCTTTTAAACACTTTTTTTTAAATAAAAGAAATGATTCTCGAGGTTCCCCCAAATTGGCATGCCCGGTGGGACCTCTCTTTCCCTTCATCTCTCTGCCATAGCAATCTGAGAGGGTGCACATACACTACCTCTTAAAAATACTCTGATTGGTCAACGTTTTTACAGGTTCAGTGGCGGCTTGTGAAGGAGTTATTTACTGGAAAGTTTATGTCGACAATGCAGCATCAACTCATTCATGTTGGTGATCAATTTCAGCATGTTTGTAAAGACCGTGTTACTCCTGGACTGGCTCGGCACCGTCTTGGAGTCACCACCTGCTGTTGAGTACATAGCAATGCTACACCTCACTTGCTACTCCATACTGCTTCTCGAAAGCTTGGCCTAGACACTGCCAAGTTGCTTCTAGAAAATGTCATATTGTCTCCCCCACGTGAGACTTTTATGGTGAATCAAATCACCATTGGATTTGGGCCTGCGCCCGCACCCACAATCACAGTACCTACTTGACTTGCTGCCCTGGCACCTATGTCTACCACAACATCTGTGCTTGCACCCGCTGCCGTGTTGACACCTACTACAGAACCCCTCAGCCTGAGCAAGAATAGGAGTGAGTGTGGATCCTGCTGGCACCTCAACGTCAGCGACATGCATTTCCCATGGGACCACACCCACCTAGCATTGGCTATAAAGACTGCTTCCGAGCTTATGGGAGAGAAGCACGGACAACAGTAAGCCCATCATCCTGCCACTTGTCAACTAGTTCTCCACTCTAGACTGGTTAGACTACAACAACGGGGCCTTGTTGTGCCCAATGCTAATGCACCAGATGCAAGGGGGAAGTGTAGATCTTCTGCCTGCCCCAGGAAGTCCAACCAACCAATGGCCAGTAATGCCATGGAGAGGGGGAAGCCCTCTCTTCTAAACTTAGAAGGCCTGAGCTGACCAACGACTCCAAAAATGACAATCTAGGCGAGGGATCAGCCCTTAGCCTGCCATACTTTATTGGACCGAGCAGCGGTCCTAGATGACAAGGCCCTGCAGGTGCCACCGCCTGCTAAAATTTTTTATGTGAATGGTTGGTTCACCAACCACCCTTCCAATCTTCAGCTTAGCCAACTGGGGGCAGCCTCTCCATCAAGTTTGCCCCTCATCCAGCTAACCGATCAATGGTTCAGCCTAAGAGGGCTCGACAACAGCCGCTTGCCATTAAAAAAAATAGAGAGACATCAGTAGTCAGCTATGACACTAAATCAACTTGGCACTCAATTCTACTAGCTGGGGGCAAGCCCCCATATGTCTTAATGTTGTGAAGAGGGAGAAAGCCCTCTCCTTTGAGTTCTGAAAGTAGGGGCTGGTCAGCAGTTCTGAAAATGGCAGCGTGGGCAAAGAACATCCCTCAGCCCGCCTTCCCTCATTCGACCAATCAGCAGTCCGAGATGAGGAGAACTGGTAGGTGCCACCACCTACCAGCCAAGAATCACCTATAGTTGGTCAGCCCATTGGCCAATTTTTCCAGCTCTCTACTTAGCCAATCAGAGGCAACATCCTTGTCGGATTCCTCTCACCATTGGGTTGACCAATCAACAGTTGGAGAGGCCAGGAAGAGGGGGAGCCCTCTCCTCTAAATTATGGAGTCATATGCTGATCAGCAGCTCTAAAGACAACAACTCGGGTGAGGGACCAGCCCTTGACCCACCTTCCTGCATCGGACTGACCAGCAATCCGAGCTGAACAGAACTTGGAGGTGCCACCACCTACCATGGAAAAATTCTTTGTAAATGGTTGGTTCATCAACCACCCTTTCGAGTTCACTACTCAACTGACTATGGGCAGACTCCCCGTAGGTCATTCCCTTCACCCGGCCGACCGATCAGTGGTCTGGCCCATGAAGACCTGGCAGCAGCCACTTGCCATGATGAAAATATCAAATAGCCCGCTGATGGCTTACTACTTCGGCACCCAGCTCTGCCAATTGGGGGCAGGTTCCGCACACAAGTTATTCCCCACCGGGAAGTCCATCCAATGGATCCCCTTGCTGACTGGGGGCAAGGTGCCAGACCCTCTACTGTGGTCCCTAACAGAATTTGACTTCCCAATGCCAGCACTTTCCTCAATGGAAGCAGCTTCTATCAAGGTTTCCTGTCTACCATACACAGACAAGGGGGCTTTCAGGCTGAAATCCCAATAGCAGCCACTGTTGACTACCACACACGACGCTCCGTTGCAGTTTAAGGCTACCCCAGCTCAACTAATTGGGGAAAGCTCCTTGTCGGTCGGTCCCTTCCTTCTTTAGGCTGACTGACTAGTAGTCTAGTCCACGAGGACCCGATAGCAAAATGTCTATAGTAAAATTAAACACCAGCAGTCCGCGCCCGTGCCCGCACAACAACAATCGAGTCTTCTTAAGATTCGGCTCAGATGTGGCTCTTGCCACAACCTAAAGGTTGGCAGTGTGCATTGCCCCTAGGATCACACTTGCTCAACTTCCTTCATCTGAACATGGTGACCTCAACTCATTGATCAGCCACTTGACAATTGGTTTTCTACTTTCGACCAGTTGGATGACAAAGATAGGGCCCATGCCATGCCCACCATTGTTGCTGCACCAACTACACAAATGAAGCTCAAGTCTTCTATCCAACTTAAGAAAATCGGCCGACCAATGGCCAAGCAAGACAAAGAGTGGGGACAGCCCTCTCCTTTGAAACTTGAAAACGCGAGCCAACCTATGGCTCTAAAGGTGGTTGTCCGGGTGAGGGATCAGCTCTTAGCCCATTTTTCTCAACTAGACTGATCAGCGGTCTGACCATGAGAGAGCCAAAAGGCCCCAACACTTGTCATCAAGAAATTCCTTACATTTGGTTAGTCCGCCAACTGACTCTTCCAAAACTCTGCTATATTGACTAGTAGCAAGTTCTCCGTTCAAGCTACTCCTCACCTAGGGTCCCACACAATGGACTCTCATGCCGACCGAGGGCAAGGTTCCATACCCTTTACCCAGGTCCTTAAATAAGTTAGACTGATTAGTGGTTTGACTTGAAGATAGCTTGCAGACACCAACACATGCCGTCAACAAAAATTTCAGCAATTGGGTGGCCGGCCGATCAACATTGTCCATGCTCGGCTCAAACAACTAGAGGCAGCCTTCTTGTCCAAATCACTCTCTAACAAGCTGACCGACCATTGGTATAGTCCTTAAGGTCATCCTACTAACTTACCATTGCCGACTGTGGCAACTTTCCCGCACAAGCTACACCCTACTGAGAGCCCCGGACAATACACTCTTGTACTGACTGGGGGCAAGGATCCAGACCCTCTGCCCCAATCCTCAAACAAATGTGGCTGCCAAATACCAATATTTCCCCAGTGGAGCTTATACCTCCTAAGCTTGGTCATTCACAACGCTCGAATGCGAGCCCTTCCAGGTTGAAACCCTGGCCTTGACCACACTGAGGGCCATTCTTAATTTGTTGCCCTAGGTCCTCCTTTCCATAACAATTTTAGAACCCTCTCCCATTGCATACTCCCACTCCGGCACCAGCACCAGCACCACCAAATCTAGAGATTGGCTTAGTACACTATGTTGCCTAGGAAGTTGCTAGTTGTACTCAAGGTTGGCAGCTAGAAAACCATGATGCAACTATTCCTGTCAACCTAGCTAGTCCTCCTACTAGAACCACTACCCAACAGAGAATTAGTGCACCACTTACTCCACAACCACCACCAAACTCAATACTCCAGCCATTGGCCGCTACTTATTCTTGCCGACTTATCATTAGGCTAACCCCACATTAGCTACACCTTCCTCAACCATCGCTACACCTCGGCCCCGTCTCATCTGGCCACCACTATCACCCTCAAACTTGAACTCCCAACCTATGAACTCCATTACCCCCAAAACCCCAACATTCCACACCACCAACCCCATAACAACCCGTACCAACACCTCCACCAGCCATTCCTACCGCCACTATCACCATCACCACCATCCCCAAATCCTAGCCCTCTGCTTACAAACCCAATCACCTTAGAACCTTCAATCATCCCACAAATTCCATTGCATACCACACCTACAACGACACCACCTGTCCCACTACATTCCCCCCAATTAACCCGCCACCTCTACCTAACTATCAGATAGCCCTGATGCTTCAGAGCGGAAGAATGTTCCAGCGGCTGTTTTCTCAAGCTGGGACACAACCGCAAGATCTATTGGAGAAGGAACAAGTAGAAGGACCATTATTGGGCACGACTTATGACTTATTGAAGCATTTGGATAAGACACCAGCCCATATTTTCATACTAGAATTTATTAAGAGATCAAAGGTGCACCAAGAGATTCTATAGTAGTATCTACAAAGAATCATGGTGAATGAAGATCTCCTATATGAGAAGATCACTACAGTGTTAGCCCCCAGAAATGAGCACCCAATGCTCACTTTCTCTCAAGATGAATTAGCAGATCCAGAGGTCAGGAGATATGCTTTTCATGTGGTCAAGGTGACTATCATGCCTATAAAAGATGAAGAGAATAATGCTTCTTTTACATCACCCCTAGGATTATCAATACAACCCCAAATCTCTTTGGGAGAGTTGCCAAAAAATGAATGTATGACTACCTCTCTACCAGATACTGTGGGATGATGGATGCTGGTAAAATTTGGCTATCAAATTAGAAAGATTTTAGGCAAGGATTTTCAAGAAATTACTCAACCAATTGAAACTATGAAAAGGCCATGTAGGCAGGGGTTAGGATATGAAGACGATTCCATCCCAATGAGGGTCATCTAGCCAAGATATGACATGGGGCTTCAAGCATTCTTTATCAAACGGGACACTATGATGATAGCTGAAGATGACAAAGAACCAACCACAACTATTTAGAGAAGGAAAGCTTTAAATGGAGAAGACTTAGAAGACCTATGCTTGTCTTTGGCCCATTTATTCTTAAGTGGGGAAGAGAACCAAGAACCACACAAGGGCATACCAACTTGAATGAACCTGAGATTCCAAATATGATGGATTGGTATTCTTTTTATTTTAAGATCAACTTCTCTTTTAAAACTTTAGCCCATCACAGTACAAGAACACCGCAAAGTTCGGGTTGCTGGCTGATGATGAACCTACGAATTCGAGGACTCCTCACCACGCTGAGGGTTGGCTACATATTTTATCCTTTATCATTAAATTTCATCTCTCGTGCCAAGGGCATGTCTTTTACCAGTCAATTATGTGAGGTTTTGATAGAACATGAAAGCGATCTAGAATACTCAGCGAGATTCATTTTGCTGGATCAGGCAGATAAGCGTGTCTATATCTTCACCTTGATGCCACCTTTTCAGTCCATCACCATTCCATTCCGCTACATTCATCTACGTTCACTTGCATTCTATTACAGTTCACTACGAATCACTCCGCTTCATTACATGCCATTCCCTTACAAAGCCGACATCAAGGCGAGGCAAGCTGTAGACACGCCAAATTCACCTAATTCAGAGCATAAAACTCATGTTTTATAGGGTAACATGTACGATTGAACTTATAATAATGCTGGGTCTTTTAAAGTTGATTTGGAGCTTCGCCGAACGAAATCGGATGTTTTCCGATATTTTCCGCAAAAAGCCATAATTTCCGAGCGAAAGCCACACGTAAATTGTGTAAACACGTAAATTGGATGAATGACCAATGCCTAATGATCATGCATTGAAGGTTATGGTCATATTCACACCCCGGACAAGTTTTGTTGCATACCGTGCCTTTCCGGTTTGCCGTCGGAGTCATTTTAACCTGTATCGGATCTTCTGTTCACTGCCCTAACTTCCGGACAAAGTTCTGAAGTTTTGGAGGGTGTGATGGCTGATTCGATGCTATAGAAAGCTTCTTCGGCCTGTTATTTTTCCAACGCAACAAACGGCGTCGAATTCCGAGTTCGGGAGTGTTCGCAATGGCTTCCGGAAGAAGGACGCGCAAAAAACAGTCCCATGCACCCGGGTTCCTGGTCACATGCGCCCGGGAACCAGGGCACGTGCCCATGTGCCCTACCAGTGAGGCACGTGACCCTGTGCCCTCACTTGAGGGCACATGCGCCCCACCTTTGAGGCCCGAGGGACCCAGTTTTTCACCGGGACTCTATCACTGAACCGATCGACAGGATAAGGTTGAAATTCTCGGGAACAGTGCCATGCGCCCCTTCCAAGCCTGCACCAGGGCGCTGCCCTGGGGTAGGGCGCAATGTGCCTATTTTTTAGCCCGGATGAGACCGTCTGTTCTCCTATAAATTAACTCTGATTCCGGTCATTCCAAAGGCATGAGCACGACCGCCCAGGCATCTCAAGACATCCAACATCCCTCCTCCATTGATTTTGTGATTTTTAGAGAGAGAATTTCGAGTTTTTAGAGAGAGAAAAGTCGGTTTAAGAGAGAGGAAGGCTGTTCTGCAGGTGATCTACCAAGTCTCTCTTCTTCGGCCTCTACAGTAGTGTGTGGACGTCTTCTGCGTGAGATCTCTTCATCAAAGTTCTTCCTCTCCAAGTCTTCTTCAGTTTACAATCCACGGCACTTGATTCCGAGGTCGGGGCTGGTCATGACAAGTGCAAAAGCAAAGTCGCGCCGGGTAGATCCTGGACTGCTGCTCGGCTTTTTCGACAACCCAGATTTGGCTATATCTTTCTCTATTCAACTCAGAATCTTTCAGTTATTTTTCCTATCTCTTTTTTTAGTGATTCTCCATCCTCCTATCATTTTTTTACATTTTTTTGCATTACTTTTATTCTGTTATTCCGAAAAATAAAAAAAGGGGTTACAGATAACCCGAATCCGGTCAATTCCTAGTCAGTTGTGTGTTTTATGTTATTCTCTTTGCATATACTCCACCTTGTTTAGTTCTAATAGTGTCTTTCACTTGTTTGTTTGTCTAGTTGCACAGAATATCAAGCACCCACCGCGTTGAGGACTCTTCTTCATCGGCCGGCCGAAGAAGGAGAAGCTTTAACTCACATTCTTCACGCTAAGGTACACACGGTCATTTTAATTCTATAAATCGGAACCCACGGTTCCTGGCGACCACATTTATTTCTTCTCACCCTCCTCCCACATGACCCGAACCGTCTCCTTGGTGATCGAGCGACGCCAAGAGATGAAAGTTCGGGGATCAATGTGAGTGTGGGACCGAGGTGAGAGTTGCTTTCCGATGTTTTTATTCCTTTCTTTCTCATCCCCTCTTGAGGTGACGAACTGGATTCACGGACTTCCCTGAAAAGGAGAAGACCTCGTCGAATTTTTAGAGTCGACAATTAGCGTAAACCTTACTCCCTTAGAGGAACAATGTTTGATCAAAGTTTTGGAATAATACAATGACACATTTGCATGAGCGTATGAAGGCATGCCAGGTTTAGATAACTCATTGGTTGAGCATAGATTTACTCTAAAATCTGAACCTACCCCTGTTAAACAAAAGCTTATAAATAAGGTTGCACTTAAAATGAAAGAAGAAGTTGATAAATTACACCTGACCAAATTTATCAGAGTCATCCTTATCTGCAATGGGTGACTAACATAGTCTCTGTTAGGAAGAAGGATGGACGAGTTCAGATTTGCATAGATTTCAGGGATTTGAACCAAGCGAGTCCTAAGGATGATTTACCTTTGCTTCTTATCAATGTATTGGTTGATAACATAGCTAGGTATGAAATGCTCTCATATATGGATGGTTATTCTAGACACAATTAGATCCGGTTAGCCAAAGAAGACCTAGAAAAGACATCGTTCACTACACCTTGGAGAACATATCGCTATGTTGTCATGCCCAATGGGTTGAAGAATGCTGGAGCTACATATCAGAGGGCTATGATGGCTATCTTTCATGACATGATGTACACCCTTGTAGAGATGTATGTGGACAATTTGGACATCAAATCCAGGAGTCAGGAAGATCATGTTGAAGTACTAAGGAAAGTTTTGCAACCAGCTAGAGAATACAAGCTGAAAATAAACCATAAGAAGTCTACATTTAGTGTTTCATCAGGAAAACTATTAGGGATCATAGTAAGCAAAAGGGGCATAGAGATCGACTCAAACAAGGCCAAGGCAATCATTGGTATGCCTTCAAAAAATATGAAAGAGCTTCGAGGATTGATCAAGAGGCTACAATTTGTCTACTAGTTTATCTCACAACATTCCCAAAGGTGTAAAGCTTTTTATGAGTTAACTAAGGTGGGGACCGAGTTTAAATGGGATTTAAAGTGTTAGGAAGCATTTGATGGATTGAAACTATACCTAGCATGTCCTTTTGCACTTAGACCACAAATTCCCGACAAGCCCTTGGTCCTTATCATTTCGGTTCTTATGAACTCTTTTGGGGCAATCCTTGCAGAAGTTGATGAAGAAGGGAAGAGTGGGATATTTACTACCTGTCTAAGATCTTTTATACTTGTGTTTTGAAGTATATAGTTGTAGAAATGACCTGTGCTACTCTCATTTGGGTGGTTCAAAAACCCAAGCACCATTTTCTTGCTTACCAAGTCAAGTTCATTGCTCGTATCAATCCCATCAAGTTTCTCTTGGAGAAAACCATTATGACTGATTGGTTAGGGTGAGATGGCAAAGCTTCTTATCTTAATTTGATATCACCTATGTCCCACAGAAGGCAATCAATGGCTATGCTATTGCCGAACATTTTGCCTATAATTCCATACCCATCTTTGACCTAGTTCGGTCAGAGTTCCCAAGTGACAAACTAATGTCAGTCTAATTTTCCAATCTTTGGACATCATATTTTGACGGGGCTCTGAATTTTTATGGTACAGGGATAGGTATTGTCCTTCTGTCACTTGAAGGTGTCACTATTTCACAGGCTTTTCAAATCGACTTTCCAGCAACCAACAACATAGCTGAGTATGAAGCCTTGCTAGCTGGGGTGGAGGTCGCTCACTTCCATGCTACCACTGAATTGAGGGTGATAGGTGGTAGTTAATTGATCCTGCGCCATGTCCTATGCAAGTACCGAACTTTCCATCCAAACCTCAAACCCTACCAGGAGCTCACCACCTGCTATGCCAAGTTATTTTCCCAAACTCACCTTTGTTCATGTCCCCTGTGCTCAAAATGTCCATGTCGATGCCTTAGCCTCATTAGCTTCATCTTTATCTATCCTGCTAGGCAGGTAGGTGCAGACTATCCATGTCTGTAAGAAGTCAATTCTGACAACTGACGATGGACATTTTTTAAAGGTTAAAGAGAGATTTAACAGAAAAGAATACTAAGAACACAAGTAAGAAATCTCTTTCATTGAGTTGGAAGAATTAAAAGAAGGTGAGAAACCCTGGTATGATGGGATTGCAAGGTATTGTTGAGGTCAGTCTTACCCGCCTGGATCAACTACGAAGGAAAGGAATGTAATTAGAAGAGTATCTCAGAGGTACACAATCCTAGGAGGAGTGTTCTACAAGAGAAGCCTAAGTGGAATTTTACTTTGATGTCTTGATGAGGAAGAAGTTGAGTTGGTGCTAAAGGAAGCACATTCTGGTGCTTGTGGCAGCCATGTGAATGCTCAAGCCTTTTTTAAGAAAATCATCTGACAAGGGTATTATTTACCAACTCTAGAAAAAAATTGCTCCATCTTTGTCCGGCATTGTCTTTCATGTAAACTCTATGCCAACAAGATTCATTCTCCCGCATCCTTCCTTCATCCAATCCATGTCCCATGGCCTTTTGCCATGTGAGCTTTTGATATCATTGGCCCTTTGAGTGACCTCAACTCCAAAGTGTTGGAAGAATACAATGACGCATTTGCTCAAGCGGAAGCGTTCGTGGATATTAAAGCGTGAACAATTTGCTCATTCATCAAGTGCAACATAATTGCAAGGTTCAGGATTCCAAGTGACATTGTCACCGATAATGGGCCTCAATTCCTCTCTCAATATCTGTGTGATGTTTGCAACAGGTATTGAATTTTATTGCATCATTCATTACCATACTATCCTCAAAGCAATGGTCAAGCAGAAGCCACCAATAAAACCTTAATCAAAATCATCAAGAAATTTTGTAAGTCTAGCAAGTTTGCGAACTAGCTTGATATGCCTATAGATGCTCTATGGGCTTATTGTACTTCTATAAGGACTCCGACTAGACAAACCCCATATGCCCTAACATACGGGATAGAAGCAGTGGTCCCATACAAAGTACTCCTTCCATCACTCCAAGTTCAACTCGACAGGGACATCCCTATCAATAAAAGATGAGAATCTCTACTTGCACAGCTTGATCTCCTAGAGGAAAGAAGGTTGGTCGCCTCCGAGCATGCTCAGACTTACTAGAATAAACTTAAAAGGTTTAAAATAGGGTGGTTGAGAGAAAATTTGAGATTGGTGAGATGGTTGTTAATAGAATTTTCGTTAAGCTGAGGGTCCCCACTCTAAACTGCAACCTAAGTGGGAAGGGCCTTTGTAATCACTGAAAAATGTTCAAGCAATGCATATGAATTGACTAATGCAGACGAAGAAAAATTGAGTCATCCTTGGAATAGAGTGTACATTAAAAAGTATTTTCCATCTCAAGTCATGAATTTGAGGATGATCACTAGAAGTCAAGGGTAGACACCATCCTACACACACAACACCTCCCGATCCTAGAATTCGGACAACCTGATGCTCGCGAAAGGCAAGGCAGAAACCTAAAGATGAAAGGAATACCCTTACCCTATTCTCTTCTACTCAGTCCAAGATAGGAAGAGGAGATTAGAGAGGGGTAGAATCAAAAATGCCCACCACCCTAGTAGGAGGCCATCTCGAAGGGTGGAAAAGGGTGCCAAAAGATTGGCAATGAACCCCTCAGGTTAAAAAGAAAATGATCAACCTGTCTGAATGAGTACCCAAAATGATAGTCAAAGCAAAAGGGCACCAAAAAATAGGAAATGTCCCCATGGGTCAAAAATCTGTCTGAATGTGTGCCACATAAAAAGCAAAAAAATAGGGAAGACCCGAATTGGCCAAATCACATCAGGTAATTTGGGTGTGAGTAGAGAAATTTCTCTCAACATCTCCAAACTCTATTAAGGACTTTCTTTATTATTCTTCTTTCTTAACCCCCAGGGTAGGGTATACCGACCAAATCCAGGTGGAACCCACGTCAATCAAAGAAAGAAGGTTAGAAGGATTCTAGGTAGAGAGCTTTATTTTGCACCTGGTATTTACCACTTGAGTTTTGGCATACCTGTCGACTCTGAAAATTCGACAGGGTCCTCTCCTTTTCAGGGAAGTCCGTGAACCCAGATCGTCACCTCAAGAGGGGATGAGAAAAGAAAGGAATAAAGCACGGAAAGCAACTCTCACCTCGATCCCACACTCACATTGATCCCCGAACTTTCATCCCTTGGCGTCACTCGATCACCAAAGAGACGGTTCGGGTCATGTGGGAGGAGAGTGATAAGAAATAAATTAAGACATGTGGTCGCCAGGAACCATGGGTTCCGATTTATAGAATTAAAATGACCGTGTGTACCTTAGCGTGAAGAATGTGAGTTAAAGCTTCTCCTTCTTCGGCCGGCCGATGAAGAAGAGTCCTCAACGTGTGGGTGCTTGATATTCTGTGCAACTAGACAAATAAACAAGTGAAATAGACAATTAGAACTAGACAAAGTGGAGTATATGTAAAGAGAATAACATGAAACACACAATTGACTAGAAACTGACCGGATTCGGGTTATCTCTAACCCCCTTTTTTATTTTCGGAATAACAGAATAAAAGTAATGCAAAAAAATGTAAAAAATTATAGGAGGATGGAGAATAACTATATAAAGAGATAGGAAAAAGAACTTAAATATTCTGAGTTGAATAGAGGAAGATATAGCCAAATCTGTGTTGTCGAAAAAGCCGAGCAGCAGTCCAGGATCTGCCAGGCGCGACCTTGCTTCTGCGCTCGTCACGACCAGACCCGACCTCTGAATCAAGTGCCGTCGATTTTAAACTGAAGAAGACTTGGAGAGGAAGAACTTTGATGAAGAGAGCTCTGGCAGAAGACATCCACACACTGCTGTAGAGACCGAGGAAGAGAGACTTGGCAGATCACCTGTAGAACAGCCTTCCTCTCTCTTGAACCGACTTTTCTCTCTCCAAAAACTCGAAATTCTCTCTCTAAAAATCACAAAATCAATGAAGGAGGGAGTTTGGACGTCTTGAGATGCCTGGGGGTCGTGCTCATGCCTTTGGAATGACCGGAATCGGATTTAATTTATAGGAGAACAGAAGGCGCGATCTATACTAAAAAATAGGGGGCCTTGCACCCCACCCTTGGGCGCATGCGCCCTGGTTCTGGGCGCATGCGCCCCACTGAGGGGCGCATGTGCCCCCCAATGAGGGCGCATGGGCAGAAATCCCGAGAAAACAGGTCTTATCCGATCGGCGGTTCAGTGGTAGAGTTCGGGTGAAAAACTGGGTCCCTCGTGCCTCAAAGGTGGGGCTCATGTGCCCTCAAGTGAGGGCACAAGGTCACGTGCCTCACTGGTAGGGCGCATGGCCACGTGCCCTGGGTCCCGGGCGCATGTGACCAGGAACCCGGGCGCATGGGACTGGTTTCGCGCGTCCTTCTTCCGGAAGCCATTGCGAACACTCCCGAACTCAGAATTCGACGCCGTTTGTTGCGTTAGAAAGATAACAGGCCGAAAAAGCTTTATATAGCATCGGATCAGCCATCACACCCGCCAAAACTTAAGATATTTATCCGGAAGTTAGGGCAGTGAACAGAAAATCCGATACAGGTCAAAATGACTCCGACGGCAAACCGGAAAGGCACGGTATGCAACAAAACTTGTTCGGGGTGTGAATATGACCATAACCTTCAATGCATGATCATTATGCATTGGTCATTCAGCCAACTTCCGTGTTTACACGATTTACGTGTGGATTTCGCTCGGAAATTACGGCTTTTCGCGGAAAACTTCGGAAAACATCCGATTTCGTTCGGCGAAGCTCCAAATAAACTTTTAAAAGACCCGGAATCATTATAAGGTCAATCGCACATGTTACCCTATAAAACATGAGTTTCATACTTTGAATTAGGCGAATTTGGCGTGTCTACAGCTTGCCTCGCCTTGATGTCGGCTTTGTAAGGGAGTGGCATGTAATGAAGCGTAGTGATTCGGAGTGAACTGTAATGGAATGCAAGTGAGCGTAGATGAATGTAGCGGAATGGAATGGTGCTGGACTGAAAAGGTGGCATCAAGGTGTAGATATAGACACGCTTATCTACCTGATCCAGCAATATGAATCTCGCTGAGTATTTTAGATCGCTTTCATGTTCTATCAAAACATCATATAATTGATTGGTAAAAGACATGCCCTTGGCACGAGAGATGAAAAAGTAAATGATGAAGGATAAAAGGATGTAGCCAACCCTCAGCGTGGTGAGGAGTCCTCGAATTTTTAGGTTCATCATCAGCCAGCAACCCGAACTTTGCGGTGTTCTTGTACTGTGATGGGCTAAAGTTTTTAAAGGAGAATTTGATCTTAAAAAGAAAAGAATACCAATCCATCATATTTGGAATCTCAAGTTCATTCATGTTTCACCAAAATACTCAGTTTAATTCTGAGTGGAATAACCTCAAATTCTAAAAGGGTTCATTTAAGTATAACAAAATTGCTCGGGTATCGTGAAAACCATGAATCACGCTCTGGCAGAAAACCCGGTATTTGGAAAATGACAAAAAAGATTTAAGCCATAGCGGGATTGAAAGATAATGGTGGGACTAACATAGAATGATGGGAAAGAAGAAACAATGGCATGACAATTGCCATGACACGGTGGGATAAAATAAAAGACACGGTGGGATAAAAGATAGGACAGAATAAAACATGGTGGAACAAAAAGAAAAGAATAAAACATGAAGATATAAAATTGGTAATGATAAGAATAAAAAAGAGATGGATATGCAAACATAGAAAATTAGGTAGAAAATAGTTGAAGATATAGATTGTCTATTGGAGGTCAAGACACCTGATTAGGAACCATCGTCCCTCCAATGTTCAATTTTGGCTTATCCGTGAGTGTGAAGAAATGACCAAGCCATCGTAGATTTTGTTGAAGGGGACCTTGGGTCCAGTCATCTTCACTCTCAAGGTCTTCAACATTAATGCATATAATATAAATGAACCTAACATAACTAGGTGACAAATGTTAAAAGGTGATGTGAAGTGCAAAATGCAATGATGGTGATGATGTAAGATTGATGAGAATGTGGATTTGAGTACAGTCTTCAGGCGTAGTCTATCAACTTGCATCGACCACCTGATTCATCAGCATCTCTGTTCCATCCTTGTCTTTCCTTCCGACGGAATACAACACCATGAGAATGTTCCGCTGGGTGGTGCTTCCTTTCTTTTCGCCACAAGGTTGGCATGATGTTCCTTGGGGAACACTGATCTCGTCAATTCACCTGTTAGGACTAAAAAGGTTGCCTGCACATCTTTGATTAGTACCCAACAGACAGAATTGTCATATGAATCAGATTGTTCATGAAATGATCAATTGAAGATTTTACTATTTGAACCATCATTTGGATGTCAAAACAAAGTTTTTAATGATGGTTCCTTTAGCAAAAATGTCATTTTTAACATTATGGACAATTTCTGAATTTTTGAGATTTTTCTGAATTTTTTGAATTTTTTGTCCATGTGCCCCCGATCGGGGGCACCTGGCCATGCGCCCTGGGGTGGGGCACCTGGCCATGTGCCCCCAGATGAGGGCACATGCGCCCTGAGGCCTTTTTTTTTTTAGAAAAAAATTGTACCTGATTGCCCTTCTCTTTTTACTTCTTCAGCTCCTGAAAATACTCAATGAAAATGATTAAATTTTTATCATTACTCATCCCTTTGCCTATATATCGTATGCCTTGATTTTGAGTCAAAGGGAGGAGCCTTCTTAACAAGGTGGAATAAAACAAATGACTAAAATAAAATGTAAGGGTTGAGAGAACTTACCTGTCATGGTGTGAATCCTCTCCTCTCCTGTATTAAAATGCCTGTAACACTTAATAAAAGGGGATTAGATCTTCACCATGACTCATCCCTTTTCCTATTATGGTCAACTTTGACTTAAGTCAAAGGGGAGAGCCTTCTTAACCAGGTAAATAAAGCAAAAATGAATATGCAATGTAGGAATGGAAATATACATGACAGAAAATGAACATGGATGCAACTAAGGCAATGATCATGAGCAAGCAAACAATCATTTGGATTTTCAAAAGTATTCAATTTTTTTGGATTTTTGAAACATGTATATTTTTTTGGGTTTTTGAAATATGCATGTTTTTTGGGGTTTTTGAAATATGCATTTTTTGGGTTTTTGAAATATGCATTTTTTGGGGGTTTTTGAAATATGCATTTTTTTTGAGTTTTTGAAATATGCATTTTTTTGGGTTTTTGAAATATGCATTTTTTTTATTTTTGAAATATTCCTCTTTTTTTTGGAGAAAATGCTGGTATTTGAGACAGTTCATCGGTCTTTGGAGTTCATCAAGACTCAAGTGGTAGATGCCACGTGCAAAAATAAAGTTCCCTACCTAGAATCCTTCTAACCTTCTTCCTTTGATCGGCTTGGATTTCACCTGGATTTGGTCGGTTTACCCTTCCCTAGGGGTTTAAGGAGGAAGAGTATAGAGGAAGTCCTTGATAGGGTTTCAAGATGTTGAGAGGGATTTCTCTACTCTCACTCAAATTACCCATTGGGGTTCGGCCTCTTTGGGTTTTTCTTTTTTTTTTTTTTTGCTTTTTCCTATGTGGCACATATTTGGACATGTTTTTGACCCGTGGGGACATTGCCCATCTTTTAGTGCCTTTTGCCTTGACTATCATTCTGGGTACTCATTCAGACAGGTTGATCATTTTTTTTCTAACCTGAGGGGTTCATTGCCCATCTTTTGGCATCCTTTTGTACCCTCTGAGATGGCCTCCTACTAGGGTGGCGAGTGTTTTCGATACTACCCCTCTCTAATCTTCCCTCCCTATCTTGGACCGAGTAGAAGAAAAAGGGTAAGGGTACTCCTTCCATTTCTAGATTTCTGCCTTGTCTTTCGCAAGTGTCGGGTTGTCTGGATTCTAGGATCGGGAAGTGTGGTGTGTGTAGGATGGTACCTACCCTTGACTTCTCACGAAGAACCTAGGATCGATGACTTGAGATTATACCAGTGGTTTCTCCATTTTTATGGAAAGTACTTTTTGAGGTAAACTCCATTCCAAGGATGATTCAATTTTTCTCCATCTGCATTAGTCAATTCATATGCATTACCTGGATACTTTTCAGTGATTACAAAAGGCCCTTCCCAGTTAGGTTGCAACTTGGAGCGGGGACCCCCTGGCTTAACGAATATGCGTTTGACTACCATCTCACCGATCTTGAATTTTCTCTCGACCACCCTCTTTTGATAAAACCTTTTGAGTCTATTTTGATAAGTCTGGGCATGCTCGGCGGCAGCTAGCTTTCTTTCATCCAAGAGTTCAAGCTGTGCAAGGAGAGATTCTCTTCTCTCATCAACAGGAATATCCCTGTCGAGCTGAACTCGGAGAGATGGAAGTAATACTTCGTAAGGGGCCACTGCTTCCATCCCATATGCCAAAGCATACGGGGTTTGTCCAGTGGGAGTCCTTACAGAAGTACGATAAGCCCATAGAGCATCTACAAGCTTATCAGGCCAATCGGCAAATTTGCTAGACTTACAAGATTTTTTGATGATTTTGATTAAGGTTTTGTTGGTGGCTTCTGCTTGACCATTGCCTTGAGGATAGTATGGTGATGAATGATGCAATGAAATGTAATACCTGTTGCAAAGATCACGCAGATCTTGAGAAAGAAATTGTGGCCCATTATCGTTGACGATGTCGCTGGGGATCCCGAACCTTGCCAGGATGTTGCGCTTGATGAAGGAGTAGACTGTTGACGCTTTAATCTCCACGAATGCTTCCTCTTCAGCCCACTTTGTGAAGTACTCCGTTGCCGTCAGAATGAACGATTTTGAGCGCATTTCGGAGTTGAGGTCACTCAAGGGGCCAATGATATCAAAAGCCCACATGGCGAAAGGCCATGGGGCATGAATTGGATGAAGGGAAGATGCGGGAGAGTGAATCTTGTCGGCATGGAGTTGACATGAATGACAATGCCGGACAAAGATGGAGCAGTCTTCTTCTAGAGTTGGCCAATAATACCCTTGTCGGATGATTTTCTTAGCAAGGGCTTGGGCATTCACATGACCACCACAAACTCCAGAATGTGCTTCCTTCAGCACCAGCTCAGCTTCTTCTTCATCAAGACATCTGAGTAAGATTCCACTTAGGCTTCTCTTATAGAGCACTCCTCCTAGGATTGTATACCTCTGGGATACTCTTCTGATTGCCTTCTTTTTCTTGGTGGTTGATCCAGGCGGATATGACTGATCTTGACAATACCTCGCAATCTCGTCATACCAAGGTTTCTCACCTTCTTCTAATTCTTCCAACTCAATCAAGAAGATTTCTTCTTTATGTTCTAAGTATTCCTTTCTGTTGAACCTCTCCTTAACCTTCAGAAAACGTCCATCCTCAATTGCTGGAATTGTCCTCTTAAAGATGTGGATAGTCCACACTTTCTTTCCTAGCGGGACAGATAGAGATGAAGCTAGTGAAGCTAAGGCATCGGCGAGGATATTCTGAGAGCGGGGGACATGGACAAAGGTGAGTTTGAAGAATAGCTTGATGTAGCAGGTGGTGAGCTCCTGGTAGGGCTTGATGTTTGGGTGAGAACTTCGGTATTTGGATAGGACCTGGCGTAGGATCAATTGACTATCACCTATCACCCTCAGTTCGGTGGCACCATGGAAATGAGCGGCCTCCAGTCTGGCCAGCAAGGCTTCATACTCAGCTATGTTGTTGGTTGCTGGAAAGTTAAGTTGAAAAGCCTGTGGAATGGTGACACCTTCAGGTGACAGAAGTACAATACCTATCCCTCTACTATGAGAGTTCAGAGCCCCGTCAAAATATAATGTCCAAAGATTGGAAGATCGGACTGACATTAGTTCGTCATCCGGGAACTCCGACCGGACTAGGTCAAAGACGGGTATGGGATGATGGGCAAGGTGTTCAGCAATAGCATAACCCTTGATTGCCTTCTGTGGGACATAAGTGATATCAAATTGGGATAAGAAACTCTGCCATCGCCCTAACCGATCAGTCAAGACTGTCTTCTCTAACAAAAACTTAATGGGATTGATACGAGCAATGAGCTTGACTTCGTGAGCAAGAAAATAGTGTTTGCGTTTCTGAACCACCCAAACAAGAGCAGCACAAGTGTTTTCTACCACAGTGTACTTTAGCTCACAAGCATCAAACATCTTGGACAAGTAATAAGTAGCTCGTTCTTTCTTTTCTTCATCAACTTGTGCAAGGACTGCCCCAAGAGAGTTCTCAAGAACCGAAATGTAGAGGACCAAGGGCTTGTCGGGAATTGGTGGTCTAAGTATAGGGGGACTTGCCAGGTATGTTTTCAACCCATCAAACGCCTCCTGGCACTTCGAATCCCATTTAAACTCGGCCCCCGCCTTGGTTAACTCATAGAAAGGTTTACACCTTTGGGAATGTTGTGAGATAAACCGGCGGACAAATTGTAGCCTCTCAATCAATCCTCGAAGCTCTTTCATATTCTTCGGAGGAGGCATACCAATAATTGCTTTGGCCTTGTTTGGGTCGATCTCTATGCCCCTTTTGCTTCTATGAACTGGTAGTTCTCTCTCCTAGGACCTCCCCTTCGTGGTGCCTGATTGGGTGGTGGCGGTGCCCTATTGTAGGTAGGTTGACGAGGTTGCTGGGGTTGTACTACTGGTTGCGGGCGTTGTTGTGGTTGTCGTGGTTGTGGTCGCCTAACTTGTTGCTGAGGGGGGTAATAGGAAGGGTTCTGTGGTGGGTTTCTGAACTGGTTTTGACGGTTCCCTCCCTAGTTCCCTACAATATTTATAGCTTCGTTGTTGACCACTCCTTTGGTTGTAGGACCAACTAGTGCAGAGGGGGTTTTCCTGAGGTTTCTAGGTTTAGGATCAAAAGGGTTTATCATGGTGGCATCCTTGAAGTGGGCTTGCAAGTATCGGACACTGTCATAGAGTTCATTCATTGTGGTAGGACGGTGCATGATCAATACATTTCTTAGAGCAGGTGTAGTGTTGCCAATAAGCATTTTCACTTGTTCCCCTTCAAAAATTACATCTGTCAGTTTCTCTGCCATTCCCCTCCAGCGATCAACAAACTTTATGAAGTCCTCCTCTGGCTTCATCTTTTCAGCAATCAAGTCTATAATGGAGCATGCTGGTGCCACCCGGTCTCTGTATCTTTGCAAGAATTTGGTCTTCACAATATCGAAGTCTCCTGCCTCAAAGGAGTCGAGTGAGTAGAACCATTCCAATGCAGACGCTTCTAGTGATCGACGGAACAAGAAGGCAAGAACCCTATGATCATCTTTCCAGAATGAGGATTCATAGAGAAAATCTTTAAGGTGGAGAAAAGGGTTGCCAGTATCATTGTAGCGGCGATAAACTGGTAGCTCAGAAGGTGGCAGGTGTAGGACTGGCAGAGAAGGAATGGAAATCTCAGGAACTGACTTGGAGTCCAGGCGACATCTCAGCTCTTCATAACGTTCATTCATCTGGGTGAGCTGATCCATGATTGCCCTGGTGAGAGCAGGTTCTTGGTTTACTGGTGGGGGTATGTGGTTAGAGACATGGTTTTGAAATTGAGGAGCATGACTTGGCAAATTCACTGAAGATTGTCCCATGACTTGATGGGTCAAGGGAGCAACATGGTTTAAATAAGATGGCTGAACAAATGAGGGTTGGACCACAGACGGTTGAACAATAGATGGTTGTGCTAATGATGGTTGAATCACAGATCGTTGAACAACAGGAGGTTGAACCAAGGGTGATTGAATAAGTGGTGGTTGAACTAGAGAATGAGGAGATAAGGCAACTTGGTTAACTTCAGCTTGATCTGAGGCCATTTTTCCCTTCACCATGGATTGTATGCGGGCATAGGTTTCTGGGTCAGTATAGAGAGACAACTCCCTAAAGAGTTGTTCAACATCACGAGGAGCAGATGGTTGAGGGACCTCATGCGCTTCTGACTCAAACAATGGATTAACACGACCATCTGATGGATTTGGTTGATGACCCATCTCATGTTCTCGATGTTCAGCTTGTTCCGCCATTCCAACATGTCTTCCAGACCTTAATTGCATTGAACTTCAAGGAGAAAACAAATAAGTTGACAAAGTAAATAAAGAACTTTTTTTTTTAGTATTTTGCAAAAAGTTAGAGGTTTGAATTTTTGTTTGACAAGCAAGTGATGCAAAGACTTGAAAGCAAAATTACGCAATGATTTTGATTAAACCTTAGGTTTATGGATTTGTTAAGAATTGTTCTCTCAACAAATGGGTTAGGATCCTAACTCCAATCTCCAATGACCTAGGTTTCACACAATCTCACCACGTGTAGGTAACATAGGATGCTTCGGGTTTTGGGGAGTGGTACAACCAACCCGATCGTGAAGAGGAATACTCCACGTATGAGGAATTACGAAGGCCTTGATGAAAGCCAACCAAGTCAACTAGGAAAGAATATCCCAGAAGAGAGGTCAGAATCCACCAAGAGGGTGTTTTGGATGGGAGGGATAAATGGGAGAGTGAGCTCCCGCCTCAAAAAAGTGTAAAAGAAGGACGTAGAGAGAAGGAGCAGAGAATGCAATCAAGTAATAAAACAAGTAACAAAACATGAACTTAAATAAACAAGCAATCAACACCAGACAAGCAATTAGAAACTAGAGAAGCAACTAGAAACTAGAATCTAGACTTGTTTCTTATGTGAGCCAAATGGAGATAGTGAAAAGTGATGGAAAGAAGAGGGTTCAGATCTAATAGCCAAGCAAAAGGGTGGTCCACGTGGGGACCGATGTGGGAACTGGGGTAAAAGGTAAAGGTGGTTCACGTGGGAACCGGTTTTGGGTAAAAAGGGGTGGTTCACGTGGGAACCGGTTTGAATGATCAAAAGAGGGCCACGTGGGGCCAATTAAAGGTGAACAAAGATCTGATCCAAGTGGGGATAGATCTGAAGGAAAGTGGTTTGGTTCACGTGGGAACCGAAGTAAAGAAAGAGATTGGTTCACGTGGGAACCGGTTTAAAAGGAAAAGGGTGGTTCACGTGGGAACCAGTTTAAATAAAATGCAGAAATTAAATGGCATACTTGGCACTTCAGATCTGATGAAAGATGGGTGAAATCAGAAATTTTGAGATGGCATGAAGTTTAAGAGAGGTGGAAAGAAGGAAAGGCTCACGTGGGAACCGGTCTAGAACTAGAACTAGTTGCAAACAAAACACTAAGCACACACGGTTGAAGACATTGCTTGTCCCACCGTGGTCGCCACAAAAGCTGTCGACTCTGAAAATTTGACGGGGTCCTCTTCTTTTTAGGGAAGTCCGTGAACCCAGATCGTCACCTCAAGAGGGGATGAGAAAAGAAAGGAATAAAGCACGGAAAGCAACTCTCACCTCGATCCCACACTCACATTGATCCCCGAACTTTCATCCCTTGGCGTCACTCAATCACCAAAGAGACGGTTCGGGTCATGTGGGAGGAGAGTGATAAGAAATAAATTAAAACATGTGGTCGCCTGGAACCATGGGTTCCGATTTATAGAATTAAAATGACTGTGTGTACCTTAGCGTGAAGAATGTGAGTTAAAGCTTCTCCTTCTTCGGCCGGCCGATTAAGAAGAGTCCTCAACGTGTGGGTGCTTGATATTCTGAGCATTAAACAAATAAACAAGTGAAATAGACAATTACAACTAGACAAAGTGGAGTATATGTAAAGAGAATAACATGAAACACACAATTGACTAGAAACTGACCGGATTCGGGTTATCTCTAACCCCCTTTTTTTATTTTAGGAATAACAGAATAAAAGTAATGCAAAAAAATGTAAAAAAATGATAGGAGGATGGAGAATCACGAAATAAAGAGATAGGGAAAAGAACTGAAAGATTCTGAGTTGAATAGAGGAAGATATAGCCAAATCTGTGTTGTCGAAAAAGCCGAGCAGCAGTCCAGGATCTGCCAGGCGCGACCTTGCTTCTGTGCTCGTCATGACCAGACCAACCTCTGAATCAAGTGCCGTCGATTGCAAACTGAAGAAGAATTGGAGAGGAATAACTTTGATGAAGAGAGCTCGGGCAGCAGATGTCCACACACTGCTGTAGAGGCCGAGGAAGAGAGACTTGGCAGATCACCTGCAGAACAGCCTTCCTCTCTCTTGAACCGACTTTTCTCTCTCTAAAAACTTGAAATTCTCTCTCTAAAAATCAAAAAATCAATGCAGGAGGGAGTTTGGACGTCTTGAGATGCCTGGCGGGTTGTGCTCATGCCTTTGGAATGACCGGAATCGGATTTAATTTATAGGAGAACAGAAGGCGCGATCTATACTAAAAAATAGGGGGCCTTGCGCCCCACCCTTGGGCGCATGCGCCCTGGTGCTGGGCGCGTACGCCCCACTGAGGGGCGCATGTGCCCCCCAATGAGGGCGCATGGGCACATATCCCAAGAAAACAGGTCTTATCCGATCGGCGGTTCAGTGGTAGAGTCCGGGTGAAAAACTGGGTCCCTCATGCCTCAAAGGTGGGGCGCATGTGCCCTCAAGTGAGGGCACAAGGTCACGTGCCTCACTGGTAGGGCGCATGGCCACGTGCCCTGGGTCCCGGGCGCATGTGACCAGGAACCCGGGCGCATGGGACTGGTTTCGCGCGTCCTTCTTCCGGAAGCCTTTGCGAACACTCCCGAACTCGGAATTCGACGCCATTTGTTGCGTTAGAAAGATAACAGGCCGAAGAAGCTTTCTATAGCATCGGATCAGCCATCACACCCTCCAAAACTTCAGAATTTTATCCGGAAGTTATGGCAGTGAACAGAAAATCCGATACAGGTCAAAATGACTCCGACGGCAAACCGGAAAGGCACGGTATGCAACAAAACTTGTTCGGGGTGTGAATATGACCATAACCTTCAATACATGATCATTAGGCATTGGTCATTCAGCCAGCTTCCGTGTTTACACGATTTACGTGTGGCTTTCGCTCGGAAATTACGGCTTTTCGCGGAAAACTTCGGAAAACATCCGATTTCGTTCAGCGAAGCTCCAAATCAACTTTTAAAAGACCCGGCATCATTATAAGGTCAATCGCACATGTTACCCTATAAAACATGAGTTTTATGCTCCGAATTAGGCGAATTTGGCGTGTCTACAATACCCCATAGATCGAAGAATTACCTCAAATACCAGCATTTTCTCCAGAAAAAAAATGAATACTTTAAAAAAAATAAAAATATTGAAAATTTTAAAAAAAATTAAAAAATAGAATATTTTAAAAAATCCAAAAAAATTGGAACCTTTAAGAAATCAAATATTTTTAAAAATAAAAAAAAATGAATATTTTTATGAAAACCTAAAAAAGGCATCATTTAATTTAGCTTAACCTTGATTATTGCCTTAGTTGCATCCATGTTTTTTTCTGTCATACATATTTCTATTTCTGCATTGCATATCCAATTTTAATTATCTTGTTGAGAAGGCTCTTCCCTTTGACTTAACTCAAAGTTGGACGTAATAGGTAAAGGGATGAGTCATTGTGAAGATCTACTCCCCTTTTATAAAGTGTTTCAGGAACTTTGGAGTAAGAGGGGAAGATTCTCACCATGGCTGGTAAGTTCTCTCAACCCTTACCACTATTTATTTTAGTCATTTATTTTATTCTACCTTGTTAAGAAGGCTCTTCCCTTCGAGTTAAAGTCAAGTAAAATGAAAAATAGGCAAAGGGATGAGATATGGATAGAATTGATCCTTTTGCTAAGTGTTTCTTGGCACCAGATAGAAATGGTGATGGATTCTTGCCACACAGGTAAGGCTTCTTACACATCTCTATGTTTGTTTATGCTATTCTTTTTACGTTTTCTCAATGTTAAGAAGGCTATGCCCTTTGACAAAAGGCAAAGGGCCAAGCCACCAAGTCGTACAAATCAAAAAATGTCAAAGTAATGTTTCAGATAAAAGCAAGACAAATAGATACAAACATTGATTCAATCATAAATGTGATACAAGTCAAGTGCTAGATACAAAAGATGCAAGGCATACAGATTGGATGCCTACTCATCTCTTTGCTCAGGAGAAGAAACTAAGTAATCAGCTACACTTGAAGTCTACCTCCTCTCCGGAATTGCTCTGTCCTGTACTGTGTCAGACTGGGGTGCGAGCTGTTCTGACGTGTACGGATACCACTCTAATGGGTGCCACTATGATGAGTGCCACTCTGGGCAGTCCAGCTCTGGGAAGGCTAAGGAGCCATCTTACGGTGGAAACACAACTTTGCCAAAGCAAAAATAAGGTCAATCAACATTTGGTACTACCTCTACTCCATGGAATGAATCGTGGCATCTTGCTAGCGGAGGGAAACTGTGTGTTGGCTCTCCACCACATGAAGTGCCTAAAAGTGGCGGCAGTCCCGCGTTAGTAGCTCTGCCACGAAGTCAACCCGAAGCTAAGCCATCGCAAGAGTAGACACATGAGTCTGTAGCTCTGCCTCCATGGCCTAGATCCTAGAAGAAGACTCTGGAGAAGAAGTGGCAGCTGATCGCTCCAATTTAGCCACTTACAAGAAAGATGTAAAGCTTAGATATTTAAAGAACAACTGTAATAGAAATTGTTAGAAAGTTACCGTGATCTCCATCTCCGCTAGAGTTTGCTTGGTAGCAGCTAGCTCATCTCATAAGGCCCTCACCTCCTCAGAGAAAGAAACACCCTCTAAGGGGGCTTTACTCTGTAAGCGAAGGAAGAAAAAGCAAGTCAGGATATGTGGCAGAACAATCGATGTATGCAAAGAACACAAGTAAAATGCATACCTCTGCATCTAAGGCTGCCTGGAGGGAGGCTATCTGCTCCTCCAAATCTTAAATCAGTGCTCGATACTAGGAAAGCACGACACGGTAGTCCTGAAAGAAAATTTTATGAGATATGACAACATAGCTTGATAACAAATAGATAGTGAAAAAGCTAACATGGCCAGTGAAGTGAAAGAGATGGCCGTAAGTTGTGCCATACTGGCGAAGAAACTCCATGTCGTCTATGGTCATTGAGAACACCATGGTACCCTCTGCCTCCCAATCCTCTAGAGCAGACTGGTATGTGGCAGCCTAGTTTACAATCAAGTCCCAAGTACCATTGCTGTGTCTGGAAGGTGGAGGGGGGCACCACTCATGATTCTGAAAAGTTTATTTTATGCCTGAAATGCCCCTGTGATCCTTTTGCCTATAAAAAGGGACCCCTAACCACTTTTTCAAAGGTTGGAAGTGTAGACACGCCAAATTGGCTTGATTCGGAGCACTAGACTCTTATTCCATAGGCAATATCTTTTATCCGACCGTTATCTGATCTGGATTACCTCGTGGACATAAGCTAAGGACATTGGTGGAGCCCCTTGTGAGTTGAGAATGGACCGAAGATTTCCGGAATATTGCCGTAACCTTCAAGCGAGAGCCGCACGTGAACTGTAAAAACACGAAGCCGGCTCGATGACAGACCTTGAATGGTCCATAATTGAAGGTCTCGGGAGTCCCGCATGTGTTCCGTAACATTCAGGGTTTCCGAGAAGTCATTTCGGTAGGCGTCGGTCAATGACGGCTTTCGTTACGGCTTTTTCGATCTGTGCTGACACGGCTATGCCGGACCACATGTTAGGCCTTTCCGGTCATCACCGGGTCTTTTCAGGTCATCCGGGTCGATTCTAGCCGTATATTTTATCAACCGGGGCTATAAGGCCGGTTCGGTCAATTTTAGGGTTTCGCGGCTGTTACGGCTTTCGATTCACGTTTACCGGGTTAATCTCAGTTTTTTCGATGACTTCGGATTGTCCGATCGTACCGGACTTGTTCGGTCATCATTTCAAGTCATCCCGAGTTGACCCGAGATTTCTCGACCGGAACCGTGCTCTTTCGGATCTTCGCTACAGGTTTCGGCTTTCCGCGAGAGGGTAAACCGGTAGAAAGCCCCGTACGAACATATCGGGAGTCATGCGGCTGGTTTACTGACTTAAGGAGGTGCGGTTGAAGGCCCTCTTTCCAACGCGACAAACGGGAGCCGAATCGGACATCCGGTTTGCAAGATACGGCTCGCGGAACACGCGCGCAGGAGAGAGAGTGTACCGCGCCCCCGCTCCGCTTGAAAGGGGAGGGCGCGCCCTGCGCGCCCTCAAACTGGGGGCGCGCCCTGCGCGCCCCCGGTTCCTTTGAAAGGTGGGGGCGCGGTCAGTTGCTTTAAATCGGAAATTACCCCGATTAGCACTTCTAAACTGGGTTTTTGGAAGGTTTCCGGGCGAGGATTTTCACTTATTTGTACCGCGCCCCCGGTTCGGGGGCGCGTTACGTATGTCAAGTTGATTTTTAGCAATTTCCAGAAGTTTCCGTCGATTTTTAGCAGTGAGACGCCGAACGCGCCCCCGCCCCCTTTGAAACAGGGGGGCGCGCAGACCGCGCCCCCGAAATGGGGGCGCGCTCTGCGCGCCCTTGGTTTGAGGGCGCGCCCTGCGCGCCCTCGTCTCCTTTGAAACGCGGGGGCGCGGTACACCCAGTTTCTAAATTTTGCACCGGCTCTCTTCCCCTATAAATTGAGGGCCATTCTCAACGAACCAAGGTTGAACCCCCGGTGCCTAGCTCGTCCCAAGGTCGTCCCAGCTCTTCTCCAAAGCCGTCCCGACGTCCAAAGGCGATCCGAAGTCAAGAAACCGATCCCGAGGTGAAGGAGAAGGCTCGATCCGGGTGTTCTTCATCAACCATCTTCATCGACTTCTGGAGAAAATCCGAGGCTTCTGCTGCAAAAGTCTTCAACATACAAATTGTTCCTCTCTTCGTCCTCTTTCGTCCCCAACTGACGGCACTCCATTCCGACTTGCCGTTTGTTCGTGGCAGTTGCTACACTGAGGGCGCGCATCCAGGTTCTGATTTTGATATCCGCTCCCTTTCAGAATTTTTACTGACTTATACAGGAGGATTTCGGAGAAGTCATCAACATAGGAACTCTTTCCCTCTGAGTCCTCCGTCCACTCAAACAAACGGAACTCGATTCTGACATCGGGGTCGTCCGTAGCATCCTCTGCACCGAAGTCGCGCCAGAAGGGTGCAAAGCTACCCGAACCGGCCTTTTCTCAACCAACTCGGCTTCAACTCAAGCCGATCCATTCTATAAGCCTTCTCAACTCCATTAAATCTGTTTATTCATTGTTTTAAAGCATATTTTAGTTTATTTACATCATTTTTACCTAATCAAAAATACAAAAAAAGGGGTTAGGACTCACCCCAATCCGGTGAGTTCGATTCCAATTGCTTCTCTCTCATATTCTCTCTACGGTTACTACACTTCACAAGTCTAACCAAATTCTTCACTTGGTTTATTGTTCTAGTTGCACGGAGTTGATCAAGCTAGCATTGGATTGGAGACTCTTCTTCATCGGCCGGCCGAAGAAGAAGAAGGTTGAACTCACATCCCTTTCTCCCACGCTAAGGTACACACGGTCAACTTCTTTCTATTTCCATTACATAAAGCGGAGCCCGCGGCTCCTGGCGACCACACTTTATTTTTATTCATGTTCTAAATTCATATCCTCCTCACTCTCCTCCCACATGACCCGAACCATCTCCGGTGCTCGAGCGACGCCGTGAGATGAAAGTTTGGGGATCAATGTGAGTGTGGGACCGAGGTGAGGGATCTTTACCGCTTTCCGAGTGTTTTCGATTCACTCTCCTTTTTTACCCAATTCTATCTTTCACCTTCTTACGTTGAGGTGCCGATCCGGAACCCGTTTTCGGAGTCGACAGCTTTTTGGCGACCACGGTGGGACAACCAATGTCTTCAACCGTGCTAGCTTGATTGATCCGTGCAACTAGTTTTCTTCCGACTTGGTTCCCGCGTGAACCGGCTTGTCCTTTACCTTTTCCATGATCATTTACCTTTAAAAAAACTTGCTGATTACTCTTCCTTTAAGATTGTCCCCCATGTGGACTTGATTTCTTGTCTTTAATTTCAGCCCGGTTCCCGCGTGAACCACTTTTTCTTATAAACCGGTTCCCGCGTGAACCACCTTTCTTTTCCAACTCGGTTCCCGCGTGAACCAACTTACTTTCAGATCGGTCCCCGCGTGGACCACCCATTTGCAGCACCTTTAGATTGGCCCCACGTGGCTCTCTTTTCATTTTGTCAACTCTTACACCGGTTCCCGCGTGAACCACCCCTTTTCCTTCAAAAACCGGTTCCCGCGTGAACCACCTTTCTTTTCCAACTCGGTTCCCGCGTGAACCAACTTACCTTCAGATCGGTCCCCGCGTAGACCACCCCTTTGCACCAATTAGATTGGCCCCACGTGGCCCTCATTTCCTTTTTCCAATCAAACAAACCGGTTCCCGCGTGAACCACCCATTTTCCCTTCAAAAACCGGTTCCCGCGTGAACCACCTACTTTTCCAAAACTCGGCTCCCGCGTGAGCCACTTTATTTTCAATTCGGTCCTCGGAGTGGACCATCCTTTTACCTTTACTTCAGATTTGTCCTCACTTGAACACTCCAACACAAGCCGGTTCCCGCGCGAACCACCTTTTAGTTGTTAGTTTCTAGTTACTTGTTTACTCTATCATTGCTTGTCTTGCTTGCATTCACTTGATTGATTTATTTAATAGCTTTCATTCATGTTTGCATATTGATTGCTTCTTCTCCTTCTACCCTCTATTTTTCATTTTTTTGCATTAGCTTTGCATTGGGTACCGGACTTGTTCCGATCCGTAGGGCATTCGAGGCGGGGGCTCTCTCTCCCAACACACCCTCACCCTCCAAACACCTTCTTGGTGGAATCTTACCTCTCTTCTGGGATATTCCTTCCTAGTTGATTTGGTGGTTTCCATCAAGACCTCCGTAAGTCCCCATCCGTGGAGTATTCCTCTCCGCACGATTGGGCCGGTTGTACCACTCTCCCAAAACCCAAAGAACCCAAGTACCTACTCGTGGTGATTGAGTGATAACCTTAGGTCTTGAAGATTGAAGCAATAGGAATCATACCTACTTGAGTGAACAATTGCTAACAATCTATCTAATCTAAGGTTTTAACCCAAAAATTATTGAGTAGTCATTTTAAAACTTTGTTTGCATAACTTGCTTGCTCATAACAATTGAAAACAACCAAAAAATTCTCTCCTTTCAAAACACCTAAAACAAAAACAAAAAAAATCCCTTTAAATTTTGTGTTCAACTTGCTTGCCAAACAACCAAATTGAAACCAAATCAAATCAAACAAACAACCATAATCAAACAAAAAACTCTATTTGCATTTACACCCTTCATTTGCTTTCTTTCAACCATTTTGTAAGGAAATTTGACAGATGCCCACTCTAAGGTCCGGAAGACACATCGGGATGTCGGACTACTGCGGCCAAGAAGAGGAGTACGAGACGGGCCACTACGAGCTGCAACAACCTATGGCTCAACCAGAGGGCCATGTCAACGCCGTCAGGGAGCCAGAAATTCAAAATCCTACTCATCAACCCACTTCACTTAGCGTGGAGCAACTCCTCCAGGGTCTATCTCTTCATCTAGACCCCGAATCTTTTTCGCTTGTGCAATCCTTGACTAAGGGCAAGATGCCCGCCACTCAAGATCCGGTCGAGGGAAATCAAGCCCCCTCACCACCTCAGTCAGCAGTCAGGCCCCAAATCATCTCTTCTCGGGGCGACCCCCGCCGTGTCTCCACTCACCCTATTATGGGGCATTCACATAACTCGTTCCAATTCCTGTTTCCAACCTACCTCCTCCAACCCAACACTTTGCTCCCGTGGCTCAGGAATCCAGCCTCACCCAGGCATTAATGAACAAACTCAACCAGATGGATGAGCGTTTCGAAGAGATGAGGCACCGCCTCGATTCTAAAGCCGTCCATGAAATCTCCGTCCCATCTTTCCCAGTTCTACACCTTCCTCCTTCAGAGATACCCGGTCTTCCAACGTTACAACGGGACCGGTAATCCTTTCAACCATACGAAAAGCTTTCTCTATGACTCCGCATTACGGAAAAATGACCGCAAAGCCCTTGCCTTCCTATTCCGTCGGTCATTAGATGGATCCGCCCTTGACCGGTTCTATTCTCTTGATTCCATTGAGGCGGCGGATTTCGACATTGTCAAGACGAAGTTTCTACGAGGTACGGGGATAGGGTGGGGCCACCTGCTCGATAACCGACTTAATTGCCGAAAAGATGAGGCCGGATGAGGACTTTGCCGTATTTGCTGATCGGTGGAGGGGAATGGCCGAGAGGCTTGTGGATACCATCTCGTAGGGGAGCGGTGAGGATGCTCATTGGGAACACCACGCCCAACCTTCGCAACCTCCTGATCATGCACCGTCCAACAACCATGAGTGAGTTGTGTGATAGCGCCCGCTACCTCCAAGCCCACTTTAAGGATGCATCCATGATCAACCCGTTCGACACCAAGCCCCGTAATACTAGAAAGCCTACACTGTAGGACCCACCACCGAAAGGGTAGTGAATACTGAGAGCATCAATGCCCTGGGTAAGCAGGGTGGGTATCGTCAAAGTCAATACCGTAACCCACCTCCCAATCAACAATACCGCCCAGCCCTTCAACCAGCTCCTCAGCCACAGCAACAACTTGCATACAACCGAGCACCACCACAAAGAACCCACCTACAACCGAGCGCCCCCAAAGGCAACCAAATGCCTACAACCGAGCGCCCACCACCAAATGCCTACAACCAAGTGCCTCAACAACAACATATCTACAACCGACCCCAACCACAACAACAAGCCTACAACCAAGTGCCACCACCAGCCAACCGACTTAGGAGGGGGGGACCCAAGAGAGAGTATTACCCTCAACTGCCATTCCCCCTCACCGATATTTTCAATGCATTGATGGCTGAACAGCAGCTAGAGCTTCCAAAGGAGAGAGAAGGATGGCCAGCAAATGTTGACATGACAAAATACTGCGCTTACCATCGGTATCCTGGGCACACGGTGGATGTCTGTTTCCAGTTTAAAGACTACATCCATGACCTTAATGATCAAGGGAACATTGACTGGGCACAGATGGGGGAGTCTATTCAAGCAATGAAGGCACGTCAGAATCAACCACGGCGACAACAAGCACAACAGCAGCCCGGCCTGGGCATAGTCCAAGATCCACTACCGGTACATGCACCCGTACAAGCACCGGCACCAGCACCACCGAACCAACGACTCGGCCTCGTCCACTCTGCCATCGAGGAGTCAACCCACCATTCCCAGGGTTGGCAGGTCGAGGATCAAATCACCTCCATGCCCGCCATACCAACCCCACCTACAAACCGCACCATACTCTCCATACCGAGAGCTGCCCCCACCCACAAACTATCCAAACACCACTACCCTCACCAACCATTAACCCTCCACGACGTTTAATCATTAGACCTCCACCAGCCTCCCAACCAGCACCCCAACCTAACCCACCAACCACCATTAATCCTCCACGGCGTCTAATCATTAGACCGCCACCAACACCAGTACATCACCTAACACCGATCACTACCACCCCACGACCCCTCATCATTAGACCATCACCACCAACACCCCAACCATCACCCAACATACCGGCCTCCACCAATCCACGACCCCTCATCATCCGATCCTCACCACCCCTACCTACCATGGGCTCCTCAACCTACCAACCAACCCTACCATCACCATCATCACCACTTTCCCCTACCACGCTGGCGCCGGTACTTCGTAGCGGGAGGATGTTCCAAAGGGTCTTCCCCCAGGTCGGGATACAACCACGAACGAGCGAGAAGAGGAGGTGGTAGAAGAACCGTTGCCCGGCACGGTATATGACCTATTGAAGCACTTGGACAAAATGCCGGCACGGATTTCAATTCTGGAACTTATAAAGAGGTCAAAGAACCATCAGGACATCCTACAACAATATTTGCAGCGGGTCATGGTCAATGAGGACCTCCCGCCTGAGAAGATCATTGCTGTCCTGACCCCGAGGAGTGAACACCGGCACTCACGTTTACACGGAGGAGTTGGCACGGCCGAGAGATCGAAAGTACGCCTTGCGCGTTGCGGTAGTCATCCGAGGCGTGGAGATCAAGTCCCGCTTGATTGACACCGGAGCATCCATAAATGTCATGCCGCCAGAAACATTGCAACTTTGCGGCATCTCCGATGAAGAAATCGAGCCTTCTGCCATCACGGTGACCGCATATGACAACTCCCGGAAGCCGGCACGAGGGGTGGTTACATTGAAAGTAGGGCTCGGGCCGTGTGCTGTCACCGCCAAGTTTCACGTTCTAGAACTGGACCCTACATTCAAAGCTATTTTGGGACGCCCGTACCTTGAGGCCATAGGAGCTGTTGCCTCCACTAATCATCAGTGTCTGAAGTTCCCATACAAGGGTTAGGTGATCAAAGTAACCAACATCCCCATTCTGAATGACGTGGATGACCCCTCTTCTGCACTACCAATATCAAAATCTGTCCAGCCGGTGGTTTCAACTACAGAGCTACCCGAGGTCATGGTATTGACGACGCCTCCAGATTCAGGTGCGTTGCGGATGATGAAAGGGATGGGCTTTGAGCCGGGAAGGGGGTAGGGAAAGGAGCTGCAGGGGGTTGTACACCCCATTGAAGCCGTACGAAGACCAAAGAGACACGGGCTTGGCTATGAGCCCAGTTTCACTCCGCGGATGGTCTACCGGCCAAAAAATGCCATGGGACTCCAAAAATTCTTTATTAAAGGGGAGACCATGATGATGGCCGGGGACAAAGAAGAAGAACCAGTCAAGGTTGTTCATAGAGGAGGAAGAACCAGTCAAGGGCAAGTCCATCTCTAAACAACTTGTCCACTCGAACCCACCTCCAAACAACATCCCGCGTGAACCGTATCCTACGGTCACGTATTTCAAAATCCTCACTCTATCCCTCTTGGATTCACTTGATGGGCTATCTAGCCCAATTCCCACTTATGGGCCAAAATGGCCACCTGAACTGATCAATGGGCCTGAGAGCCCATTCAATGCTTCTTACTCCACTGGGCTTCTATGCCCATCCAACAAACTTGGGCCCGCGTGCCCACCCGGTCCGGGCCCACGTGCCCTTTAGATTTATTTTCTTGCTTTGGGCCCGCGTGCCCACCATTTGGGCCCACGTGCCCCTTAGATCTTTTCACTAGCTTTGGGCCTATCTGCCCATTTCTTGTCGTCATCGGGCCCGCGAGCCCATTTTTCTTCCATTTACTTAAGCTTTCTTTTTCTGCTCGAGCCCCATCGGCTCATTCTCTTTTTGTTATTGAAAATACCCAAAATACCCAAAAAAAAAACGTCTTCTCGCAAACTCAGTTTTCCATCGAGGAGACGTCGCTACTTGTCTCGGAGGGTGCTCCCAACCAGGGACCCCTCCTCTCCAACTCACTGATCGATCTGTTCGACCCTTCACCCATTGTTAATACCACCTTTTCAATTCCCTCTTCTTTAGGACTACTTACGGTAGCAAAGAACAAAATTCGAGGTAAACGTGTGCCGAGAGATATCTCCAACAAATAGCTCAAAAATGCAAGGAATGTGCAAGGTCGCCAAGTTTTTTGGAAAATGCTATCCAGCTTAATTAAATCCAATATGAGGATGAATTCAACGTAGATCATACACTGGGAGTTTACGAGGTCTTATCAGAAAAAGATCCTGATTTCGAGGATGGAATTGAGGACTTGGCTGATGCGTATACATCTGGATTTAAAAGATTTGAAGAACCATTAGCCACGGTGGATGAACTGACAAAAGAATTGAATCTCGGAACACCGGAAGATCCCAAGACAGTCCTCCTAAGTGCAAACCTCACTCCCACTGAGGAACAGAGTTTGATTAAGATTTTGGAAGAATATAAGGACACGTTCGCATGGACATACGAAGACATGCCGGGGTTAGACAACTCGTTAGTTGAACATCGTCTAACTTTGAAACCTGGAGTTACCCCGGTCAAGCAAAAATTAAGGACATTCCACCCTGATGTCGCACTTAAGATGAAAGAACCGGTCGACAAGTTACATCAAGCAAGATTCATTAAGGTCGTCCTTTATCCGCAATGGGTGGCAAACATAGTCCCTGTCATGAAGAAGGATGGCCGAGTTCGGATCTGTATAGACTTCAGAGACTTGAACCGAGCGTGTCCTAAAGATGACTTTCCTCTACCTCATATTGACGTCTTGGTTGATAACAACTGCTGGATTCGAGATGTTGTCGTTCATGGATGGCTATTGTGGATATAATCAAATCCGGTTGGCCGAAGAGGACCAGGAGAAGACCTCGTTCACCACACCTTGGGGAACCTCCTGCTATGTCGTCATGCCCTTTGGACTGAAGAATGCTGGTGCTACCTATCAGAGGGCAATGATGGCTATCTTCCATGACATGATGCATACCCTTGTAGAGGTGTACGTGGACGACCTGGTCGTTAAGTCCAAAAGCCGAGAAGATCACCCGGAAGTGTTAAGAAAGGTCTTGCAAAGGGCTAGGGAATATAAATTAAAGATGAACCCAAAGAAATGCACGTTTGGAGTATCCTCAGGAAAACTGTTAGGGTTCATAGTGAGCAAAAGGGGCATAGAGATCGACCCAAACAAGGCCAAGGCAATCATTGGTATGCCTCCCCCGAGAAATATGAAAGAACTTCGAGGATTAATCGGGAGGCTACGGTTGTCCGCCGGTTCATCTCACAACACTCCCAAAGGTGTAAACCTTTCTATGAGTTGACCAAGGCGGGGGCCGAGTTCAAATGGGATTCGAAGTGCCGGGATGCATTCGATGGTTTGAAAAGATACCCGGCTAGTCCCCCCGTGCTTAGACCACCGGTCCACGGCAAGCCCTTAGTTTTATATATCTCGTCTTTGGAGAATTCTCTTGGGCCAGTCCTTGCACAAGTTGATGAAGAAGGGAAAGAGAGGGCAACTTACTATTTGTCAAAGATCTTTGATCCATGCGAGCAGAAGTAGACTGTAGTGGAGAAGACCCGTGCCGCACTAGTCCGGGTAGTTCGAAGCTTAAACACTATTTCTTAGCTCATGAGGTCAACCTTATTGCCCGCATCAATCCCATTAAATTCCTTCTGGAGAAAAATGTTCTAACTGATTGGTTAGGTCGTTGGCAGAGCTTCCTTTCTCAGTTTGATATCACCTATGTCCCCCAGAAGGCGATTAAGGGCTATGCCATTGCCGAACATCTAGCCCATCACCCTATACCCCTCTTTGACCCGGTCCAATCGGAGCTCCCGGATGACGAACTAATGTTGATCCGATCTTCCCACCTTTGGACATTATATTTTGACGGGGCTCGAATTCACACGGTAAGGGAATAGGAATCGTCCTTCTATCACCCGAGGGTGTCACCATTCCACAGGCATTTCGGCTTGACTTCCCGGCAACCAACAATATAGGCGAATATGAAGCCTTACTGGCCGGGCTGGAGGCCGCTCATTTCTATGGTGCCACGGAATTGAGGGTGATAGGTGATAGCCAACTAATCCTTCGCCAAGTCCTAACCAAATACCGAACTTCTCATCCAAACCTCAAACCTTACCAAGAACTCACCTCTTGCTACATCAAACTCTTTTCCAAACTCACTTTTGTCCATGTTCCTCGAGCTCAGAACATCCTTGCTGATGCCCTAGCCTCCTTAGCTTCATCTCTATCAGTCCCGCTAGGTAGACAGGTGCGGACTATTTATGTCCGTAGAAGGTCGATGCCAGCGATTAAGGATGGGCGATTTCGAAAGTTAAGGAGAGATTTGGCGGGGAAGGAGTATCTAGAGCAGAAAGAGGAAGTTTCTCTAGTCGTGTTGGAAGAGTTAGATGAGGGTGAGAGGCCCTGGTTTGATGAGATCGCGAGGTATTGTCAAGATCAAACATATCCACCTGGATCAAATGCAAAAGAAAAGAAGGCCATCAGGAGAGTATCCCAGAGGTATACCATCCTAGGAGGGGTGCTCTACAAGAGGAGCCTGAGCGGAATCTTATTGAGATGCGTTGATGAAGAAGAGGCAGAATTGGTGCTTAAGGAAGCACATTCCGGGGTCTGTGGGGGCCATGTCAATGCTCAAGCTCTTGCCAAGAAAATCATCAGGCAAGGGTATTATTGGCCAACCCTAGAAGAGGATTGCTCCATCTTTGTCCGGTACTGTCATTCTTGCCAACTTCATGCCGACAAGATCCATTCTCCCGCATCTTCCCTTCATCCGATTCATGCCCCATGGCCCTTCGCCATGTGGGCTTTTGATATCATTGGCCCTCTAAGTGATCTTAACTCTGAAATCCGTTCCAAATCATTCATCCTGACGGCAACAGAGTACTTCACCAAGTGGGCGAAGCGGAAGCGTTCGTGGAGATCAAGGCATCAACACCGTGCTCCTTCATCAAACGCAACATCATCGCCGTGTTCGGGATACCCGGCGACATTATCACCGACAATGGACCGCAATTTCTCTCTCAAGGTCCGCGTGATCTTTGCAACGGTACCGCATTGCATTGCATCATTCATCTCCTTATTACCCGCAAGGCAACGGTCAGCGAAGCCACCAACAAAACTTTGATTAAAATCATCAAGAAAACCCGTAAGTCTAGCAAGTTCGCAGACCGGCCGGATAAGCTTGTAGATGCCCTATGGGCTTATCGTACTTCTGTACGGACCCCCACCGGTCAAACCCCGTATGCTCTTGCATATGGGATGGAAGCGGTGGTCCCGTACGAAGTACTCCTTCCATCACTCCGAGTTCAACTCGATAGGGACATCCCTGTCGATGAGAGACGAGAATCTCTCCTTGCACAACTTGAACTCCTAGATGAAAGAAGGTTGGCTGCCTCCGAGCATGCCCGGACTTATCAGAACCGATTGAAAAGGTTTTATCAAAAGAGGGTGGTAGAGAGGAAGTTCGAAATCGGTGAGATGGTAGTAAAACGTATATTCGTTAAGCCGGGTGGTCCCCGCTCCAAGTTGCAACCTAGCGGGAAGGGCCTTTTGTTATAACTGAAAAATATCCAGGCAATGCATATGAGCTAACCAACGCCGATGGAGAAAAATTGAATCATCCATGGAACGGCGTTTACCTCAAAAAATATTTTCCTTAGAAAAGAAAATGGAGAATTTCTGGTATGATATCAAGTCATCGATCCAAGGGTGTTAGCTAGAAGACAAGGGTAGACATCACCTTGCACACACAACACCTCCCGATCCCAGAATCTAGATAGCCCAACACTCAAGAGAGGCAAGGCAGAACCCTGAAGGCGGAAAGGAAACCTTACCCTATTCTCTTCTATTCGGTCCAAGATAGGTGAAGGGGACTAGAGGAGGATAGTATCGAAAATGCCCGCCGCCTTAGTAGGAGGCCGTCTCATAGGGTGCGGAAGGGTGCCAAAAGATGGGCAATGAACCCCACAGGTTTAAACAAATATGGGCCTGTCTGAATGAGTACCCGAAAGAATAGAAAATGAAGAGAAGGCACAAAAAGATGGGCAATGACCCCGCAGGTCAAAGACTTGTCTAAATACGTGCCACATGTAGAAAAGACCCGAAGAGGCCGAACCCCAACGGGCAATTTGGGCATGAGTAGAGAAACCCTCCTCAATACCCCCAAATCTTATCAAAGACTTCCTCTATTATTCTTCCATCTTAAAACCCCTAGGGTAGGGTAAACTGTCCAAACTCAGGGGGAATCCAAACCGATCAAGAGAAGAGGGCAAGAAAGATTCTGGGTAGGGAACCTTATTCACACGTGGTGCTTATTGCTTGAATCTTGATTAACACTCAAAGATCGATGAATGGTCTCAATACTGGCACATTCTCCACAAAATTCCAAAAAAAAAAAATGAATATTTTCAAAAAATTCAAAAAAATTGAATATTTTTCAAAAAAAAAAAACACATATTCAAAAAAATTGAATATTTTCAAAAATCCAAAAAAAAAAAAAGAAAAAGAAAAAAAGAAAAGAAAGAGAGTTGAATATTTTCTAAAATGCATCATCTAGCTTGGCATAACCTTGATTTTTGCCTTTGCTAGCATTCATGTTTATTTTTATGTCTTGCATGTTTCATTTCTGCATCGCATATTTATCTTGATTAATCACCCCATTAAGAGGGCTCCTCCCTTTGACCTAAGTCAAAGTCGGCCATAATAGGCAAAGGGATGAGTCGTTGTGAAGATCTAATCCTCTTTTATCAAGTGTTTTCAGGGACTTTAAAATAAGAGGAGAAGGTTCTCTCAACGACAGGTAAGTTCTCTTAACCATTTCATTTCGGTCATCTAGTCTATTTTTATACCTTGTTAAGAAGGCTCCTCTCTTTGACCTAAGTCAAGGCAGACAGCAATAGGCAAAGAGATAAGCCATGGTGAAGATTTAATCCCCTTCATTAAGCGTTTCAGGATTCTGAGATCAAGAAGGGAGCAACTCTCGCCATAGCAGGTAAGCACTCGTAACTTTTACCTCGTCTGTCATTTTGTGCATTCTACCTGGTTGATAAGGCTACCCCCTTGACATATAAGCAAGGCAAGACAACAATAGGCAAGGGGGTAAGCCATAGAGCAGATCTAACCCTTCTATTAAGTATTTCAGGAAAGAAACACAAGTCAAGGAGGGTGAGAATCTCGCCAACAGGTATGTCTCTTAACCCTACATCTATTATTTACTTTTATTATTTGCCATCCCTTAGAAGGCTTCACCCCTTGACAAACTTGCAAGGGGCCAAGCCGGAATTTGAAACTGACTATCCTTTCAAGAAATGTCAAGTAGGTCAAACAACATTGAAGCAAGAAGCGCTATGACAAGGAAGAAAAGCAGCTACAACACCAGAAGAAGATTAAGCCTGCTACAGATATCAGTGTCTGATTGCCACTGACTCTAGGAGAATGACCACGTGGAGAAGGCATGGAAACCATACCGCCGCAACCGCCTCGTTCCGGTGATGCTCCAAAGGAGTGGCCAAGACAGGAATTGCTCGCGGAAACAGAAGAACGGACATGGGAAACCCCCATAACTTGCCGACTAGCATATATGTCGCTAGTCGTGTATTATTATCTTATGCATTATTTGTTGAAGACCATGAGCACGGAGAAGACTTGACCCGAGATCCCCTTCATCAAAATCTACGACGGTCGGGTCATCTCTAATGCTCACGGATAAGACAAAGTTGTGCTGTGAGGGACGATAGTTCCCGAATGGGTATCTTGACCTCATAGACGATCTATATCTTCAACTATTTGTTATACAAGTTTTGTTTTATTTTCTTGAGCCCAACATGCATCATGTAGTATTAATTGCATTACTTTTTGTTTTGTCATTGCATACACCATTTCCTAATCTTCACCTTCTCACTCTCTCGATCATTCTAAATCCCACCGTGTCATTCACCATATTCTCTAGTCCCACCAACGTCTCTAATATCCCACCGTGTCTATTAATCCCACAGTGTTCGGTAACCACTTTTTGCCCTCAAATCTTTCAATTCTTTTCACCACAGAGGCCATCGCAACTTCTTTTGCTACTTATCCCACCGTGGCAGCCATTTCGTCCCGTCAAGGGTCTTCAATTTTGATCAGAACTTGCACCGTCATTATCTTCACGGTCTATGTTTAAACATTTGCCTTTCGGAATCTGAGATCATTCCATTCCGAATTGAATCTTGTCTCTTGGAAGACTTAAATGAATCAGAGAGCCCGAATGTGCTCGATTGGTATTCTTTTACTTTTTCAAAACAAATCTCTTTAAATTTTAGCCCGTCACAGTACAGGAACACCGCAAAGATCGGGTTACCGGCTGATGATGAACCTACGAACCCATGTTTCGGGGACTCCCCACCGCGTTGGGGGTTGGCTACTCTTCTCTCGTGCCAATGGCACATCTCTTACCAATCGAACATAGGAAGACTTGATGAAACATGGCGGTTAACCAAGAGACTTGGGGAGATTCGTCTTGCCGAATCTGGTCGTTGAGCGTGTCTATATCTACACCTTGATGCCACCTTTTCAGTCCATCGCCATTTCATTCTACTACATTCCGCTACGATCCATCTCGCTTCGCTACGCTTTCTCTACGTTTCACTTCGCTCCGCTACATGCCATTCCCTTGCAAAGCCGACATCAAGGCGAGGCAAGCTGTAGACACGCCAAATTGGCTTGATTCGGAGCACTAGACTCTTATTCCATAGGCAATATCTTTTATCCGACCGTTATCTGATCTGGATTACCTCTGGTAGAAAGCCCCGTACGAACATATCGGGAGTCATGCGGCTGGTTTACCGACTTAAGGAGGTGCGGTTGAAGGCCCTCTTTCCAACGCGACAAACGGGAGCCGAATCGGACATCCGGTTTGCAAGATACGGCTCGCGGAACACGCGCGCAGGAGAGAGAGTGTACCGCGCCCCCGCTCCGCTTGAAAGGGGAGGGCGCGCCCTGCGCGCCCTCAACCCGAGGGCGCGCCCTGCGCGCCCTCAAACTGGGGGCGCGCCCTGCGCGCCCCCGGTTCCTTTGAAAGGTGGGGGCGCGGTCAGTTGCTTTAAATCGGAAATTACCCCGATTAGCACTTCTAAACTGGGTTTTTGGAAGGTTTCCGGGCGAGGATTTTCACTTATTTGTACCGCGCCCCCGGTTCGGGGGCGCGTTACGTATGTCAAGTTGATTTTTAGCAATTTCCGGAAGTTTCCGTCGATTTTTAGCAGTGAGACGCCGAACGCGCCCCCGCCCCCTTTGAAACAGGGGGGTGCGCAGACCGCGCCCCCGAAATGGCGGCGCGCTCTGCGCGCCCTTGGTTTGAGGGCGCGCCCTGCGCGCCCTCGTCTACTTTGAAACGCGGGGGCGCGGTACACCCAGTTTCTAAATTTTGCACCGGCTCTCTTCCCCTATAAATTGAGGGCCATTCTCAACGAACCAAGGTTAACCCCCGGTGCCTAGCTCGTCCCAAGGTCGTCCCAGCTCTTCTCCAAAGCCGTCCCGACGTCCAAAGGCGATCCGAAGTCAAGAAACCGATCCCGAGGTGAAGGAGAAGGCTCGATCCGGCTGTTCTTCATCAACCATCTTCATCGACTTCTGGAGAAAATCCGAGGCTTCTGCTGCAAAAGTCTTCAACATACAAATTGTTCCTCTCTTCGTCCTCTTTCGTCCCCAACTGACGGCACTCCATTCCGACTTGCCGTTTGTTCGTGGAAGTTGCTACACTGAGGGCGCGCATCCAGGTTCTGATTTTGATATCCGCTCCCTTTCAGAATTTTTACTGACTTATACAGGAGGATTTCGGAGAAGTCATCAACATAGGAACTCTTTCCCTCTGAGTCCTCCGTCTATTCAAACAAACGGAACTCGATTCTGACATCGGGGTCGTCCGTAGCATCCTCTGCACCGAAGTCGCGCCAGAAGGGTGCAAAGCTACCCGAACCGGCCTTTTCTCAACCAACTCGGCTTCAACTCAAGCCGATCCATTCTATAAGCCTTCTCAACTCCATTAACTCTGTTTATTCATTGTTTTAAAGCATATTTTAGTTTATTTACATCATTTTTACCTAATCAAAAATACAAAAAAAAAGGGGTTAGGACTCACCCCAATCCGGTGAGTTCGATTCCAATTGCTTCTCTCTCATATTCTCTCTACAGTTACTACACTTCACAAGTCTAACCAAATTCTTCACTTGGTTTATTGTTCTAGTTGCACAGGTTGATCAAGCTAGCATTGGATTGGAGACTCTTCTTCATCGGCCGGCCGAAGAAGAAGAAGGTTGAACTCACATCCCTTTCTCCCACGCTAAGGTACACACGGTCAACTTCTTTCTATTTCCATTACATAAAGCGGAGCCCGCGGCTCCTGGCGACCACACTTTATTTTTATTCATGTTCTAAATTCATATCCTCCTCACTCTCCTCCCACATGACCCGAACCATCTCCGGTGCTCGAGCGACGCCGTGAGATGAAAGTTTGGGGATCAATGTGAGTGTGGGACCGAGGTGAGGGATCTTTACCGCTTTCCGAGTGTTTTCGATTCACTCTCCTTTTTTACCCAATTCTATCTTTCACCTTCTTACGTTGAGGTGCCGATCCGGAACCCGTTTTCGGAGTCGACAGGAAGAGTGTTAGAAGGGAGAGAATGTCTCAAGCCCCCAAGAGAGAGCCTTAGAGAGTTTCAAGCCTCTTTCATTCCCCAATTCTTATTTCCCAAGAGATTGAGAGCTTCCCACTTCCATCCACCTCCGTAAATCGACGTTCTTCATACCGTTTCTTCATCGGCATCCATTTCAAAGCTTCTCATGCTCCTACATCAAAGGGGGAATCATCATCCACGTCCTAGGAGCTTCCGGGAGTCGTCATCAAGCTTCTAAAGCCGTCTGGTGGGAACCTCGGGAATCGTTTTGATTCTCTGAAATGTGTTTAAAAGATTTTTTTTTAATGTTGAAAATATCGCACCTGAATTTTCTAGTAAAATAGGTGATAGACCATAAAAACTACTAGATAGTTCGGTGATATTAAAAGAGTATAGAACCGAGGTTCGGGTTCTATGAAAATATTTTTTGACTTCTCTTCATCGGATGGTGCGAATATCCGATGTTCATTTACATCAAGCAAACACTCGAACACCCTTGATTAACTGTCATAGCGATCTTGTTTGACGAGAGCGTGCACATCCACAACGTATAAAGAACACAAAGGGCCCCAGCCTTTCAGGCCCGATGAGATGCAAACAAGTTTGATTAGATTTTGTTTGAAGTTGTTTTATGTTTGATTTATGAATTGATTTGGATGTGGTTTGAAATGTTGAATTTAGATTTCCATTTGACTTGGATTTGAATGTTACTTGTTTCGGTTTGTTTTAATTGTTTGGTTTGTTTTACTTCAATTGGTTGAAGTTTAATTTATTTTTGTTTGAACTTGATATTTTAGATGTGTTTATCAATTTTGACTTGTTTAAGTTTAATTGACATGTGTTGAGTCATTTTCATGTGATTTTCTCACGTCGGTTGGTGTTTTCATACCAATTTGGGGGTATTCGGTATGTTTTAAATGTCTTGAAGTTTGGTTTAAATTGATCAAACTTGAACTTCAAATTGTTAATGATCTGAATTTGACATGTTTTAAGATGAATTTCATATACCTTAATGTTTTCTTTATGTGTTCTTTTCAATTGGTTTGATTTGCACTTGTTTAAGCATTTGAATTCAAATAGATTAAATGTATTGAATCAATTTTTCCAGATTGTATTAAATCTGATTTTTGTTGGATGTTAAAGCTTTAATGATCTGTTTTAAGCATGTCTTAAGGTTGGTTTGAATGTATTTTCATATTTAATTAAGTTAACTTCAGATTTGAGTAACTCTTGTTCGGTTTGCATCACATCCGGTCTGTCGGGCTAGTGTCGATGCCCAGTCATATGCAATCAACTCGGCACTTGAAATGTTCATTGAATATTCATGTTCATGCTGGTGTACATCAGATGTGGCAGTTCATATGCCATGTTCAATGCTGTCAATGGTGCAAATGTGTGAATGTCCTTCCCTTGGTATAAAATACCACTTGATTGGGAAAATTTTGGCAGCATGCCGCCTTATTTTCCAATCGGTGTGGAATTTTACCCGTCCTACAAGGCATAGTCATTTGACTTTCCAAGTAGTGGGAAGGGTCCGTCTGCAGTGGGAAGCGTGTCCCATGCCTATGCCCGGGTCAGCGTTCCGGTGCATGCCGGATGAGCCGCCCAATGAAGCGTCCAGTTGTGGACTAACTCCTTATTTAATTTTGGCATTTCGCCTTCAACTTTAGTTAAGTGTGCTTTTTAAATGTCCAAGGCCCAATGGGCAACTTCAAGTCAACAGCTCAATGGGCCAGTCTTCATGCTATGTCGGCCCGGTTGGCCTATCTTGAGCTTCATGGGCCCTGGCGGCCTATTTTGAGCTTCATGACCCAATGGGCCAGATTTGCACCTCCATGGCCTGATTGGCCTGATTTGCACTCCATTTTTGCACCTTGACATCTTGCTGTAGCAGCGGAGTAGGTGAGCCTCAGAGGGGCTGGAATGGGTTGGCTAAGGTGCTGTTTAGGTGGGCTTTTGGTAGGACTGCACAAGGGGCAGGTTTAGGTGTGAACTAGGACTGGTTTAGGAATGCACAAAGGGCATGTTGACATGTAGAAATTAGGGCCACCCGGCTTAACTCTTGGCCCGTCCGGCGGATTCCAAGAGGCCCGGGCTGTCACCCCTCCTTTCACCCATCAAAGAGGATGTTTGGTTTGTTTGGGGGTGCTGTAGGAGCTGTATTGGGTGTGTTGCACATAGGGCAAACTAGGTGACCATCAAAGGGGCCTGACATGAGTGCTCACAACGGGGGCAGAACTTGGGCCAGCAAGGGTGCCTGTTTTGCATGCCATTCGGGGCCTGATTGGGGGAGGCAGGAGGTGCATGTCGAAGTGACCATCAGTGGGGTCAAACCAAGCATGATAGTATAAGGTTTAGAGGCCAACATGGAGGGCCAAAAGGGTGCACAAAGGGGCTGGTTCAGAGGCCTGTTTTTAGGGGCAGCAAGGGGCTGTTTTTGTGATGGCCAAATAGAGGGTACACTTGGGGCATTATGTAGACAAACATGAAGGGAACTCAAAGGGGCTGAATGGGCATTACTCAGAGGGTATGACACCATGGAGAGGGGTATAGAAGAGAAGGGAAAGAGTTTAATTAAAAGGCTACATTGGAACACACTTTTTCAACTTACTAGTTTTTTCTTCTCTCTTGCACTGCAGGTGGTGTTGAAGATGATGGGCTGAAGGTGCCACCAAACCCTTATTCTCTTTATGTTGGATGAGAAAAGGGGGTCTTCTCCTTGCTGATGTTGATGGATGGAGCAAAGGAATGAAGAGAGCTTGCTGCACTTGCTGAAGTTGGCACACCAATCAGGTGGGCTGGTTGCACCTGCTGCTGGCGCGCCTGCTGGAGGGAGGCCTTTTCTCCTTCTTCTTCTTCACTTGGAACACCACAAGGGGGCTGGAGAGGTTGCTAACTTTCTGATGAAGACGTACAAGCAAGGAGAAGTTCTCTTGGTGCAGGGTAGAGGGAGGAGAGGCAGGGCTTCCGCAGGGTGATCAGCTTGTCCAGCACATGGCCAGCTGATGGGGCTTTTATAGGGGCTGAGGGGCGCCATCTCCAGGAGGATATAAGGCTGGAGGTTGTTGAGAGGAGATAAGGATAACTCAAGGGAGGTTGGGGATGATAAGGATAACCCATAGTTGGTTGTTGAGAGGGATAAGGATAAACCATGGGGGTTGTTGAGCTTGTTGAGGTGGTTAAGGGAGATAAGCCAAAGTTGCTAGCTATCCCATCACATGAGGAGTTCGGCCAGCTCCCTAACTTGTAGGGGATTGTGCGCATGGAATATGGGGAGGATTTCAGCCAGCCAAGTGGAGGTAAGAGAGAGAGTGATCCAATCTAGACCATTCATCTAACAGACTCCCGATCCGACGGCTATCATTAATTTCAGCCGAAAATTGATTAAACATAGCCAAATTTAAATCAGAAAAATATGGGACAATCATTGATGAACATTGATCTTATGATCCATCCCAATATGTGGCTGAGATCTCCCAAATTTCCCAGGATCTCTGATTTTACCAATTACTCTGATCGGTGCAATCTCGGCCGTCGATAATGTCGAAAACTGTAATTGAGTGCAATTATCTTCTCCCATTGGCCAAATTTATTTTTCATGCATAAATATTCATGAGATCAAAGTTTTGGGTCATGAAAAATGAAATTTTCAGCCCATGGGTCGATCCAGAGCTAATCGGACCATTATGCCACTGGTGCGAGAACATACGGCTTTCCGTGCGGATTTGCTCTTTCTTGCATATCTCTTCATCCGGGGGTCGGATTTTCGATCCGTTTCGAGCGTTGCCTAGCTCTATCTAACCTTGGAAATGTGGTAAAGTTGGAATTCCATGTTAGAGTCCCAATTTGTCCCAAAGTGTCAGGGGCAAAATGGTCAAATGGTCATTTCGGCCTTCCGATGTCCATTTTTCATGTTTTGGGCACCGTTGCGAAGCTCTTGACCAGGGCTATGTAATGAGCACATTATCTTAGCCATTTGTAACATGTAAAGCCATGCGAAGGCATTTCCAAAACCTGTTTACATCATCTATTCATGAATTTTTCGAATCTGGGTCAGATTTTCTGCACCGGCTTCGGCATTGCTGAAATTTGTATCAAGCAAGCTAAGCGAAAAAGTTTGATGCCAACAAATGCCCCCATGGGCAGTTTCTTGGAGATGGGAGTCGAGAAGGGACTGCCCATGTAAGTTGGCCTCCGATATTTATTCTGCTTTGTCCCTGGCAATTTATCCACTGCTTCTAGTACATGAGCTTTCTTCAGGACTGAGAAGGGCTTGGGCCCTTGTACATGACCAACCTTGGCTTCTTTTTTTGTTTGGTTTCCCATCCTCCATACGATAGACACATTTTATGGTGTCAATTCTTGCATGCTCCCCAACAAGCAAGCTCTCTGAATGAGCTAGTCTTTCATTTTCTTTGTTTTTTGTGTGTGTGTGTGTGTTTTTTTTACTGATCTGACTGTCTCTTGCAAGATTTTCACCCAGACCAGCCCCCTTGATGTTTTGCCTACACGCCTCCAGAGAGGTTTTCATGTAGCGGGGTTACCTGATTTTACCTAGAGTGCCCTTTTAGGTTTTCACTCTAGCCAGGTTTTCTCTCTTCTTTTCTTCTCTCTTTTTTTTCTTTTCTTTTTTTCCTCTTTTCTTCTTTTTTTTTCTTTTCTCTCTTTTTTTTCTTCTTTTTCACTTTCTTTTCTTTGTCTCTCTCTCTCTCTATTGTATAGGGAATTAGGGCTTCCCTCAAGCCATATGCAAATAGAATGAACCAGGTTGAGATTAGTGATAACTCAACACGGTTCAACCAAAGTTGTGAAACCAATCAAGGGGCTTCAAACAAGTGAGTGGAGAAACCAACACAGAGGGGGTTCCTAACAAGGATAAGACCAATCCAAGTGCAGAAGGCAACTTGGCACGAGGGACTAATCAAATAGGTGCAAAACCAACGCAAAGGGGGTTCTGAAGAGGATAAGATCAATCCAAGTGCAGAAGGCTGCTTGGCATGGAGGACCAATACTGAAACCATCTCAAAGGGGGTTTCAAACAAGTTATGACCAATGAAAGTGATAGAAATGTATGCCCTACAATCCAATCATATATGATATGATTCGACATTTCTAGAAATATCTCATTCATTTAATTAGGCAAATGTTCATTATAAGCTCTTATTAGAAGCGAATAACATAATGAAGTCCTTGATCAAATACAATGATGATTAAATCATGATGAGATCATGATAATGAGATTGATCATCTAGAGGTATTTGATCTAAATGTTCCTAGTCATAGGATACTTGAGACGGGACATCAAGGATCCGGATAGACTAGTGTATGTGATGTCTTCTCATGTGATGAGGATGACCGATCTCATTGGTCATTAGTGTGGAGACACTGAGATACACATACGTGTGCTCATTAGTTGAATGAGTTCACCGAACTATCGAATTAGAAACCCCGAATGGTATCTTACCGAATCGTCTATCGGGGTTTTCTATCATCACGGTTGCATGGTTGGACCTTTGACACGAGTCACCAAAGATGCCTTGTTGGGTGGAACTTGTGCTTTGACCATTGACTTATGGATCACAATTTAGATGGTCCTATATAGCGATGGATCGGGTACAAGGAAAATCCGATGGAGGCAATTGAGCGGACAACAAGGGATCGTCCACTCTCGGTAAGTGAGAGTGAATGTCCTATGGGATAGTACTCTAAATCCCTGGCCAGGGTAGATAGGATAATTGGAAAAGGAGTTTTCCAATTGATCCAATTCCGAGTACAGGATCCTATAGAGTCGGTACACTAAGGAGTTGACAGTCGATGCCGTACTCCTTTCCGACTGGGACATTGGATGGATGAGGGTTTATATCCATGTGGTAACTGATGATGGAAAGGCTCAATGGAGATGAGATTATCCCCATAGCCCTTTGGGATCATGGGATGTGGCTTGTACCCTTCATGATCGGTAGGCCGATTAATCTGTAATCGGATAACAGATTTAATTAAAATTAAATAGAATTATTCTATTTTATTTAGGCCTCAACCAAATAGGTTATTGGGCCTAGTGGGTCACACACAAAAGGACTTATCCACAAGTACAAGGGCAAGGGCATAATTTATAGAGATTTTGGGTTTTTATGAAAAATTCCATAATTCTCTATAAATACCAATGGTTTCAGCCAAATCATATCAAGCCAAGGGTGAAAACCACATCCCAAGTCTCCTCCCTACCTCCTCCTCTCTTTAGAAGGTGTCCATGGTCGATGGAGCTCCGTTCGGGAAGAGTTCTCGAGGCCGGCGCGAAGGGAGAACCTGCTGTGGATGAAGTTCGTGTGGATACTGCTGGAGACCGGACACTTGAACGGTTTGGAGAGCTTGAGAAGCTCATCTCCTTCCTCTCCATGGTATTATATGAATCCAGATCAGGTATATTCGAACCCGATTTGATCGGTTTTCGGTTTTCGTCGTTCGGTTCTGATTGAGACGGATTCTAAAAGGAACCCATAGGAATCGTCGCTTCCGCTGCACCAAATTTTAATGGACGATTCCTTACAGTGGTATCAGAGCCCGGTTCAAGTCTCGGTCAAAACCGACGTCGAATCGACATTATTTCATGTTATTTATGTGTTCTAGAATCTGTGCAAACGTCTGTTTTGACGAGGCCACCATATTCTGTGTATGACTCAGATAAAATATTGGTTGGCCTTGGTAGAATCTCGTGATATAGTTCTTTCCAAAAACGCAAACCGTTTGAAGTTTGGATCTCTTTAGAGTTCGGGAGAAGCCTCAAAATTTGGTGTTTCTGTCATGCCCGAACCAACACCCGGATTTGGGGAATTTGTGAAATCTCCGTCCATAGAATAAATTGAGGCTTGGAAAGGGTTTAGGAGATGGGTAATATGATTACCTAGCCTTTACCTTTGATATCCAGCTTTGAACGACGGCAGAGGATGAGAATTTTTGAGTTTTCCGACGAACTAGGGTTCTGCAGATTCTGGCGGCGCCGACTTGTTTCTTCCTGATTTCCCGTTGATATAGAATTTTTATATGAAAGTATATATACATATTTAGAAACTTCATATGATGAGGATTATAAATTGTATTTTTTGGAGAATATTTGGCTTCTTGGATAAGGAGTTATCCTCGTTGCAAAATAGAGATTTCTGCTACGGAATTTGGGTGACCGCCGCCTTTTCTTCCTCATTTTCCGGACGATTGGGATTTTTCCTGGATATGAGGCTGACTGTTTTGAATTCCTTATTTGATAAGGATTCCAACGCATATTTTTCCATATTTTTCGGAGTCCGGTATAGGGAGATAGCACCTGATATATTTGGACGATCTCCTCCGGATGAACAGTGCCCGCTCGGGGGCATGGCGCCGGCGCACCGGCGGCGCAATGCGCCAGCGCCCGCGGCGCAGTGTGGCACACGCCGGATGGGCGCCAATGCGCCACATTATTTATTAAATGATTTTAAATTGTTTAAAATCATAGAAACATTCGAAAAAATGCCAGAAAAATCCAGAAAAATTATATAATATTATTTAACATGTTTTAATGTGTTTAGTGACATGTTAGATGATGTTTAGCCCTATTTACATAGATTCACTCATGGTTAAACTTTAAAATTGTTTTAAAGGTTTAACTTAAATTATTAGTGTCTTAATTAATTCTGTAAAATGAGATTTTACAGAATATAAATTGGGACATTAATTTATGACCTGCACAGTATTGGGAATGCATGAATGTTCTAAATAGTTTAGTTTTATATGTTCATTTCATATAAATTGTTTATATGTTATTGTCATGTTATTTTCATGTTATTTATTTCATGAAAAATTCGACATGCATGAAATTGAGAATTTAAAAATAAATTATATATAATTTTATGCTGATATATATGATATATCTCATATAATTATCACGTATGCGCTCTATGTTCATGTGATGAATGTTAGTGTGTGTATGGAGGTGATCATGGACTTAATTGTGCTTGGCTTGTGATTGCTTTTAATTATGTTGGTTATGTTATTAAATGGGGCCTGCGTGTGCCTCCTCTCTCTATATATAATCTGATTGTACATTCTACCTCCCCCCATTAATGTACTTCCCTTGGTTAAAACCAAGGTTTCTTATTGAGTTATGTACATTTGTGGGGTCTGCATACCCTTAAGCCGCTTATAAGAGTTAGAAGCCGGTTCGTGGAAGGTTGGAGAGCGGGACCACTTGGAGAAGCACCCTTCGAAGTGGGAGCATACCAACTCAAGCATCTGAAGTAAGGATTTGCACATAGAGGGGTGCCTTAGGTGCATGCTAAGGGTTAAGTCCATGATCACCTAATTTTTATGCATATTTGATATGTGGTTGTGTGCTATCTTTTATACCTTAGATATATGATATTCCAAAGGTATTATATATACTTAGCACATATTCTTGATGAGACTAAAATAAAATCCCTCCTTGTCATAATTAGGTTGATAAACGTGTGACATTAAGAATGACTCACGTAGCCTTCCGTTGTTATGGTCTTGATGAGCCAATCTTAGATTGGATGGGTTTGTTGTGTTTCCCACAAGACTCATTCAGCAAGGGATTGGTGATCATGGCCAAGGCATTTGCCGAAATTTGGGGTGGACCATTGCATGGCCTTGTTGTGTTTCCCACAAGGGCTATGTTAAGAATTCATTCTCATAACGTAACAAGCGGATTTGACCTAACTAGAGTATATAGCTTGTTGTGTTTCCCACAAGGTTATAACTCTAGAGGCTGAATGACTAAGAATTGCAAGGGTTGCAATTGGTAAAAGTTACCTACCTATTAAGTATGGGATGAGTTGTTGTGTTTCCCACAAGGTTGTCACCATAAAGTTAATAGGGTCTTAGTCCCCACTAGGATTTCATCGTGATATCCCGTCTTTGCATAATGAGGGTTATGCAAATTCGTCGAAAATTAGTGGGAGCATAAATTAGGATGAAAGACCATATCTTAATTTCATGAATATCTACAATGTTATATTGATAAAATTATATCTCAGTTGTAGAATACGATAATAAACCACCATTAGTGTGGCATATTAGATGCCATATAGCTTAATGGCTCACACTTCTTAGACTGGTTTAGAACTAAGAGAATTGTTCTCATAGTTGACCAATTAACTATTCTACATGAGAAGTAGGTGTCTCCTAAATTATCTAGTGATATGAAAGAAAGATAAGATCTTATCTCATAGACAAGATGCGGTCAAGATAATAAAGCCAGAATAAGACATGATTCTTACAATGTCATGATGATGATAAGTGGAAGAGAAAGTACAAAGTGTTTTGTATATAATGCAAAGGTAGAGCTTGAGAAGCTTCATGTATCCAAGTTATTGGTACTTGTTTTAAATATACACTTAATAGTATTAGATACTATATGTGTATATCATAATATTAGATACTATGGATGCATCTGATGGTATGAGATACCAGATATGCATCTTATATCTACAAGGAGTTGTAGATGATGACAAGTAAATGAAGGCTTAATAAATAAGATATTGACCTACATATGAAATGGTGCAAAAGTTGCATTATTATTAGTGGGAGGTGCAATTCTTTAATAGCCTTATGGAGATGTCTTAATAATTAATATTGCTATTATATCCTTCTACAAGGACTTTATATGATTTCCTACTTGAATAAATGTTGATTTATTCTAAGCTATGGAAATGATAGATGTTCTAATAGATTGAATGGTAAAGTGTTTGCCAGTGGGAGCTTAATGAATTGTTTAATCATATTTGATATGTTAGCTCTCATGTTATGTGTGAATATTCCTTTTAAGAGGAAATAGGTTGATTTAGATCAATCTACACTTTAGCTTTATATAGACATGGAGAATGGGTTAATGAGTTATTAGAACTCGTACATCTAGATGTATGTTAGCCCATATCTAGTAAGGCTAAATAAGAATATTTCTACTTCATTATTTCGAAGATGATGTCTCTAGGTTTGGAAACATGTACTTTATGAAGTACAAAACTAAGACCTTTGAGAAATTATTTGAGATTAAGAATGAAGTAGAGATACTAATGGAAAGAGTATTAGAACTCTTTGATGAGATCAAAGAGGGGAATACTTAAGTACATAATTTACATATAATAGAAGGATAATAGAATCTAATGGACATCTTTACACATTTTAGCTTAATTGAGTAGCTAAAAGGAAAAGCCATATTATGTAGGACATAATATGAACAATGACAAGCTTTGCAAATTTCCTCTTTGTCTAATTTTGGTTAAGTACTCGTTATAACCCCTTGTTCTTAATAGGTACCTTCTAAGTCTGTTCTGATTATTCCATATAGGATATGGAAAAGGGGTTAAAACTTGACCTTAAGCAAGTTAAGGTTTCGGAATGTCCGACCTGGTGAAGAAGTATAACTCTAACAAGTTGGAATATAAGACTTTGAAGTGTTACTTGTGGGATATCCTAAGGAAACTTTTGGATATTAAATATACGACCCTTATGTATAAGGGTATGTGTTGCTCAGCTTACTATATTTCTAAAGGAAAAGTTCTTTCTTAAGAAAGATAGTGGGAGCAAGGTATATATGGAAGATGTTCCAGTCCCACAACCCAATAACACTTCTATTAAGGTGCTAGTTAATAATTACACAAGGACTAATGATAGGTCTTTACTTGTGTCCATTCTACCTAAGAGATATGTGAGACGTATCTCTGATAGATGAAATGAGGCATAAGATAATAAGGATATTGATCATAGGATCTATATAGAACCAATATGAGATATTGATTCATTAATGGGAAGAGACAATAAAATCCGATATAAACTTTATCTATTCTAATCAAGTTTAGAACTTGATAGATCCACCTAAGGATATAGTATCCATAAGGAATAAATGGATCACTAAAGAATAGATTGGAGTGGATTAGAAGGTAGATACCTTCAAAGGAAAGAATAGTTGAAAAGGATATCATTGAAGTCAAATGGTTGACTATGATGAGATCTTTTACCTATTCCATGGATTAATCCATTCGGATTTTGATTGTAACACTCTATGATTATGAGATAAGCTAATTGGATGTTAAGATAGTGTTCCTCTAAAGTATTTTGAGGAATAGGTGTATATGATACAACTATAGGGAATCAAGTCCCAATAACATCCAAGAAGAGTGTGTATTAAGTTCATTTATGGACTGAAGTAAAACTTCCCATAGATCATATATAAGGTTTAATGAGATTAAATCTTATGACTTCGTTAAGAACGAAGAGGAGCCTTGTGTATTCAACAAGATAAGTGGGAGTGCTGTTACTTTCTTGACATTTTATGTTGATGACATATTACTCATTAAGAATGAAGTAGGTGTGTTATCATAAGTGAACCTAGCTATCAAATTGATCCTCCAAACACAATTTGGGTTTTGAGATCTATGGAGATAGATCTAAAATCAATGCCCAGTTAATATACGCAGTCATCATAGTCAAAGGGTTTGACATGATAAACTCCAAGATAGGTTTCTTACCTATGTGGTGTGGAGTTGATCTCTGTAAAGTGTTGTCTTTATAGACTTCTTGAAAGATAAAGAGATCACATAAATAGAGCTCTTATGCCTTTGTCATAGGGTCTATTATTTATATGATGCTACGTACATGATGTGATTAATGCTCTAAGTGTTATGAGCATTCATCAAGAAGATCCAGGTGAGAGTCACTGGATAATTTAGAGATATATCATTTGGTACTTGAGAAGCACTGAGAATGTATCTCTATACACTAGAGGATAAGACTTGAAGTCTTGTAGTTTTACAAACACAAGCTTCTAATCAAATAAGTTTGATATTAAGTCAGAATAATGGTGGTGCAGTAAGTTGAAAGAGCTCTATGTGATAGAACACTGTAAGTTCTACAACATATGTAAACAAGTTTACATAGTGGTTGCACACTACTTGAGAAGTAGTCTAGATAAAGTTTTTCATCTACATATTTGATATGGGATTGTCTCAATTTTCTCTGAAAGTGTATCATTCTTTTGAGAAAACAATGGAGTAGAGCCGATGTCTCATCAGAAGTTTAGAACTTCTGTGGCGATACCATACAATCAGAGAGATTGCAACTTATAGAGATATAATTAAAGATAAAGTATCTACCATTAATAACATTGCAGATCCACTAACTGAAGCAGTTACTCAAAGAGTGTTTGAGCTTCACCTCGAGCTGATATAGATCAGCCAGATGGGTGATTGGCTTTAGTGCAAGTGGGAGATTGATAGAAATGTATGCCCTACAAGCCAATAATATATGATATGATTCGACATTTCTAGAAATATCTCATTCAATTAATCAGGAAAATCTTCATTATAAGCTCTTATTAGACGCGAATATCATAATGAAGTCCTTGATCAAATACAATGATGATTAAATCATGATGAGATCATGATAATGAGATTGATCATCTAGAGGTATTTGATCTAAATGTTCCTAGTCATAGGATACTTGAGACGGGACATCAAGGATCCGGATAGACTAGTGTATGTGATGTCTTCTCATGTGATGAGGATGACCGATCTCATTGGTCATTAGTGTGGAGACACTGAGATACACATACGAGTGCTCATTAGTTGAATGAGTTCACCGAATCGATCGAATTAGAAACCCCGAATGGTATCTTACCGAACCGTCTATCGGGGTTTTCTATCATCACGGTTGCATGGTTGGACCTTTGACCCGAGTCGCCAAAGATGCCTTGTTGGGTGGAACTTGTGCTTTGACCATTGACTTATGGATCACAATTTAGATGGTCCTATATAGCGATGGATCGGGTACAAGGAAAATCCGATGGAGGCAATTGAGCGGACAACAAGGGATCGTCCACTCTCGGTAAGTGAGAGTGAATGTCCTATGGGATAGTACTCTAAATCCCTGGCCAGGGTAGATAGGATAATTGGAAAAGGAGTTTTCCAATTGATCCAGTTCCGAGTACCGGATCCTATAGAGTCGGTACACTAAGGAGTTGACAGTCGATGCCGTACTCCTTTCCGACCGGGACATTGGATGGATGAGGGTTTATATCCATGTGGTAACTGATGATGGAAAGGCTCAATGGAGATGAGATTATCCCCATAGCCATTTGGGATCATGGGATGTGGCTTGTACCCTTCATGATCGGTAGGCCGATTAATCTGTTATCGGATAACAGATTTAATTAAAATTAAATAGAATTGTTCTATTTTATTTAGGCCTCAACCAAATAGGTTATTGGACCTAGTGGGTCACACACAAAAGGACTTATCCACAAGTACAGGGGCAAGGGCATAATTTATAGAGATTTTGGGTTTTTATGAAAAATTCCATAATTCTCTATAAATACCAATGGTTTCAGCCAAAACCTATCAAGCCAAGGGTGAAAACCACGTCCCAAGTCTCCTCCCTACCTCCTCCTCTCTTTAGAAGGTGTCCATGGTCGATGGAGCTCCGTTCGGGAAGAGTTCTCGAGGCCGGCGCGAAGGGAGAACCTGCTGTGGATGAAGTTCGTGTGGATACTGCTGGAGACCGGACACTTGAACGGTTTGGAGAGCTTGAGAAGCTCATCTCCTTCCTCTCCATGGTATTATATGAATCCCTATCAGGTATATTCAAACCCGATTTGATCGGTTTTCGGTTTTCGTCGTTCGGTTCTGATTGAGACGGATTCTAAAAGGAACCCATAGGAATCGTCGCTTCCGCTGCACCAAATTTTAATGGACGATTCCTTACAGAAAGTGCCTAAGACAACTCAACATGAGGGTCAAATTTTTTGAAACTGACACATAGAGAGTTTCAATCAAGGCCAGACCAATCCAAGTAGGGGGGAAGCAACTTGGCATGAGGGTCGAGTGAATGTGAGACCAATCCAAGTGCTAGGGGCAACTTGGCATGAGGGCCTAATAAGGTTGTAAAACCAACACAAAGGGGTTTTAGAATTGCCTACAAGGCAATGTTTGCGGACTACAAATGGTCCGATAGGAAATCTCAAAGGGTTGGCTTCCTAGGGGTCCACACAAAGGGTAGGACTAATAGTGCCACAAAGGGATGAATGGGAGCCTCAAAGGGGCTGGTGTCCCAAGGAAGAGTTTTATGCCCAAAGGAGCTGTTGTGGTCCTAAGGATGTATCCAAAGAAACTGTAGTGGTTGTAAGGATAGGTTTGATATCCAAAGGAACTGTAGTGGTTCTAAGGATAGCTTTTTAAGTCCGAAGGAACTGTTATGGCCCTAAGGATAGTTTGATGTTCAAAGGAGCTGTTGTGGCCCTGGGGATGAATCCAAAGGAGCTGTAGTGGCCCCAAGGATAGCTTCTTTTTTTTTTGTCACAAGGAGCTATTGTGGCCCTAGGGACGAATCCAAAGGAGCTGTGGTGGCCCTAAGGATAACTTGGTGTTCCAAGGAGCTGTGGTGGCCCTAAGGATAACTTGGTGTTCCAAGGAGCTGTTGTGGCCCTGGGGATGAATCCAAAGGAGCTGTAGTGGCCCTAAGGATAGTTTGATGTTCCAAGGAGCTATAGTGGCCCTGGGGATGAATCCAAAGGAGCTGTGGTGGTCCTAAGGATAGCTTTTTTTTTGTCCCAAGGAGCTGTTGTGGCCCTAGGGACGAATCCAAAGGAGCTGTGGTGGCCCTAAGGATAACTTGGTGTTCCAAGGAGCTGTTGTGGCCCTGGGGATGAATCCAAAGGAGCTGTAGTGGCCCCAAGGATAGCTTGATGTCACAAGGAAGAGAAGCTTTTTCTTTGGACCACCAAAGTTGGAGTAGCCAAGGTGGTGTGGGTTTTGAAATCGCCCAGAATAAGGTTCCAGACAACTTTGAGAATGTTTTTTTTTTCTTGTAGATCATCAAGACCGGAGTGGTCGGGATGACATAGAGGTTTTGTGAACCAAAATGACTTGAGTGGTCAAGATGGTACAAGTTTGGATGACCTTTCAAACTGTGCATACCGGGAGGATCATGATGGACTGAAATTTTTTATGAGCCATGGAGACTAGCTAACCATGGCCAAGAATTTTTTTTAAATCAACCTGACTGCTCCTTTGTGGAGTTTTCACCCAGGTTGACCCCTTTTCAATTTTGCCTGTGCGTCCCATTGTGAGATTTTCACACAGCAGGGTTATCCAATTTTGCTCAAGTCTCCTTTGCAGGTTTCCACCTTGACTGGATTATTTTGACATTTTTACCCTTAGCCAATCACTGTGTTTGACCAACTAAGTCCGTCAGGCATCTCCATTTTTAGCCCATTTTATCTTTCTTTTTTTTCTAGACAAAGTGTTCTATTGACTGGTCCCTGGTTGTTGATGATGTACCATTCTCATGGTGGCATTGTTTGGCCACTTGACTCTATGGTGGAGTTGAGGAGGGGCCACTAGTAGGTCTCCCATGTCGATGACCTCATTATGAATCATGGCTTCAACTAAGTCTTTGACTTGAAAGCAATCCTCAATCGGGTGCCCTATGGCCCTATGGTTGGGGCAATAGTTGGGTTCCCGGGTCCTTCCAGCCTCGTTGGGATGTCTCATTAGAGGCAAGTGAATCAAATTGTTTTCCATGCACATGTCAAACAGTTTTCTTGTGCATTCTTGTGGGAAAGAGTACCTCTTCAGTGCACGCTCTTCCCATGTGGGTCTTGTCGAAGGAGTCTTTGGAAGGGGAGCCATGGTGGCGTTCTTGCCCCTAGTGTTGTTGCCCCTTGATGAGGAGGCATTGACGATGTTACCCCCGCGGGCTGCTGGTTGCTTGCTTTTTGCATGCTTTGACTGAAACCTTCCCCTCGGTGGGTCACCAAGACAAGGATGTTGTTGCCGGTGACACAAGGTAGACTGAGGGTGACTTACTATGTTGTGTCTCTTCTCATGCTGAGACAGCCTCAAGTCGATCAACTGCTCAATCATAGCCATCTTAGAGAGATCCATGCACACTTGGAGTGGTTGATTATGAGGGATCATGCATGCTTCTTCTTTTGAAGACTCCCCTAGGTTTGATTGTTGATAAGTGACCGGCCATAGTGGGGTTGTCAAGGAGGGCCCAACCTGAGTGACATAGGGCCTGGAGATCTCAAGAGCTCCTGAACTTTGTGTTGTTTGCGGTGAAAACAACCTAGCATTGGCCAAGATGGCCTTAAGTTGTTGATTTTGCTGCCAGAGGTCCGCCACTGTGAGGTTAAATGGTGCACTCCCTTGTTGGCTATGTTGTGTTGTTGTTCATGTCTGAGAAGTGCTGCCTTCATCAAAGACGCTAGAAGCATGTGAAGAGGATGGTGCCGCGATAGGGCTGCATCCAATGTTTGAGCCACAAAAGATGATATCTTCCTCTTTGGAAAGCTCATTGGAGACTAGGGTTGTGCTGCTAGATTCACCACCCTCATCTCGTTGTACGTTGGTCATCTTTTTTGTAGGTTTGACCAGTGCCTGGATGTTTTCTTGGATCAGATCTTGAATAAGCTTTTGAAATAAGGAAGAATCCCGGGGGTGAGTGGACTCACGCAAAGTGTCCCTAGTCTGTTGATCCTCCTGTACATTGTCCTCTAGCGTGGCATGGATGACGTAAGAGGAGCTCGTGTGAGGGTGCGGTGATTGAAAATGCACTGTGTTAACGGTGAAGTCTGTTTCTTCTTGAGTCTGATAGTGAGGCTGTGGCGGGCTCACTAGTTGTTTTCCAAGGCTAATGACCTCATTATTGATCAGAGACTCGATGACATCCTTGAACTGGTAGCAGTCTTCAATGACATGCCCAACCATCCTATGAAAAGGACAGAAGTTAGGCTCCCCAATTCTTTGAGCATCATCGGGATGCTTCATTTGTGGTAAACTGATCAAATCATTCTTCATACAGATGTCAAACAACTTCTTTGAGTATTCTCGACTAAAGGAATATGGCTTGGCCATGCGTTCTGCCCACGAGGCTCATGGCCTCAAATTGTTGACGGTCTTTAGAAGAGGCTTTGTAACATTTTTCTTTTTGCCCCCAGGGCCATTATTCCTTGAGGAGGAAGAGGTGTCCACCATGTTGACATTCTGGGAAGCTGACTGCTTGGCTTTCATCGGCATTAGCTTTGGTGTAGCCATCAAAGGGTTGTTGACATAGAAGTGTTCTATGTCAGCAACGGTAATGTTTAAGTCTTCAAATGTCTGGATTCTTGTCCCAAGCACCTTCTCCTGGATTTCGGCTCATAGGCCCCTTTTGCATAGCGCGATTGCCTCCTCTTTCAAAGGGGGATTGACACATTTCATGTATATATTTCTCCAGCGACGAATGTAGTCTACTGCTGACTCGTTTTGCTCTTGGGACACAGTAGTCAACTCCACCAGGGTGTGTGACCTCTCGAAGAAGCTAAACCTTTCAATGAACCTTTTCTGCATGTCGGGCCAATCGGCTACTGACCCGGGCTTCAAGCTAGAATACCACTCAAAGGCTGTACCTGTTAGAGTGGTGCCAAAGTACTTGAGCAAGTACGATTCGCAGTGTGCTAGTTCACCCGTATGTGTGTAGTAAAGCATCAAATGCTCCCTAGGGGACCCACACCCGTCAAACATGGGACACTTAGGCACCTTGGAGATGTCAGAGGGGAGTCTGACATATTGGTGGTGTGGCGGGAATGAAACCTAGTAAAGGTCCACCACGCTATGTTCATCATTCTACTGTGCAAGCCGCCTAGAAATCATCTGATCTATCACAACCTGTTGAGTGGGCTCCAAGGGTTCTTGCGGTGGTGGAGGCACTGGTGACTGATACTTACGTGCAATGAAGACCTCATCGTCAATGTATGGCCTTGGGGCTGGCTGCATAGGAGCAGCAGGATGAGGACAAAAAATGTTGGTCGACAAACTGACCGTTCACATAGAACTTTTGAGGGGCAGGCGGCAGCACCTGCAGGTTCTTTTCAGCATGGACTGCTGATTGGTCCAAGGAAGGAAGAGGAGCCAAGGGATGGCCCCTCGACCAAGCTGGTATCTTGAGAGCTGCTGATCGGCTCGAGTCTTCGAGTTTTTTAGTTGAGGGCTGCCCTCTCAACAGCATCCCCGGCCACTGGTTGGCCGGTCTTCCTGGAACGGGCAGAAGGTTGACTCTTCCCCCGTACAATTGGCATATTCTTAATAACGGGCATAGCAGGGGTCCGTGAGTTATTATCCAATTGGCTCAGAGCAACGAACCGGTTGACAAGGGGTAGAACAATAAGCCGCGATCGGCGGCGCTTCTCTTCCCTAAACTCAGAAGGATTCTTGATGAAAGTGGCTGGGCAGGTACGGTTCCAAGGGCACCGTACATTGCCAACCTCTAAGTTACGACGAGAGCCATGTTCAAGCCGAAGCTTGCACAGACTTGACTGAGGAGATGCGGGCGCGGGCCCGGAGTTAACGTTGATAATATTCACTAAAAATGACTCCTAAAGAGGAGCCGGCTGAGGTAACTTCGGGAGGGAGGCCTCAGAGAGTAGGGCAGCATCTGCAGAAGCTATTTGAAGTTGTTGGAGGGGATGGACCTCCTCCTCAGTAGCGAATGCTTCCTCCAGTGTGGCACCTAGACGGTCAGGGTGCAACACAACTTTGGGGAAGCGGCCAAAAGTGATGCCAGCGGTGATGGCACTGATGCAACGGCTATTGACATAGGCCTCAGAATAACGAACACCGTTGTCAAAGTCCATTGAACCTGCAAAAACATACATGGCCGACTTGATCAGATGTAGAGAGTTTTTTAAAGAGATAGTGGATGTGCACCCTCTTAGATTGCTATGGTAGAGAGATGAAGGGAAAGAGAGGTCCCACCGGGCGTGCCAATTTGTGGGTACCTCGGGAATCGTTTTGATTCTCTGAAATGTGTTTAAAAGATTTGTTTTTGAATGTTGAAAATATCATACCTGAATTTTCTAGTAAAATAGGTGATAGACCATAAAAACTACTAGATAGTCCAGGTGATATTAGAAGAGTATAGAACCGAGGTTCGGGTTCTGTGAAAATATTTTTTGACCTCTATCCATCGGATGTTGCGAATATCCGATGTTCATTTACATCGAGCAAACACTCGAACACCCTTGATTAACTGCCATAGCGATCTTGTTTAACGAGAGCGTGCACATCCACAACGTATAATAAAGAACACAAAGGGCCCCAGCCTTTCAGGCCCGATGAGATGCAAACAAGTTTGATTAGATTTTGTTTGAAGTTGTTTTATGTTTGATTTATGAATTGATTTGGATGTGGTTTGAAATGTTGAATTTAGATTTCCATTTGACTTGGATTTGAATGTTACTTGTTTCGGTTTGTTTTAATTGTTTGGTTTGTTTTACTTCAATTGGTTGAAGTTTATTTTATTTTTGTTTGAACTTGATATTTTAGATGTGTTTATCAATTTTGACTTGTTTAAGTTTAATTGACATGTGTTGAGTCATTTTCATGTGATTTTCTCACGTCGGTTGGTGTTTTCATACCAATTTGGGGGTATTCGATATGTTTTAAATGTCTTGAAGTTTGGTTTAAATTGATCAAACTTGAACTTCAAATTGTTAATGATCTGAATTTGACATGTTTTAAGATGAATTTCATATACCTTAATGTTTTCTTTATGTGTTCTTTTCAATTGGTTTGATTTGCACTTGTTTAAGCATTTGAATTCAAATAGATTAAATGTATTGAATCAATTTTTCCAGATTGTATTAAATCTGATTTTTGTTGGATGTTAAAGCTTTAATGATCTGTTTTAAGCATGTCTTAAGGTTGGTTTGAATGTATTTTCATATTTAATTAAGTTAACTTCAGATTTGAGTAACTCTTGTTCGGTTTGCATCACATCCGGTCTGTCGGGCTAGTGTCGATGCCCAGTCATATGCAATCAACTCGGCACCTGAAATGTTCATTGAATATTCATGTTCATGCTGGTGTACATCAGATGTGGCAGTTCATATGCCATGTTCAATGCTGTCAATGGTGCAAATGTGTGAATGTCCTTCCCTTGGTGTAAAATACCACTTGATTGGGAAAATTTTGGCAGCATGCCGCCTTATTTTCCAATCGGTGTGGAATTTTACTCGTCCTACAAGGCATAGTCATTTGACTTTCCAAGTAGTGGGAAGGGTCCGTCTACAGTGGCGTGTCCCATGCCTACGCCCGGGTCAGCGTTCCGGTGCATGCCGGATGAGCCGCCCAATGAAGCGTCCAGTTGTGAACTAACTCCTTATTTAATTTTGGCATTTCGCCTTCAACTTTAGTTAAGTGTGCTTTTTAAATGTCCAAGGCCCAATGGGCAACTTCATGTCAACAGCTCAATGGGCCAGTCTTCATGCTATGTCGGCCCGGTTGGCCTATCTTGAGCTTCATCGGCCCTGGCGGCCTATTTTGAGCTTCATGACACAATGGGCCAGATTTGCACCTCCATGGCCTGATTGGCCTGATTTGCACTCCATTTTTGCACCTTGACATCTTGCTGTAGCAGCGGAGTAGGTGAGCCTCAGAGGGGCTGGAATGGGTTGGCTAAGGTGCTGTTTAGGTGGGCTTTTGGTAGGACTGCACAAGGGGCAGGTTTAGGTGTGAACTAGGACTTGTTTAGGAATGCACAAAGGGCATTTTGACATGTAGAAATTAGGGCCACCCGGCTTAACTCTTGGCCCGTCCGGCGGATTCCAAGAGGCCCGGGCTGTCACCCCTCCTTTCACCCATCAAAGAGGATGTTTGGTTTGTTTGGGGGTGCTGTAGGAGCTGTATTGGGTGTGTTGCACATAGGGCAAACTAGGTGACCATCAAAGGGGCCTGACATGAGTGCTCACAACGGGGGCAGAACTTGGGCCAGCAAGGGTGCCTGTTTTGCATGCCATTCGGGGCCTGATTGGAGGAGGCAGGAGGTGCATGTCGAAGTGACCATCAGTGGGGTCAAACCAAGAATGATAGTAGAAGGTTTAGTGGCCAACATGGAGGGCCAAAAGGGTGCACAAAGGGGCTGGTTCAGAGGCCTGTTTTAAGGGGCAGCAAGGGGCTGTTTTTGTGATGGCCAAATAGAGGGTACACTTGGGGCTTTTTGTAGACAAACATGAAGGGCACTCAAAGGGGATGAATGGGAATTACTAAGAGGGTATGACACCATGGAGAGGGGTATAGAAGAGAAGGGGAAGAGTTTAATTAAAAGGCTACATTGGAACACACTTTTTCAACTTACCAGTTTTTTCTTCTCTCTTGCACTGCAGGTGGTGTTGAAGATGATGGGCTGAAGGTGCCACCAAACCCTTATTCTCTTTCTGTTGGATGAGAAAAGGGGGTCTTCTCCTTGCTGATGTTGATGGATGGAGCAAAGGAATGAAGAGAGCTTGCTGCACTTGCTGAAGTTGGCACACCAATCAGGTGGGCTGGTTGCACCTGCTGCTGGCGCGCCTGCTGGAGGGAGGCCTTTTCTCCTTCTTCTTCTTCACTTGGAACACCACAAGGGGGCTGGAGAGGTTGCTAACTTGCTGATGAAGACGTCCAAGCAAGGAGAAGTTCTCCTGGTGCAGGGTAGAGGGAGGAGAGGCAGGGCTTCCGCAGGGTGATCAGCTTGTCCTGCACATGGCCAGCTGATGGGGCTTTTATAGGGGCTGAGGGGCGCCATCTCCAGGAGGAGATAAGGCTGGAGGTTGTTGAGAGGAGATAAGGATAACTCAAGGGAGGTTGGGGATGATAAGGATAACCCATAGTTGGTTGTTGAGAGGGATAAGGATAAACCATGGGGGTTGTTGAGCTTGTTGAGGTGGTTGAGGGAGATAAGCCAAAGTTGCTAGCTATCCCATCACATGAGGAGTTCGGCCAGCTCCCTAACTTGTAAGGGATTGTGTGCATGGAATATGGGGAGGAGTTCGTCCAGCCAAGTGGAGGGAAGAGAGAGAGTGATCCAATCTAGACCATTCATCTAACAGACTCCCGATCCGACGGCTATCATTAATTTCAGCCGAAAATTGATTAAACATAGTCAAATTTAAATCAGAAAAATATGGGACAATCATTGATGAACATTTATCTTATGATCCATCCAAATGTGTGTCTGAGATCTCCCAAATTGCCCAGGATCTCTAATTTTACCAATTTCTCTGATCGGTGCAATCTCGGCCGTCGATAATGTCGAAAACTGTAATTGAGTGCAATTATCTTCTCCCATTGGCCAAATTTATTTTTCATGCATCAATATTCATGAGATAAAAGTTTTGGGTCATGAAAATTGAAATTTTCAGCCCATGGGTCGATCCAGAGCTAATCGGACCATTATGCCACTGGTGCGAGAACATACGGCTTTCCGTGCGGATTTGCTCTTTCTTGCATATCTCTTCATCCGGGGGTCGGATTTTCAATCTGTTTCGAGCGTTGCCTAGATCTATATAATCTTGACAATGTGGTAAAGTTTGAATTCCATGTTAGAGTCCCAATTTGTCCCAAAGTGTCAGGGGCAAAATGGTCATTTCGGCCTTCCGATGTCCGTTTTTCATGTTTTGGGCACCGTTGCGAAGCTCTTGACCAGGGCTATGTAATGAGCACATTATCTTGGACATTTGTAACATGTAAAGCCATGCGAAGGCATTTCCAAAACCTGTTTACATCATCTATTCATGAATTTTTCGAATCTGGGTCATATTTTCTTCACCGGCTTCGGCATTGCTAAAATTTGTATCAAGCAAGCTAAGCGAAAAATTTTGATGCCAACACCGTCCGAAATCCTCACGGGAGCATGCGGGAGTAAACCAAATTTTGGTGTAGGAGGCGACCCGTTTGCCAGGTCGTCCAGGCGACCCCCCTGACGGGTCTCCTGGGACTCCAGATTGTCGTTTTTGGAGCCAAAACCCATTTTTCTTCCACCACCTTCTAGCATTACTTTGTTTTCATGTTTTCCATCATAGATCATCACATTTACATGCATATTTGACTTAGTAACATCATATATCATCATCCAAAAACATATAAAAGGGGGGTTAGGAGTTATTCCCAATCCGGTTAGTCCATCTCCATTTGTGGTTTTAGTTCATTCCTTTTGCAAGATGCTCCACTATCTTAGTTCAAATCCACTTTCAGTTGTCTTCGTGGCTTATTGGTTTTTGTAGGAACAACTAAAGTGCTTCAAGCTCTTTCTTCTCGGCCGGCCGAAAAGGAAGAAGATGGAACCTATAATCTCCCCAACACGATCTCCCCGCTTAGGTACGTTTGGTCATTTTCTTTAAGACTTACATCGTTTCTTGTCTTTTACTCTTGTAGCCCGCGGCTCATGGCGACCACAACCCTACACCACCGACGAAACCGAAAGGAGGAGCGGTGCTCATCGTTCTAACCTGGGGGAAGGGAGAGAAGAAGAACCGGATCCGTATCGGGAGTTCCACAGTTGGTGGCAGCCGACTCATAGGGGCCTACATCATGTGCTCGCGGATGTCAGACTCTCTTCATCATACGCAAATGTTAAAATTTGTCAGTATTCAATTCTAAATTAGTCAGAATAATAAAAACAACAAAGCGGACATGCACCTAGAACACAGGCCCATGCTCCCTGGCGTTGGGGTACATCTCCTTGCGCCCTGCTAGGTAGGGTGCATGAGTCCCACCCATTGGAATGCACCTCTAATGGGGGCACATCCCAATGTGCCCCCATTTAGGGGCACATATCCAGGCACACCCGTTCAGGGGTACATGAACCAAAATATGCGTCGATCTACTTCTACCCGAAAAACACTATAATAGACTGGAAATCATGTAAAATCACATTAAAAATGAAGATAATAAAAAGATATACATTTTCTTTGACTAGAGTACTAACCTCTAAGTGTGATCTGGGCTCCAAATATGTAGAGGAAGATGGAGGAGCTCTGGTGAGGAGAGAGATTGTGAATGGTGAAATGAACCTGTTAGGGTAGAAGGTCTATTTATAAAAGTGAAAATATACAAAAATCATACAAATTTTAAAAATTACTTTGTTGTTCCTGAAATTGAGTTAATTACTAATCCACTGAAAGAATCACAAACATATTTTCGACTTGCTCAGAAAATTTCATTGAAAAAATACATTTTCCATTCAAAATATGTTTCTTGCTGCAAAATCTTGTGAATCATGTTGTAAAATAGCTATTCTTATCAAGATTTATCTTGGTTATACACTAACAATTTTACAGTCACAAGGTAAAATTTTGTGAATTTTTATTCGAGAATTGACTTAACAAAATTTATTTTTTATTCATAAATGACCAAAAAAAATGTTTGACAAGGAAGGAATCAAAGGGTAATAAAAGGATAATTAGGTACAATGAAGCTGCAGCTGAGAAAGATAGTGGCGTTGGTCATCTAGACTCTCCTTGGTAAGCATGCCCAGACACCGCAATCTGCTTGTACTCCACAAGGCAATGGATGTCATAGCTTCTTCCATGTCATCATCTGTACTAAGCTACCTGTCCTTGATAGGAGCCATGTGTGACACCACATGTAGTTCGTGGCAAGGCAAACCAATATAAGAATGACACATGTGCGGATTCTACAGAACAAAAGCTAATTTAGTAACCAATCAAAGGTCCATGCTAGGAGTAAAGTAGATATGAACGTCTCTCTGTTGCATAATAACTAGACCATGCACAAAGCCTGAATAATCCATGGTAGCAAGATAGGTATGCTAGTCTGTTCGTTTCTTTAGTGAAGTGCATTTGTTGGAAATTGTGTCACAAAATTATGAAGTGGTAGTAGCATTGCCTATTGTATCAAACTTGATGTTAAGATCTACCCAGCAAGCAAACAGAAGAGCACTACCAAACACAGGACATTCCACGCAAGAAGAAGACAAGCCATAGTAGAGAAAGCTGAGTACTGAAGGAAGGACCAAGCTAATTGTTGCACCAGATTCCATGAATACATGAAAGCTGACCATGCTCCAGAAAGCCATCTTTCGTGGGAATCAAGAACACAACAGTGTCGACTCTGTGAATGTAGTTTTGTTGTGATCTGGATCACCACCTCAAAGGGGGATGAGAAAAGTATGAGAGAAAATACGAAAAACTCTCACCTCGGTCCAACACTCACATTGATCATCGAACCTTCATCTCTCGGCATCGCTCGATCACTGAAGAGAAGGTTCGGGTCATGTGGGAGAAAGTATGAGAAGAAGAAGAACTTAAGACATGATGTGGTCACCAAGAATCGCGTGCTCCGCTTTATGCAATGGAAATATGAAAATAACTGTATGTGTACCTAAGCGGGAAGAGTGTGGGCTAAAGCTTCTCCTTCCTTGGCCAGCTGATGAAAAAGGGTACTCAACTCGCGGGTGCTTGGTTTCCTATGCAACTAAATAATAAAAATGACGTGACAGATAATTGAAAAGAAACTGACCAAATTCACTTTTAATTACCTTGTTGAGAAGGCTCTTCCCTTTGCCCTAACTCAAAGTTGCCCGTAATATGCAAAGGGATGACTCATTGTGAAGATCTAATCTCCTTTTATCAAGTGTTTTAGAAACTTTGAAATAAGAGAGAAAACTTCTCATCATAGCAGATAACTTCTCTCAACCCTTACCACTATTTTATTTTAGTCATTTATTTTATTTTACCTTGTTAAGAAGGCTCTTCCCTTTGACTTAAAGTCAAGTAAAATAAAAAATAGGCAAAGGGATGAGATATGGATAGAATTGATCCTATTGTTAAGTGTTTTCTGGCACTAGATAGAAATGGGGATGGATTCTTGCCACACAGGTAAGGCTTCTTACACATCTCTATGTTTGTTTATACTTTTATTTTTATGTTTTCTCAATGTTAAGAAGTCTATGCCCTTTGACAAAAGCAAATGGCCAAGCCACCAAGTCGTACTAATCAAAATTGTCAAAGTGATGTTTCAGATAAAAGCAAGACAAATGGATACAAACACTGATTCAATCATAAATGTGATACAAGTCTAGTGCTAGATACAAAAGATGCAAGGCATACAGATTGCATGCCTACTCATCCCTTCGCTCAGGAGAAAAAACTAAGTAATCAACTACACTCGAAGTCTAATTCCTCTCCGGAATTGCTCTGTCCCGTGCTGTGCTGCTCCGACTGGGGTGCGAGCTGCTCTGACGAGTATGGATACCACTCTAATGGGTGCCACTATGATGAGTGCCACTCTGGTGGGTCCGGCTCTGGGAAGGTTGATGAGACGATGGAAACACAACTCTGCCTGAGCAAAAATAAGGTCAATCTACAATTGGTACTACCTTTGTTCCATGGAACGAATCGGGGCATCCTGCTCACGGAGGGCAACTATGTGCTGGCTCTCCACCACATGAAGTGCCTCAAAATGGTGGCGGTCCCACGTTAGTAGCTCTGCCACGAAGTCAACCCGAAGCTAAGCCATCGCAATAGTAGACACATGAGTCTGCAGCTCTGCCTCCAGGGCCTGGATCCTAGAAGAAGACTCTGGAGAAGAAGTGGCAGCTGATTGCTCCAATTTAGCCACCTACAAGCAAGATGTAAAGCTTAGATGTTTACATAACAAGTGTAATAGAAATTGTCAGAAAGTTATCATGATCTCCATCTCTGCTAGAGTTTTATTGGTAGTTGCTAGCTCATCTCATAAGGCCCTCACCTCCTCAGAGAAAGAAACACCCTCTAAGGGGGCTTTACGCTGTAAGCGAAGGAAGAAAAAGCAAGTCAGGATATGTGGCAGAACAATCGATGTATGCAAAGAACACAAGTAAAATGCATACCTCTGCATCTAAGGCTTCCTGGAGGGAGGCTATCTGCTCCTCCAAATCTTAAATCAGTGCTCGATACTAGGAAAGCACGACACGGTAGTCCTGAAAGAAAATTTTATGAGATATGATATGACAACATAGCTTGATAACAAATAGATAGTGAAAAAGCTAACATGGCCAGTGAACTGAAAGAGATGGCCGTAAGTTGTGCCATACTGGTGAAGAAACTCCATGTCGTCCATGGTCATTGAGAAACACCATGGTACCCTTTGCCTCCCAATCCTCGAGAGTGGACCGGTATGTGGCAGCCCAGTTTACTGAGTGCATAAGCCCCAAGTACCATGGCTATGTCTGGAAGGTGGAGGAGGGCACCACTCCTGGTGGCCTCCAAAAGTCCTCATCACGAGGTGAACCCATAGTGGCTCCACCTCGTTTAGATAGTGAAGGTAGATGTCGCGACTAAAGTGGTGAGAACCCCCCTCCACCCACTCTACACTCTCATCGTTCATAGTCAAATACGGGCACAAGCAAACCTACAAAAGAAGTAGAAATCAGCAACAAATAGATTGAAGTAGAGAAAGATAGGAAAGCATACTTGCTATGAAGGAAAATACAGCAGCTCACTCCGCAGATGGAGCTGGTGAGCATGGGAGGTTGTGTTGCAGACGGCATGCCAGTGGGCCAGCAAAGGTAGACAAGACGAGTGCTCCAATTGGCCCCACCCCAAAGGAAGATATAAGAAACTCCACACCTAGAAAGGAACAATCTGTCAGTTTAGATATAACATGCAAATGAAAGGAGGAATAGAAAGCAAAATACTTGAAGAAAAGGGTGTAAAGCCACCAACAGAGATAGTGCTGTGTCGGCATCAAATTTTTCGCTTAGCTTGCTTAATACAAATTTCAGCAATGCCGAAGCCAGTGCAGAAAATCTGACCCAGATTCGGAAAATTCATGAATAGATGATGTAAACAGGCTCTGGAAATGCCTTGGCATGGCCTTACATGTTAAAAATGGCCAAGATAATGTGCTCATTGCATAGCCCCGGTCAAGAGCTTTGCAACGGTGCCCAAAACATGGAAAACGGACACCGGAAGGCCAAAATGACCATTTTTCCCCCGACACTTTGGGACAAATTGGGACTCTAACATGGATTTCCAACTTTATCACATTGTCAAGGTTGGATAGAGCTAGGCAACGCTCGAAACAGATCGAAAATTTGACCTCCAGATGAAGAGATATGCAAGAAAGAGCAAATCCGGAAGGAAAGCCGTATGTTCTCGCTCCAGGGGCATAATGGTCCCGATTAGCTCCGGATCAACCCATGGGCTAAAAATTTCAATTTTCATGACCCAAAACTTTGATCTCATGAATATTGATGCATGAAAAATAAATTTGGCCAATGGGAGAAGGTAACTGCACTCAATTACAGTTTTCGGCATTATCGACGGCCGAGATTGCACCGTTCAGAGAAATTGGTAAAATCAGAGATCCTGGGCAATTTGGGAGATCTCAGCCACACACTTGGATGGATCATAAGATCAATGTTCAACAATGATTGTCCTATATTTTTCTGATTTAATTTTGGCTATGTTTAATCAATTTTTGGCCGAAATTAATGATAGCCGTTGGATCGGGAGTCTGTTAGTTGAATGGTCTAGATTGGATCACTCTCTCTCTCTTCCCTCCACTTGGCTGGCTGAACTCCTCCCCATCTGCCATGTGCACAATCCCCTTCAAGTTAGGGAGCTGGCCGAACTCCCCATCTGATGGCATAGCTAACAACTTTGGCTTTTCTCCCTCAACCACCTCAACAAGCTCAACAACCACCATGGTTTATCCTTATCCCTCTCAACAACCAACTATGGGTTATCCTTATCATCCTCAACCTCCCTTGAGTTATCCTTATATTCCCTCAACAACCTCCATTTTTGTCTCCTCCTGCATATGGTACCATCAACTCCTATATAAACCCCCCCTGCTGGCCATGTGGAAGGCAAGCTGATCACCCTGCGGAAGCCCTGCCTCTCCTCCCTCTAACCTGCTCCAAGACTTCTTATCCTTGCTTGGACATCCTCATCAGAAAGTCAGCAACCTCTCCAGCCCCTTTGTAGTGTGCCAAGTGAAGAAGAAGAAGGAGAAAAGATGTCCTCCAGCAGGCGCGCCAGCAGCAGGTGCAACCAGCCCACCTGATTGGTGTGCCAACTTCAGCAAGTGCAGCAAGCTCTCTTCATCCCTTTGCTCCATCAATCAACATCAGCAAGGAGAATACCCCTTTTCTCATCCAACAGCAAGAGAATAAGGGTTTGGTGGCACCTTCAGCCCATCATCTTCAACACCACCTGCAGTGCAAGAGAGAAGAAGAAACTGGTGAGTAGGAGAAGCGTGCTACGATGTAGTCCTTTAATTCTACTCTTCCTCTTCTCTTCTCTGCCCATATCCATGGTGGCATACCCTCTGAGTAATGCCCATTCAGCCCCTTTGAGTGCCCTTCACGTTGGTCTACATAAAGCCATCCTTTAGCCCCAAGGGTACCCTCTATTTGGCCATCACAAAAACAGCCCCTTGCTGTCCCTTAAAACAGGCCTCTGAACCAGCCCCCTTGTGCACCCTTTTGGCCCTCCATTTCGGCCCCTAAACCTTCTACTATCATGCCTTGTGCGACCCCAATTATGGTCACTTGAACATGCACCTCCTGCCTCCCCCAATCAGGCCCCGAATGGCATCCCAAACAGGCCCCCTTGCTGGCCCAAGTTCTTCCCCCCTTGTGAGCACCCATGTCAGGCCCCTTTGATGGTCACCTAGTTTTGCCCTATGTGAAACACACCCAATAAAGCTCCTAAAGCACCCCCAAACAACCCAAAAATCCTCTTTGATGTGTGGAAGGAGGGGTGACAGCTTGGGCCTCTTGGAATCCGCCGTACGGGCCAAGAGTTAAGCCGGGTGGCCCTGATTTCTACATGTCAAAATGCCCTTTGTGCATTCCTAAACCAGTCCTAGTTCACACCTAAACCTGCCCCTTGTGCAGTCCTACCAAAAATCCACCTAAACAGCACCTTAGCCAATCCATTCCAGCCCCTCTGAGGTTCACCTACCCTGCTGTTATAGCAAGATTTCAAGGTGCAAAAATGGAGTGCAAATCAGGCCAACCGGGCCATGGAGGTGAAAAGCAGGCCCATTGGGTCATGAAAGCCTTGTAGGATGGGTAAAATTTCACACTGAATGGAAAATAAAGCGGCATGCTGCCAAAATTCTCCCAATCAAGTGGATTTTACACCAAGGGAAGGACATTCACACATTTGCACCATTGACAGCATTGAACATATCATATGAACTGCCACATCTGAAGTACATGGATGTGGAATACTTTGAACATGAACATTTTCAAGTGCTGAGCCGATTGCATGTGACTGGACATCGACACTAGCTTGACAAACCGGATGTGATGCAAACCGAAAAATAGTTAATCAAATCTGAAGTTAACTTAATTAAATCTGAAAATACATTCAAACCAACCTTAAAACATGCTTAAAACAGATCATTAAAGCTTTAACATTCAACAAAAATCTGATTTAATACAGTCTGCAAGAATTGATTCAATGCATTTAATCCATTGTAGTTCAATTTCCTAAACAAGTGCAAATGAAATAATTCACAACCAATTGAAAAGAACACATAAAGAAAACATTAATGCATATGAAATTCATCTTAAAACATGTCAAATTTAGATCATTAACAATCTGAAGTTCAAGTTTAATCAATTTAAACCAAACTTCAAAATATTTAAAACATACTGAACGCACCCGAATCGGTACTAAAACACCAACCGACATGAGAAAACCACATTAAAATGTCTCAACACATGCCAATTAAACATTAAAAAGTCAAAATTGATCAACATATCTAAAATATCAAGTTCAAACAAAAATAAAAAATAAACTTCAATCAATTGAAGTAAAACAAACCAAACAATTCAAACAAGCTCAAAACAAATAACATTCAAATCCAAGTCAAATGGAAATCTGAAATCAACATTTCAAACCACATCAAAATCCATTCTTAAATCAAACATAAATCAAGTTCAAACAAAATCTAATCAAACTTGTTTGCATCTCATCGGGCCTAAAAGGCCAGGGCCCTTTGTGTTCTTTATACGTTGTGGATGTGCACGCTCTCGTCAAACAAGATCACTTTGGCAGTTAATCAAGGGTGTTCGAGTGTTTGCTCGATGTAAATGAACATCGGATATTCGCACCATCCGATGGAGAGAGGTCTAAAAAATTTTCACAAAACCCGAACCTCGGTTCTATACTCTTTTAATATTACCTGGACTATCTAGTATTTTTTATGGTCTATCACCTACTTTACTAGAAAATTCAGATGTCGATATTTCAAAACTTACCAAAACAAGAAATCTTTTCAAAGAATAAAAAAGATTCCCGAGGTTCCCACAAATTGGCATGCCCGGTGGGACCTCTCTTTCCCTTCATCTCTCTGCTATAGCAATCTGAGAGGGTGCACATCCACTACCTCTTAGAAACACTCTAATCAAGTCAACCTTTTTACAGGTTCAATGGCGGCTTGTGATGGTGTCATTTACTTGAAAACTTATGTTGACAATGCAGCGTCAGCTCAATCATGTTGGTGATCAATTTCAGCAAGTTTGCAAAGACCATGTTACTCATGGACTGGCTCGACACCATCTTGGAGTCACCACCTGTTGTTGAAGACATAGCAATGCTACACCTCACTTGCTACTCCATAATGCATCTCCGAAAGCTCGGCCTGGACTCTGCCAAGTTGCTCCCAGAAAATGTCCTGTTGTCTCCCCGACGTGAGACTTTTATGGTGAATCAGATCGCCATTGAATCTGGGCCCGCGCCCACACCCACAGTCATAGTACCTACTCAACTTGTTGCCTTGGCACCTACTATGTCTGCCACAACATTTGTGTTTGCACCTGCTACCTTGTTGACACCTACTACAACACTACAACACCTTCTTAGCCTGAGGAAGAACATGAGTGAGTGAGGATCCTATCGGCACCTCAACATCAACAACATGTGTTGCAAGTGGGACCACACCCACCTAGCGATGGCTATCAAGACTCCTTCCAAGCTTATGGAGGAGAAGCACATATGACTGCAACCCATGATCTTGCCACTTGTCAGCAGTTCTCCACTCTGGACTGGCTAGACTACAACAATGGGGCCCTTGTTGTGCCCAATGCTAGTGCACCAAATGCAAGGGGGAAGTGTAGACCTTCTACTTGCCCGAGGAAGTCCAACCAACCAGTGGCCAGAAATGCCATGGAGAGGGGGCAGCCCTCCCTTCTGAACTTAGAAGACTCAAAAAGGACAATCTAGGCAAGGGATCATCCTTAGCTTGCCATACTTCATTAGACAGAGCAGCGGTTTGAGAAGATGAGACCCCATAGGTGCCACCACCTGTTGAACAAAAAATTCTATGTGAATGGTTGGTTCACCAACCACCCTTCCAATCTTCAGCTTAGCCAACTGGGGGAAGCCTCTCCATCTTATTTGCCCTTCATCCAGCTAACCGATCAGTGGTTCAATGTACAAGGGCTTGACAACAACCGGTTGCTATAAAAAAATAGAAAGTCATCAGTAGTCAGCCATGACACTGAATCACCTTGGCACTCAATTATGCTATCTAGGGGCAGCCCCCATATGTGCTAATGTTGTGGAGAGAAAGGAAGCCCTCTCCTCTGAGTTCTGAAAGTAGGGGATGATCAGTAGTTTCGAAAATGGCAGCGCAGGCAAAGAACCATTCCTCAGCCTGCCTTCCCTCATTAGACCATTGAGCAGTCCGACATGAGGAGAACTGGTAGGTACCACCACCTACCAGCCAGGAATCACCTGTAGTTGGTCAGTCCATTGGCCATTTTTTCCAGCTCTCTACTTACTCGATGAGGGGCAACATCCTTGTTGGATCCTCTCACCATCGGGCTGACCGATCAATAGTTGGAGCGGCCAGGAAGAGGGGGCAGCCCTCTCCTTTAAATTATGAAGTCAAATGCTGATCAGCAGCTCTAAAGACAACAACTCGGGTGAGAGACCAGCCCTCGACTGCCTTCCTGCATCGGACTGACCAACAATCCAAGCTGAATAGAACTTGCAGGTGCCACCACTTGCCATGGGAAAATTCTTTGTGAATGGTTGGTTCATCGACCACCCTTTCAAGTACACTATTCAACCGACTGTGGGCATACTCCCCGTAGGTCATTCCCTTCACCCGGCCAACTGATCAGTGGCCTGGCCCATGAAAACCTGGCAGCAGCTACTTGTCGTGATGAAAACATCAATCAGCCCGATTGTTGGTTTACTACTTCAGGACCCAACTCCACCAATTGGGGGCAAGTTCTGCACACAAGTTATTCCTCACGGGGAAGTCCACCAATGGATCCCCTTGCTCACCGGTGGCAAGGTGCTAGACCCTCTACCATGGTGCCTAACTGAATTTGGCTTCTCCTCAATGGAACCAGCCTCTATCAAGGTTTGTTGCTCACCATTCCCAGATGAGGGGCTTCCGGGCAGAAATCCTAATAGCTGCCACTACCGAGTACCATGAATGATGCTCCACTGCAATTTAGGCTACCACAGCTCAGCTGATTGGGGGAAGCTCCTTGTTGGTCCTTTCCTTCTTCATGCCGACTAACTAGCAGTCTGGCCTATGAGGATCCAGCAGCAAATGCTTGCCGTAAAATTAAACACCAGCAATCTGAGCCTGCGCCTGCAAAACAACAATCAAGTTTCTTCAAGATTTGGGTCAGACATTACTCTTGCCAACACCTGATGGTTAGCAATGTGCATTGCCCCTAGGATCTCACTCTCTTGGCTGCCTTCATCCAAACACGACAAGCTCAACTCATTGATCTACTACTTGACAACCAGTTTCTTACTTTCGACTGGTTGGATGACAAAGATAGGGCCCACACCATGCCCACCATTGTTTCTGCACTAGGTACACAATAGAAGCTCAAGTCTTCTATCCAACTTAAGAAGATCGGCTGACCAATGGCCAAGCAAGACAAGGAGTGGGGGCAGCCCTCTCCTCTAAAACTTGAAAACATGAGCCAACCTACTATGGCTATAAAGGTGGCAGTCCGGGTGAGGGATCGGCTCTTAGCCCATATTCCTCAACTAGATTGATCAGCCATCTTACCCGAAGAGATCCGGCAGGCCCCAACATTAGCCATAAAAAAAAAATCCCTTACATTTGGTTTGTCTGCCGACCGACTCTTCCAACACTTTGCTCTACTGACTGGTGGCAAGTTCCCCGTTAAAGCTACTCCAAGCCTAGGGTCCCGGACAGTGGACTCTCATGCCGACCGAGGGCAAGTTCCAGACCCTCTGCCCAGGTCCTTATATAAATTGGACCGATCAGTGGTCTGACTTGAAGATAGCTAGCAGACAGCAACACCTGACATTAGAAAATTCCAGCAATTGAGGGGCCAGCTGATCAACATTGTCCATGCTCGGCTCAAGCAACTAAGGGCAGCCTTCTTGTCCAAGCCACTCTCCAACAAGCTGACTGACCAGCGGTTTAGTCCTTAGGTCATCCTACTAACTTACCATTGCTGATTGGTGGCAAGTTTCCTGCACAAGCTACACCCCATCGAGAGCCTCGGACAGCGAACTCTCTCACTGACCCGGGGGCAAGGATCCAAACCCTCTGCCCCAGTCCTCAAACAAATGTGGCTGCCAAATATCAATGTTTCCCTAGTGGAGCTTCTACTTTCTAAGCTTGGTCATTCACAACACTCAGATGCGAGCCCTTCCAGGTTGAAACCCTGGCCTTGACCACACTGAGGGCCATTCTTAAATTGTTGCCCTAAGTCCTCCTTTCCATAACAAATTGAAAATGATCGCAATTTTAACCATTCTAATTATGGCGCTACAAGCCTCTATCACTCACGTCTGTTCAGACTTAGTGATGCTTTGAACTCCCACCACCTTGATCAATCCAATTTTAGTGGTTTACAAAAATATTCCCCAGTCTTGGCTTTTCACCCCACATGGCCCAACAAAAAACAAACACATACACACACACACCACTTTCCTCCCATTTCAGATGACTCCCAACACTTTTACCATCTTGGCCATTCTGGATCATATGGCCCTAAAACCTCTACTACCCTGATCACCCTGATCTTGGTAGCCTACTCAACTTGCTACCTTGACCACTCATTCATGCAGCGAGGCTATTGTAAATACCTCTTTGGCTTCAATAATCTCTCTCATTCTTGCCTTTTGTGCAAAACTTTAAATCAGCCCCTTTGAGGCTTTCTCTCTCATTGGTCCCTCTGTGGCCATCTCTTCCCTCTATGCAAGCCTTCCATAAAGTCCATCACATTAAGGCTCCTCTTCGCCCCTTTGTGGCACTTTAGTTCTACCCTTTGTGTAGACCCTTGGGAATCCAAGCCCCTTGAGGCTCCCATTTGCCCGTTTGTGGCATTTTAGTCCTACCCTTTGTGTAGACCCTTGGGAATCCAGCCTCTTTGAGGCTCCCTTTTGCCCCTTTGTGGCATTTTAGTCATACCCATTATGTTGACACTTGGGAATCTAGCCCCTTTGAGGATCCCTTTCGCCTTTTGTGGCATTTTAGTCTTACCCTTTGTGTAGACACTTGGGAATCCAGCCCCTTGAGGATCCCATTTACCCCTTTGCAGCATTTTAATTCTACCCTTTGTGTAGACCCTTGGGAATCCAGCCCTTTTGAGGCTCCCCTTTGCCCCTTTGTGGCAATTTAGTCTTACCCTTTGTGTAGACACTTGGGAATCTAGCCCCATCGAGGCTCCCTTTCGCCTTTTGTGGCATTTTAGTCTTACCCTTTGTGTAGACACTTGGGAATCCAGCCCCTTGAGGCTCCCATTTGCTCCTTTGTGGCATTTTAGTTCTACCCTTTGTGTAGACACTTGGGAATCTAGCCCCTTTGAGGCTCCCTTTTGCCCCTTTGTGACACTTTTGTCCTATCCTTTGTGTAGACACTTGGAAATCAACCCCTTGAGGTTTCCATTTACTTCTTTGCAGCATTTTAGTTCTACCCTTTGTGTAGACCCTTGGGAATTCAGCTCCTTTGAAGCTTTTGCCCCTTTGTGGCATTTTAGTTCTACCCTTTGACTAGACCCTTGAGAGTCTAGCCCTTTGAGGCTCCCCTTCACCTCTTTGCGGCGCTTTAGTCCTACCCTATGTGTAGACACTTGGGAATCCAGCCCCTTTGAGGCTCCCTTTCGCCCTTTGTGGCGTTTTATTTATACCCTTTGTATAGACACTTGGGAATCCAGCCCCTTTGAGGCTCCCTTTCGCCCCTTTGTAGCATTTTACTTCTACCCTTTGCGTAGACTCTTGGGAATCCAGCCCCTTTGAGGCTCCCCTTCGCCCCTTTGTGGCATTTTAGTCCTACCTTTTGTGTAGACTCTTGGAAATCTAGCCCCTTTGAGGCTCCCTACTTAGCCATTATGAGGCTCTTTATTGGTCCCTCTATGACCTCTTACTGCTACCATTTGTGCTAGCTTTTCCTAAAAATCTAGTCCCTTTGGGACTCCATGCTCACCCCTTTGAGGCTTTGTTTTTGCCTTTAGTGCAAATGTTTACGAAAGGATAGCTCCTTTGCGGTTCCTTACTGGCCCCATTGTGGCTCTTAAACTTTTCTTTTGAGGTAAGATTGAAGCTCCTTTGTGTTAGCTTCATGAGCCTTCATTAGACATTCATGCCAAGTTGCCTTCTACACTTGGATCACTCTTACCTCTATTTGAGTCTTCATCAGACCTTCATGATAAGTTTCCTTTTACACTTGGATTGGTCTTATCTTACTAGAAACCCCCTTTGAGTAGGTTTCAAATTTTGACCCTCATACCAAGTTGCCTTTTACACTTGGATTGGTCTGATCTTACTTGAAACCCCCTTTGTGTAGGTTTCAAATTTTGACCCTCATGCCAAGTTGCCTTTCATACTTGGATTGGTCTTATCTTACTTGAAACCCCCTTTGTGTAGGTTTCAACTTTTAACCCTCATGCCAAGTTGCCTTTCATACATGGATTGGTCTTATCTTACTTGAAACCCCCTTTGAGTAGGTTTCAAATTCTAACCCTCATGCCAAGTTGCCTTTAACACTTGGATTGGTATTATCTTACTTGAAATCCCCTTTGAGTAGGTTTCAAATTTTGACCATCAGGCTAAGTTACCTTTCTCACTTGGATTGGCCTTATCCTGCTGAGGAAACACCTTTATGATGGTTTCTCCACTTATCCATTTAAAACCTCCCTTTTGTGTCAGTTTGAAAATTAGACCCACATGCCAAGTTTCCCTCCGCACTTGGATTGGCCTCATCCCCTTGAGAAATCCCCTTTGTGTCAGTTTCTCCATTCACGTAGCTGAAGCCCCCTTGTGTTAGGTATCTCAACTCTTGTCGAACCCCCATGTTGAATTACCTCTAATTTTGACTTGGTTCATTCTTCTGGCATATGGCTTGAGGGAAGCCTTGATTCCCTACAAAAAAATGGAAAAAGATGAAAAAAAAGAGAATGGGCTAAAAATGGAGATGCCTGATGGACTTAGTCGATCAAACACCATGATTGGCTAAGGGTAAAAAGGTCAAAATAATCCAGTCAAGGTGAAAACCTGCAAAGGCACCTTGGGCAAAATTAGATAATCCTGCTATATGAAAATCCTACAATGGGACGCACAGCCAAAAGTAAAAAAGGGTCAACCTGGGTGAAAACTTCGTAAAGGAGCAATCAGGTTGATAAGAAAAAAAAATAATCAACATGGACAAGCCCCCAACCTAACAAGACGGGTGGGTTCATCCCCTAATTTTATTAGGGAGGAGGTCCGAGTTGTCAATGATGAAAAGGCTCTCATAGGCTCATCTACCTTGTAGTAGAAATATGCCAGGGAGACCATAACTGAGGTGATGACCATAACTGAGGCGATGAGAAAGACCATCTCCCGCCTTTAAAATTTGAGGGAAGTTCCCACACTCCATCTTGAAAGGGACGAAGGGTAATACCCTACTCTGCTCTCACTCATTCTTACCCCTTTAGTCATTCTTTTGACTTTGGCAATCCCACCATCTTGATCATTCTAATCCTTATGGTCCACAAACAAAGACTTTCTCCAATCTTGGCAATTCAGCCCACGTGTCCTATAAAAACTCATACTGTCATGACCCTTCCTGGTCTGAACAATTTTGAAATTAATTCAAACCCATACCACCCTGACCATTCTGGTCTTGTTGGTTTACAAGCTTCCACGTTGTCATGACCACTCCGGTCTTGATGACCCACAAAACATGCATTTTCTGGACCATCATTCTCAACCTTCAACAAACTAACCATCTTGGCGAGGTTGGTCCTATATGGTTTTAAAACTCTCACTACCTTGATCATCCCGATCTCGGTAACCTACACAACTAGTTGCATTGACTAGTTGTTCTTGAGGCTCCAAACAAGGCTTCTACGATACCACTTTGGCTTCCATAGCCCTACTTTAGTCCTACACCTTGTGTAGACCCATGGGACACCAGCCCCTTTGAGGCTCCCATTCACCCTTTTGTGGCACGTTAGTCCTACCCTTTGTGTGGACCCTTGGGAAATAAACCCCTTTGAGGCTCCCTTTCACCCCTTTGTGGCACTTTTGTCCTACCCTTTGTGTGGGAATCCAGCCCCTTGAGGCTCCCATTTGCCCCTTTATGGCATTTTAGTTCTACCCTATGTGTAGACACTTAGGAATCCAGCCCCTTTGAGGCTCCCTTTCGCCCCTTTGTAGCACTTTACTCCTACCCTTTGTGTAGAAACCTAGGAAACCAACCTATTGAGGTTTCCTATATGACCCTTTGTAGTTCACAAACTTTGCCTTGTAGGCAAGCTTAAAACCCCTTTGTGTTAGTTTTACAACCTTATTAGGCCCCCATGCCAAGTTACCTTCTGTACTTAGATTGGTCTCATATACATTAGACCCTCATGCCAAGTTGCCCCTAGTGCTTGGATTGGTCTCACATTCACTCACCCTCATGCCAAGTTGCTTTCCCCTACTTGGATTGGTCTTGCCTTGATTGAAACTCTCTCTATGTCATTTTCAAAATTTGACCCTCATGTTGAGTTGTCTTAGGCACTTCGATTGGTCATATCTTGTTTGAAACCCCCTTTGAGATGGTTTCAGTATTAGTCCTCTATGCCAAGCAGCCTTCTGCACTTGGATTGGTCTTATCCTCCTCGGAACCTCCTTTGTGTTGGTTTCACACCTATTTGATTAATCCCTCATGCCAAGTTGCCTTCTGCACTTGGATTGGTCTTATCCTTGTTAGGAACCCCCTCTGTGTTGGTTTCTCCACTCACTTGTTTGAAGCCCCTTGATTGGTTTCACAACTTTGGTTGGACCCCCGTGTTGAGTTATCACTAATCTCAACCTGGTTCATTCTATTTGCATATGGCTTGAGGGGAAGCCTTAATTCCCTATACAATAGAGAGAGAAAGAAAATAAAGTGAAAAAGAAAAAAAAGAAGAAAAAAAAGAAGAGAGAAAAAAAAAGAAGAAAAGAAGAGAGAAAACCTAGCTAGAGTGAAAACCTGAAAGGGCACTCCAGACAAAATCAGGTAACCCTGCTACATGAAAACCTCTTTGGAGGCGTGTAGGCAAAACATCATAGGGGCTGGTCTGGGTGAAAATCTTGCAAGAGACAATCAGATCAGTAAGAGAAAAAACAAAAAACAAAAACAAAAAAAATAAAAGACTGGTTCATTCAGAGAGCTTGCTTGTTGGGGAGCATGCAAGAATTAACACTATCAAATGTGCCTATTGAATGGAGGATGGGCAACCAAACAAAAAAATAAGCCAAGGTTGGTCATGTACAGGGGCCCAAGCCCTTCTTAGTCCTGAAGAAGCTCATATAGCAGGAGCACTGGATAGATTGCCAAAGACAGAGCAGAACAAATACCGGAGGCCAACTTACATGGGAAGTCCCTTCTCGACTCCCATCTCCAAGAAACTGTCCATGGGGGGCATTTGTTGGCATCAAATTTTTCCTCTTAGCTTGCGTAATACAAATTTCAGCAATGACGAAGCCGGTGCAGAAAATCTAACCCAGATTCGTAAAATTCATGAATAGATGATGTAAATAGGCTCTAGAAATACCTTGGCATGGCCTTACATGCTACAAATGGCCAAGATAATGTGCTCATTGCATAGCCCCGGTCAAGAGCTTCGTAACGGTGCCCAAAACATGGAAAACGGACACCGGAAGGCCAAAATGACCATTTTGTCCCCGACACTTTGGGACAAATTGGGACTCTAACATGGAATTCCAACTTTACCACATTCTCAAGGCTGGATAGAGCTAGGAAACGCTCAAAACAGATCGAAAATCTGACCCCCAGATGATGATATATGCAAGAAAGAGCAAATCCGGACGGAAAGCCGTATGTTCTCGCATCAGGGGCATAATGGTCCGATTAGCTCCGGATTGACCCATGGGCTGAAAATTTCAATTTTCATGACCCAAAACTTTGATCTCATGAATATTAATGCATGAAAAATAAATTTGGCAAATGGGAGAAGGTAATTGCACTCAATTATAGTTTTCGGCATTATCGACGGTCGAGATCGCACCGATCAGAGAAATTGGTAAAATCAGAGATCCTGGGCAATTTGGGAGATCTCAGCCACACATTTGTATGGATCATAAGATCAATGTTCATCAATGATTGTCCCATATTTATCTGATTTAATTTTGGCTATGTTTAATCAATTTTTGGCAGAAATTAATGATAGTCGTTGGATCGGGAGTTTGTTAGATGAATGGTCTAGATTGGATCACTCTCTCTCTTCCCTCCACTTCGCTGGCTGAACTCCTCCCCATATGCCATGCGCACAATCCCCTACAAGTTAGGGAGCTGGCCGAACTCCCCATCTGATGGTATAGCTAGCAACTTTGGCTTTTCTCCCTCAATCACCTCAACAAGCTCAACAACCACCATGTTTTATCCTTATCTCTCTCAACAACCAACTATGGGTTATCCTTATCATCCTCAACCTCCCTTGAGTTATCCTTATCTTCCCTCAACAACCTCCAGTCTTATCTCCTCCTGCAGATGGCGCCATCAACTCCTATATAAACCCCCCCTGCTGGCCATGTGGAAGGCAAGCTGATCACCCTGCGGAAGCCCTACCTCTCCTCCCTATACCCTGCTCCAAGACATCTTATCCTTGCTTGGACATCTTCATCAGCAAGTCAACAACCTCTACAGCCCCTTTGTGGTGTGCCAAGTGAAGAAGAAGAAGAAGGAGAAAAGACCTCCCTCCAGCAGGCGCGCCAGTAGCAGGTGCAACCAGCTCACCTGATTGGTGTGCCAACTTTAGCAAATGCAACAAGCTCTCTTCATCCCTTTGCTCCATCCATCAACATCAGCAAGGATAAGACCCCTTTTCTCATCCAACAGCAAGAGAATAAGGGTTTGGTGGCACCTTCAGCCCATTATCTTCAACACCACCTGCAGTGTAAGAGAGAAGAAGAAACCGGTGAGTAGGAGAAGCGTGCTACGATGTAGTCCTTTAATTCCACTCTTCCTCTTCTCTTCTCTACCCATCTCCATGGTGGCATACCCTCTGAGTAATGCCCATTCAGCCCCTTTGAGTGCCCTTCACGTTGGTCTACAGAAAGCCACCCTTTAGCCCCAAGGGTACCCTCTATTTGGCCATCACAAAAACAGCCCCTTGCTATCCCTTAAAACAGGCCTCTGAACCAGCCCCCTTGTGCACCCTTTTGTCCCTCCATTTCGGACCCTAAACCTTACACTATCATGCCTTTTTCGACGCCACTTATGGTCACTTGAACAAGCACCTCCTGCCTCCCCCAATCAGACCCCGAATGGCATCCCAAACAGGCCCCCTTGCTGGCCCAAGTTCTGCCCCCCTTGTGAGCACCCATGTCAGGCCCCTTTGATGGTCACCTAGTTTGCCCTATGTGCAACACACCCAATACAGCTCGTACAGCACCCCCAAACAACCCAAACATCCTCTTTGATGTGTGGAAGGAGGGGTGACAGTTCCGGCCTCTTGGAATCCGCCGGACGGGCCAAGAGTTAAGCCGGGTGGTCCTGATTTCTACATGTCAAAATGCCCTTTGTGCATTCCTAAACCAGTCCTAGTTCACACCTAAACCTAACCAGCACCTTAGCCAACCCATTCCAACCCCTCTGAGGTTCACCTATCCTGCTACTATAGCAAGATTTCAAGGTGCAAAAATGAAGTGCAAATCAGGCCAATCGGGCCATGGAGGTGAAAAGCAGGCCCATTGGGTCATGAAGCTCAAAGCAGGCCGCCAGGGCCCATGAAGCTCAAGATTGGGCCAACCAGGCCGACATAGCATGAAGACCAGCCCATTGTGCTGATGAAGCTGGCCCATTGGGCCTTGGACACTTAAAATAAACGTTAATTAAATCTGAAGGCAAAATGCCAAAATTAAATAAGGAGTTAGTCCACAACTGGATGCTTCATTGGACGGCTCATCCGGCATTCACCGGAACGCTGACCCTGGCGTAGGCATGGGACACGCTTCCCACTGCAGACGGACCTTTCCCACTACTTGGAAAGTAAAATGACTATGCCTTGTAGGAAGGGTAAAATTTTACACTGATTAGAAAATAAGGCGACATGCTGCCAAAATTCTCCCTATCAAGTGGATTTTACACCAAGAGAAGGACATTCACACATTTGCACCATTGACAGCATTGAACATGGAATATGAACCGCCACATCTGATGTACATGGATGTGGAATACTTTTAATATGAACATTTTCAAGTGCCGAGCTGATTGCATGTGACTGGGCATCGACACTAGCCTGACAAACCGAATGTGATGCAAACCGAACAAGAGTTAATCAAATCTGAAGTTAACTTAATTAAATCTGAAAATACATTCAAACCAATCTTAAAACATGCTTAAAACAGATTATTAAAGCTTTAACATTCAAAAAAAATCTGATTTAATACAGTCTAGAAGAATTGATTCAATGCATTTAATCCATTGTAGTTCAATTTCCTAAACAAGTGCAAATGAAATAATTCACAACCAATTGAAAAGAACACATAAAGAAAACATTAATGCATATGAAATTCATCTTAAAACATGTCAAATTTAGATCATTAACAATCTGAAGTTCAAGTTTAATCAATTTAAACCAAACTTCAAAACATTTAAAACATACTGAACACACCCGAATCGGTACTAAAACACCAACCGACATGAGGAAACCACATTAAAATGACTCAACACATGTCAATTAAACTTAAACAAGTCAAAATTGATCAACACATCTAAAATATCAAGTTCAAACAAAAATAAAAATAAACTTCAATCAATTGAAGTAAAACAAACCAAACAATTCAAACAAGCTCAAAACAAATAACATTCAAATCCAAGTCAAATGGAAATCTGAAATCAACATTTCAAACCACATCAAAATCCATTCTTAAATCAAACATAAATCAAGTTCAAACAAAATCTAATCAAACTTGTTTGCATCTCATCTGGCCTAAAAGGCCAAGGCCCTTTATGTTCTTATACGTTGTGGATGTGCACGCTCTCGTCAAACAAGATCGCTATGGTAGTTAATCAAGGGTGTTCGAGTGTTTGCTCAATGTAAATGAACATTGGATATTCGCACCATCCGATGGAGAGAGGTCAAAAAAAATTTCACAGAACCCGAACCTCGGTTCTATACTCTTTTAATATCACCTGGACTATCTAGTATTTTTTTGGTCTATCACCTACTTTAATAGAAAATTCGGATGTCGATATTTCAAAACATACCAAAACAAGAAATCTTTTCAAAGAATCAAAAAGATTCTCAAGGTTCCCACATGCTGTGATCGGGAGAAAGGTTGGCAAACAAGTGGGCTGGAACTGCTACGCCCCATGCATACTCCCCCAATGGTCTTTACATTGGCCAATAGTAATAAATAGCACATGTGTACCTCTCCATCTTGTTGCCTAGCAACAAGCACACAAAAAGGAAGATCAAGAATCTACAAACATCACGATCTGCCTCCGGTGACCCAAGAGGATCACATAGTGTAGTAGACATCTAACAGATTAGGCATCCCTTCTCATCCTCGGTCTCCTCACCACACAGAATCTGAGCCTCTGATAGGTCAACCAGCTCAAAACACTCCTTTCGAGTGATCGAAAGGATGGCCTCATCCTATGATAGAGGCAGGTAGAAAGAGAGTAACTCAGTTGCCATCTCATAATAGTCACCATACATATAGCCAACGATGAAACGCCCATAGACCCGACGCCCGATGATGTGGGCCACGTCCTCTAGGGTCAGGACCATGTGCCCCCATGGAAGCAAGAAGGAACAGGTCATGGCATCCCATCTCTCTCGTAGGACCTAGATCAGGGATAGGTCCTCATAGAAATGCAAAATGTGCAAGACGGGTCTAAATCCCCTTCCATGCAGGTGATGGCAGTGGAAAGAAGGGAGGCCTCGGTATGCCAATTGTACCATCTGTCGTGAGATCCAGGACTTGATCCGTCCATGCAAATGAAAGAATTCTTGGTCAAGTAATAATCACAAAGATGGAAGAAAATTCACAGCCAATACAAAGGATATTTACCTCGTTGGTGGCAGCCAGCTCAAAGGGGCCAGCCTTTGCATCATGTGCTTGCAGATGTCAGACTCTCTTCATCATATGCAAATTTCAAAATTGGTTAGTTTGCAATTCCAAATTAGTCAAAATAATAATAAAAACAAAGTGGACATGCACCCAGACCAGGGGCGCATGCTCCCTGGCCTGGGGGTGCATCCACGGTTCCCACCCATTGGAATGTGCCCCCAAATGGGGGCACATCCCAATGTGCCCCATTTGTGGGCTCATGTATGTTGACTCCGAAAATATGATGGGGCTATCCTTTTTAGGGAAGTCCGTGAATCCAAATCATCACCTCATGAGGGGATGAGAAAGAAAGAAAGAAAACACAGAAAGCAACTCTCACCTCGGTTCCACACTCACATTGATCTCTGAACTTTCATCCCTTGGCGTCGCTCAATCACCAAAGAGATGGTTCGGGTCATGTGAGAGTAGTATGAGAAGAAGAAATTTAAGACATGTGGTCGCCAGGAACTGCATGTTCTACTTTATGCAGTAAAATTGACCATGTGTAGCAGGAAGAGTGTGGGTCAATGCTTCTTCTTCGGCCAGCCGACGAAGAAGTGTACTCAACGCATGGGTGCTTGATTTCCTATGCAACTAGACAAACAAATAAATAAAAAGACAATTATAACTAGACAAAGTGTGGTATATGTAAAGAAAATAACATGAAACACAACTGAATAGAAACTGACTGGATTCAGGTTATCTCTAACCCTTTTTTATTTATCAGATTAACAGACTCAAACTAATGCAAAAAAATATAAAAAAATTATAGGAGGATGGAGAATCATGAAACAAAGAGATAATAAAAAGAACAGAAAGATTATAATAAGAATACAGAGAGATATGGCTAAATCTGGGTTGTTAAAAACCTGAGCAACAATTTAGGATCTGCCAAGCATGACTTTGCTTAAGCGCTTGTCACGACTAGCCCCGACCTTGAAATCATTTGCCGTCAGTTGCAAACAGAAGAAGACTCGAAGGGAAAGAACATTAATGTTGAGATATAGGGTAGAAGATGTCCACACGCTGCTGTAGAAGCCAAAGAAGAGAGACCTAGTAGATCACCTGCAATCCAGCCTTCCTCTTTCCTGAACCAACTTTTCTCTCTCTAAAAACTCAAAATTATCTCTCTAAAAATCACAAAATTGATGCAGGAGGGAGAATGGACATCTTGAGATGCCTAGGGGGTCATAAACCAGCCTCTGGAATGACCAAAATCGGTCTTAATTTATAGGAGAATAGCCGGACTTATATGTGCTAAAAAATAGGGGCCTTGCACCCTGACGCCCCCTAGGGACCAGGGCGCATCCACCCTACAAATCCGGTCTGATCCGGCTAAAAAAATCAATCCGATCCGGTCAAAGGTAGAGTCCTGGTTCAAAACTGGTTATCTCGTGCCCCCAATCGGGGGCACATGGCCACATGCCTTAGGGTCAAGGCGCATGGCCACGTGCCCTGCATCCATGACACATGTGCCCAGGCACCAAGGCACATGGGACTGATTCTGTGTGTCTTTATTCTAGAAGCCATTGCAGACACTCCCAAGCTTGGAATTTGATGCCGTTTTTTGCGTTGGAAAGATAATAAGCCGAAGAAGCTTTCTACAACAATGGATCTGACATAACACCATCCAAAACTTTAGATTTTTTTCTGGAATTTAGGACAGTGAACAGAAGATCAGATACTGGTCGGAATGACTTCGACGGCCAACCGGAAAGACACGGCATGAAACAAAACTTGTCCGGAGTATGAATCTGTCCATAACATTCAATGTATGATCATGAGAAATTTTGGCATTCAGCCAATTTCTATGTTTATACATTTTACATGTGGCTTTCACTCAGAAATTATGGCTTTATGTGAAAACTCCAGAAAACGACTGATTTCGTTCGGCAAAGCTCCAAATCAACATTAATTGACCCGACATTATTATAAGGTCAATTACACTTGTTACCCTATAAAACATGAGTTTTATGCTATGAATTAGAAAAATTTGGCATGTCTACAGCTTGCCTCGCCTCGATGTCGGCTTTGTAAGGGAATGGCATGTAATGAAGTGGAGTGTTTTGGAGTTTACTGTAATGGAATGCAAGTGAGCGTAGATGAATGTAGTGGAATAGAATGATGATGGACTGAAAAGGTGGTATCAAGGTGTAGATATAGACATGCTTATCTACCTGATCAAGCAAAATGAATCACACTAAGTATTCTAGATTGCTTTCATGTTCCTTCAAAACCTCATAAAATTAATTGGTAAAAGACATGACATTGGCACGAGAGATGAAAAGTAAAAGGATAAAGGATGTAGCCAACCCTCAGCATGGTGAGGAGTCCCTGAATTCATAGGTTCATCATCAGTTAGCAACCCAAACTTTTGCGGTGTTCTTGTACTGTGATGGGCTAAAGTTTGAAAGAGAAATTGATTTTAAAATGAAAAGAATACCAATCCATCATATTTGGAATCTGAGGTTCATTTAAGTTTCACCAAAATACTCAATTTAATTCTAAGTGAATAACCTTAAATTCTAAAGGGGTTCATTTAAGCATAACAAAATTGCTTAGGTATCGTGAAAACCGTGAATCACACTTTGACAGAAAACTTAGTTATTCGTAAAATGACAAAACAAACTTCAACCATAGTGGGATTGAAAGATAATGGTGGGACTAACATAGAATGATGGGAAAGAAGAAACAATGGCATGACAAACATGACACGGTGGGATAACATAAAAGATATGGTGGGATAACATAAAAGATATGGTGGGATAACATAAAAGATACGGTGGGATAAAAGAGTAATGATAAAGAATGAAAAGAAGATGGATATGAAAACATAAAAAATTATATAGAAAATAATTGAAAATTTAGATTGTCTATTGGAGGTCATGACACCTGATTATGAACCATCGTCCCTCCAATGTTCAATTTTGCTTATCCGTAAGTGTGAAGAAATGACCAAGCCATCATAGATTTTGTTGAAGGGGATCTTGGGCCCAGCCATCTTCACCCTCAAGGACTCCAACATCAATGAATATAATATATATTAAATGAACCTAATATAACTAAGTGACAGATGGTAGGAGTGATGTGAAGTGCAAAATGGAATGATGGTGATGATGTGAGATTGATATAAAACTGAGTGAAGTCCTCAGGTGTGGGTTATCAACTTGTATCGACCACCAGATTCATCAGCACCATGATAATACTTGACTAGGTGATGCTCCGTTTCTTTTCGTTGCAGGGCTGGCATGACGTTCCTTCCAGAACACCAATGTCACAAATTCACCTGTTGAACCTAAAAAGTTGCCTGCATATTTTTGGTTAGTACCCCCAAAAGAAAAAATTGCTATATGAAGCATATTGTTCTCGAAATGAATAATTGAAGTTTTCGCTATAAGAACCATCATTTTAAGGTCAAAACAATGCTTTTATGATGGTTCCTTTAGCAAAAATGTCATTCTCAACATTCTAGACAATTTCTGATTTTTTGAGATTTTTTTGAATTTTTAAAAATTTTTTGGTCCATGTGCCCCTGATCAGGGGCACGTACCCATGCGCTCGGGGATGGGGCACCTAGCCATGTGCCCCCAGATGAGGGCACATGCGTCGTGGGCCAATTTTTTTGTTGCAAAATAGAAAAATGTACCTGATGACCTTTCTCTTTTGCTTCTTCAGCTCCTAAAAACACTTATCAAGAATGATTAAATTTTTATTATTACTCATCCCTTTGCCTGTATATCGTTTGCCTTGATTTTGAGTCAAAGGGAGGTGCCTTCATAACAAGGTGGAATAAAATAAATGACTTAAATGAAATGGGGGTAAGGGTTGGAATAAAATAAATGACTTAGGTCAAAGGGAAGAGCCTTTTTAAGAAGGTAATTAATGCCAAAAATGAACATACAATGTAGCAATCGAAATATGCATGACAAAAAATAAACATGGATGCAACTAAGGCAATGATTTGGATTTTCTTGAAAACATTCATTCATTTTTTTAGATTTTCAAAATATTCAAATTTTTTATATTTTTTTGAAATATTCAATTTTTAGAAAATTCGTTTTTTTTGGATTTTTAAAATATGAAAAAATTGTATTTTTGAAATATGCAAATTTTTTAGATTTTTAAAATATGCATTTAGATTTTTGAAACATTAAATTTTTGGATTTTTGAAATATTTACTTTTTTGTGGAGAAAATGTTGATATTTGAAACAGTTCATTGGTCTCTGAAGTTTGTCAAGACTCAAGTGGTAGATACCATGTGCAAAATAAAGTTTCCTACCTAGAATTCTTCTAACCTTCTTTCTTTGATCGGCTTGGATTGTACTTGGATTCAGTCGGTTTATCCTACCTGAGGGGTTTAAGGAGGAAGAGTACAGAGGAAGTTCTTGATAGGTTTTGGAGATGTTGAGAGGGATTTCTCTACTCACACTCAAATTGCCCATTGGGGTTCGACCTCTTTGGGTATTTCTTATTTTTTTGCTCTTCTATGTGGCACATATTTAGATAGATTTTTGACCCGTGGGGACATTGTCCATCTTTTAGTGCCTTTTGCCTTGACAATTATTTTGGGTGCTCATTTAGACAGGTTGATCATTTTTCTTTTTCTAGCCTGAGGGGTTCATTGCTCATCTTTTGGCACCTTTTTGCACCCTCCAAGAAGGCCTCCTATTAGGGTGGCGAGTGTTTTTGATACTACCCCTCTTTAATCTTCTCTCCCTATCTTGGACCGAGTAGAAGAGAATAGGGTAAGGGTACACCTTCCGCTTCTAGATTTCTGCCTTCCCTTTCGCAAGTGTCAGGTTGTCTGGATTCTAGGATTGGGAGGTGTTGTGTGTGTAGGATGGTACCTACCCTTGACTTCTCACAAACAGTCTAGGATCAATGACTTGAGATTATACCAGTGGCTTCTCCATTTTTTTATGGAAAATACTTTTTGAGGTAAAATCCATTCCAAGGATGATTCAATTTTTCTCCATCTACGTTAGTTAACTCAAGTTAGGTTGAGTTAACTCAAGTAAGACTTGAGATTATGCATTGCCTAGATACTTTTCAGTGATTACAAAAGGCCCTTTCCAGTTAGGTTGCAATTTGAAGCGGGGACCCTCGGGGACCCTCCGGCTTAACAAAAATTCTTTTAATGACCATCTCACCGATCTCAAATTTTCTCTCAACCACCCTCTTTTGACAAAATCTTTTAAGTCTGTTCTTGTAAGTCTGGGCATGCTTGGCGGCGGCTAGCATTCTTTCATCCAAGAGTTCAAGCTATGCAAGGAGAGATTCACGTCTCTTATCAACAGGAATTTCCCTGTCGAGCTGAACTCGGAGAGACGAAAGTAATACTTCGAGGGGACCACTGCTTCCATCCCATTTGCCAAAGCTTACGGGATTTGTCTAGTGAGAGTTCTTACAGAAGTATGATAAGCCCATAGGGCATCTACAAGCTTATTAGTCCTATCAACAAACTTGCTAGACTTACAAGATTTCTTGATGATCTTGATTAAGGTTTTGTTGGTGGTTTCTGCTTAACCATTGTCTTAAGGATAGTATGGTGATGAATGATGCAATGAAATGCGATACCTGTAGCAAAGATCATATAGATCTTAAGAGAGAAATTATGGCCCATTATCAGTGACGATGTCGTTGGGGATCCCGAACCTTGCCATGATGTTGCGCTTGATGAAGGAGCAAACTGTTGACGCTTTAATCTCCACGAATGCTTCTTCTTCAGCTCACATTGTAAAGTACTTTGTTGTCGTTAGAATAAATGATTTTGAGCACATTTTGGGGTTGAGGTCACTCAAGGGGCCAATGATATCGAAAGCTTACGTGGCGAAAGGCTAGGGCATGAATTGGATGCAGGGAAGATGTGGGAGAATGAATTTTGTGGTTATGGAGTTGACATAAATGACAGTGCTGGACAAAGATGGAGCAGTTTTTTTCTAGAGTTGGCCAATAATACCCTTGTCGAATAATTTTCTTACCAAGGGCTTGGGCATTCACATGACCACGACAAACTTCAGAATGTGCTTCCTTTAGCACCAACTCGGCTTCTTCTTCATCAAGACATATGAGTAAGATTCCACTTAGGCTTCTCTTGTAGAGCACTCCTACGATTGTATACCTCTGGGATACTCTTCTAATTTCCTTCTTTCCTTGGTGGTTGATCCAGGTGGGTATGACTGATCTTGGCAATACCTCGCAATCTCATCATACCAAGGTCTCTCACCTTTTTCTATTTCTTCCAACTCAATTAAGGAGATTTATTCTTTGTGTTCCAAGTATTATTTTTTGTTGAACCTCTTCTTAACCTTCAAAAAATATCCATCCTCAATTGCTGGAATTGACCTCTTACAGATGTGGATAGTCTGCACTTTCCTGCCTAACGGGATAGATAGAGATGAAGCTAGTGAAGCTAAGGCAACGGTAAGGACATTCTGAGAATGGGGTACATGGACAAAGGTGAGTTTGAAGAATAGCTTGAAGTAGCAGGTGGTGAGCTCCTGGTAGGTTTTGAGATTTGGATGGGAAGTTCGGTACTTAGATAGGACTTGGCATAGGATCAATTGACTATCATCGGTCACCCTCAGTTCAGTGGCACCATGGAAGTGAGCAGCCTCCAGCCCAGTTAGCAAGGCTTCATACTCAGCTATGTTGTTTGTTACTGAAAAATCGAGTTGAAAAACCTACGAAATGGTGACACCTTCAGGTGATAGAAGAACAATTCCTATCCCTCTACCATGAGAGTTCAGAGCCCTATCATAATATGTCCAAAGATTGGAAGATCGGACTGACATTAGTTCGTCATCTGGGAACTCCGACCGGACTGGGTCAAAGACGAGTATGGGATGATGGACAAGGTGTTCAGCGATAGCATAGCCCTTGATTGCCATCTGTGGAACATAGGTGATATCAAATTGGGACAAGAAACTCTGCCATCACCCTAACCCAATCAAAACAGTCTTTTTTAACAGAAACTTGATGGGATTGATATGAGCAATGAGCTTGACTTGGTGAGCAAGAAAATAGTGCTTGAGTTTCTGAACCACCCAAACAAGAGTAGCACAGATCTTTTCTACCACTGTGTACTTCAGCTCACAAACATCAAACATCTTGGACAAGTAGTAAGTAGCTCGTTCTTTCCCTTCTTCATCAACTTGTGCAAGGATTGCCCCAAGAGAATTCTCAAGAACCAAAATGTAGAGAACCAAGGGTCTGTCAGAAATTGGTGGTCTAAGTACAGGGGGACTTGCCAGGTATGTTTTCAACCCATCAAATGCCTCCTGGCACTTCGAACAAATTGTAGCCTCTCTATCAATCCTCGAAGCTCCTTCATATTCTTCGGGGGAAGGCATACCAATAATTGCTTTGGCCTTGTTTGGGTCAATCTCTATGCCTCTTTTGCTTACTATGAATCTAGCTTTCCTGATGAAACTCCAAACATACACTTCTTAGGGTTCATTTTCATCTTGTATTCTCTATCTTGTTGTAAAACCTTCCTTAGCACTTCAGTATGATCTTCCCAACTCTTGGATTTGATAACTAAATCATTCACATACACCTCTACAATAGTGTGCATCATGTCATGAAAGATAGCTATCATAGCCTTCTGATATGTAACACAAGCATTTTTTAATCCAAAGGGCATGACAACATAGCAATATGTTCCCCAAGGTGTAGTGAACAAGGGTCCTCCTTGGCTAACCATATCTAAATATATCCAGAAAAACCATCCATGAATGAAAGCATTTCAAATCCAGCTGTGTTATTGATGAAAAAATCGATATGAGGTAAAGGAAAATCATTCTTAGGACATGCTCGGTTCATGTCCCTAAAATCTATGCAAATTTGAACCCGTCCATCCTTCTTCATAACAAGGACTATGTTAGCCACCCATTGCGGATATAGGATGACTTTAATAAATTTTGTCTGGTGTAGTTTGTCGACCTCTTCTTTCATTTTGAGTGCAATATCAGGGTGGAATCTCCTCAGCTTTTGTTTAACTGGGGTAGTTCCAGATTTCAAAGTTAATTTATGTTCAACCAATGAATTATCTAATCCCAACATATGTTCATATGTCCATAGGAATGCATCCTTATATTCTTCCAAAATATTGATCAAACATTGTTTTTCTGAGGGAGGTTTGCACAGATGAGGATAGTCTTAGGATCTTCCAAGGTTCCTAAACTCAATTCCTTGGTTGGTTCATTCCCTGTGGCTGATGGTTCTTCAAATCTTCTAAGTCCATATGCATATGCATCAGCCAAGTCCTCGATTTCATCCTCAAATTCAGGATCCTTCTATGATACCACCTCATATGCTCCCGAAGTATGATCGATGTTATGCTCGTCCTCATATCGGATTTCATCCAGCAGGATGGTATTCTCTAAAAAGTTTGGCAGCCTTCCACACTCTATGTATTTCTGTGCCAATTGTCGTAGATACCTACTTGGAACTCGTTTACATCTGACTTTCCTATTTCCTAACCTGACCTGACCTACTAAAAATAAAGCTAGAAAGATGGCTTTTACAGTGGAGGGAGAATCGAGTAAATCGATGAATGATTCAGAAGAGAGAGATCCCTGATTGGGAGCACCCTCTGGGATGAGTAGAGACTTCTCCTCAATGAAAATGTGAGTTTAAGAGAAGAGGTTTTTTTTTGGGATTTTCTAGTAAGAAGATAGACTGAGCTTGAGTGACTCGAGACTTGCTAGAAGCTGATGGAATTAACATAGAAGAAAACTTAAGAATAAAGGGGAAAAAGGGGCTAGTGGGCCCAATAGTAACAGAAAGTGGACACATGGGTTAAAAATTGATGAAAAAAGTAAACGGGCATGTGGACCCAATTTTGGAAATGGACAGGCATGTGATACCATGCTAAGAAGAGCCCTCAGTTTTGAAGCTGATGAAAGAAGTAAATGGGCAAGCAGGTCCAGGGAGAATAGAAGGTTGAAGAGGTCACATGGGCCCAAAGTGAGAAAGTGGGCTCGGAAGCCCATCCATAAGATCTAGAAACAATGGCACGAGGTATAAACATGGGATTGTTGTATTTGCGCCTCATGGAATGGTTCTAAGTTGGGTGGTATGCTCAACTAGATGATCCAAGATTAGTCTACCCTTGTGTGATTCTTGGTACTCTTCCCCACTTGAGAACAAATGAGTCAAAGATAAGCATAGATCTTCCAATTCTTTTTCTTCATCTGGAACCTTCCTTTTCTTGACAACTATAATGGAACCCTTGTCATCTTCATCCATCATCATGGTCTCCCCTTTGATAAAGAATGTATGGAGTCCCATGGCATATCCTGGCTGGAAGACCTTTCTTGGGATGGAATCCTCTTCGTATCCCAACCCCTGCCTACGTGGCCTTTTCACAGTTTCAACCGGCTGAGTGATCCCTTGAAAATCCTTGCCCAAACCTTTTCCAGGTTGATAGCCCAATTTCATCATCATCCGTCATCCTACTGTGTCTGGTAGAGAGGTGATCATGCATCTAACTTCTGGTAATTCGCCCACTGAGATCAGGGATTGTATTAATAAACCTAGGGGTGATGTAAAAATAGCATCATTCATCTCATCCCTTATAGGCATGCTAGTCACCTTGACAACTTGTCCTTTAAAGGGGAACTTTATGCACTGATGGTTTGTTGAAGCCACATCTCCCAAGTATAGCCCGAAAGGTTGGATCCAGTTCTAAAATATGAAAATTAGTTGTGATAGTACATGGTCCAAGTTTAACTTATAGAGTGACCACTCCACGTGCAGACTTCTTAGAGTTGTCATAAGCTGTCACCATGGCACAAGATGGCTTGATTTCTTGTTCAGAAATGCCGCACAACTGCAAAGTTTCTGGCGGCATAACATTGAAAGAAGCTCCAGTGTCAACCAAATATGACTTTATTTCAATATTACAGATGACAACAGCCACATGCAAAGCATATCTCCTAACCTTCGGATCTGCTGATTCCTCCTGAGAGAAAGTGAGTGTTGGGTGCTCACTTCTAGGGGCTAGCACTGTAGTGATCTTCTCTGGTGGGAGATCCTCATTCACCATGACCCTTTACAAATATTGTTGTAAAAGCTCCTGGTGCACTTTTGATCTTTTAATCAACTCAAGTTTGGAGATACGGGCCGGTGTCTTATCCAATTGTTTCAACAAATCATACGTCGTGCCCGACAAAGGTTCTTCCACTTGTTCCTCCTCCACTGGATCCTGTGGTTGAGTCCCGGCTTGGGGAAAGAGCCGCTGGAACATTCTCCCACTCTAAAGCACTGGGGCTATTTGGCGGTGGGGTAGAGGTGATGGGTTAACCAGGGTGGGATGTGGTGGAACAGGTGGTGTAGGTGCAGGTATGGTAGACAACGGGATTGGTGGTCCTGGGATGATTAGGTTTGTGGGTAGAGGGATAGGATTTAGAGGTGGTAGTGATGGTGATGCTGGTGGCCTGATAAGAAGAGGCCGGGGTGTAGGAGTGGTTGATGTAATGAAGGTGTTGGTAATGTGGTAGGTTGTGGGGGTTAGTGGTGTGATAGGTTGGGGTTTTGGAGTGACAGAGTTTATAGGTTGGGGGTTCAGGTTTGGTGGTGATTGTGGTGGCTAGATGAGCAAGGACCGGTGTGTAGCAATGGTTGAGGGAGGTGTAGTTAAGGAGGGGGCTGGCCTAATGATGAGTCGGCGAGAGGAAGCGGTTGCCAATGGTTGGGTTATTGAGCTTAGTGGTGGTTGTGGAGTAGATGGTGCACGGATTATCTATCTAGTGGGGTTCCTAACAGGAGGCCTAGCTAGGTTGACTGGCATTGTTGCACCATGATTTTCTAGTTGCCAACCTTGAGCACGGCTGGCATCTTCCTAGACAATGGAGTGTACTTGACCAATTCCTAGGTTTGGATATGTTGGTGCTAGTTCCAGAGTGGGAGCATGTAATGAGAGTGGATTCTGAACAATCCCCAAGCCGGGTTGTTGTTGAAGTTGGGCCAGTGGACACTATCACTGCTGCTGCTTAGCCTTCATTGTTTGTATGCATTCCCCCATTTTAGCCCAATCAATGCTGCCTTGGTCATTCAAATCGTGGATGTAATCTTTGAATTGAAAATAGACTTCTACAGTGTGACCATGGTACCAGTGGTAAGCACAGTATCGGGACATATCTGCATTTGCTGGACAAACCTCTCTTTCCTTGGGCAATTCCAACTATTTTTCTACCATGAGTACATTGTAGAAGTCGGTCAAGGAGTAAGGGAGTTATCGATAATTCTCTCTCTTATGACCTCCCCTTCGTGGTGCTTGAATGGGTGGTGGCGTTGCCCTATTGTAGGTAGGTTGACGAGATTGTTGGGATTTGCGCTACTGACTGAGGTGGTTGTTATGGCCTAACTTTTTGTTGAGGGGGTGGTAAGAAAGGTTCTGCGGTGGGTTCCTAAACTGGTTTTGACGGTTCCCTCCCTAGTTTCCCACAATGTTTATAGCTTCGTTGTTGACAACTCCCTCGGTTGTAGGTCCAGCTGGTGCAAAGGGGGTCTTCCTGATGTTCCTAGATTAGAGCGATGCAAAGACTTGAAACAAGGTCAAGATTTGAAAACAAGTGATGCAAAGACTTGAAAATAATTTTGATTAAAACTTAGGTTTATGGATTTGTTAAGAATTATTCTCTCAACAAAAGTGTTAGGATCCTAACTCCAATCTCCAATGACCAAGGTTTCACACAATCTCACCACGTGTAGGTAACATAGGATGCTTCGGGTTTTGGAGAGTGGTACAACCAACCAGATCATGAAGAGGAATACTTCACGTATGAGGACTTATGGAGGCCTTGATGAAAGCCAACCAAGTCAACTAGGAAGGAATATCCTAGAAGAGATGTCAGAATCTACCAAGAGGGTGTTTTGGATGGGAGGGGTAAATGGGAGAGTGAGCTCCCGCCTCCAAAGAAAAAAAGTGTAAAAGATGGAGGTTGAGAGAAGGAGCAAAGAATGCAATCAAGTAATAAAGCAAGTAATAAACAAAGCATAAACTTAAATAAACAAGCAATGACACAAGAAAAGTAACTAAAAACTAGACAAGCAACTAGAAACTATAATCTTTACCTTGTTTCTTATGTGAGCCAAATGGGGACAATGAAAAGTGATGGAAAGAAGAAGGTTCAGATTTGATAGCCAAGCAAAATAGTGGTCCACGTGGGGACCGATGTAAGAATAAGCTGGTTCACGTGGGAACCGGGGTAAAAAGTGAAGATGTTTCACGCGGGAACCGGTTTTAGGTACTAAAGGGGTGGTTCACGCGGGAACTGGTTTGAATGATCAAATAGTGCCACGTGGGGCCAATTAAAGGTAAATAAGGATATGATCCAAGTGGGGATAGATCTGAAGGAAAGTGGTTTGGCTCACGTGGGAACCGAAGTAAAGAAAGAGATTGGTTCATGCAGGAACTGTTTTGAAAGGGAAAAGGGTGGTTCACGTGGGAACCGGTTTAAATGATAACTGAAAATAAAAGGGGGTCACGTGGTGACCAATTTGAAGGTGATAACCTGAAGCAATGAGGGAAAAATTTGACTTGAATGACTGAAAATAAATGTTGGTTCGCGCGGGAACCAGTTTTAAAAGCAAATGTGGGTTCACGCGGGAACCGACTGAAATAAAATGACAGAAATTAAATGCGGTACATGGCACTTCAGATCTAATGAAATATGGGTGAAATCAGAAATTTTGAGATGGCATGAAATTAAGAAAGGTGGAAAGAAGGAAAGGCTCACGTGGGAACCGGTCTAGAACTAGAACTAATTGCAAGAAAACACTAAGCACCCACGGTTAATGACATTGCTGGTCCCACCATGGTCGCCACAAAGCTGTCGATCCTAAAATATGATGGGGCTCTCCTTTTTAGGAAAGTCCATGAATCCGGACCGTCACCACAAGAGGGGATGAGAAAGAAAGGAAGAAAACATGGAAAGCAACTCTCACCTCAGTCCCATACTCACATTGATCCCTGAACTTTCATCCCTTGGCGTCACTCGATCACCAAAGAGACTGTTCGAGTCATGTGGGAGGAGGATGAGAAAAATAAAATTAAGACATGTGGTGTCCAGGAACCACGAGTTCCACTTTATGAAGTTAAATTGACCGTGTGTACCTTAGCAAGAAGAGAGCGGGTCAAAGCTTCTCCTACTTCGGCTGGCCGATGAAGAAGAGAATGCATGGGTGCTTGATTTCCTGTGCAACTAGACAAACAAATAGATGAAAATACAATTAGAAATAGAAAAAGTGGAGTATATGTAAAGAAAATAACATGAAACACACAACTGAATAGAAACTGACCAGATTTGGGTTATCTCTAACCCCTTTTTTATTTTTCAGATTAGTAGATTAAAACTAATGCAAAAAAATGTAAAAAAAATGATAGGAGGATGGAGAATCACAAAACAAAAATATAGGAAAAGAACAGAAAGATTCTGATAAGAACAGAGAGAGATATGGCCAAATCTGGGTTGTCATAAAGCCAAGCAGCAATCCAGATCTGCCAAGTGCGACTTTGCTTCAGCGCTTGCCACAACTAGCCCCAACCTTGGAATCCTATGTTGTTGGATGCAAGCAGAAGAAGACTCGAGGAGGAAGAACTTTGATGTTGAGAGCTCACTTAGAAGATGTCCACACGCTGCTGTAGTAGCTGAAGAAGAGAGACCTGGCAGATCACCTGCAGACCAGCCTTCCTCTCTTTTGAACCGATTTTTCTCTCTCTAAAAACTCAAAATTCTCTCTCTAAAAATCACAAAATTGATGCAGCAGAGAGCTTGGACATCTTGAGATGCCCAGGGAGTCATGAACCAGTCTCTGGAACGATAGGAATCAGTCTTAATTTATAGGAGAACAACCAGACTTATCTGTGCTAAAAAACAGGGGCCTTGCGCCCTGATGCTGGGCGCATGCACCCCCTAGGGGGGCGCATCCTATCCAGCCTACAAATTTGGTCTGATCTGGCCAAAATCGATCTGATCCGGCCAGAGGTAGAGTCTTGGTTGATAATTGGTTATCTCGTGCCCCCGATCAGGGGCACAAGGCAACGTGCCTCAGGGTCAGGGCGCATGGCCACGTGCCCTGGGTTCAGTGCACATGTGCCCAGGGACCAAGGCGTATGGGACCTATTCTGCGTGTCTTTCTTCCAGCCATTCGGACACTCCCGAACTCAGAATTTGATGTCGTTTGTTGTGTTGGAAAACCCTCCAAAACTTCAGAATTTTATCTGGAAGTTAGGATAGTGAACAAAAGATCCGACACTGGTCGGAATGACTCCGATGGCCAACCGGAAAGATACGACATAAAATAAAACTTGTCCAGAGTGTGAATCTGACCATAACCTTCAATGTATGATCATTAGGCATTTCGTCATTCAACCAATTTCTGTGTTTATACAATTTATGTGGGGCTTTCGCTCATAAATTATGGCTTTATGCGAAAAACTCTAGAAAACGTCCGATTTCGTTTGGCAAAGGTCCAAATCAACATTAAAAGTCCCGGCATCATTATAAGGTCAATCACACTTGTTACCCTATAAAAAATGAGTTTTAAGCTCTGAATTAGGTAAATTTGGCGTATCTACAATGTCCAAGCACCCCCGTTCTTGGGCACATGTCCATGCGCCCCCGTTCGGTGGCACATGGACACAAAATCTGTGCCGATCTACTTCTACCTGAAAAACCACTAAAACAGACTTGAAATCATGTAAAATCACATTCAAACGAAGAGAATAAGGAGATATACATTTTCTTTGACTGGAGTACTAACTGCTAAGTGTGATATCGGCTCCAAATATGTAGAGGAAGATGGAGGAGCTTTGGTGAGGAGAGAGACTATTGTAGACACGCAATTTTGGCCTAGTTGGAGAGCTTAAATTCTTGTTTTCATGAAGAATATTTGAGTAACCTTTCAAGGGAACCGAGTTTTCTGGAAAAATTAAGGTTTTTGGCACATTTTAAAGAGGACAATACCCTGTGTATAAGGGCACCTGGTGCCCTACTTATAGGGCACCAGGCGCCCTATAAATAGGGCACCAGGCGCTCTGTTTATACGGCACCAGGCGCCCTATAAACAGGGCACCTGGCGCCCTGTATACAGGGCACCAGGCACCCTGTATACAGGGCACCAGGCGCCCTATATACAGGGCGCCTGGATCCAAATCCGATCGATTTGACAGGCTGATTTGACCCCCCGCAGTGACTTGTCTTGTCGACCTGACAAACCTCATGATGCTAGCGCCCCATATACAGGGCGCTATGCCACATGGCACTGTTTTTCGAAAATGGCCAAAGTGCCCTCTTTTGGGCTATAAATAGAGCCTCATTTTGAACTTAGGAGAGGTTCCAACTCCGTGCCACCCTAGAGATCATCCAACACTACGATTCCAAGCCACATTCACCCTCCAAAAGCCTTCAAACCGATCCAAAATCTTCCACCAAAAACCCCAAAACCCTCTCGTTTCGTCACCCGTAAATATGATTTTTCTCCAACTTTGAGAGCTTCTACCCGTCTCTCCTCTTATATCCAGCACCCAAACCCTCTTCCATGGGCTTCATTTGAGTATTGTCTACAAGGAGGAGCCCCTACTTCGTCCCGGAAGCCTCCCAAAGACTCCGGAGCAGCGCCGCAAAGAGGAGAAGAAAATCGTTCGGGCCGGACTTAGTGCCCCGTATACAGTGGCGCTTTGACTTGGTCAACGCGCCCTATAAAGGGGCACCTTCTCCGGTGCCCTATATACGTGGCACCGGGAAGGACGAAGCTTGTTTTCGTTATTTTTAGATTCCGATCGTCCGTTTAATCGAGTTTTGTCTCCCTTTTTCGCTTTTGCATGGATCATCAAGTTATTTAGCACGTCTTAGAGCATCTTTGCATTTCATATACGTTTAAAACCTACCAAAAATAGGGGTTGGGATTTCGTCCCAATCCGGTTAGTCTTTTCCCATTTGCATGTTTGAATCTAAATTCGAGCTCGATGCTATGCTTTCGTTAGAACTAATGAAACCTTCACTTGTCTACATGTTTTCTTATGGACATTCTTAGGTAGATCCAATCGAGGCGGAGCTTCAACCGGATTGAAGGCAAGGGATTCACTAAGCTCTCTTCTTTCGGCCGGCCGAGAGAGGAGAAGTCGGAACTCAACAATCTCCCCGCTTCCGGAGGTACGACGGTCATCTTTCTATTTCATTTTCTTTCATCCCATCATACTTTGGAGCCTTTGGTTCTGGCGACCACACACAAAACACACCACCCACCCACCGACGAACACCGAGGCCGGGCGTAAGGGGGTTCCGGGGGGGAGATCCGCGGATGTCCCGTTCCGGGTGCTTACACCTTTTGGCGACCACGGTGGGACCGACTTTGCTTTAGTGAAATCCCACTTTTATTTTCCTAAGAATGTCCATCTGAAAATCATGTTTACTTTCATTTCCATGTGAGTCATTTCCATTTCCTTACATTGTTGCTTGTTTACGTTGCTTACTTTTCTTCGAAGCATCATCTTGTCTCTTCCAAGTTTACTTGCTCTCCGTTTATCTTTTAAAAAGCATATCCATCTGATTTCCAGCTTTGATAATCAACTTATTTCACCTTAGTATTTTAGATATCATCTTCTTTGCTAAGTCTAGTTCTCCTTTAAATCTTTCAAAGCATGCTTAGTTAAATTAGTTCTTTCTTCCATCCTAGCTTAATTTTATATCATTGCCTTTTTCACTTGCTTCCTACAAACATCTCATTAATCATTGTATGCTTTTATTTTCTTCTTGGTTGCTTCTTATTCCTTGAAATTTCACTTGCATTTAGTTTGCATCGGAGCTTCGGGTCCGCCCGTCTCCTTAGGACATCCGAGAAGGGAGGCTCTCTCCTCCCAAAGCCCCACACATCCAAACACCCCTCTTGGTGGTTGCCAACTCCTCCTCCGGGGATTCCCTCTCGGAAGGACCGGGTAGCTTCCATCAAGGCCTCCATAAGTCCCCAGACGTGAAGGATTCCCTCTTCACTGATCGGGCTGGTTGTACCACTTTATCCCAAAACCCGGAATACCTATTACCCATCGTTGTGAAAAGAGTGACAACCTTAGATTGCTCGGTGTTGTGAGAGCATAGGGTCCTACCCATTTATTTGAGTGGACAATATTTCTCTTAACAAGCCATTAATTTGAGATTGAAACAAAAAAAATTGCGTTAATCATTCCAAGTCTTTGCTATTACTTGTTTGCAAACAAAAACTGAAAACTAAACAAAAATCCCAAAATCACCTGAAAAGAACCAAAACAAAAAAATTTACTTGAGGTTAATTTGCTTGACAACTTGCTTGTCCAAACAAAAGAAAATAGAAACAAAAGAGGTCAAAAATCAAAACCAAAAAATTCTTGAACTTTTATTTGCCAACCTTCTTTTTCTGTCGTGTTTATGAACTTGAGGTCAGGTCGAGTTATCGGAATGGCGGATCAAAGATGCGAGCAACTGCAGTTGGAATACGACCAGTCTTACTTCTACCCTGATGCCGTATGTGCCGTCAACGAACCCGAAGTTCTCCCTGAACCTAGTCAAACTTCTCCTCGACCCAATCCAAATTCACTTTGGGAGGCATTCTCTCATGCCGACCCTACCCAACTCCAGGCTATCAAAGCCATTCTCAAGGGCAAGTCCCCCACCGACCACATTCCTACCGAATGTGGCCTTCATATCTCTACTCCTCGGTCAGTGGCACACCAACCCAATGTGCCCACTCATGGCCATTCCCATACCGGGCTCCTAGCCCCAATTTCTCCTCATCCGGTGGCTAATCTAGATCACCCCCATACGAATGTGGTCGTCCCTTCTAGACCACGAGTTTATTCTTCTAATCATCTCAACCTTCCTGACACTTTGGTACATCTCCCAATATACACTTCTCATCCAGTCACTTCAGCTCACCAAATCCCGATCCCGGTGCAACAAGCCCCCGCTCCTTGTCCTCCTCTTGGGGAACCTTCGTCGATACGGCTATGATCAATAAAATCAATCGCATGGACGAACAATATAGAGAACTCCGACGTTTGATCGACGCCAAGGCAGCCCCCGAAATTTCTCTTCCTTTTCTCCCTACTTTTCATCTACCCCCTGCGAGATGCCGGTATACCGTCGCTACAACGGAACCGGTAATCCCTTCATTCATGTTAAAGACTTTCTGTATGAGTCAGTAATGTGGCAGAACGATCCGAGGGCCCTGGCTTTTCTTTTCCGAAGATCATTGGAGGTCTCAGCTCTAGAGTGGTTTTACTCGCTTGACCCTTCAGAGGCGAGTAACTTTGAAATCGTCAAGGCCAAATTTTTGCAAAGATATCAAGATAGGGTCGGACCAACTTATTCCATCACCGACCTCATGGCTGAAAGGATGAAGAATGATGAAGATTTCATCAGGTATGCTGATAGGTGGAGAGCAATGGCAGGAAGATTGACAAATGCACTGTCCGAATCGGAACAAGTTAAGATGATCATCACCAACGCCACTCCCGCTTTAAAAAATGTATTGGCATTACATCACCCTGCCACGATGAGCGAACTCTATGAGAGAGCACGGTATATCCAAACACAGCTCCGAGACTCTCCCATTATGAACCTTTTCGACCCTAGGCCCCGAGTCACCAAAAAACAACCACCACCACTTACGGGCCCGTGACCGAAGGCGTGGTAACCAACGAACACGTCAATATCCTAGGGAACCCGCCCATCCACCACCACCAGCACTACAGGAATCCTCAGTATAGAAACCCACGTCAAATCCAACCGGCACCTCGCCCCCAGATCCAACCCCAACCTTTCCGCCACCAAGCGCCGAACCAATACCCCCAACAACCAATACAGACACCAGTCCCCCAGCAACCCCGGCAGTTGGCCGTACAGACCTTTGCACCTCAACCTCCCCGCCAGCCGACCACCTACAACCAGGCACCTCCCCCCGGCACCTATGTACCACGAAGAGTAGGGCCTAGGAGAAATCATTACCCGCCATTACCATACTCTCACGTAGATATTTTTAACGCTCTTATGGCGGCAGGGCAGATCTCATTACCGAGAGAAAAGTTGGAGTGGCCACAAAATGCCAACACGGACAAGTACTGCTTGTACCACAGATTCCCAGGGCATACAGTGGAGAACTGCTTTCAGTTTAAAGATTACATCCATGACCTCCACGAGCAAGGGAGCATTGACTGGGGCCAAATGGGCGAATCCATCAAAGCAATGAAAAACCACCCCCACCAGCAGCACCAGGCACCAGCTCGACAACCACAACCGGAACCCGGTCTGGGAATTATTCAGTACCCGCTACCCGCGCGCGCACCGGCAACAGCACCGTAAAACCGAGAGGGTTAACCCTATCTTAACCTCCACCGATGAACCCCGCGATAGAGGTCAAAATTGGCAAATAGAGGGACCTGCTTCCTTCATAAACACCAACCCTCCAAACCACGTTAATCCGAACCGTTCACTCCATACCCCGAGTTATCCCCGCCAGAAGAAGCCAACCGCCGATTATCCGCACGCCACCACAACCAACCATAACACCACTAGCCATACAACTCCAACCGGGTAGGACCTTGATCCGCCCAGTCGAGCCCCCACAAATACCACCGCCACTAGGACCCATCATTGTACCACCTCGTGCAACCATGCCACCACAATCCACTCGTCCCCCTACAACTCGGACCATCATCACTCCACCCCTGCCTAGGCCTCCCATCATCCGACCTAACCCTCCGTCTATCTCCCCTACACCGACCATAACTCCCCAGCTCGCCATGGTGCTTAGAAGCGGGCGTATGTTCCAAAGAATTTTTCCCCTGTGCCGGTCAACCAGGGACGACCGCAAGAAGAAGAAGAAGAACACCCGGAAGAGCCAAAGTGCAGGAACATCTTATGATTTGTCGAAGCACCCGGATAAAACCCCCGCGCGAATTTCCATTCCGGAGCTAATTAAAAGGTCCAAAGCTCATCAAGAAGTACTTCAACAATATCCGCAAAGAGTGATGGTCAATGAAACTCTCCCCCGAGAAAAGATTACATCGATTTTAACCCCGAGAAGTGAACATCCTGCTCTCATTTTCACTAATGAAGAATTGGCCGAACCGTAAACAAGAAAATATGCACTATGTATCACTATCGGTATCAACGAACGAGATATTGAGTCTTGTCTAGTTGACACCGGTGCATCTATTAATGTCTTGCCACCGTAAACACTACGGTTGTGTGGAATCCCGAGAAGAAGATATTCGGCCATCGCAAATCACCGTGACAAGATACGATAATTCCAAGAGGCCCGCCCATGGCATGGTCACACTTGAAGTCAAACTCGGACCCCGGGTTGTTACCGTCGACTTCCATGTTTTGGATATGGATCCAACTTACAAAGCCATCCCGGGAAGGCCTTACCCGGAAGCATTAGAGGCCGTAGCTTCAACCAATCATCAGTGCATCAAATTTCCCTTCAAGGGACAAGTTGTCAAAGTAGTGAGTATGCCCGTGGATTGCTTGGTTACTCTCCCCCGGCTTGCCGAATCAACCGGTATTTACAATCCTTGATCTACCAAGGGATAAAAAGACAGGTCTAGGCAAGTTTGGAGAAAGAAGAAAGATAACGCCAAAACCCTTGGGTGGCGTATGATGGAGAGTCCGGGATATCAAGAAGGCCGAGGATCGGGGAAAGAACCGCAAGGCATCACGGAACCCATTCACTAGTGAAGACGACATCAAGGAATGGGGTAGGGTATGATGGGACACGTGATAATGGCCGGAAAAACGGCCAAAAATACTTCCAAGGATGTCACGCAAGTTCTTTGATAAAAGAGAAACAATACAAATGATTGAAGAGCGGGAACCACAAGAACAAGTGAAGAGGAAGAAGGTGGGCGACCTAGGGGATGAGACACATATTGACGTATCATGGTTATTTGCTGAAGAAGGGTCAAGTGATGAATCGTTACGCAACGAGCCTTCTAACGGTCGAGAATCCGGGGCATTCAACAAGTGTCATCTCCTCGGATCTAGCAGACTCATTCCCGACAAATCCATTGTCAGTTCCAGATAGCAAAGACGGATGCCCTCTTTACCTGTCTTTGCTTGATTCGTTCCCCTCTCTATCAATATCTCAACCCCCGTCGGAAACAACAACCAACCAAACCCCCACTGTATTTATGTTTAGTACTTCTCAAAAAGATCAAAAAAAAACGTCCTTTTCTCAAACCAAATCTCGCTCGAAGAAACATCCCAACTCGCTCCGAAGGACAACCCGAATCAGGAGGCCACCCGATCTCTGATCGATCTCCTTTGCCCTTCGTCAATAAATTCCACTCCATCCACCTCCTCCTCACCTCCTTATTTACCTTCTTCTTCTTTAGGTTTAGTTTACAGCAAAAGCAAAACAAAAATCAGAGGTAGAAGAGTTCCAGGGAGATATCTGCATCAGTTAGCTCAGAAAAGCTTAAAATGCGCCAAGCTACCGGAATATTTAGAGGATGCAATCCAGATAGGAGAAATTCGATATGAGGAGAGAAACAATGTTGATCCAACTTTGGGGGTCTACGAGGTTGTATCAGAAAAGGATCCTGACACCGAGGATGAAGAGGAGGATTTGGCTGATGCCTATGCATCCGGTTTAAGAAGATTCGAAGAACCATCAGCCACGGTGGATGAACCGACTAAGGAACTTAATCTTGGAACACCGAAAGATCCTAAGAATATCCTCATCAATGCCAACCTCGCCCCTTTAGAAGAACGAGAATCTAATGGGGGTATTGCAAAAATACAAAGACACGTTCGCTTGGACATACGAGGATATGCCGGGGTTAGATAAATCATTGGTAGAACATCGACCGACTTTAAAACCCGAGGCTACCCCGGTCAAGCAAAGGTTAAGAAGATTCCACCCAGACGTGGCATTAAAGATGAAGGAAGAGGTCGATAAGTTGCACCAAGCAAAATTCATTAGAGTCGTCCTCTATCCACAATGGGTGGCAAATATAGTCCCAGTCATGAAAAAGGATGGAAAGATTCGAATTTGCATTGACTTCGGGGACTTAAACCGAGCGTGTCCAAAAGATGAGTTGCCCCTTCCTCATATCGATGTTCTTGTTGACAACACGGTGGATACGAAACCCTATCATTCATGGATGGATACTCGGGGTATAATCAACTCCGGTTAGCAGAAGAGGATCAAGAGAAGACCTCATTCACTACACCTTGGGGAACTTATTGTTACGTTGTCATGCCCTTCGGATTAAAGAATGCCGGAGCAACTTATCAAAGGGCCATGGTAGCAATATTTCATGATATGATGCATAAATTTGTAGAGGTGTACGTGGATGATTTAGTGGTCAAATCTCGAACCCAAAAGGAGCATGCTTGAGGTATTGAAGAGGGTTTTGCAATGAGCCGGGGAATATAAGCTCAAGATGAACCCCAAGAAATGTGTGTTTGGAGTATCGTACGGAAAATTACTTGGGTTCATTGTCGGCAAAAGAGGCATCGAAATCGATCCCAACAAGGCCAAAGCTATTATTGACATGCCTCCACCAAAGAACCTAAAAGAGCCGAGAGGGTTGATTGGCGAGTTACAGTTCATTCGCCGGTTTATCTCACAGCACTCCCAAAGGTGCAAACCTTTCTATGAGTTAACCAAGGCGAAGGCCGAATTCAGATGGGATTCGAGGTGTCAAGAGGCATTCAATGGTTTGAAGAAATATTTGTCAAGCCCACCTGTGCTCAAACCTCCGGTTCCCGGCAAACCCATGATCTTATACATCTCGCCTTGGAGGGATCCTTGGGAGCAGTGTTGGCACAAGTAGATGATGAAGGGAAAGAGCGAGCGGCATACTATCCGTCCAAAATCTTTGATCCTTGTGAACAAAAGTATACAACCATGGAGAAAATCAGTGCCGCCCTGGTTTGGGTGGTCCAGAAGCTCAAACATTACTTTCTGGCTCACGAGGTTAATCTCACTGCTCGCATGAACCCCATCAAATTTCTCCTTGAAAATTCTGTCCGGACTGTTCGTTTGGCTCGTTGGCCGAGTTGCCTCTCCCGATTTGACATCACCTACACCCAACAGAAGGCAATCAAGGGCTATGCAATTGCCGAGCACCTTGCCCATCATCCTCTCCCCACCTTTGACCCTTTCCAGACAGATTTTACCGATGAAGAATTGATGTCCATTCAATCTTCTAATCTGTGGACACTATATTTTGTCGGGGCATTAAACTCACAGGGTAGAGGGATAGGGATTGTTCTTCTATCTCCCGAAGGTGTCACCATTCCACAGGGCTTTTCAGCTCCATTTTCCGGCAACAAACAATATAGCCGAGTATGAAGCCTTGTTGGCCGGACCGGAGGCCGCTCACTTCTATGGTGTCACTAAACTAAGGGTAATCGGTGATAGTCGCTGATACTTCACTGTGCGGCCAAATATCGCACATCTCATCCTGGGCTCAAACCATACCAAGAACTCACCACTTGCTACATCAAGCTATTCTCCAAACTCGAATTCATTCATGTCCCTCGTGCTCAAAATATTCTCGCCGACGCTCTTGCCTCTCTGGCATCTTCACTATCTATCCCGCTAGGCAGACAGGTTAGGACGATCTATGTTCGCCGACGTACCATTCCGGCAGTAAAAGATGCACGGTTCTTGAAGGTTAAGGAGAAGTTTGAAAGGAAAGAGTACATTGAGCAAAAGGAGGAAGTATCTTTAGTCGAGTTGGGAGAACTAGAAGAGGGTGAAAAACCATGGTATCATGAGATTGCGAATTACTGTCAGGATCAGACATACCCGCCAGGATCAACTGCCGAAGAGAAGAGAGCCATAAGGAGAGTCTCCCAGAGATACACCATCTTAGGCGGGATGCTTTACAAAAGGAGCTTGGCCGGTGTTCTATTAAGATGCGTAGATGAAGAGGAAGCTGAATTGGTGCTCAGAGAAGCACACTCCGGAGTATGCGGAGGCCATGTAAATGCTCAAGCCCTCGCCAAGAAGATCATCAGGCAAGGGTATTATTGGCCTACTCTGGAAGAAGATTGCTCGATCTTTGTCCGGCACTGTCATCAATGTCAACTCCACGCCGACAAGATTCACTCTCCCGCATCTTCCCTTCATCCGATCCACGCCCCATGGCCTTTCGCTATGTGGGCTTTTGATGTTATCGGACCTCTCGGTGACCCAAACTCCACAAACAAAACCAAATCATTCATCCTAACTGCAACGGAGTACTTCACCAAATGGGCGAGAAGCGGAAGCATATGCGGAGATCAAGGCATCAACGATGCTGCACCTTCATCAAGCGCAACATCATTGCCGTGTTCGGGATCCCGAGCGACATCATCACCGACAATGGACCGCAATTCATCTCTCAGAGCTACGCGACCTTTGCAACAGGTATTGCATCAAATTGCATCATTCATCTCCATATTATCCTCAAGGCAACGGTCAAGCTGAAGCCACCAATAAAACCCTGATAAAAATCATTAAGAAGACTTGTAAGTCTAGCAAGTTCGCAGACTGGCCAGATAAGTTAGTTGATGCTCTATGGGCCTACCGCACTTCTATTCGAACCCCAACGGGTCAGACCCCCTATGCCTTGGCATTTGGGATGGAGGCGTAGTTCCATACGAAGTAATCATTCCTTCTCTCCGAGTCCAGATCGATCGAGATATCCCAATGGATGAACGTCGAGATTCTCTTCTCACGCAACTCGAACTCTTGGATGAGAGGAGGCTGGCCGCTGCCGAACATGCTAGATCTTACAAAAATAGACTTAAAAGATTTTATCAGAAGAGGGTGGTGGAGAGAAAATTTGAAGTCGGTGAGGTTGTGCTTAAAAGAATATTTGTTAAGCCGGGCGGTCCCCGCTCCAAACTTCAACCTAATTGGGAGGGTCCTTATGTAATTTCGGCTGTTTATCCCGGTAATTCTTATAAGCTAACTAATGCAGAAGGAGAAGAACTAGCTCATCCCTGGAATGGTGTATACCTCAAAAAATATTTCCCTTAGATCACAAAAAAATCTATAAAATCCAAAGGTGTAAAGTATCATGATAGCATCTAACGCTTACTTGCCCGGTGCATCAACTTGTCGCTTAGGGAAATAAGAATAGGCATCATACTGCACACACTACACACCTAGTTTTGAGATCCTATGATCGGAAGTCAGAGAGAAAGCTAGGCAACGCTTGGCAAAAGAAGGTCAACCCAATTCCATTCTCTTCTCGTTTCGGTCCAGAATAGATGAAAGGGGTTAGAATGAGGAGTATCGAAGATGCCCATTGCCTTAGTTGGAAAATGCCTCTGAAGGTCTGACTTTTTATTAAAAGAAAAGGTGCCAAAAGATGGGCAATGACCCCTCAGGTCAGCAAAAGAATAGACCTGTCTGAATGTGTACCCACAAAAGCCCAAAAAGAAAAAGGCTCCAAAAGATGGGCAATGACCCCTCAGGTCAAAATCAAGCAAAAAAGAAGAAAGACCTGTCTGAATGTGGGCCATCAAAGAAAATGGGCTAGAAGGAAGGACCCGAAGAGGTCAAAACCTGAACGGGCAATGTGGGTATTAGTAGAGAAACGAGTTCGACATCCCTGAATTCTACTAAGGACTTACCACCAATCATCTTCCTTCTTTAACCTCAAAGGATAGGGTTGACCGACTAGGTCCAAGAAGAGCCATAGCCTATCAAAGGCGGAAGGTCAGAAGATCTCGGACTAGGCACTCTCTTACACGTGATGCCTACCCTTAACCCTTAGGTAACAATGAGAGGCACCTACGGCAAGCAAGGCAAAGGATGAGATGGTTGTGTCCTTCACACCGAACACAAAAAATCAAATACTTCAAAAACACCAAACAAAATCTATAAGGTCAAAAATCTTAAAAATAGAATATCCAAAACACCAAAAAAATCATAAAAATACCAAAATACCAAAAACATTATAAAACCATCAAAACCCAAACAAATCAAAAATTTCAAAACACCTAAAATTTGCTTCTTAAATTGGCTAGCTGCCTTTGCATTCATGTTTAATTTCAGTCTTGCATACTTTCTTTTGTGCATACTTATGTTTTTCTGTTATCTTTACCTTGATAAGGCCGATGTCCCTTGACAAAAGATCAAGGCAACTTTGCCCTCTCCTTGCAAGGGACTAAGCCAAAATAAAGTTCTAATATCTTCTCTCAAGTGGATACAGGAATAGGAGAAGGCATACCAACTTCTTATCCCCAGGCACTTCGAGGAAGCAAAAACAACAAAAAAATCAAAAATTGAAAAACAAAAGTGGACTACCCCGACCCCTATTAGGACTTGCATTTAGTATTGCATCTATCAAAATAAATAGTATTTGAGATGTTGAAGACCTCAAGTCTAGAGGGGGCTGAGCCTGAGAACCCCTTCAACAAAATCAGTGAGGGCTCAGTCATTCCCTAGGCTTGCGGATAGGCCAAAGTTGAATGTGCGGGGACGACGGTTTCTTCATAGATGTCCTGACCCGTTATGTTCAACCTATATCTTCAACTATTTTCTTATACTTATTTTTATTTCTTTAAACCCAGCATGCATCATGCATCATCACATGTGTTATCCCACCATAACCATTCCCCGCTTCCTAATAATGCTATAACCTTCTTCAAGTAGCATCATGCACCCTTTTAAAGATGGTCTTTTATAGCTCTAGAGAAGGTCTTGATTTTTCAGAGAATCGGTTTCCAACGGGTTTTAACAATGATTTCATCAAAACAAGAAGTTTTTCCATGTCGAACTGAACCGGTATTTCTGAGTAAACCTCATGAATTTGAAGAACCCAACCTTTGTTGATTGGCTGTCTCCTCTTTACTTTTCGCAATTTACTTTTCAATGCATTTCTACCGAGTCCAGCACACCATGCAGTTCGGGTCCTGGCCGGTAACAATTCTCCCCCACGTGGGATTTTAGTTATTTACTTTCAGTACTGTTCTTCTCTTTAACCAATCAACCAGAGGGAAGTTTTCGATAAGACAAAAGTCCGCTAAAGTTTTATTCCACTCGACTAGGCCAATGAGGGCGTGTCTAAATCTACACCTTGGCATCACCTTTTCAGTCCATTACCACTTCATTCCGCTACGCCTCATTACGCTTCGCTACATTCGCCTACGCTTCATTCGTGTCACTCCCCTACAAAGCCGACGCCAAGGCGAGGCAAGCTGTAGACACGCAATTTTGGCCTAGTTGGAGAGCTTAAATTCTTGTTTTCATGAAGAATATTTGAGTAACCTTTCAAGGGAACCGAGTTTTCCGGAAAAATTAAGGTTTTTGGCACATTTTAAAGAGGACAATACCCTGTGTATAAGGGCACCTGGCGCCCTACTTATAGGGCACCAGGCGCCCTATAAATAGGGCACCAGGCGCCCTGTTTATAGGGCACCAGGCGCCCTATAAACAGGGCACCTGGCGCCCTATATACAGGGCACCGGGCGCCTGTATACGGGGCACCGGGCGCCCTATATACGGGCGCCCGGATCCAAATCCGATCGATTTGACAGGCTGATTTGACCCCCCGCAGTGACTTGTCTTGTCGACCTGACAAACCTCATGATGCTAGCGCCCCATATACAGGGCGCTATGCCACATGGCACTGTTTTTCGAAAATGGCCAAAGTGCCCTCTTTTGGGCTATAAATAGAGCCTCATTTTGAACTTAGGAGAGGTTCCAACTCCGTGCCACCCTAGAGATCATCCAACACTACGATTCCAAGCCACATTCACCCTCCAAAAGCCTTCAAACCGATCCAAAATCTTCCACCAAAAACCCCAAAACCCTCTGTTTCTGTCACCCAGAAATATGATTTTTCTCCAACTTTGAGAGCTTCTACCCGTCTCTCCTCTTATATCCAGCACCCAAACCCTCTTCCATGGGCTTCATTTGAGTATTGTCTACAAGGAGGAGCCCCTACTTCGTCCTGGAAGCCTCCCAGCACTCCGGAGCAGCGCCGCAAAGAGGAGAAGAAAATCTGTTCGGGCCCGACTTAGAGCCCCGTATACAGTGGCGCTTTGACTTGGTCAACGCGCCCTATAAAGGGGCACCTTCTCCTGGCGCCCTATATACGGGGCACCGGGAAGGACGAAGCTTGTTTTCGTTATTTTTAGATTCCGATCGTCCGTTTAATCGAGTTTTGTCTCCCTTTTTCGCTTTTGCATCGATCATCAAGTTATTTAGCACGTCTTAGAGCATCTTTGCATTTCATATACGTTTAAAACCTACCAAAAATAGGGGTTGGGATTTCGTCCCAATCCGGTTAGTCTTTTCCCATTTGCATGTTTGAATCTAAATTCGAGCTCGATGCTATGCTTTCGTTAGAACTAATGAAACCTTCACTTGTCTACATGTTTTCTTATGGACATTCTTAGGTAGATCCAATCGAGGCGGAGCTTCAACCGGATTGAAGGCAAGGGATTCACTAAGCTCTCTTCTTTCGGCCGGCCGAGAGAGGAGAAGTCGGAACTCAACAATCTCCCCGCTTCCAGAGGTACGACGGTCATCTTTCTATTTCATTTTCTTTCATCCCATCATACTTTGGAGCCTTTGGTTCCTGGCGACCACACACAAAACACACCACCCACCCACCGACGAACACCGAGGCCGGGCGTAAGGGGGTTCCGGGGGGGGAGATCCGCGGATGTCCCGTTCCGGGTGCTTACAACTATGAGTGGTGAAATCAACTTGTAAGGGTAGTAGGTCTATTTATAAAGGTAAAAGTATACAAAAATCATAAATTTTTTTTAAAAAAATACTTTGTTGTTCCTAAAATTGAGCTGATTACTTGCTCAGCAAAATTCATTGAAAAAATACATGTTTAAATTCCATGAAAAATCGGTTTATTGCTGCAAAATCTCATGAATCATGTTGTAAAATAGTTTTTTTATCAAGCATTATTTTGGTTATACACTAACAATTTTACAGGCACAAGGTAAAATTTAGTGAATTTTTATTCCAAAATTGACTTAACAAAATTTATTTTTTATTCATAAATGACCAAAAAATTTGTTTGACAAGCAAGGAAAGAAAAGAGCAATAAAAGGATAATCAAGTACAATGAAGCTGCTGCTGAGAAAGATCGTGACGTTGGTCATCTAGACTCTCCTTGGTAACCATGCCTAGACACCGCAATCAGCTTGTACTCCACAAGGCAATGGATGTCCTAGCTTTTTCCATGTATCTATACCAAGCTTCCTATCCTTGATAGGAGTCATGTGTACCACATGTAGTTTGTGGCAAGGCAAACCAATCAGAGAATGACACCTATGCGGATTGTACAAAACAAAAGCTAACTCAGTACCAATCAAAGGTCCAAGCTAGAAGCAAACTAGATATGAACATTTCTCTGTTGCATAATAACTAGACCATGCACAAATCCTGAATAATCCATGGCATCAAGATAGGTGCGCCAATCTGTTCATTTCTTTAGTGAAGTGCATTTGTTGGAAATTGTGTCAAGAAACCATGAAGTGTAGTAGCATTGCCTATTGGATCAAACTTGAAGTGAAGAACTGCCCAGTAAGCAAACAAAAGAGCACTGCCAAACATGACATCCCATGCAAGAAGAAGACAAGCCGCAACAGAAAAGGTTGAGTATTGAAGGATCAAGCTGCTTGCTGCACCAGATTCCCCAAATACATGAAAGCTGACCCTGCACCAGAAATCCATCTTTCATGGGAATCAAGAACACGATAGTGTCGACTCCAAGAATGTGGTTTTGTTGTGATAGAGATCACCACCTCAAAAGGGGATGAGAAAGGTAAAAGAAGAAATACAAAAAACTCTCACCTCGATCCAAAACTCACATTGATCCTCGAACATTCATTTCTCAGCATCGTTCGATCACTGAAGAGAAGGTTCGGGTCATGTGGGTGGAGTATGAGAAGAAGAAGAACTTAAGACATGATGTGGTCACCAAGAACCATGGGTTCCGCTTTATGTAATGGAAATATGAAAATGACTGTATGTGTACCTTAGCGGAAAGAGTGTGGGTTAAAGCTTCTCCTTTGGCTGGCTAATGAAGAAGAATCCTCAACTCGTTGATGCTTTGTTTCCTATGCAACTAAATAATAAAATAACATGACTCAGACAATTGAAAGGAAACTGACCAGATTCGAGTTACTTCTAACCCCTCTTTTTTATTTTCAAATTAATAGATTAAAACTAATTCAAAAAAATGAAAAAATAATAGATGGATTTATAAATAGGAAATAAAGATATATAAAAAGGAATGGATGAATTATGAGCAGAATTGAGGAAGATATGGCTAAATATGTGTTGTCGAAAAAGCCAAATAGCTACTAGGATCTGCAGGTGTGACTTTACTTAAGAGCTCACCACGACCAGCGCCGACCTCAGAATTGTGCACCGTTGATTGAGAACAAGAAAAGACTCAAAAAAGAAGAACTTTATTTCGGAGATCTTGGGAATCAAATATTTACATGCTTCTGTAGAAGCTTAGAGACCTGGCTTAACACGTGCAAACTGACATTTCTCTCTTCTAAACTAACTTCTCTCTTTAAAAACTCAAAAATCTCTCTCTAAAAATCACCAAAACAATGCAGGGGAGAGATTGGACGTGAGAAGCCTAGGGGGTTGCGTAAAGCTTTCTAGAATGATTGGAATTAGGTTGAATTTATAGGAGAATGACCGGCACTATCCACCCAAAAATAGGGCCAGTGCGCCCTGGTCCAGGGCGCATCCCATCTGATAGAAAATTTTGGTCTGATCTGATCAAAAAACTTGATTTGATGCGATTGGAGGTAGAATCCCAATCGAAAACTTATTCCCATGTGCCCTTGATTAGGGGCACATGGGAACGTGCCCCCATGTGGGGACACATTGGAATGTGTCCCCGAACGGGGGCACACCTGTGTTCTGGAAGCCATTTTAGACACTCTCAAACTTAGAATTTGATGTCATTCATTGCGTTGGAAAGATAACAAGCTGAGGAAGTTTTCTACAGTGACACATCGGCCATCACACCTCCAAAACTTCAGAATTTCATCTGGAAGTTAGGATAGTGAACGGAAGATTCGGCAATGGTTGAAATGATTTTGATGGTCAACTGAAATGACATGCCATGAAACAAAATATGTCTGAAACAAGAATCTGACCATAAACATCAATGCATGATCATTAGGCTTTCAACATCCAACCAATTTTCATGTTCATGCGATTTACGCGTGGCTTTCGCTTCGAAATTATGGCTTTGTTCAGTAAAGCTCCAGAAAATATCCAATTTTGTTCGGCAAAGCTCCAAATAAACAATAAAGCACTTGGTATTATTCTTTAGATCAATTAAGCTATAAAACATGAGTTTTGTGCTCTGAATTTTGTAAATTTGGTGTGTCTACAACTTGCCTAGCCTTGATGAATATCCAATGTCGACTTTGTAAGGGAATGACATGTAATGAAGTGGAGTGATTCAGAGTGAACTGTAAAAAAATAAAAGTTAATGTAGATGAATGTAGTGGAATGAAATGGTCATGGACTAAAAAGGTGGCATCAAGTGTAGATATAGACACGCTTATCAACCCGATTCAGCAACATGAATCTTGCTGAATATTCTAAATCACTTTCATGTTCCATCATAACCTCATAAAATTTATTGGTGAAAGACATGCCATTGGCACGAGAGATAAAAATAAAAAGAGTAGCCAACCCTTAGCACGGTGAGGAGTCCCTGAATTCGTAGGTTCATCATCAGCCAGTAACGCGAACTTTGCAGTGTTCTTGCACTATGATGGGCTAAAGTTTAAAAGAGAAATTGATTTGAAAAAATAAAAAAATATCAATCCATTATATTTGGAATCTCAAGTTCATTCCATTTTAACCAAAATACCCAGTTTAATTTTGAGTGGAAAAACCTCAAGTTCTAACAGCGTTCATTTAAGCATAAAAATTTGCTCGAGTATCATGAAATCAATGAATCATGCTTTCACAGAAAACCCAATTATTCAGAAAATGACAAAATAGACTCAAGTCACGGTGGGATTGAAATATAATGATGGGACTGACATAATTATGATGGGATTGAAGAAACAATGGTGTGACAATTGCCATGGTGGGATAAAATAGACACGATGGGATAACAAGCACAGCAAAATAACAGACATGGTAAGATAAGAGACGTAGTGGGATTGCCAAAATGACAAAAAGAATGAAAAGGAAATGATAAGACAACATCATCATGATGACAAAAAGAATGAAACAATGTATCCTCAGTAGGATAGAGAATATAAAGAAAATATGATGGGACACAAAAGAACAGAATAGAGAAGAGGAATCCAACTGGGCTTAGAAGTTATCTATGAAGAAAAAGTAAATGCTATGCCACGATGCCTATATGATGATATCTGAGATAAAAAATATAAAATTATATAGAAAATAGTTGAAGATATAGATTGTCCATTAGAGGTTAGGAGACCTTATTAGGAACCATTGTCCCTCCAGTGTTCAATTTTGGCTTATCTGTGAGTATGAAGAATGACCAAGCCATCGTAAATTTTGTTAAAGGGGATCTCGGGCTCAGTCATTTTAACTCTCAAAGTCTTCAACATCAATGCATAATAGATATTAATGAACCTAACATAGCTAAATGATAAATGATAAAAAAATGATGTAAAGCAAAAAAAAGGAATGTTGATGATGATGTGAAGCTGATGATGAAATCTTGCTGCATCTGAAATGTGAAGTTACATATGCAAGTGCTCCATTCTTGTTGTATGAGTGAACTCTTCAGGTGGTGGCACTAAAATAGTCTATCAAGTTGCATCGTTTGCCTGATTCATCAATATCACCGGTCCGTCCACATCTTGTCTTTTGATGGAATACAACACCACGATAATATTCAGCTAGGTGGCACTTCCTTTCTTTTTGTCACAGGGCTGGTAAGATGTTACTTTACCGAACTCACCAATTCACCTGTTGGACTAAAAATGTTGTCTGCACATTTGTGATTAGTACCCAACAAATTGAATTGTCATATGAAGCATAGTTTTCCTGAAATGGACAATTAAAAATTTTACTATTGGAACCGCAATTTGGAGGTCAAAACAATGCTTTTGATGGTGGCTCCTTTAGAAAAAAAATGTCATTTTCAACATTCTGAACCATTTCTGATTTTTTGGGATTTTTTGAATTTTTTGAATTTCTTTGGTCCATGTGCCCCCGATCGAGGCAAGTGCCCATGCGCCCTAGGCATGGGGCACATGGCCATGCACCCCCAGATGAGGGCACATGTGCCTTGGCCAAAAACTTTTTTTATTTTTTATTTTGTTTTTAAAAAATTTGTACTTGGTGTTTCTCCTCTTTTGCTTCTTCAGCCCTTGACTTGTCAAACAATTTTGGTCACTTACGAAAAAAATTCGTTATGTCAATTTTGGAATAGAAATTCACAAAATTTTATCTTGTGCCTGTAAAATTGTTAGTGTGTGACCAAAATAATGCTTGATAGAAACAACTATTTTACAACATGATTCACAAGACATTGTGGCAAGAAACAGATTTTTCATCGAATTTGGACATGAATTTTTCTTCAATGAATTTTTCTAAGAAATTTGGAAATCTATTTGAGATTCTTTTAGTGGCATTATAATTAGGTCAATTTCAGGAACAACTAAATAATTTTTAAAATTTTCATGATTTTTGCATATTTTTACCTCTATAAAGAGACCTACTGCCCGTATAAGCTCATTTCACCACTCACAACTTCTCCCCTCACAAGAGCTACTCCATCTTCCTTAGCATTTTGGAGCCTGGATCGCACTCAAAGGTTGGTAATCCAGTTAGTTAAAATGAAGATCTCTTTGTTCTCTTCATTTTGACTATGATTTCACGCGATTCTGAGTCCGTTTGAGTGGTTTTTCGGACAAAAGAAGATTGGCACAAGTTATGGGTCTATGTGCCCCCGAACGGGGGTGCAAGGACATGTGCCCCTAAATGCGGGTGCACGGGGATGTGTACTCATGCCAGGGCACACGTGCCCTTGACCAAGGTGCATGGGGATGTGCCCCCAGGTCAGGGCATGTGTGCCCTCAAGCCAAGGCGTAGGCGCCCTTAGTAGCACATGGGCCCCTGGTTTGTGCACATGTCTACTTTGTTGTTTTTTCATCATTGTACCCAATTTGAAATTAAAAAACTGACCAATTTTAAAATTTTTAGATGCCGAAGAGAGTCCGACATTCACATGCGCATGATTTAGAGATTGGCCCCTCCGAGCCGGCTGCCACCCATGAGGTAAATATCTTTGTGAATTCTCTTCACAGAGGTTGGCCCCTCCAATGCCTTTGTATTGGCTATGAATTCTATTCGATCTTTGTGACTGTTGCTTGACCTAAAAAAAGTTTTCTTTATAGGAACAAATCAAGTTCTGAATCTTTTGGCAAATGGTACAATTGGCGTACCAAGGTCTCCCTCTTTCCAGTGTCGTCACCTAGATGAGATGGGATTTGGGCCCATCTTGCGCATGTCGCCCCTCTGAGAGGACCTAGCCCTAATCTTGGCTTCGAGAGATCGTTGGGATGCCATGACTTGTGTAAGGAATCAATGCATGACAGAAGAAAAATATTTGATTCCTTAAAACCATGATCTTTGCCTTAATCGATGCCAAACGAGTAAAGCCGAAAACTGAATATGAAGTAGAATTAGAGTACCACATGGGATTTCTAAAATCCCTCACCATGGATGAAGAGAGGACATTACTCCTTGCTAAAAACCATTCAAGTGTCCAGTCTCTAGCGATATCCACACGATCTGCTTCAATAGACGAGTTCTCCCTTCCTTCGGCCCTCTAGAAACCTTCCAGATCCAAGCTTGACCATGGGAGATCGCCTTCTAGAAGAGAGAGGAGGAAGAGAGGATGCTTGGGACGTGCTCTAGCCCTATGGCTTGTAAGGGTTGCTTCATAAGCCATTTATATATAGAAGATGAAATTTTTCACAAAAATTCAAAACTTCTATAAAATTATGTCCATGCCCTCATCTTATTGACCAGATCTAATGTGTGTGACCTAGTAGGAACAATAGTTAATTTGGTTGAGATCTTAATTAATTTAAAAGAACAATTCCTTTAAATTAAATCAAAACTTTTATCCGATAACAGTTTTTATGACTTTCTGATCATAAAGGGTACAAACCACATCCTATGATCCCAAATGACTTTGAGAAGTTAAATAAATTCATTCAGCCTTTCCATCATCAATTACCACACGGATTTAAATTCACATTCATACAATGTCCCGGTCAGTCAGGGGTTCGGCATTGACAGTCAACCCTTAAATATTCCAACTCTATGAGATCCTGTACTCAGCTTTGGATCGATTGGAAAACTCCTTTTCCAATAATACTAAGTACCTTGGCCAAGGATTGAACGTACTATCCCATAGGATATTCTCTCTCTCTTACCGAGAGTGAACGATCCCTTATTGTCCACTCAATTGCCTCCACCGGGTTTCTCTTGCACCCAATACATCAACTATACTGGACCATCAAGATGGTGATCCATAAGTCAATAATCAAAATACAAGATATTTCCGATAAGACATTTTTGGTGACTCAGGTCAAAGATTCAACCGTGTAATTGAGATGTAAGAATAACCTGACAGACAGTTCGGTAATATACTAATCAAGTTTTCGTAAATTGGTCAATTCAGTGAACTCATTCCACTAATGAGCACCTATGTGTGTATCTCAGTGTCCCCACACTAATGACTAATGAGATCGATCATTCTCATCACATGAGAAGACATCACACACTAGTCTATCCGGATTCTTGATGTCCCGTCTCAAGGATCCTATGACTAGGAACATTTATATCACATTCCTCTAGATGATCGATTTTATTATCATGATCTCATCATGATTCAATTATCATTGTATGTGATCAAGGACTTCATTACGATATACACTTCTAATAAAAGCTAGTAACAAAGTTTTGCCTATTAAATTGAATGAGATATTTTAGAAATGTTAAATCATATCATATATAATTGGCTTGTAGGGCATACATTTCTATCAACTTGCTCCTTCCTACTTTCATGGGCACACATGGTCCCAATGCTGGAGAATGTGGCCCACATCACCGAGCTCTGGATCTTTGGGCGTGCCATCACCGGCTATACCTACGGTGACTACTCTGAGATGGCAGCATAGTTGCTTTCTTTCTACCTGCCTTGGTCACAGGACGAGGCCATCCTTTCAATCACTCAGAAGGAGTTTTTCGAGTTGGTGGGCCTGTCGGAGGCTTAGATGATATGTGGCAAGGATACCTAGGATTAAGAGGACCACCTAATTCATCAGGAAACTGCTACACTGTGCGGTCCTCCTAGATTGATAAAGGCAGACCGGAATCTCTGTCGGTTCCTAATCTTCCTTTTCGCTCAGTTGTTGTTGGGAAACAAGACCAAGAGAGTTCACCTGTAGTTCCTACCACTTCTTGCTGACATTGAGACCATTGAGTATGCCTGGGGCGCAACTGTTTTCGCCCATTTGTTCGCCAACCTTTCCCTCGACAGTGGCACTGTCTCTATGGGTGGCCTCACACCTTTTCTTTAGGTATTCTACTTTCTATTCCTCTTTAACTTTGCATGTTATATCTATACTAACAGAGTGTTCTTTCCAGGTGTGGAATTATCTTTATCTTCTATTGGGGCGTGGCCAACTAGAGCATCCGTCTTGCCTACCACTGTTGTCGCACTAGCATACCATCCGCGACACAAGCACCCATGCTCACTTTAGACACATCAAATTTGCCTAATTTAGAGCATAAAACTCATGCTTCATATGATAACATGCGTAATTGATCTTAGAATGATGCTTCATCCTTTATTATTGATTTGGAGCTTTGCCGAACAAAATAAGATGTTTTACGGAGTTTTTGCACAAAGCTATAATTTTTGAGCGAAAGTCACGCATAAAACGTGTAAACATAAAAATTAGCTAGGAGACCAATGCCTAATGATCACATTTAATGTTATGGTCATATTCATTTTTTGGACAAGTTTTTTTTCAAGCCATGTCTTTCCAGTTAGTCGTCGAAATCATTTTAACCAGTATTGGATCTTCCGCTCACTATCCTAAATTCCGAATAAAATTCTAAAGTTTTAAAAAGTGTGATGGCTGATACGTTACTTTAGAAATCTTCCTCGGCCTGTTATCTTTCCAATGCAACAAACGACGTCGAATTCCATGTTCGGGAGGGTCCGCAATGGCTTTTGAAACACAGATGCACTGAACCAATCCCCTGCGCTGTGGTCCCATACGCCCCCATATTGAGGCACATGACCATGCACCCCAGATTGGGGCACATGGGAACCAGTTTTCAATTAGAACTCTACCTCCAACTGGATCAATTTCAATCCAATTAGACCGAATTTCTGCCTGGATTGAAAGGTCCCAATTTTTTAGGATGGATAGCGACGACTGTTCTCCTATAAATTGAGATGACCTTTGGTCGTTCCAGAGGCTGGTTCACTACCCATCGTTCTGTTCATGATGTCCAAGCTCCCTCCTGCATCATTTTGGTTACTTCTAAAGTGAGAATTTATAGTTTTGAGAGAGAGAGAGAAGCCAGTTCAGGAGAAAAGAAGGCCGGTCTATAGCTGATCAGCCACGTCTCTTTTCTTCGGCTTCTACAGCAGTGTGTTGACATCTTCTGCCCGCTCTCTCAACATCAAAGTTCTTCCACTCTGAGTCTTGTTCTGTTTGAATTGACATCATGCATTTCTGAGGTCAGGGTTTGTCTTGGCGTGCTTTGAAGCAAAGTCACACCTGGAAGATTCTAGACTGCTGTTCAACTTCTTCCACAACACTGATTTGGCCATATCTCTCTCAATTCTTCTAAAAATTTTTTTGTTCTTTTTCTTATCTCTTTATTTCAACTCTCTATCACCTATATTTTTTTACATTTTTTATGTTATTTTTAATTTGTTAATTTGAAAATAAAAAAGGGTTAGAGATAACCCAAATCTGGTCAATTTCCTTTCAGTTGTGTTTCATGTTATTTTATTTACATATAGTCTACTTTGTTTAGTTCTAATTGTATTTTCATTTGTTTTGTTTGTCTAGTTGCATAGGAAACCAAGCACCCATGAGTTGAGGACTATTCTTCATCGGCCGGCCAAAGGAGAAGTTTTAAACCGCACTCTTCCCGCTAAGGTACACACATGTCATTTTTATTGCATAAAGCGGAACCCGTAGTTCCTGGTGACCACATAATGTCTTAAGTTTCCTTCTTCTCAGCTTCCTCCCACATGACCCAAATCATTTTTTTGGTGATCGAGTAATGTCGAAAGATGAATCTTCGGGAATCAATGTGAGTGTGGGACCAAGGTGAGTCATTTTTTGTGTTTTCCTTCTTTCTTTCTCAACCCCTCTTGACGTGGTGATCTAGATTCGGCGACTACAAGAGTGCCCCATTTCTAGAGTTGATAGCTTTGTGGCGACCACAGTATAACAAGAAATGTCTTTAACCATGGGTGCTTAGTGTTTCTTTGCAACTAGTTCTATACTAGTTCCCGCGTGAGCCTTTCATTATTTCCACCTTTCCTAATTTGATTCCATCTCAAAATTTCTGATTTCACCCTTCTTTCATCAGATCTGAATTTCCAAGCATTTCATTTAATTTCTACCATTTTATTTCAGCTAGTTCCTGTGTGAACCTACCATTGCTTTTAAAATTGGTTCGCACGCGAGCCAACTCTCTTCTACAAATCGGTTCCCACGTGAACCAAAATTATTTTCAGACATCCAATTCATATTATTTTATTTTTATTGCAGGTTATCCCACTCTTAAATTGGTCATCATAAGACCCTCTTTTATTTTCAATTGCCATTTAAACCCGTTGCCGCATGAACCACCTTTTTTTACTTCAAACCGGTTCTCACGTGTACCAATTTCATTCTTTACTTCGGTTCCCACATGAACCAAACCTCTTTCTTGATATCTATCCTTGCGAGGATCAGATCCTACACCTTTAAATTGGCCTCACGTGACTCTCTTTTAATCATTTAAACTGGTTTCCACGTGAACCACCCCCTTTGCTACCCAAAACCGATTCCCACGTGAACCACCTTCACTTTTACCCTAGTTCCCATGTGAACCAGCTTATTCTTACATCAGTCCCTGTGTGGACCACCCTTTTTGCTTTACTATCAGATCTGAACTCTTTTCTTTCCATTATTTTTTTCACCACCTCCATTTGGCTCCCGTGAGAAACAAGGTCTAAATTCTAATTTCTAGTTACTTGTCTAGTTTCGAGTTACTTGTTTTGTGTGATAACTTGTTTATTTAAGTTTATGTTTTGATTATTATTTGCATTATCACTTGATTGCATTCTCTACTTCTTCTCTACACCTCATTCTTTTACACTTTTTTCTTTTTAGGCAGGAGCTCACTCTCTCATTTACTCCTCTCATCCAAAATACCATCTTGGTGGATTCTGACCTCTCTTCTAAGATATTCCTTCCTAGTGACTTGGTTGACTTTCATCAAGGCCTCTGTAATTCCTCATAAGTAGAGTATTCCTCTTCACGATCGGGTTGGTTGTACCACTCCCCAAAACCCGAAGCATCCTGAGTTACCTACACTGGTGAGATTGTATGACCCTAGGTCATTGGAGATTGGAGTTATCATCCTAACCACTTGTTGAGTGAACAATTCTTAACAAATCCATAAACTTAAGGTTTGATCAAAAGTCATGCATAATCTTGTTTTCAAGTCTTTGCATCACTTGTTTGTCAAACAAAAATTCAAAACTCTAAAAAAATCTTGCAAAATACTAAAACCAGAAAAGTTCTTTGTTCGTTTAGCCAACTTATTTGTTTTACCCTCTTTTTGAAGTTGAAAGCTGTTAATGCAATTAAGGTCCAAACGACACGTTGGAATGGCGGAACACGCTGAACGTCAAGAGAATGAGATGGGTCACTAACAAATTCTTTCAGATGGTCATCCCATGTTTGGGTCAGAAGTGCAAGAGGTCCCTCAACCATCTACTCCCCAAGATGTTGAAGAACTCTTTTCTATATTGACCCAGAAACCTTTTCACATATTCAATCCTTGGTGAAGGGCAAAACTACCTCGAATCATGTTGAAGCCAATCGAGTTGCCTTATTTCCTCGTTCCATGGTTCGACCACCACCTGTTTAACCATCTTTTAACCAACCACCTATTTTCTAGCCATCTATAATTTGAGCATCATTAGCTCAAACATCTGTGGTTCAACCATCATTTATCCAGCCACCTTACTCTAACGTCGTTGCTCCCTTGGCCCATCAGGTCATGGGACAATCATCAGATAATTTGCCAATTTATGCTCCTAAATTTGAGAATCACACATCTAACTACATACTCCCACCAATAAACCAAGAACCTGCTCTCACCTAGGAAATCATTAATCAACTCACCCAAATGATTGAACATTATGAAGAGCTGAGATGTCTCTTGGATTCCAAGTCAATTCCTGATGTCTCTATACCTTCTTTGCTAGTTCTTCATCTACCACCTTTCGAATTACTACTTTATCACTACCACAATGGTACTGACAACCCTTTTCTTTATCTTCAAGATTTCTTCCACAAGTCTTCATTCTAGAAGAATGATCGTAGAGTCTTTGCTTTCTTGTTCTGCCAATCACTAAAGGGTCTACATTGGAGTGGTTCTACTCGCTCGACCCCTTTGAGAGTAGATTTTGATATTGTCAAGACCAATTTTTTGCAAAAATATAGAGACTGGGTGGCACCATTATGCTTGATTATAGATCTGATTGCTGAGAAGATGAAGCTCGAGGAGGACTTTATAAAGTTTGCTGACTGGTGGAAGGGAAAGGTAGAGAAATTCACATATGTCATTTCAGAAGGGGAACAAGTAAAGATGCTCATTGGAAACACTATACCTACTCTGTGGAATGTTTTGATCATACACCATCTTACGACCATGAATGAGCTTTATGATAGTGCCCAATATTTGCAAGACCACCTTAAGGATGTCACAATGATAAATCCATTTGATCCCAAACCAATAAACATCACGAAAACTACCTTTGCACCAGTTAGGACTACAACCAAGGGAGTAGTCAACAATGAAGCTATCAACATTGAGGGGAACCAGGGAGGGAACCATCAAAACTAATACAAGAACCCACCATAGAATCCTTCTTACCACCCCCCTCAATAGTAGGTTAGGCCACAACAACCACAACAATCCTCTCAACCACCAGTAATGCAACCCTAGCAACCTCATCAACCAAGCCTACAAAAGGGAACCACCACCACCCAATCAAGCACCACGAAGGGGAGGTCCTAGGAGAGAGAATTATCGACAACTACCTTACTCCTTGACCGACTTCTTCCATGTACTCATGGCGAAGAAATAGCTGGAACTTCCCAAGGACGGAGAGGCTTAGCCAGGGGATGTAGATATGTCCCGATGCTGTGCGTACCACAGTACCCTGGTCACACGATTGAAGTGTGTTTTTATTTTAAATATCACATCTACGATCTCAACGACCAAGGCAGCATTGATTGTGCTCAGATGGGGGAATGCATGCAATGAAGGCTAGACAGCATTAGCGACACATCCATCGGCTCAGCCTCAACAACAACCTGGCTTGAGGATTGTTCATAATCTACTCCCATTGCATGCTCCTGCTCTGGCACCAGCACAACTAAACCCAAGAATTTGTTTAGGACACTCTATTGCCCAAGACATTACTAGCCACGCTCAAGGTTGATAGCTAGAAAACCACAATACAACCATGCCAGTCAACCCAGCTAAGCCTTCTACTAGGAACCCTAATAGAAAGATAATCCTTGTACCGCTTACTCCACAACCACCACAAAGCTCAATAATCCAACCATTGGCTGCTACTTCTTCTCGCCAACTCAACATTAGGCCAGCCCTAACATTAACTACACCTCCCTCAACCATTGCTACACATTGGCCCCTTCTCATCCAGCCACCAAAATCATCACCAAACCTGAAACTCCCAGCTTATGAGATCTGCTACTCTGAAATCCCAACCTACCACACAACTAACCCCACAACTACCAATACTGACAAACCCACCAGTTAATCCTACAACCCCAGCCTCTTATTATTAGGCTGCCACTATCCATCACTACCATCTCCAAACCCTACCCTCTACCCACGAACCCAATCCCACTAGAGCCACAAATCCCATCACCCACCAAACCTATTCCACCACATTCCACCCTAGTTAACCCACCACCTCTACTTGACCGTCAAATAGCATCGGCGCTTCGGAGTGGGAGAATGTTCTAGTGGCTCTTTCTTTAAGTCGGGACTCAACCACAGGATCCGGTGGAAGAAGAACAAGTGGAATAACCATTGCCGGGCAAGTCCTATGATTTATTAAAGCATTTGTATAAGACGTTGGCCCGTATTTCTATACTTGAGTTGATCAATAGATCAAAAGTACACCAGGAGATTTTACGGCAGTATTTGCAAAGGGTCATGGTAAATGAAGATATCCTACTTGAGAAGATCACTACAGTGTTAGCTCCCAGAAGTTAGCACCCAACGATCACTTTCTCTCAAGAGGAGTTAGCAAATCTAGAGGTCAGGTGATATGCTTTGCATGTGGTTGTTATCATCTACAATGTTGAAATAAAATCATGTTTGGTTGACACTGGAGCTTCCACCAATGGCCTCTAGAAACTTTGTAGTTATGCGGCATTTCTGAACAAGCAATCAAGCCATCATGTGCCTTGGTGATAGCCGATGACAACTACAAGAAGTCTGCACATGGGGTGGTCACTATAGAGGTTAAACTTGGACTATGTATGGTCACAACTAAATTTTATGTCCTAGAACTGGATCCAACTTTTCGGGCTATACTTGGGGGGCCATACCTGGAAGCAATAGGAGCTATGGCTTCAACAAACCATCAGTGCATAAAGGTTCCTTTTAAAGAACAAGTTGTTAAGGTGACTAGCATGCCTATTAGGGATGAGGTGAACAATGCTTCTTCACCCTTAGGATTATCAATACAACCCCATATCTCAGTGGGAGAGTTGCTAGAAGTTGGATGCATGACTGCCTCTCTGTCGGACACTATGGGATGGCAGATGATGATGAAATTGGGCTATCAACCTAGAAAAGATTTAAGCAAGGATCTTTAAGGCATTACTTAACCGATCGAAACTGTGAAAAGGCCACATAGGCAGGGGTTGGGATATAAAGAAGATTTCATCCCAAGGAGGGTCATCCAGCCAGGATATGCCATGGGACTCCATGCATTCTTTATCAAATGGGAGACCATGATGATGGCTGAGGATGATAAGGAACACGTAACAACTATCAAGAGAAGAAAGGCTCCAGATGAAGAACAAGACTTAGAATATCTGTGTTTGTCATTAATACACAAGTTCTCAACCGAGGAAAAACACCAGGAACCACACAAGGGCAGACTGATTTTGGATCATCCTACTAAGCAAACTACCAGCCAAGTCAAAATCATTCCATGAGGCTTGAATACAACAATCCCATATGTAAACCTCATGCCATTGATGTTGGATCTGTTAGATCGGCTTCTAAGCCCACTTCCTTTCACCAAAGTCGCAACCCACTTTGGTCCCATTTTCCCTCCCCAGCCTTCTATTATCATTGGGCCTGCTTGCCCATTTAATTCCCTCATCAGCTTCAGGGCTGAGGGTTCCCTCCAGCATGGGCTCACATACCTATCCATATCCAGAATTGCATCCACGTACCCATTCACATTTTTCATTAGTTTTGGACCCATGCGTTCACTTTCTGTTTGCATTGGGCCCATGAGCTCCAATTTTCCATTTATTCTTAAGTTTCTCTCTCTTCTAGTTCCATCAGCTTCGAACAAGTCTCGAGTCATTCCAACTCATTCTATCTTTTTACTTAAAATCTTAAAAAAAATTGTCTTCTCTGAAACTCACATTTCCATCGATGAGATGCCCCTACTCATCTTGGAGGGTACTCCCAATCAAGGATCCCTCTCCTTTGAATCATTGATCGATCTACTCGATCCTCCCTCCATTGTAAATGCCATCTTTCCAACTTTGTCTTTAGTAGATCTGGTCGGGCAAGGAAATAGGGAAGTCAGATGTAAACATGCTCCAACTAGATATCTGTAACAATTGGCACAAAAATACATAGAGTGTGCAAGACTGCCAAACTTTTTAAAGAATGATATCTAGCTAGATGAAATTCGATATGAGGATGAGCATAACATAGATCATACGTTCGGAGTATATGAAGTAGTATCAGAGAATGATCCTGAATCTAAGGATGAAATCGATGACTTGGTTGATGCATACGCATTTAGACTTAGAAGATTTAAAGAACCATCAGCAATAGAAAATGAACCGATCAAGGAATTGAATATAGGTTTCCTAGAAAATCCTAAAACTATCATCATCAGTGCAAACCTCACAACATCAAAAGAACAACATTTGATCAAAGTTTTGGAAGAATATAAGGACACATTCGCATGGACATATGAAGACATACTGGGATTAGATAATTCATTGGTTGAACATAGATTAACTTTGAAACCTGGAACTACCTCGGTTAAACAAAAACCCAGGAGATTCAACCCTGACATTACACTTAAAATGAAAGAAAAGGTTGACAAGTTACACCAGGCAAAATTTATTAAGGTCGTTCTAGATTCGCAATGGGTGGCTAACATAGTCTCTGTTATAAAGAAGGATGGACAAGTTTGGATTTGTATTGATTTCAAGGATTTAAATTGAGCGTGTCCTAAGGATGATTTCCCTTTACCTTATATCGATGTTTTGGTTGATAATGCAGTTGGGTATGAAATGCTCTCATTTATGGATTGTTATTCTTTATATAATCAGATAGTTAGCCAAGGAGGATCAAGAGAAGACCTTGTTCACTACACCTTGTAGAACATATGTTGTCATACCCTTTGGGTTGAAGAATGTTGGTACTACATATCAGAGGGTTATGATGGCTATCTTTCATGACATGATGCACACCCTTGTAGAGGTATATGTGGATGATTTGGTCATCAAATCCAAGAGACGTGAAGATCATTATAAAGTATTAAGGAAAGTTTTGCAACGAGCTAGAGAATACAAGCTGAAAATGAACCAGGTAGTGTACATTTGGTGTTTCATCAGGAAAACTATTAAGATTCTTTCTCATCAAGACATCGAAGTAAAATGAAGGCCAAGGCATAGAGATCGACCCAAATAAGGCCAAGGCAATCATTGCTATACCTCCCCCGAAGAAAATGAAAGAGCTTTGAGGATTGATCGGGATGCTACAATTTGTCCACTGGTTTATCACACAACATTCCCAAAGGTGTAGACATTTCTATAAGTTAACCAAGGTGGGGGCTGAGTTTAAATAGAATTCGAAGTGCCAAGAAACATTCAATGAATTGAAAACATACCTGGCAAGTCTCCCTGTACTTAGACCACCAATTCATGACAAGCCCTTGGTCCTCCACATTTTGGTTCTCGAGAACTCTCTTGGGGCAATCCTTGCATAAGTTGATGAAGAACGGAAAAACGAGCTACTTACTACTTGTCTAAGATCTTTAATGCTTGTGAGCTGAAGTACATTGTGGTAGAAAAGACCTGTGCTAATCTTGTTTGGTGGTTCAAAAACTCAAGCAATATTTCCTTGCTCACCAAGTCAAGTTCATTGCTCGTATAAATCCCATCAAGTTTCTCTTGGAGAACACCATTTTGACTGATCGGTTAGGGTGATGGCAGAGCTTTTTATCCTAGTTTAATATCACCTAAGTTCCACAGAAGGCAATCAAGAGCTATGCTATTGCTGAACACCTTGCCCAACATCCCATACCCATCTTTGACCCATTTCGGACGGAGTTCTCGGATGACGAACTAATGTCAATCCGATCTTCCAATTTTTGGACATTATATTTTGACAGGGCTCTGAACTCTTATACTAGAGGGATAGGTATTGTTCTTCTATCACTCGAAGGTGTCACCATTCCACAGGCTTTTCAACTCAACTTTTCAGCAACTAACAACATAGCTGAGTATGAAGTCTCGCTGACCGGGCTGGAGGTTGCTCACTTCCATGGTGCCACTGAACTGAGGGTGATAGGTCGTCAATTGATCCTACGCCAAGTCCTATCCAAGTACCGAACATCCGATCCAAACCTAAAAGGCTACCAAGAGTTCACCACCTGCTACATCAAGCTATTCTTCAAACTCACCTTTGTCCATGTCCCCCGTGCTCAGAATGTCCTTGATGATGCCTTAGCTTCACTAGCTTCATCTTAATTTGTAACACTAGGCAGGCAAGTGCAGATTATCTGTCCGTAAGAGGTCAATTCTAGCAATTGAGGATGGACATTTTCTAAAGGTCAAATAGAGATTTAACAGAAAAGAATACTTAAAACACAAAGAATAAGTCTCCTTAATTGAGTTGAAAGAATTGAAGAAAGGTAAGAGACCATGTTTTGATGAGACCACAAGGTGTTGACAAGATCAGTCATATCCACCTGGATCAACTACCAAGGAAAAGAAGGCTATCAGAATAGTATCCTAGTGGTGTACAATCCTAGGAGGTGTGCTCTACAAGAAAAACCTAAGTGGAATTTTACTTCGATGTCTTGATGAGAAAGAAGCTGAGTTAGTGCTAAAGAAAGCACATTCTGGGCTTTGTGGTGGCTATGAGAATGTTGAAGTCCTTGCTAAGAAAATCATCCAACAAGGGTATTATTGTCCAACTCTAGAAGAAGATTGCTCCATCTTTGTCCGGCATTATCATTCGTGTCAACTCCATGCCGACAAGATTCATCCTCCCGCATCTTCCCTTCATCCAATCCATGTCCTAGCCTTTCACCATGTGGGCTTTTGATATCATGGCCCCTTGAGTAACCTCAACTATGAAATGCGCACAAAATCATTCATTCTAACAGCAATGAAGTACTTCACAAAATGGGTTGAAGCGGAAGCGTTCATGGAGATTAAAGTGTCAACAGTTTGCTACTTCATCAAGCACAACATCATTGCAAGGTTCGAGATCCCCAGCGGCATCATCACCGATAATGGGCCACAATTTCTCTCTCAAGATCTGCATGATTTTTGCAACATGTATCGCATTTCATTGCATCATTTATCACCATACTATCCTCAAGGCAATGGTCAAGTAGAAGCCACCGAAAAAATCTTAATCAAAATCATCATGAAATCTTGTGAGTCGAGCAATTTTGCCGACTAGCCTGATAAGCTTGTAGATGCTCTATGGGTTTATTGTACTTCTGTAAGGACTCCAATTGGACAAACCCCGTATGCTTTGGCATTTGGGATGGAAGCAGTGGTCCCTTACGAGATATTACTTCCATCTCTCCAAGTTCAGCTCGACAGGGATATTCCTGTTGATGAGAGATGAGAATCTCTCCTTACACAGCTTGAAGGATGAAAGAAGGCTAGCCGCTGCCGAACATGTCCAGACTTACCAGAACAAACTGAAAAGCTTCAAAAGATGATGGTTGAGAGAAAATTTGAGATCGGTGAGATGGTTATTAAAAATTTTTTGTTAAGCTGGAGGGTCCCCACTCCAAATTGCAACCTAACTAGGAAGGGCCTTTTGTGACCACTGTGAAGTATCCAGGTAATGCACAGGAATTAACTAATGCAAATGAAGAAAAATCGAGTCATCCTTGGAATGGAGTTACCTCAATAAGTGTTTTTCATAAAAACTGGAGAAATCAGTTATATAACTTCAAATCATTGATCCTAGGTTGTTAGTTAGAACTCTAGGGTAGGTGCTATACTACACACACAACACCTCTCGATCTTATTAGAATATGAAAAACCCGACACTTGCAAGAGGCGAGGCAGATGCCAAGAAATGGAAGGAATACGCCTAACCTTTTCTCTTTTACTCAGTCAAAGATAGGGAGAGAAAATTAGAAAGAGATAGTATCAAAAATATTTGCCACCCTAGTATGAGGCCATCTCGAAGGGTGCAAGAAAGGGTGCCAAAAGATAGGCAATGAACCCCTCAGGTTAAAAGAAAGTGATCAACTTGTTTGAATGAGTACCCAAAATGATAGACAAGGCAAAAGGCACTAAAAAGGTGGGCAATGTCCCCTTTAGTCAAAAACCTATTTAAAATATGTGCCACATAAAAAAGAAAAAAATAGGAGAGACCCAAAGAGGCCGAATCCCAACAAGTAATTTGGGTATGAGTAGAGAAATACCTCTCAACATCTTCAAACCATACCAAGAACTTCCTCTAAACTCTTTCTCTTTCTCCTTAAACCCTTAGGGTAGGGTAAACCAACCGAATCCAGGTGAAACCCAAGCCGGTCAAAGAAAAATATGATGGGACAACGTTGGTAATGATGAAGAATGAAAAAGAGATGAATATGAAAACAAAAAAAATTTATGTAAAAATAGTTGAAGATATAGATTGTCTATTGGAGGTCAAGACACCTAATTAGGAACCATTATCCCTCTAATGTTCAATTTTGGCTTATCCGTGAGTGTGAATAAATGACCAAGTCGTCGTAGATTTTGTTGAAGGGGATCTCGAGCTCAGTCATCTTCACCATCAATACATATAATACATATTAAATGAACCTAACATTGATAAATGACAAATGGCAGAAGTGAGGTGAAGTGAGAATATGACAAATGATGTGAGGATGGGAATGTGAATCTAAGTGAAGTCTTCAGGCATGGTCTATCAACCTGCATTGACTGCCTAATTCATCAGCATCTCTGGTCCATCTTTCTCTTGCCTTTTGACGAAATATAACACCACGATAATGTTCAGCTAGGTGGCGTTCCCGCTCTTTTCACCGTAGGGTTGGCATGACATTCCTTCCGGAACACCGATCTCACCAATTCACCCGTTAGGACTTGAAAGGCTGCCTGCACATTTCTGATCAGTACCCCAACAGACGAAATTGTCATATGAAGCATATTTTTTTCCGAAATGATCAACTGAAGTTTTTACTATTAGAACCATCATTTGGAGGTCAAAAAAATATTTTTGATGGTGGTTCCTTTAGAAAAAATGTCTTTCTCAACATTATGAACATTTTTTGATTTTTTTATATTTTTTTGAATTTTTCGAATTTTTGGTCTATGTGCCCCCGATCGGGGGCACGTGCCCATGGGCGTGGGGCACTAGACCATGTGCCCCCCAAATGATTACACATGCGCCCTGGGCCATTTTTTTTTGCAAAAAAATGTACCTGATAGTCCTTCTCTTTTTGCCTCTTCAGCTCCTAAAAACACTTATCAACGATGATTAAATTTTCATCATTACTCATCCCTTTGCTTGTATATCATTTTCCTTGATTTTGAGTCAAAGAGAGGAGCCTTCTTAACAAGGTGGAATAAAATAAATAACTTAAATGAAATAGGGGTAAGAGTTGAGAGAACTTACCTGCCATGGCCAGAATCTTCCCTCTTATATTAAAATCCCTGAAACACTTGATAAAAGGAGATTAGATCTTCTCCATGACTCATCCCTTTGCCAATTATGGTCAACTTTGACTTATGTCAAAGGGAGGAGTCTTCTTAACAAGGTAATTAAAGCCAAAATGGACATGCAATGCAGGAATGGAAATATGCATGATATAAAAATAAACATAGATGCAACTAAGACAATGATCATGACTAAGCTAAAAGAGATGCATTTTTTTGGGGTTTTTTTTGGAAATATTCAATTTTTTTAGATTTTTTGAAATATTCAATTTTTTTGGATTTTTGAAATACTCAATTTTTTTATTTTTGAAATATGCACTTTTTTGTATTTTTGAAATATGCATTTTTTTGTATTTTTTGAAATATTTAATTTTTTTGTAGAAAATGCTAATATTTAAGACAATTCATCGGTATTTGAAGTTTGTTAAGACTCAAGTAGTAGATACTATGTGCAAAATAAAGTTTCCTACCTAGAATCCTTCTAACCTTCTTCCTTTGATCGGCTTGGGTTCCACCTGGATTCGGTCGGTTTACCCTACCCTAAGAGTTTAAGGAGGAAGATCATAGAGGAAGTCGTTGATAGGGTTTGGAGATGTTGAGAGGAATTTCTCTACTCACACTCAAATTGCCCGTTGGGGTTCGGCCTCTTTGGGTGAATCCTATTTTTTTGCTCTTCTATGTGGCACATATTTAGATAGGTTTTTGACCCATGGGGACATTGCCCATCTTTTAGTACCTCTTGCCTTGACTATCATTCTGGGTACTCATTCAGACAGGTACATCATTTTTCCTTTTCTAATCTGAGGGGTTCATTACCCATCATTTGGCACCCTTTTGCACACTCCAACATAGCTTCCTACTAGGGTGGCGAGTGTTTTCAATACTACCCCTCTCTAATCTCCTCTCCCTTTCTAGGACCAAGTAGAAGAGAATAGGGTAAAGGTACTCCTTCCATTTCTAGATTTCTACCTTACCTTTCGCCAGTGTCAAGTTGTCTGGATTCTAGGAACGGGAGGTGTTGTGTGTGTAGGATGGTGCCTACCCTTGAATTCTCACGAACAGTCTAGGATCGATGACTTGAGATTATACCAGTGGTTTCTCCATTTTTTTATGGAAAGTAGTTTTTAAGGTAGACACCATTCCAAGGATGATTCAGTTTTTCTCCATCTACATTAGTTAACTCATATGCATTGCTTGGATATTTTTCAGTGATTACAAAAGGTCTTTCTCAGTTAGGTTGCAATTTGAAGCGGGGACCCCCCGGCTTAATGAAATTTCTTTTAATGACCATCTCACCGATCTCAAATTTTCTCACAACCACCCTCTTTTGATAAAATCCTTTTGTCTGTTCTGGTAAGTCCGAGCATGTTTGGTGGCAGCTAGCCTTCTTTCATCCAAGAGTTCAAGCTATGGAAGGAGAGATTCGCATCTCTCATCAATAGGAATATCCTTGTCGAGATGAACTCAGAGAGATGGAAGTAATACTTCGTAGGGGACCACTGCTTCCATCTCATATGCCAAAGTATACGGGGTTTGTCTAGTGGGAGTCCTCACAGAAGTACGATAAAACCATAGAGCATCTACAAGCTTATTAGACCAATCGGCAAACTTGCTAGACTTATAAGATTTCTTAATGATCTTGATTAAGGTCTTATTGGTGGCTTCTAGTTGACCATTGCCTTGAGGATAGTATGGTGATGAATGATGCAATGAAATAGGATACCTGTTGCAAAGATCACACAGATCTTAAGAGAGGAATTGTGGCCCATTATCAGTGACGATGTTGCTGGGGATCCCAAACCTTGCCATGATGTTGCGCTTGATGAAGGAGCATACTGTTGTCACTTTAATCTCCACGAACGCTTCCACTTCAGCCAACTTTGTAAAGTACTCTGTTGCTAACAGAATGAATGATTTTGAGTGCATTTCGGAGTTGAGGTCACTCAAGGGGCCAATGATATCAAAAGCCCACATGGTGAAAGGCCATGGGGCATGAATTGGATGAAGGGAAGATGAGGGAGAATGAATCTTGTCGGCATAGAGTTGACATGAATGACAGTGCCAAAAAAATATGGAGTAAGACCGCCATAAACTCCAGAATGTGCTTCCTTTAGCACCAACTCGGCTTCCTCTTCATCAAGACACTTGAGATTCCATTAGGCTCCTCTTGTAGAGCACTCCTCCTAGGATTGTATACCTCTGGGATACCCTTCTGATTGCCTTCTTTTCCTTAGTAGTTGATCCAGGCGGGTATGACTGATCTTGGCAATACCTCGCAATCTTATCATACGAAGGTCTTTCACCTTCTTCTAATTCTTACAACTCAATTGAGGAGATTTTTTATTTGTGTTCCAGGTATTCCTTTCTGTTGAACCTCTCCTTAACCTTTAGAAAACGTCCATTCTCAATTGCTGGAATTGATCTCTTACAGATGTGGATAGTCCACACTTGCCTGCCTAGCGGGACAGATACAGATGAAGCTAGTAAAGCTAAGGCATCCGCAAAGACATTCTGAGAATGGGGGACATGGACAAAGGTGAGTTTGAAGTTTGGTATTTGGATAGGACTTGACGTAGGATCAGTTGACTATCACCTATCACCCTTAGTTCGGTGGCACTATGGAAGTGAGCGGCCTCCAGCTTGGCCAGCAAGGCTTCATACTCAGCTATGTTGTTGGTTGCTGAAAGTCAAGCTGAAAAGCTTGTGGAATTGTGACACCTTCAGGTGACAAGAAGACATTACCTATCCCTCTACCATGAGAGTTCAGAGCCCCGTCAAAATATGTCCAAAGATTGGAAGATTGGACTGACATTAGTTCTTCATCTAGGAACTCTGACTGTACTTGGTCAAAGACGGGTATGAGATGATGGGCAAGGTGTTCAGCAATAGCATAGCCCTTGATTACCTTTTGCGAAACATAGGTGATATCGAATTGGGACAAAAAATTCTTCCATCGCCCTAACCGATCAGTCATAACTATCTTCTCTAACAAAAACTTAACAGGATTAAAAAGAGCATTGAGATTAACTTGGTGAACAAGAAAACAGTGCTTGAGTTTTTGAACCACCCATACAAGAGTAGGACAGGTCTTTTTTACCATAGTGTACTTCAACTCATAAGCATCAAACATCTTGGACAAGTAGTAAGTAGCTAGCTCTTTCCCTTCTTCATCAACTTGTGCAAGGACTACCCCGAGAGAGTTTTCAAGAACCGAAATGGAGGACCAAGGGCTTGTCGGGAACTAGTGCTATAAGGGGGACTTGCCAAGTATGTTTTCGATGCATCAAATGCCTCCTGGCACTTCGAATCCCATTTAAACTCGGCCACCGCCTTGGTTAACTTATAGAAAGGTTTACACCTTCGGCAGTGTTGTGAGAATAACCAGCGGACAAACTATAGCCTCCCAATCAATGCTCAAAGCTCCTTCATTTTCTTCAGATGAGGCATACCAATGATTGCTTTAGCCTTGTTTGGGTCGATCTCTATGCCCCTTTTGCTTACTATGAACCCTAGTAGCTTTCTTGATGAAACTCCAAACGTACACTTCTTAGGGTTCATTTTCAATGTGTATTCTCTAGCTCGTTGCAAAACCTTCCTTAGTACTTTAGCATGATCTTCCCAACTCTTGGACTTGATAACTAAATCATCAACATACACCTCTACAAGTGTGTGCATCATGTCATGAAAGATAGCCATCATATCCCTCTGATATGTAGCACCAGCATTCTTTAATCCAAAGGGCATAACAACATAGCCATATGTTCTCCAAGGTGTAGTGAACAAGGTCTTCTCTTGGTCCTCCTCGACTAACAGGATCGTATTGTATCCAGAATAACCATCCATGAATGAAAGCATTTCAAATCCAACTGTGTTATCAACCAAAACATCGATATGAGGCAAAGAAAAATCATCCTTAGGACACGCTCGATTCAAGTCCCTGAAATCTATGCAAATCCGAACTCGTCCATCCTTCTTTATAACAGGGACTATATTAGCCACCCATTGCGGATATACGATGACTTTAATAAATTTTGCTTGGTGTAGTTTGTCAACCTCTTCATTCATTTTGAGTGCAATATTAAGGTGGAATCTCCTGAGCTTTTGTTTAATTGGGGTAGTTCCAAGTTTCAAAGTTAATCTATGTTCAACTAATGAATTATCTAATCTCGGCATGTCTTCATATATCCATGCAAACGTGTCCTTATATTCTTTCAAAACATTGATCAAACGTTGTTCTTCTAAGGGATTGAGGTTTGCACTGATGAGGTTAGTCTTAGGATCTTTCAGGGTTTCTAAATTCAGTTCCTTAGTTGGTTCATTCCCTATGGCTGATGGTTCCTCAAATCTTCTAATGCATCAGCCAAGTCCTCCATTTCATCCTCAGATTCAAGATCCTTCTCTGATACCACCTCATATACTCCCAAAGTATGATCTATGTTATGATCATCTCATATCAGATTTCAACCAGCTAAATGGTATTCTCTAAAATTTTTGTAGCCTTGTACACTCTACACAGTTTTGTGCCAATTGTTATACATAACTACTTGGAACTTGTTTACCTCTAACTTTCCTATTTTTAATCTAACCTGACCTACTAAAGATAAAGCTGGAAAGATGGTATTTACAGTGGAGGGAGGATCGAGTAAATCGATCAATGATTCAGAAGAGAGGGATCCCTGATTGGGAGCACCCTCTAGGATGAGTAGAGACGTCTTCTCGATGGAAATATGAGTTTCAGAGAAGACATTTTTATTTGGGATCTTGAAGTAAGAAGACAGACTAACCTGGAATGACTTGAGACTTGTTAGAAACTGATGGAATTAACATAGAGAAAACTTAAGAATAAATGTGAACAAGGGGCTCGTGGGCCCAATGGTAACAGAAAATGGACACATAGGTCTAAAACTAGTGAGAAAAGTGAACGGGTACATGGACCCGGTTCTAGAAATGGATGGGCATGGGAGCCCATGTTGGAAAGAACCCTCAGTCCTGAAGCTGATGAGGGAAGTAGATGGGCAAGTTGGCCCAGTAAGAATAGAAGACTGAAGAGGGCACATGGGCCCAAAGTGAGTTGTCAGTTTGGTGGAAGAGAGTGGGCTTGGAAGTCCATCCAATTGATCTAAAAACAATGGCATGAGATTTAAACATGAGATTATTGTATTCAGGTCTCGTGGAATAGTTCTAACTTGATTGGTAGCTTGCTTCACAGGATGGTCCAAGATTGGTCTGCCTTTGAGTGGTTCTTGGTGCTCTTCCCCACTTGAGAACAAACGAGTCAAAGATAAGCACATATCTTTCAAGTCTTCTTTTTCATCTGGTGCCTTCCTTCGCTTGACAGCTGTAATGGAACCCTTGCCATCTTCAGCCATCATCATGGTCTCCCCTTTGATAAAGAATGTGTGGAGTCCCATGGCATATCCTGGATAGAAGACCCTCTTTGAGATGGAATCCTCTTCGTATCCCAACCCCTGCCTATGTGGCCTTTTCATAGTTTCAATCAGCTAAGTGATCCCTTGAAGATCCTTGCTCAAACCTTTTCTAGGCTGATAGCCCAATTTCATCATCATCAGTCATCCCACTGTGTCTGGTAGAGAGGCGGTCATGCATCTAACTTCTAGAAACTCTCCCACTGAGATTTAGGGTTGCATTGACAATATTAAGGGCAAAAAAGTATCATTTAGCTCATCCCTTATCGGCATGCTGGTTACTTTGATAACTTGCCCTTTAAAATGAAATTTTATGCATTGATGGTTTGTTGAAGCCACAGCTCCTATTGCTTCCAAGTACGGCCTCCCAAGTATACCCCAAAAAGTTGGATCCAGTATGTTGAAGCCACATCCCTTACCGTACATGGTCCACGTTTAACATCTAGAGTGACCACCACACGTGCATACTTCTTAGAGTTATCACAGGCTGTCACCATGGCATAAGATGGCTTGACTTCTTGTTCAGAAATGCCGCGTAACTACAAAGTTTCTGGCAGCATAACGTTGATGGAAGCTCCAATGTCAACTAGACAGGATTTTACTACAATATTGCGGATGACAACAACCACATGTAAGATGTATCTCCTGACCTCTGGATCTGCTAACTCCTCTTGAGAGAAAGTGAGCGTTGATGCTCACTCTTAGGGGCTAATACTATAGTGATCTTCTCTGGTGGGAGATCTTCATTCACCATGACCCTTTGCAAATATTGCTATAAAATTTCCTGGTGCACCTTTGATCTTTTAGTCAGCTCAAGTATGGAGATATGGGCCGATGTCTTATCCAAATGTTTCAACAAATCATAGGCCGTGCCCGGCAAGGGTTCTTCCACTTGTTCTTCTTCCACTGGATCCTGCTGTTGTGTCCCGACTTGAGAAAAGAGCCGCTGGAACATCCTCCCACTCCTGGGGCTATTTGACGGTCCAGTAGAGGTGATGGGTTAACTGGGGTGGGAACATGTGGTGTAGGTGCAGGTATGGTAGGCAATGGGATTGGTAGTTCTGGGATGATTGGGTTTGTGGGTAGAGGGGTAGGATTTGGAGGTGGTAGTGATGGTGATGCTGGTGGCTTGATAAGAAGAGGTCGGGGTGCAGGAGTGGTTGATGGGTTTAATGAAGGTGTTGGTAAGGTATGCTGTAGGGTTGATGGTGTGGTAGATTGGGGTTTTGGAGTGACAGAGCTCATAGGCTGGGGGTTCAGGTTCAGTTGTGATTGTGGTGGCCGAATGAGCAAGGGCCGGTGTGTAGCAATGGTTGAGGGAGGTGTAGTTAAGGCAGGGGATGGCCTAATGATGAGCTGGCAAGAAGAAGTGGCAATTAATGGTTGGGTTATTGAGCTTGGTGGTGGTTGTGGAGTAGATAGTGCACAAATTATCTGTCTAATGGGGTTCCTAGTAGGAGGCTTAGTTGAGTTGACTGGCATGATTGCATTGTGATTTTATAGTTGCCAACCTTGAGCACGACTGGCAACTTCCTGGACAATGGAGTGCACTATACCAATTCCTGGGTTTGGATGTGCTGATGCCGGTGCCGGAGCGGGAGCATGTAATGGGAGCGGATTCTAAACAATCCCCAAGCCAGGTTGTTGTTGAGGTTGAGCCAGTGGACATTGTCGCTGCTGCTACCTAGCCTTCATTGCCTGTATGCATTCTCCAATTTGAGCCCAATCAATGCTGCCTTGGTCATTCAGATCATGAATGTAGTCTTTCAATTGAAAACACACTTCAACGGTGTGACCAGGGTACTGGTGGTAAGCAAAGTATCAGGACATATTTGCATTTGTTGACCAAACCTCTTTTTCTTTAGGCAATTCTAATTGTTTCTCTGCCTTAAGTACATTAAAGATGTCGGTCAAGGAGTAAGGAAGTTGTCAATAATTCTCTCTCCTAGGACCTCCCCTTCATGGTGCCTGATTGGGTGGTGGCGGTGCCCTATTGTACGTAGGTTTACAAGGTTGCTGGGATTGCACTACTGGCTGAGGTGGTTGTTGTGGTTGTCGTGGTTGTTGTGGCTTAACCTGTTGTCAAGGTGGGTGGTAAGAAAGGTTCTGCAGTGGGTTCCTAAACTGGTTTGACAATACAGATCCTCCCTGGTTCACCATAATGTGTATAGCTTCATTGATGACTACTCCCTCGGTTGTAGGCCCAGCTGGTGCAGAGGGGGTCTTTCTGATGTTTCCAAGTTTGGGATCAAATGGATTTATCATTGTGGCATCTTTGAAATGGGCTTGCAAGTATCAGGCACTATCATAATGTTTATTCATGGTGGTAGGATGGTGCATTATCAAGACGTTCCTTAGAGCTGGTGCAGTGTTTCCAATGAGCATCTTTACTTGTTCCCCTTTTGAAATAACATCTGTTAGTTTCTCTGCCATTCCTCTCCAGTGATCAGCAAACTTTATGAAGTCCTATTCGAGTTTCATCTTCTCATTAATCAAATCTGTAATTGAGCATGATGGTGCCACCCGATCTCTGTATCTTTGCAAAAATTTTGTCTTGACAATTTCCTCCCTCAAAGGGGTCAAGCGAGTAGAACCATTCCAATGTAGTCCCTTCTAGTGATCGGCGGAACAAGAAAGTAAGGACTCTACGATCATTTTTCCAAAATGAGGACTCGTAAAGAAAATATTTTATGTGGAGAAAAGGATTGCCAGTACCATTGTAGCGATGATAAATTGGTAGTACAGAAGGTGGAAGGTGAAGAACTGGCAAAGAAAGAATAGAGACTTCAGGAATTGACTAGAATCCAAGCAACATCTCAGCTCTTCATAACGTTCATTCATCTGGGTTAGCTGATCCATGATTGCCTGGGTGAGAGAAGGTTTGTGGTTTATTGGTGGGGGTATGTGGTTAGATGCATGATTCTGGAATTGAGAAGCATGATTTGGCAAATTCTCTGAAGATTGTTCCATGACTTTGTGGGCCAAGGGAGCAACATGGTTGAAATAAGGTGGTTGGACAAAGATGGTTGAACCACAAAAAATTGAACTATAGATGGTTGTGCTGGTGATGGTTGTGCTAGTGATGATTCAATCACAGATTACTGAACAATAGGTGGTTGAACAAAGGATGATTGAATGAGTGGTGGTCGAACTATAAGACAAGGGGATAAGGCAACTTGGTTGGCTTCAGCCTGATTAGAGGCAATTTTGCCCTTCACCATGTATTGTGTATGGGAATAGGTTTCTAGGTCAGTATAAAGAGACAACTCCCTAAAGAGTTGTTCAACATCATGGGGAGCAGATGGTCAAGGGACCTCTTGCGCTTCTGACTCAAACAAGGGTTTAACATGACCGTCTGACGGAATTGGTTGGTGACCCATCTTGTGCTCTTGACGTTCAGCGTGTTCCTCCATTCCAATGTGCCTTCCAGATCTTAATTGCATTGTCACCCTTCAACTTCAAGGAGAGGGTAAAATAAACGAGTTGGCAAAACAAACAAAGGGCTTTTTTTCTGGTTTTTAGTATCTTGCAAAAATGTTAGAGTTTTGAATTTTTGTTTGACAAACAAGTGATGCAATGACTTGATGACAATATTACACAATGATTTTGATTAAATCATAGGTTTATGGATTTTTTTAAAATTGTTCTCTCAAAAAATGGGTTAGGATCCTAACTCCAATCTCCAATGACCTAGATTTCACACAATCTCACCACGTGTAGGTAACATAGGATACTTTGGGTTTTGGGGAGTGGTACAACAAACCCGATCGTGAAGAGGAATACTACACGTATGAGGAAATACAGAGGCCTCAATGAAAGCCAACCAAGTCAAGTAGGAAGGAATATCCCAGAAGAGAGGTCAAAATCCACCAAGAGGGTATTTTGGATGGGAGGGGTAAATGGGAGAGTGAGCTCCCGCCTCAAAAGTAAAAAAGTGTAAAAGAAAGAGGTAGAGAGAAGGAGCAGAGAATGCAATCAAGCAATAAAGCAAGTAATAAGCAAAACATAAACTTAAATAAACAAGCAATCACACAAAAGAAAGTAACTAGAAACTAGACAAGCAACTAGAAACTAGAATCTAGACCTTGTTTCTCACGGGAGCCAAATAGAGATAGTTAAAAGTTATGAAAGAAGAGGATTCAGATATGATAGCCAAGCAAAAGGGTGGTCCACATGGGGACCGATGTAAGAATAAGCTGGTTCACGTGAGAACTGGGGGTAAAAGTGAGTGTGGTTCATGCTAGAACCAGTTTTGGGTAGCAAAAGGGTGATTCACACGGGAACCGGTTTGAATTGATCAAAGAGGGCCACGTGGGGCCAATTAAAGGTGAATAGGGATATGATTCAGGTGGAGATAGATCTGAAGGAAAGTGGTTTGGCTCACGTGAGAACCGAAGCAAGGAAAGAGATTGGTTCACGCGGGAACCGGTTTAAAAGGAAAAAAAGGTGGCTCACGCAGGAACTAGTTTAAATGGAAATTGGAAATAAAAGAGGGTTACGCATTGACCAATTTGAGGGTGATAACCTGCAGCAAAGATGGAAAAAAACCTGATTTAAATGACTGAAAATAAATGTCGGTTCACGTGGGAACTAGTTTGTAGAAAAGAGTTGGTTCACGCGGGAACAGATTTTGAAAGCAAAGGTGGGTTCACACGGAACCAGCCGAAATAAAATGACAAAAATTAAATGAGGTACTTGACACTTCAGATCTGATGAAAGATGGGTGAAATCAGAAAATTTGAGATGGAATCAAGTTAAAAAGGGTGGAAAGAAGGAAAGGCTCACGCGGGAACCGGTTTAGAACTAGAACTAGTTGCAAGAAAACACAAAGCAACCACGGTTAAAGACATTGCTTCTCCCACCGTGGTCGCCACAAAGTTGTCGAATCCAAAAGACACAATGGGGCTCCCCTTTTCAGGGAAGTTCATGAATCCGTAGCGCCACCTCAAGAGGGGATGTAAAAGAATGGAAGAAAACACGGAAAGCAACTCATCCTTGGGTCCCACACTCACATTGATTCCCGAGCCTTCATCCCTTGGAGTCGCTCGATTACCAAGGAGACTGTTCGGTTCATGTGGGAGGAGGATGAGAAAAAGGAAATGAAGACATATGTGGTCTCCAGGAACCACGGGTTCCGCTTTATGCAATAAAATTGACCGTGTGTTCCTTAGCAGGAAGAGTGATGGTCAAAGCTTCTCCTTCTTCGGCCGGCCGATGAAGAAGAATCCTCAACACATGGGTGCCTGATTTCCTAAGCAACTAGACAAACAAAATAGATGAAAATGATAATTAAAACTAAACAAAGTGGAGTATGTGTAAATAAAATAACATAAAATGCACAACTGAAAGGAAACTGACCGGATTCAGGTTCTCCCTAACCTCTTTTTTCTTAGAATTAATAGACAAAAACTAATGCAAAACATTGTGAAAAAATAATAGGAGGAAGGAGAATCATGAAAAAAAGACATAAGAAAAAGAACAGAAAAATTCTGATAAGAATAGAGAGAGATATAGCCAAATATGGTTTGTCAAAAAAGCCGAACAGCAGTCTAGGATCTACTAGACGTGACTTTGCTTCAGCACTTGCCACGACCAGCCATGACCTTGGAATCATGTGCCACTGATTGCAAGCAGAACAAGGCTCGAAGTAGAAGAACTTTGATGTTGAGAGCTCAGGCAGAAAACATCCACACGTTGCTGTATAAGCCGAATAAAAAACACCTGGTAGATCACCTATAGACCAGCCTTCCTCTCTCTTGAACTGACTTCTCTCTCTATAAAAATCACAAAATTGATGCAGGAGGGAGCTTGGACGTCTTGAGATGCCTGGGGGGTCGTGAACTAGTCTCTAGAATGACCAGAATCAGAGTCTATTTATAAGAGAAAAACGTCACGATCCAATCCTGAAAATCAGGCACCTTGTGCCCTGGTCCTGGGCGTATGCACCCCGTGGAGGGGGCACATCCTATCGACCCTACAAAGTTGGTCTGATCTGGCCAAAATATTTGATCCAATTTGGTTAGAGGTAGAGTCCTGATCGAAAACCAGTTACCTCGTGCCCCCAATCCGGCACATGGCCATGTGTCTCAGGGTTAGGGCGCATGGGATAGATCATGCATGTCTTTCTTTCGGAAGCCATTGCAGATACTCCCGAACTCAGAATTCGACGTTGTTTGTTGCATTTGAAAGATAATAGGCTGAAAAAGCTTTCTACATAAATGGATAAGCCATCACACTCTCCAAAATATCAGAATTTTATCCAGAAGTTAGGACAATGAATGGAAGATTCGATACTAGTTGAAATAACTTTGATGGCTGACCGGAAAGACACGGCATGAAACAAAACTTGTTTGGGGTGTGAATCTGACCATAACCTTCAATGTATGATCATTAGGCATTGGTCATTCAGCCAATTTTTGTGTTTACATGATTTACTTGCGGCTTTCACTCGAAAATTATGGCTTTGTGCGAAAAACTCCGAAAAATGTCCGCTTTCATTCGCCAAAGCTCCAAATCACATTAAAAGGACATAGCATTATTCTATGATCAATCACACTTGTTACCCTATAAAATATAACTTTTATGCTCTGAATTAGGCAAATTTGGCATGTCTACAGTAGTCCCTTGTACCCTCGCCTCGCTGCATCTAAGCTCTGATAGGCCCACTAGCTCCAAACACTCCTTATGAGTGATCAAAAGAACCACCTCTTCATGTGTCCAAGGTGGGGAGTAAGAAAGCAGTGCCACTGCCATCTCTAAGTAGTCAACGTATGTGTATCCAGTGGTGGCAAGCCCATAGACTCGGAGCCCAGTAATGTGGGCCACGTCATCCAGGGTGGGAACCATATGCCCCCAGGAAAGCAGAAAGGAATAGGTAGTAGCATCCCAGCGATCTCGTAAAATAGGGATCAAAGCCAGGTCCTCCTAGAATGGTGTCATGTGTAGGATGGGACTAAATCCCATCTTGTCTAGTTAGCGGTGTTAGAAGGCAGACCTTGTTTTGCCAACCGTACCATCTACCATGAGATACGAGACTTGATCTGTCCCTAAAAAAGAAAAGTTGTTCTCGATCAAGCGACAATCAAGGAATGGATGAGGATTAAAGGCCAAGCCAAAGGTTATTTACCTCGTGTGGCTACCGGCTAAGAAGGGCCAGCCTCAGCATCGTGCACGTGTGGACGACAAACCCTCTTCAGCATGTGTAAATTTTAAATTGGTCAATCTTTCGATTCCAAAACAATCAGAGTAATTATAGAATGCTGAAGTTGACATGTGCCCGGACCAAGGGCCCATGCACCCTGGTCTGAGGGCACATGCGCCCTAACCTCAGGGCACATGCCCTTGCGCCCTGGTCTGGGGCACATGCGCCCTGGGGCCAAGGCACATATGCCCAGACTTGAGGGAATGTGCCCTTGTGCCTTTGTCTCAGGGCACATGCTCCCTGACCTGAGGGCACATCACCATGCACCCTCATTCGAGGGCACACCGATCTTCTTCTAACCGAAAATTAACTTAAATGAACTTGGAATCGCATGAAATCTTAGTCAAAACGAAGAGAATGAAGAGATCTACATTTTATTTAACTAGAGTACTAACGTACTAACCTTTGGATGTGATTTGGGCTCTGAAAATGCAATGAAAAATAGAGTACCTCTGGCAAGTAGAGAGGCTGTGAGTAGTGAAATGAGCTGGTAGGGGGTAGGTCTATTTATAGAGGTAAAAATGACCAAAGTCATGAAAATTTTAAAAATTACCCTTCTACACCCAAAATTAAGTTGATTACAATGCCATTCAATGAATCTCAAACAGATTTCCAAATTGCTTAGAAAAATTCACTAAAGAAAAATGCATGTTTAACCTCGGTGAAAAATTCATTTCTTACTGCAAAATCTTGCGAATCATGTTGTAAAATAGCCATTTCTATCAAGCATTATTTTGGTCATATACTAACAATTTTGTAGGTACAGGGTAAAATATTGTGAATTTTTATTTTAAAATTGACATAACAAAATTCCTTTTTTCATAACTAACCAAAATTGTTTGACAAGTCAGGGGTTGACGAATCAAAGGAGAAGCATTAATAGGTACATTTTTTTGAAAATAAAATAGAAATATAAAAAAAGTAAAATTTTTGTCCTAGGTCACATGTACCCTCATTTGGGGGCACATAGCCACGTGCCCCGTCCCTCGGGCACATGGGCACATGCTCCCAATCGGGGGCATATGAACCAAAAATTTGAAAAAAAAGGTTCGTAAAAATCCCAAACAAATCAAAAATTGTTTGGAATGTTGAAAATGACTTTTTTACTAAAGGAACCACCATCAAAAATATTGTTTTGACCTCCAAATGATGGTTCCAATAGTAAAAACTTCAATTGTCTATTTCAAGAAGAATATGCTTCATATGACAATTCTATTTGTTGGATACTAATCAAAAATGTGCAGGCAACATTTTTAGTCCAATAGGTGAATTGGTGAGATCGGTGTTCCTAAAGTAACATCATCCCAGCCCTGCAGCGAAAAGAAAGGAAGCGCCACTCAACTGAACATTATCGTAGTGTTGTATTTTGTCAAAAGGCAAGAAGTGGATGGAACAATGATGTTGATTAATCAGGTGGTCGCTTGAGGTTGATGGACTATTTTAGTATCGCCACCTAAAGACTTCACTCAGACAGCAAGGATAAAGCCTGAAATGTGTCACCCAATATTCCATATGCAGTTGCAAAATTTCATCATCAATTTCACATTATTATTCTTGCATCACCATCAGCATTCCATTTTGTGCTTCACATCACTTTGTAATATGTCTTACATGTATTGATGTTGAAAACCTTGAGGGTGGAGGTGGCTAGGCCCGAGATCCCTTTTGACAAAATCTACAACCGCAAATGACGGGAACGACCTTGAAAGCCCAGAAAGGTGTTCAGAAGAGTCTGGGATGACTCGGAATGACTGGAAAAGTCGGCGACAACCCGTACAACTTGGGTTGATGATTGAAAACAATGGGAGGAACCCAAAAAAATGGGAGAAATGTTCGTAAGAGCTAGGGATGACTTAGAATACTCAGGATGAGCATAAAAGCCTGTGGAAACCCATACAACTCAGGTTGACGACTGAAAAAATAGGACGAACCCGGAAAACTCGGAGAGATGTTTGGAAAAGCTGGCGATGACCCAAAATACTCAGAATGAGTGGACAAGATGGCAGAAACCATACAACTAGGATTAACGACCAGAAATGGCGAAAAGAACCCAAAAAACTCAGAGAGATACTTGGAATAGTTGGGGACAACCCGGTAACCCGTACAACTCGGGTTGATGATCGAAAATATTGGGACAAATACAGTATGCTCTATGCCACCCCGTTATTGATCGGAATGACCTGATGGCAACTAGGAAACCCTAACGATAAGCAAAAAATGTACTATGACTCAACCAAAGGACATGACACAATGGTCCTTGCTTGACACACTCGGATTTGACCAAGGATCAACAACTCATCTTCAGATTTCCAGTAAGCTTCTTGGATCATCCAAAAGGGTGGTTCAACTAGATTTTAATGATCTAAAAGAGATGTTACCAATGGAATAAGGGTTTAAGCTCCAAATAAGGCCAAATTGACATGTCTACAGATATAGGGTAAGAAACATACCTACTGGTGAGGCCTCCCCCCTCCTTGACTCGTGTTTCTTTTCTAAAATGCTCAAAAAAGGGGTTAGATCTGTGCCATGGCTTACACCCTTGCTTATTGTCATCTTTCCTTGCTATGTCAAGAGGGTAGCCTTGTTAACAACGTGTAATGAAATAAACTAAATGACAGAGATGAAATGGTTAAGAGAACTTACCTGTCGTCGAGAGAACCTTCCCCTTTTTCCTTAAAGTCCCTGAAACACTTGATGAAAGATGATCAGATCTTCACAATGACTCATCCCTTCGCCTATTACGGCCAACTTTGACATAGGTCAAAGGGAGGAGCCCTCTTAATGGGTGATAACAAAGATAAATATGCAATGTAGAAATGAAACAAGTAAGAGATAAAAATAAACATGGATGCAAACAAAGGCAAAAATCAAGGTTAAGTCAAGTTAAATAATCCATTTTTTTGGATTTTTGAAAATATTCAATCTTTTGGATTTTTGACATTATTCAATTTTTTTAAGATTTTTAAAAATATTCAAAAAAAATTGAGTTTTTAAAAGTACTCAATTTTTTTGAGCTTTTGAAAATATTCAATTTTTTTGGATTTTTGTGGAGAGTGTTTTGGTATTGAGATAATTCATCAATCCTTGAGTGTTAATCAAGATTCAAATGGTAAACACCACGTGAAAATGGAATTCACTACCTAGAATCTTTCATGTCTTCATTTCTTGATTAGCTTGGGTTCCCCGTGAATTTGAAGAGTTCACCCTAACCAAGGGGATTTAAGAAGGAAGTGTAAACATGCCAATTTGGCCTTATTTAGAGCTTAAACCATTATTCCATTGGCAACATCTCTTTTATACCATCAAAATCATGATGAACCACCCTTTTGGATGAGCAGAGGTGCTTATTGGAAATATGAGGATGAATTTCTAATTTCTAATCAAATCCGTGTTTGCCGAACAAGAGACTCTTGGTGGTGTGCCAGATTATGCTTTTCCCAGCATATCCTCTATTTGGAAATTTTTCACAGGATCGTATAGACATCTAATGAAAAATAATTCAACATGAATAATATTCTTCTCTGAGTTATCTTTCCATTACAACAAACGGCATTCAATTCTGATCTTCCATTTGTCCGCAGCACCCTTTGGAAGTCAGATGCGCAGTTCTGTCCGCACGCAGCACCGATCAAGCCCAATTGCATGCAAGCCCAGCCCATTGGGCACATATCTGACAAATTCACGACCTTACCTTCCTTTTTCCTCTTCCATATTATTAGTTATAGTATATGGAATCTTCATGGTCGAAATTAGCGTCATCTAATGATGGCAATCCAACTTGTTGTCTTGTATATCAAGACTTGCTATTTTTGGACCAGATTTGTTTCCTTTTCTAGTGGAGACATATTTTGAACATGGGGAAGGTGATCCACGGTTTCCAATCTCTCTCAATCACTTGGGTAAGTTTCTAGATGCCTCAGGATGAAAATTAGCAACATTAATAGAGGAAATCCAACATGTGGTCTGAAGTATCAAAACTTGCTATTTTTTGACTTATTTTTTATCCCCTATAAAGGAAGACTCATATGAACGACCTAAAGAGAGCATCTCCATCCTCCATCACTCCTTTCCTTATCCTCCAGCGACCCTAGGCTCATCCCAACCTTCCCAAATCGTTTTATCTTCGTCCCGGTGCCCGGAGATCAACCCAAAATGAAGAAGAAGCCGGTCTATGCTCCGACGTGCTGCACTGCTGACCATCGGCTTCTACAGATCTTTATAGTCATTTTCCGGCCTAACTTACTTTAGAATAAGTGTGCTTCATCAAGATATATTTCATCTCCAATAAGTGGAGATCAATTCTGACATTCCCTCATATTTTTTATGGCATCAACACCGGCGCTGCACAAACAGATCCGAAGTCTTCTCTTCTTAGTCATCATTTTCTCAGTCAATTTCAGTATATTTAATGGTGGATTCAGCCTATACACATCCTTCATAGAAATTTTTCCCCGGTAAGTTATATTTTATTTAAAACAAGAATCATTCAATTCAGATATCTGTGGTGCCCATAGCACATTCTACATCGACATTGTACTGAGAGTTTCCAGAACTTCACTATCCAAGATCTGGCTTATCAGGTAAATTCAGATTACTTATCTTAAGATTCAAGCAAACTTGTCTTCATATAAAACCACCCACGGTGAGTTATATTTATTTTAAAACAAACGGCACTCGATTCTGACATCGGTGCTGTCTATTACGGTCTCTACATCAGAGTCACACCAGTTTACATTGAATCTATCCAACCCGGTGCCACTTTGCCTAGATTGTGTTATCTTTAATAGTCCATTTTATCTTTGCTAACTCTTCATTCAAATAATTTAGTTCATATTTAAGCATAATTTTTATTTTATTTTTCATCATTTCATACATCATAAAAAACCAAAAAAAGGGGTTAGGGCTAACCCCGAATCCGGTGAGTTTGTTTCCAATTGCCATTTTATGTTATTGTTTTTACAAGTTACTACACTTCACTCAGTTCTAATCCTTCTTCACTTGTTTTATTGTCTTATTGTCTTCTAGTTGCATGAATACATCAAGCTAGCATTGGTTGGACTCTTCTTCATCGGCCGGCCGAAGAAGAAGAAGGTCGAACTCACATCCCAATCTCCCACGCTAAGGTACACACGGTCAATTCAACTTAATCTTGTCTTTTATTCCATAAAGCGGAGCCCGCGGCTCCTGGCGACCATCTTTTTATTCATGCATTAATTCATTTATTTCTCACTCTCCTCCCACATGACCCGAACCATCTCCGGTGCTTGAGCGACGTCGTGAGATGAAAGTTCGGGGATCAATGTGAGTGTGGGATCGAGGTGAGGAGTCTTTACTGCTTTCCGAGTGTTTTATGATTCACTCCTTTTTCCCATTCTATTCTATCTTTCACCTTTTATTGAGGTGCCGATCCGGAACCCATTTTCGGAGTCGACAACTTTTTGGCGACCACGGTGGGACAACCAATGTCTTCAACCGTGCTAGCATGATTGATCCGTGCACCTAGTAGTTTTCCGATTTGGTTCCCGCGTGAACTGGCTTGTCCTTTACCTCTTCCATGTCAATTTACCTTTAAACTTGCTGTTTACTCTTTCTTTAAGATTGTCCCCCATGTGGCCTTGACTTGCTTGTTTTTAATTTCAACCCGGTTCCCGCGTGAACCACCCCTTTCTTCATTAAAACCGGTTCCCGCGTGAACCAACCCCTTTTCTAAACTGGTTCCCGCGTGAACCAACCCACTTTCAGATCGGTCCCCGCGTGGACCACTCTTTTGCACCACTTTAAATTGGCCCCAAGTGGCCCTTCTTCCCTTTTTCCAATCAAACAAACCGGTTCCCGTGCGAACCACCTTTAGTTGCTAGTTATTTGTTTTACTTTATCATTGCTTGTCTTGCTTGCATTCACTTATTTGATTTATTTAATAGCTTTCATTCATGTTTGCATATTGATTGCTTCTTCTCCTCCTACCCTCCATTTTTCATTTTTGTATTAGCTTTTGCATCGGGTACCGGACTTGCTCCGATCCATAGGGCATTCGAGGCAGGGGCTCTCTCTCCCAACACACCCTCACTCTCCAAACACCTTCTTGGTGGATTCTAACCTCTCTTCTAGGATATTCCTTCCTAGTTGATTTGGTGGTTTCCATCAAGACCTCCGTAAGTCCCTATCCGTGGAGTATTCCTCTCTGCACGATTGGGCCGGTTGTACCACTTTCCCAAATCCCGAAGAACCCAAGTACCTACTCGTGGTGATTGAGTGATAACCTTAGGTTTGAAGATTGAAGCAATAGGAACTATACCCATTTGAGCGAACAATTGCTAACAATCAATCTAATCTAAGGTTTCAACCCAAAAATTGTCGAGTAGTCATTTTAAGAACTTGTTTGCATAACTTGCTTGCTCACAACAATTGAAAACAACAAAAAAATTTATTTTCTTTCTTCAAAACACCTAAAACAAAACAAAAAAAATCTCTTTAATTATTGTGTTCAACTTGCTTGCCAAACAACAAAATTGAAACCAAATCAATTCAAACAAAAAACAAAGCATAACCAAACATAAAACTCACTTTGCATTTACCCTTTTCATTTGTTTTCTTTCAACCATTTTGTAAGAAAGATCGACAGGATGCCCATGATGCTATGGTCCGAAAGACAAGTCGGGATGCTGGACTACTACAAGACTGATCACTACATTCTACAGCAACCCATGGTCCAACCAGAGGGCCATGTTAATGCCATCAGGGAACCCGAAATTCAAGATCCCACCCATCCACCTGCTTCACTTAGTGTGGAACAAATCCTTCATGGTCTATCTATCCACCTTGATCCTAAATCCTTCTCAATTGTGCAGTCCCTAGCAAAGGGCAAGACGCTTGTCAATCATGGTCCAGCCAAAGTCAACCGAGCTGCCTCACCTCCCCAATTGGCTGTTCAACCTCTTACCATAACACCACCTGGGCAGTCCTGCCATGTTACTTCATCTACTCACCCTATTGTGCCAATCTATAGCTTGCACACCAACCCACCCCCTCCCATCCGAGTGCCACATGCACACCCCCTGGTGAATTCCTCCCTACCTATTGCGAATGATAAAGAAACCATCGAATTTACCCTCTATACTATCTACATCCCCCAATCACAAATGCCAACCTACCATCGCTACAATGGCTCAGGTGATCCCTTCACCCATGTCAATGATTTCCTGAGCAAATCATATCGATGGAAGAATGATAGAAAGACCCTTGCTTTTTTTTTGGAGATCTTTAGAGGGTGCAGCCCTAGATTGGTTTTTTTCATTGAACAAAGTAGAGATATGGGATTTCGAAATTGTCAAGGCCGAATTCTTGAAACAATATGGGCCAGGCCATTCAATAATTGGAGAAGTAAAAGAAGATGTGGAATTAATGCAATATTCTGATCAATTGAGGCCCAGCCTTGAGAGGAGCATTGATGCTATGAACCAACCTAGGTGCCGTCTCCAAACCCATCTAGATCATCATCTTCGGCCAACTCCTCGACATCAGTTGATTAGGCCACCCATGCCCCAATCTCAGCCGGTCATGCAACCCATGTCAATGGCACAATCAATTGTGCACAATCAAGCTCCTCTTGTCAATTGTGTCAATACCTCATTACCTAAACCGGCTCCACAGCCTTCAACTTCACCAACATTTCCAAAGGCCCCTCGGCCAATCATCTGGCCCTTAGCTTCTCAGTCTACTTCACCAACAGCTCCTCGGCCAACCACACAAGCCTTGGCCCGTCGACCAATTTCACCAATAGATCCTTAGCCTGAACCAACTTCTATGCCGACACCAATTGAACAACCCTTGGCTATTAAATCAACCTCTCAAAATAGGGTTCACCCTATGTTAGTTAAGGCCCTAGTTTCTTCTATTGCTCCTGCCTTGGCAGAGGAACTAGTCACTCCTATCATTCATGCTCCTGCCATGGTAGAGGAACTAGCCACTCCAATCATTCATGCTCCTGCCATGGTAGATGATTCAGACACTTCGACCCTTCAAGCTCTTGCCCTGGCAGAGGAATTAATAACTCCAACCATTTGTGCTCCTGCCCTGGCAGAAGAATCAGCTTCTTATCATGTCATTGCTATATCTCAAGGTCAAAGTCAGCTAGTAGGGGAGGTCGAACCAAACCCTTCTACCTTTTTGGAATCCCCTAGACTAGGCATGCCCTCTTCCATAGAACATCCTGTGGAGAAGCTTGTTGTAGGGAGCTTAGATGAAGGAATCATAAACATAGTTATTGTCAATCCAATGATGGACTAGGCAAGGATTTGTCAGGCATTGATCAACTATTACCATCATTGGAATTGATCAATGAAGATGGTCAGATTGAATTGACCCCTGAACTGGGAAGTAAGGAGACCGAATTGGTCAATGAAATAGGGAGTAAATCCACAAGCCTCCTGAATGATGTAGACCTTAGCAAGGGCATACTAGGACCTCCTCCAGATAGGCAGACAAATCCCTTAGCATCAATCTTAGGGCCACGACCCTTGCCCCATTCTTCTCCTAAGCAGCAATTCGGCCCATGGGCCCATGATCAATCAATCTTAGGGCCACGACCCTTTCTTTATTCTCCTCCAAATCAATGATTGGGCCCATGGGCCCACAATTCCTCAATCTTAGGGCCACTGCCCTTTTTTTATTCTTCTTACAACCATCAATCAGGCACATGGGTCCAAAATCTGTCAATCTTAGGGCCATGGACCACATCCCATCCCACTCAATTAGGCCCTTATGCCCCATTTTTGGGCCTTTATGCCCCATTTTCGGGCACTTATGCCCCTTTTCATCAATTGGGTTCTTATGCCCCTTTTCATCAACTGGGCCCATGTGCCCCTTTCTATCAGCCGGGCCCACGTGCCCCCTTTATCCAACCGGGCCCATGTTCCCCTTTTAATCAACTGGGCTCTTATGCCCCTTTTCTTCAACTGGGCCCATATGCCCCCTTTTAATCAATCGGTCTTGCATGCCCCTTTCCTTTAACTGGGCCCATATGCCGCTTTTCCTTAACTGGGCCTACGTGCCCCTTTCCTTCCATCAAGCCCACGTTCCCATAATTCTCCCCAATTGGGCCCATGTGCCCTTAATTTTTCTAAATCGGGCCCACGTGCCCACAATTCACCTCAATCGGGCCCATGTGCTCGCAATTCACCTTAACCGGGCTCACATGCCCATGTTTTTCTGCAACCGGGCCCATGTGCCCAAATTTCTTTTAAATCGGGTCCACGTGCCCACCTTCCATCAACCTCGGGCACACATGCCCACACTCATTCAACTTCGGGCCTGTATGCCCCTATTTCTTCACCATTAGGCGCGCGTGCTCATACTTCTTCGAAATCGGGCCCCTGTGCCCTCACTTCTCTAGCTTTGGGATTGCACCCATACTCTTCAATGGCGCCAGCGAGCCTATCAGAAATCACAATCGGGTCCATGTGCCCGCTCTTTTCGTTAGGTCCCTCGGGCTCATCCTTAAATCGGGCCTTGGAGACCATCACATCCAATTGGGCCCTCATGCCCATCAACATCAACTGGGCCCTCTGGCCCGCACTCAACTCTTGGGCCCACGTGCCCCCTGATTCCAACCCTTCCGGGGCTTTCAAGCCCACTATCAACTCTTCGGCCCAAGAGCCCACTTTAGCACACTTTTGTTTTCAAACATGTTTCTTTCCTTTTTGAATTCTCTTTCTTTTTCCAAGTTTTACTTTTAACAAAAAAAATCAAGAGTAGAGAAATTTCCTTGGTGATACCCCAATCTTTGCCTTCTACGTCAACAATCCTAGTTCCACCATGCCAAATCAAATCTACCACATCTTGCACCTCACTGTATGAGTCCTATTTTTCAATTCAATGTGGAGCATATCAATAGTGGGAGTAGTTAGACAAGGCAAGGCATGGCAGGCAAGGCAAGGCAAGGCAAGCACAAACAAAGCCGTCATCAGCAATGAACTTTTTCTTCTCTTAGGTATTACATTGCATTCATCATCATTATGTCATTCTCAAGGTAATGCTTTTGAAATGATTATGAGCTTCACAATTTTAATGGAGAGAAATTCATGATTGACGATATTTGTAGCTACCTTGTTTTTATTAAACAAATTCTTTACATTGCAAGACATGCAAATAATTTATTCACCTTTGGAATGTAATCTACCTCAAAAATGGAGAGAACTACCAGTATGACTTGAATCCACATGTCCAAGGATGTTCTCTAGGATTCGAGGGTAGAAATCATACTACACACACAACACGTCCCTATCTCAGAATCTAGATGACCTGACACCCGAGAGAAGCTAGGCAAGGCTTAGAGACGGAAAGAAAACCCTCACCATATTCTCTTCTGTTCGGTCCAAGATAGTCAAAGGGGACTAGAGGGGGAGAGTATCAAAAGCATCAACCGCCTTAGTAGGAGGCCGTCTCGAAAGGTCCAACTTCTCAAAGAAAAAAGGTGCCAAAAGATGGGCAATGAACCCCACAGGTTTAAACAAATATGGGCCTATCTGAATGAGTACCCAGAAAAGTAGAAAATAAAAAAAGGCACCAAAAGATGGGTAATGACCCCACAGGTCAAAAACTTGTCTAAGTGAGTGCCACATGTAGAGAAGACCTGAAGAGGCCAAACCCCAATGGGCAATTAGGTGTGAGTAGAAAAATCCCTCAACATCTCAAAAGCTTATCAAGGACTTCCTTATCAATTCTTCATTCCTAACCCCCCAAAGTGTGGGTGGACCAACCAAATCAAAGCTAAACGTTGGTCGATCGAAGGTTGAAGGTTGGAAAGATTCTGGGTAAGGAATCCCATTTTGCACATGGTATCTACCAGTGAACCTGGAAAAATAACCAAGTGATGAGAACTTGTGTTAATACTAAATTTTCTCTAAAAAAAAATAATATTTTCAAACAAACTCTCAAAAAAACTGAATATCTTCAAAACTCCAAAAAAAATTATTATTCTCAAAACTCCAAAAAAAATGAATATTTTAAAAATTCAAAAAAAAATCTTGAACCTTTTCACAAAACTTCTTTGTCAAATTCCAACAAAATTTTCAAAATAAAAAATATATTTTACCATGCTTGGTTTGAATTCTTGTCTTTACATTCGTATTTTATTCTTAGTCTCTCATGTTTCAAAATTTTTCATTGCATATTTGCTGCTTTATTTTTTTTACACCCTTAAGAAGGCTATTATCCCTTGACAAAGGTCAAGGCATACTGCAACTTGCAAGGGGGATAAGCCACATTGTTGTGCTAATCTCTTCCTTCTAAGTGTTTCAGGCATAAGGGGAACTTTACACCCCTTGAAAAAGGTCAAGACATATTGCAACTTGCAAGGGGGATAAGCCATATTGGCATTCTAATCTCCTTTTTCGAGTGTTTCAGGCACGAAGAACAAACGAGGAGAACTACACAACAAGGCGATGCTCGCCACTTCCCACCCCTAAGGATTCTCAAGAGGAGGTGTCACCATGACCTCGGCCCCAACTTTGCCAAGGAGCCTTTTTTCAAAATTTCAATAAATCAATGCTCACCGCTTCCCTCCCCTGAGGATTCTCAGGAGGAGGTGTCATCATACCTCGGCCTCATGAGGACACATGAACTCTTTTGTGAGAATGCATGTCATCACATCGCAAACTCACTGTTATCATTTCCTTTCTTAGCATATGTTAGGTGCATTACTATTTATTTTATGCATTGATGTTGAAGACCGTGAATGCAAAGAAGACCAGGCCCGAGATCCCCTTCATCAAAATCCACAATGGTCAAGTCATTCTTTGTGCTCACGGATAAGCCAAAATTGTGCAGTGAGGGACGATGGTACCCGAATGGGTATCTTGACCTCATAGACAATCTATATCTTCAACTAATTGTTAAACAAGTTTTGTTTTTGTTTTCTTGAGCTCAGCATGCATCATATAGTATTAGTTGCATTGCATTTTTCATTATCATTGCATATATCCTTTCAAAAGCTTCACCTTCTCACCCTTTTGTATCATAATTCCGATCATTCTGAATCCCATCATGTTTTCTAATCCCATCATATTTTCTAATTCCACTGTATTTTCTAGTCCCATCGACCTTTTTAATATCCCACCATGTCTGTTAATCTCACCGTGTTCGGTAATCACCTTGTGCCTTCAAATCCTTCATTTCTACACCCACTGTGGCCACTGCAACAAACTTCTTGCTATTTATCCCACTGTGGTAGTCAACTTATCCAGCCAAGGGCCTCCTATTCAATCAGAACTTGCGCCGTCACTATCTTTACAGTCTGTGCTTCAACATTTGTCTCTTAGAAGACTTAAATGAATCTAAGAGCTTGAATGTGCTCGATTGGTATTCTTTTACTTTTTAAAACAAATCTCTTTTTAAATTTTAACCCATCATAGTACAGGAACACTGCAAAGATCAGGTTACCGGAAGATGATGAAACTACGAACCCATGTTTCAGGGACTCCCCACCAAATTGGGGGTTAGCTATTCTTCTCTTGTGCCAATGGCACATATTTTACCAATCGAACATAGGAAGACTTGATGAAACATGGCGGTTAATCAGGAGACTTGAAGAGATTCATCTTGTCGAATCCGGTCGTTGAGCGTGTCTGTATCTACATCTTGATGCCACCTTTTCAGTCCATCGCCATTTTGCTCCACTACTTTCCACTACGATCCATCTCGCTTCACTACGCTTTCTCTACATTTCACTCCACTACACTACATGTCATTCCCTTGCAATGCCGACATCAAGGAGAGGCAAGCTGTAGACATGCCAATTTGGCCTTATTTAGAGCTTAAACTATTATTCCATTGGCAACATCTCTTTTATACCATAAAAATCATGATGAACCACCCTTTTGGATGAACCAAGGTGCTTATTGGAAGTATGAGGATGATTTGCTAATTTCTAATCAAATCCGTGTTTGCCAAACAAGTGACTCTTGGTGGTGTGCCAGATTATGTTTTTCCCTGCATATCCTCTATTTAGAAATTTTTCACAGGATCGTATGGACGTCTAATGAAAAATAATTCAACATGAATAATATTCTTCTCTGAGTTATTTTTCCATTACAACAAACGGCTTTCAATTCTGATCTCCCATTTGTCCGCAGCTCCCTTTGGAAGTCAGATGCACAGTTCTGTCCGCACGCAGCACCGATCAAGCCCAATTGCATGCAAGCCCAGCCCATTGGGCACATATCTAACCAATTCACGACCTTACCTTATTTTTTCCTCCTCCATATTACTTGGTATAGTATCTGGAAGCTTCATGGTCGAAATTAGCATCATCTAATGATGGCAATCCAACTTGTTGTCTTGTATATCAAGACTTGCTATTTTTGGACCAGATTTGTTTCCTTTTCAAGTGGAGACATATTTTGAACATGGGGAAGGTGATACATGGTTTACAATCTATTTCAATCATTTGGGTAAGTTTCTAGATGCCTCAGGATGAAAATTAGCAACTTTAATGGAGGAAATCCAACCTGTGGTCGGATGTATCAAAACTTGCTATTTGTTGACCTATTTTTCATCCCCTATAAAGGGAGACTCATATAAACGACCTAAGAAGAGCATCCTCATCCTACAGCACTCCTATACTCATCCTCCATCCACCCTAGGCTCATCCCAACCTTCCCAAATCGTTTTATCTTCGTCCCGGTGCCCGAAGATCATCCCAAAGTGAAGGAAAAGCTAGTCTATGCTTCGACGTGCTGCACTGCTGATTATCGGCTTATACAGATCTTTATAGTCATTTTCCGGCATAACTTACTTCAGAATAAGTGTGCTTCATCAAGATATATTTCATCTCCAACAAACGGAGATCAATTCTGACATTCCCTCAGATTTTTATGGCATCAACACCAGCGCTGCATAGACAGATCCGAAGTCTTCTCTTCTTAGTCATCATTTTCTCAGTCAATTTCAGTACATTTAATGGTAGATTCAGCCTATACATCCTGCATAGAAATTGTTTCCCGTTAAGTTATATTTCATTAAAATAAGAATCATTCAATTCAGATATCTGTGGTGCCCATAGCACATCCTACATCGACATTGTGCTGGGAGTTTCCAGAACTTCACTGTCCAAGATCCGGCTTATCAAGTAAATTCTGATTACTTATCATAAGATTCAAGCAAACTTGTCTTCATATAAAACTATCCTTCGTGAGCTATCTTCATTTTGAAATAAACAGCACTCAATTCTGACATTGGTGCTGTCTATTACGGTCTCTACATCATAGTCACACTAGTTTACATTGAATATATTCAACCCGGTGCCACTTTGCCTAGGTTGTGTTATCTTTAATCGTATATTTTCTCTTTGCTAACTCTTCATTCAAATCATTTAGTTCATTTTTAAGTATCATTTTTATTCTATTTTTCATCATTTCATACATCATAAAAAAACCTAAAAAAGGGGTTAGGGCTAACCCCGAATCCAGTGAGTTTGTTTCCAATTGCCATTTTATGTTATTGTTTTTACAAGTTACTACACTTCACTCAGTTCTAATTATTCTTCACTTGTTTTATTGTCTTATTGCCTTCTAGTTGCACAAATACATCAAGCTAGCATTGGTTGGACTTTTCTTCATCGGCCGGCCGAAGAAGAAGAAGGTTGAACTCACATCCCAATCTCCCACGCTAAGGTACACACGGTCAATTCAACTTAATCTTGTCTTTTATTCCATAAAGCGGAGCCCGTGGCACCTGGCGACCACCTTTTTATTCATGCATTAAGTCATTTATTTCTCACTCACCTCCCACATGACCCGAACCATCTACGGTGTTTGAGCGACGCCGTGAGATGAAAGTTCGGGGATCAATGTGAGTGTGGGATCGAGGTGAGGAGTCTTTACTGCTTTCCAAGTGTTTTTCGATTCACTCCTTTTTCCCATTCTATTCTATCTTTCACCTTTTATTGAGGTGCCGATCCAGAACCCGTTTTCGGAGTCGACAGGAAGGATAGTGGAGGAAGTCCTTGAAAGGATTTGGAGATGTCGAGGAGGGTTTCTCTATTCATGCCCAAGTTACTCATTGGGGTTTGGCCTCTTCGGGCCTTTTCTACATATGGCACTCATTTAGGCAAGTCTTTGACCTGTGGAGTCATTGCCTATCTTTTGGTGCCTTTTCTCAATTTCTACTTTTCCAGGTACTCATTCAAACAGGCCCATATTTGTTTAGACTTGTGGGGTTCATTGCCCATCTTTTCGCACCTTTTTGCACCCTATGAGACAACCTCCTACTAAGGTAGTGAGCATTTTTGATCCTATCCTGCTCTAATCTCCTTCACCTATCTTGGACCGAATAGAAGAGAATAAGATAAGGGTCCCTTTTTGCCTTCAAGGTTCTGCCTTGCCTCTTTCAAGTGTCAGGCTATCTAGATTCTGGAATCGGGAGGTTTTGTGTGTGCAAAGTGTTGTCTGTCCTTGTCCTGTAACGAACACTTCGGTATTGATGACTTAATATCATACCAAAGATTCTCCATTTTTTTCAAAGAATATATTTTTTGAGGTAAATGTCGTTCCACGGATGATTCAATTTTTCTCCATTAGCATTGGTTAGCTAATATGCGTGGATATTTTTTAGTGATAACAAAAGGCCTTCCCAGTTGGAATGCAACTTGGAGCGGGGACCACCCGACTGAATGAATATATGTTTGACTACCATCTCACCGATTTTGAATTTTCTCTCCACCACCTTCTTTTGATAAAACCTTTTGAGTCTGTTCTAATAAGTTTGGCCATGCTCGGAGGCTGCCAACCTTCTTTCATCTAGGAGTTTAAGTTGTGCAAGGAGAGATTCTCATTTCTCATCAACAGGGATATCCCTATCGAGTTAAACTCAGAATGATGGAAGGAGTACTTCATATGAGGCCACTGCTTCCATCCCGTATGCAAGGGCATACGGGGTTTGACTAGTGGGGGTCTACACAGAAGTACGATAAGCCCATAGGCATCCATGAGCTTATCTGGCCAGTCCGCAAACTTACTAGACTTACAAGTTTTCTTGATAATCTTAATCAAGGTTTTATTGGTGGCTTCTGCTTGACCATTGCCTAATGAATAGTATGGACGATGAATGATGCAATGTGATGTGGTACCTATTGCAAAGATCATGTAGATCTTGAGAGAGAAATTATGGTCCATTGTCGGTGATGATGTCATTGAAAATCCCAAACCTGACGATGATGTTCCGCTTGATGAAGGAGCACAGTGTTGATGACTTGATCTCCATGAATGCTTCTGTTTTTGCCCACTTGGTGAAGTACTCGATAGCCATCGGGATGAATGATTTTGAGCATACCTCAAAGTTAAGATCACTTAGAGGACCAATGATATCAAAAGCCCACATGACGAAGGGCCATGGGGCATGAATCGAGTGAAGGGAAGATGCAAGAGAATGGACCTTGTCAGCATGCAATTGGCAAGAGTTACAGTGCCGGACAAAGGTAAAGCAGTCTTCTTCTAGGGTTGGCCAATAATACCCTTGCCAGATGATCCTTTTGGCAAGAGCTTGAGCATTGACATGGCCCCCACAAACCCCAGAACGTGCTTCTTTAAGCACCAAATCTACTTTTCTTCATCAATGCAACTAAGTAAGATTTCGCTCAAGCTTCTCTTGTAGAGTACCCCTCCTAAGATGGTATACCTTTGTGATACTCTTCTAATGGCCCTCTTCTCTTTGGCATTTGATCCAGGTGGATAAGACTGATCTTGACAATACCTTGCAATCTCATCATACCAAGGCCTCTCACCCTCATCTAATTCTTCCAACTCAACCAAAGAAATATTTGCTTTTTGCTCTAGGTATTTCTTACTGCCAAATCTTTTTTTGACCTTCAAAAATTGTCCATCCTTAATCATCAGCATTTGACCTCCTATGGACATGGATAGTCTGTACATGTCTACCTAGCAGTACTGATAGTGATGAAGCTAAAGAGGTTGGAGCATCAGCAAGAATATTCTGAGCTTGAGGAACATGAAATAAAGTTAGTTTGGAGAATAGCTTGATGTAGAAAGAGGTGAGTTCTTGGTAGGGCTTGAGGTTCGGATGAGAAGTTCAGTATTTGGTTTGGACTTGGCATAGAATTAGTTGGCTATCACCTAACACCTTCAGTTCAGTGGCACCATAGAAGTGAGTGGCCTGCAGCTCGGCCAGCAAGGCTTTATATTCAGCTATATTGTTGGTTGTTGAAAAGTCGAGCTAAAAATGTCTGTGGAGTGGTGACACTTTCAGGTGATAGAAGGACGATTCCTATTCCCATACCGAGTGAATTCAAAGCCCTATCAAAATATAATGTCTAAAGATTGAAAGATCGGATCAACATTAGTTCATCATCTGGGTGCTTCGATTGGACCGGGTCAAAGATGGTATAGGGTGGTGGGCAAGATGTTTGGCAATGGCATAGCCCTTAATCACCTTCTAAGGAATATAGGTGATATCAAACTGTGAAAGAAACCTCTGCCAATGACCTAACTTATCAGTCAGAATAGTCTTCTCATGAAGGAATTTAATGGGATTGAGGTGAACAATAAGGTTGACCGCATGACCAAGAAAATAGTGTTTAAGCTTCTGAACTACCCAAACTAGTGTAGCATAGGTCTTCTCCACTATAATATAATATTCACACGAATCAAAAATCTTGGACAAATAGTAAGTTGCCTGTTCTTTCCCTTCTCCATCCACTTGTGCAAGGACTGCCCTAAAAGAATTCTCCAAGATCGATATATATAAAACTAAAGGCTTGCTAGGGACTAGTGGTCTAAGCACAAGGGGACTATCCAGGTATCTTTTCAAACCATTAAATGCTTCTTGGCACTTCGAATCCCATTTCAACTCGGCCCCCGCCTTAGTTAACTCATAGAAAAGTTGACACCTTTGGGAATGTTGTGAGATAAACCGGGAAACAAACTATAGCCTCCCTATTAATCCTTGAAGTTCTTTCATATTTTTCGGAGAAGGCATACCAATGATTGCTTTGGTCTTGTTTGGGTCAATCTCTATGCCCCTTTTGCTCACTATGAACCCCAACAACTTTCCTGAGGATACTTCAAATGTGCATTTCATTGGGTTCATTTTAATTTATATTTTCTAGCCTTTTGCAAGACCTTTCTTAACACTTTAGGATGATCTTTTCAGCTTTTGGACTTAATGACCAAGTCGTTCACATACACCTCTACAACGGTATGCATCATGTCATATAAAATAGCCATCATAGCCCTCTGATATGTTATACCATCATTCTTTAGTCCAAAGGGCATGACAACATAGTAATAAGTTCTCCAAGGTGTAGTGAATGAGGTCTTTTCTTGGCTCTCTTTGGCCAACCAGATTTGATTATATTCAGAATAACCATCCATGAATGAAAGCAATTTTCAAATATAGTAGTGTTGTCAACCAACACATCAATATGAGATAGAGGAAAGTCCCTGAAGTATATACAAATCCGAACTTGTCCATTCTTCTTCATGACAGGGACTATGATTGCCACCCATTGTGGATAAAGGATGACCTTAACAAATTTTGCTTGATGCAACTTGTCGACCCCTTTCTTCATTTAAGTGCAACATCAGGGTGAAATCTTCTTAATTTTTGTTTGACTAGGTTAGCTCTAGGTTTTAAAGTTAAACGATGCTCAACCAATTAGTTGTCTAACCCTGACATATCTTCTTATGTTCACCCGAACGTGTCCTTGTATTCTTCCAAGATTTTAATTAAACTCTATTTTTCAATGAAAGTGAGGTTGCACTTAGGAGGACAATCTTGTGATCTTCTGGTGTTCCAAGATTTAACTCTTTTGTTGGCTCATCCACCATGGCTGATGGTTTATCAAACCTTTTAAGTTCAAATGCAGAAGCATCAGCCAAGTCCGCAATCCTTCCTCGAAATCAGGATCCTTTTCTGATATCACCTCATAGACTCCTAGTGTATGATCTACATTAAATTTATCCTCTTATTAGATTTCGTCAAGCTGGATAGCATTTTCCAAGAAGTTTGGCAGCTTTGCACATTCTTTGCATTTCCGAGCTAATTGTTGGAGATATCTTTTTGGAACTCGCTTACTTCAATTTTTTTTTCCTAACTGTAGACACGCCAAATTTGCCTAATTCAGAGCATAAAACTCATGTTTTATAGGGTAACACGCATGATTGATCATATGATGATTCCGGGTCCTTTTAAAGTTGATTTGGAGCTTCGCCGAACGAAATCGGATGTTCTCCGACGTTTTTCGCAGAAAGCCGTAATTTCCGAGCGAAAGCCACACGTAAGTCGTGTAAACACGGAAATCGGCTGAATGACCAATGCCTAATGATCATGCATTGAAGGTTATGGTCATATTCACGCTCCGGACAAGTTTTGTTGCATTCCGTCCTTTCCGGTTTGCCGTCGGAGTCATTTTGACCTATATCGGACCTTCTGTTCACTGCCCTAACTTCCGGATAAAATTCTGAAGTTTTGGAGGGTTTGGTGACTGATCCGATGCTATAGAGAGCTTCTTCGGCCTGTTATCTTTCCAACGCAACAAACGGCGTCGAATTCCGAGTTCGGGAGTGTTCGCAATGGCTTCCGGAAGAAGGACGCGCAGAACCAGTCCCATGCGCCCAGGTTCCAGGGCACATGCGCCCGGGACCCAGGGCACATGGCCATGCGCCCTACCAGTGAGGCACCTGACCTCGTGCCCTCACATGAGGGCACATGCGCCCCACCCTTGAGTCAGTCTTTCACCCGGACTCTACCACTGAACCGACGGACCGGATAAGACCTTTATTTTCGGAGAAGATAAGATATCCCCCCTCACGGGGCGCATGCGCCCTTCAGTGGGGCGCATGCGCCCTGCACCAGGGCGCATGCGCCCAGGACCAGGGCGCATTCCCCCTATTTTTTAGTCCGGATCAGATCACCTATTCTCCTATAAAAGGACTCTGATTCTGATCGTTCCAGAGAGAGGGGCACGACTCCCCAGAGATCTCAAGACGTCCTATCACCCTCCTGCATCGATTTTATGATTTTTAGAGAGAGAATTTCGAGTTTTTAGAGAGAGAAAAGTCGGTTCAAGAGAGAGGAAGGCTGTTCTGCAGGTGATCTGCCAAGTCTCTCTTCTTCGACCTCTACAGAAGTTTGTGGACGTCTACTGCCTGAGCACTCTTCATCAAAGTTCTTCCTCTCCAAGTCTTCTTCAGTTTACAATCGACGGCACTTGATTCAGAGGTCGGGGCTGGTCGTGACGAGCGCAGAAGCAAAGTCGCGCCTGGCAGATCCTGCCGGCGCTACTCGGCTTTTTCGACAAAACGAGTTTGGCTATATCTTCCTCTATACAACTCAGAATCTTTCTGTTCTTTTTCCTATCTCTTTGTTTCGTGATTCTCCATCATCCTATCATTTTTTTACACTACTTTTACTCTGTTAATCCGAAAATAAAAAAAAGGGGGTTAGAGATAACCCGAATCCGGTCAGTTTCTAGTCAATTGTGTGTTTTATGTCATTCTCTTTACATATACTCCACTTTGTCTAGTTCTAATTGTCTATTTCACTTGTTTATTTGTCTAGTTGCACAGAACATCAAGCACCCACCGCGTTGAGGACTCTTCTTCATCGGCCGGCCGAAGAAGGAGAAGCTTTAACTCACATTCTTCACGCTAAGGTACACACGGTCAATTTTAATTCTATAAATCGGAACCCACGGTTCCTGGCGACCACGTTTATTTCTTCTCACCCTCTTCCCACATGACCCGAACCGTCTCTTTGGTGATCGAGCGACGCCAAGGGATGAAAGTTCGGGGATCAATGTGAGTGTGGGACCGAGGTGAGAGTTGCTTTCCGAGCTTTATTCCTTTCTTTTCTCATCCCCTCTTGAGGTGACGATGCAGGTTCACGGACTTCCACGAAAAGGAGAGGACCCCGTCGAATTTTCGAGAGTCGGCCGGCCTTTGTGGCGACCACGGTGGGACAAGCAATGTCTTCAACCGTGGGTGCTAAGTGTTTTGTTTGCAACTAGTTCTAGTTCTAGACCGGTTCCCACGTGAGCCTTTCCTTCCTTCCATGTCTCTTAAACTTCATGCCATCTCAAAAATTCTGATTTCACCCATCTTTCATCAGATCTGAAGTGCCAAGTATTCCATTTATTTTCTGCATTTTATTTAAACCGGTTCCCACGTGAACCACCCTTTTTTTTCTTCTTAAACCAGTTCCCACGTGAACCAATCTCTTTCTTTACTTCGGTTCCCACGTGAACCAAACCCCTTTTTTTCAGATCTATCCCCACTTGGATCAGATCTTTATTCACCTTTAATTGGCCCCACGTGGCCCTCTTTTGACCATTCAAACCGGTTCCCACGTGAACCACCCCTTTTTTCCCAAAAATCGGTTCCCACGTGAACCACCTTTACCTTTTACCCCAGTTCCCACATCGGTCCCCACGTGGACCACCCTTTTGCTTGGCTATCAGATCTGAAACCTCTTCTTTCCATCACCTTTTCACTATCTCCATTTGGCTCACGTAAGAAACAAGTCTAGATTCTAGTTTCTAGTTGCTTGTCTAGTTTCTAATTGCTTGTCTGGTGTTGATTGCTTGTTTAAGTTTATGCTTTGCTCATTACTTGCTTTATTACTTGATTGCTGTCTTTGCTCCTTCTCTACCTCCTTCTTTTACACTTTTTTTGAGGCGGGAGCTCACTCTCCCATTTACCCCTCCCATCCAAAACACCCTCTTGGTGGATTCGACCTCTCTTCTGGGATATTCCTTCCTAGTTGACTTGGTTGGCTTTCATCAAGGCCTCCATAATTCCTCATACGTGGAGTATTCCTCTTCACGATCGGGTTGGTTGTACCACTCCCCAAAACCCGAAGCACCCTATGTTACCTACACGTGGTGAGTTTGTGTGAAACCTAGGTCATTGGAGATTGGAGTTAGGATCCTAACCCATTTGTTGAGAGAACAATTCTTAACAAAATTCATAAACCTAAGGTTTAATCAAAATCATTGCGTAATCTTGCTTTCAAGTCTTTGCATAACTTGTTTGTCAAACAAAAATTCAAACCTCTAACTTTTTGCAAGATACTAAAAAAAAAACCAAAAAAAAGTTCTTTGTTTACTTTGTCAACTTGTTTTACTTTCTTCTAAGTTCAATGCAACTAAGGTCTGGAAGGCACGTTGGAATGGCGGAACAAGCTAAACATCGAGAGCACGAGATGGGTCACCAACCGATTCAGTCAGAAGTGCAAGAGGTCCCTCAACCATCTGCTCCTCGTGATGTTGAACAACTCTTTAGGGAGTTGTCTCTCTATACCGACCCAGAAACCTATGCCCGTATACAATCCATGGTGAAGGGCAAAGTTGCTTCAGATCAAGCTGAAGTTAACCAAGTTGCCTTATCTCCTCGTCCTCTAGTTCAACCACCACTCATTCAGTCACCCTTTGTTCAACCACCTGTTGTTCAACAATCTATGATTCAACCACCCGTTGTTCAACAATCTATGATTCAACCATACGCATTTCAACCCTCTCTAGTTCTACCATCTGTGGTCCAACCCACATTTGTTCAGCCATCTTATTGCAACCATGTTGCTCCCTTGACCCATCAAGTCATGGGAAAATCTTCAGTGAATGTGCCAAGTCATGGTCCCCAATTTCAGAACCACGTCTCTAACCACATACCCCAACCAGTAAACCAAGAACTTGCTCTCACCAGGGCAATCATGGATCAGCTCACTCAGATGAATGAACGTTATGAAGAGCTGAGATGTCGCCTGGACTCCAAGTCGGTGCACGAGGATTTCCATCCCTTCTCTCAGGTCTTACTGCCACCTTCGAGCTACCGAGTTTATCGCCGCTACAATGGTGCGGCAACCCCTTTCTTCATCTTAAAGATTTTCTTTATGAATCCTCATTACGGAAAGATGATCGTAGGGTTCTTGCCTTCTTGTTTCGTCGATCACTAGAAGGGTGCATTGGAATGGTTCTATTCACTCGACTCCTTTGAGGCGGGAGACTTCGATATTGTTAAAACCAAATTCTTGCAAAGATACGAGACCGGGTGGCACCGGCATGCTCCATTACGGATTTGATTCTTTCGAGAAGATGAAGCCCGAAGAGGACTTCATAAAGTTTGCGTGTTGGAGGGGAATGGCGAGAAAAATTGACGAGATGTGATTTCTGAAGGGGAACAAGTGAAGATGCTCATTGGCAACACTACACCTGCCTTGAGGAATGTCTTGATCATGCACCGTCCTACCACAATGAATGAACTCTATGACAGTGCCCGATACTTGCAAGCCCACTTCAAGGATGCCACCATGATAAACCCTTTCGATCCTAAAACTAGAAACCTTAGGAAAACCCCCTTTGCACCAGTTGGGCCTACAGCGGGGAGTGGTCAACAACGAAGTTATAAACATTGTAGGGAACCGGGGAGGGAACCGCCAAAACCGATTCGAAAACCCACCACAGAACCCTTCCTATTACCCCCCTCAGCAACAAGTTAGGCCACCACAACCACGACAACCACAACAACCCCCGCAACCAGTAGCACAACCCCAGCAACCTCGTCAACCTACTTACAATAGGGCACCGCCCCCACCCAATCAGGCACTACGAAGGGGAGGTCCTAGGAGAGAGAACTACCAGCAACTCCCTTACTCCTTGACCGACATCTTCAATGTACTCATGGCGGAGAAACGGTTGGAATTGCCCAAGGAAAGAGAGGTTTGGCCGATCGCAGATATGTCCCGATCTTTGTGCTTACCACCGGTGTCGGGTCACCTTTGTAGAGGTGTGCTTTCAATTCAAGGATTACATCCACGATGCGAATGACCAAGGCAGCATTGATTGGGTCCAAATGGGGGAATGCATACGAGGTAATGAAGGCTAGGCGGCAACGACGGCAGCGTCCACGCGGCTCAACCTCAGCAACAACCGGGCTTGGGGATTGTTCGGAATCCGCTCCCATTACATGCTCCCGCTCCAACACCGGCACCGGCACATCCAAACCCGAATTGGTCTAGTACACTCCATTGTCCGGGGAGATGCCGATCGTGCTCAAGGTTGGCAACTAGAAAACCAAAATGCAACCATGCTGTCAACCCGGCCTAGGTCTCCTGCTAGGCCTCCTCCCTAGACAAATAATCCGTGCACCCGCCACTCCACAACCACTACCAAGCTCAATAACCCAACCACTTGGCCGCTACTTCTTCTCGCCGACCCATCATTAGGCCAGCCCCCCTCCTTAACTACACCTCCTTCAACCATTGCTACACACCGGCCCTTGCTCATCCGACCACCACAATCTCCACCAAACACGAACCCCCAACTTACGAGCTCTACTACTCCAAAACCCCAACCTATCATACCACCAACACCACAACCAATCCCACAACCTACACCTTCATTAAGTTCATCAACCACTTTTGCACCCCGGCCTCTTCTTATTAGGCCACCGGTATCACCATCACTACCACCTCCAAATCCTACCCCTCTACCAACTAACCCCATCATCCCAGAACCATCAATCCCATTACCTATCATACCTGCACCTACACCACTGTTCCACCACAACCCACCCTGATTAACCGTCACCTCTACCCGACCGCCAAATAGCCCCGGTGCTTCGGAGTGGGAGGATGTTCCCCGGCTCTTTCCCCAAGCCGGAACTCAACCGCAAGAGCCGATGGAGGAGGAACAAGTAGAAGAACCATTGCTCAGAGCCTGACCTATGATACGTTAAAGCATTTAGATAAGACACCAGCCCGTATTTCCATACTTGAGTTGATCAAAAGATCAAAGGTGCACCAGGAGATTCTACAGCAGTACTTGCAAAGGGTCATGGTGAATGAAGATCTCCCACCTGAGAAGATCACTACGGTGTTAGCCCCTAGAAGTGAGCACCCAACACTCACTTTCTCCCAGTAAGAATTAGCAGATCCTCAATTTAGAAGATACGCTTTGTATGTGAGCGTGATTAGTAGTAATATTGAAGTGAAATCATGTTTGGTTGACACTGGAGCTTCTATCAACGTTATGCCGCCAGAAACTTTGCAGTTGTGCGGTATTTCTGAGCAAGAAATCAAGCCATCTTGTGCCATGGTGACAGCCTATGATAACTCCAAGAAGTCTGCACATGGGGTGGTCACTCTAGAAGTCAAACTTGGACCATGTACGGTCACAACAGATTTTCATATTCTAGAATTAGATCCAACATTTCGGGCTATACTTGGGAGGCCATACTTGGAGGCAATAGGAGCGGTGGCTTCAACAAACCACCAGTGCATAAAATTTCCCTTTAAAGGACAGGTGGTCAAGGTGACTAGCATGCCTATAAGGGACGAGCTGAACGATGCTTCTTTACCCCTAGGTCTGTCAATACAACCCCCGGATCTCGGTGGGAGAATTGCCGAAGTCGGATGCATGACCGCCTCTCTACCGGACACCTTTGGGATGGCGGATGATGAGGAAATTGGGCTATCAGCCTGGAAGAGGTTTAGGCAAGGATCTTCAAGGGATCACTCAGCCAATTGAAACTGTGAAAAGGCCACGCAGGCAGGGGTTGGGATATGAAGAGGATTCCATCCCAAGGAGGATCTTCCAGCCAGGATATGCCGTGGGACTCCACACCTTCTTTATCAAAGGGGAGACCATGATGATGGCTGAAGATGGCAAAAGTTCCGTGATAGCTGTCAAGAGAAGAAAGGCTCCAGATGAAGAAGAAGAAGACTTGGAAGACCTGTGCTTATCTCTAACTCGTCTGTTTTCAAGTGGGGAAGAGCACCAAGAACCACCCAAGGGCAGACCAATCTTGGATCATCTGGTTGAGCATACCACCCAAGTCAAAACCATTCCACGAGGCCCAAATACAACAATGCCATGTTTAAACCTCGTGCCGTTGTTTCTAGATCTTTTGGATGGGCTTCAGGGCCCACTTACCCACATTGGGCCCATGAGCCCTCATCAACCTTCCACTCTTATTGGGCACGCTTTGCCCATTTGCTTCCCTCATCAACTTCGGAGCCGAGGGCTTTTCTCAACATGGGCTCACATGCCCATTTATTTCTATGATCGGGTCCACGTACCCGTTTACTTTTTCCATCAGTTTTGGACCCATGTGTCCACTTTCTATTACCATTGGGCCCACGAGCCCCTTTTTCCCCTTTATTCTTAAGTTTTTCTCCCTGGTAATTCAGTTAGTTTATAGCCAGCCTCGAGTCACTCAAGCTCATTCTATCTTTTTACTTGAAATTTCCAAAACGTCTTCTCTGAAACTCACATTTCCATCGAGAAGACGTCTCTACTCATCTCAGTGGGTACTCCCAATCAGGGATCCCCCTTTTCTGAATCATTGATCGATTTACTCGATCCTCCCTCAACTGTAAATACCACCTTTCCAGCTTTATCTTCAGTAGGTCAAGTTAGGTTAGGAAATAGGAAAGTCAGAGGTAAACGATTTCCAAATAGATATCTGCCACAATTGGCACAGAAATGTGTACAGTCTTGACTGATCGGTTAGGGCGATGGCGGAGTTTCCTATCTCAATTTGATATCACTTATGTCCCACAGAAGGCAATCAAGGGTTATGCTATTGCTGAACACCTTGCCCATCATCCCATACCCGTCTTTGACCCAGTCCGGTCGGAGTTCCCGGATGACGAACTAATGTCAGTCCGATCTTCCAATCTTTGGACATTATATTTTGACGGGGCTCTGAACTCTCATGGTAGAGGGATAGGTATTGTCCTTCTGTTACCTGAAGGTGTCACCATTCCACAGGCTTTTCAGCTTAACTTTCCAGCAACCAACAACATAGCTGAGTATGAAGCCTTGTTGGCCGGAGGAGCCGCTCATTTCCATGGTGCCAGGCGAGGGTGATAGGTGATAGTCAATTGATCCTACGCCAAGTCCTATCCAAGTATCGAACTTCTCATCAAACCTCAAACCCTACCGGGAGCTCACCACCTGCTACATCAAGCTATTCTTCAAACTCACCTTTGTTCATGTCCCCGCTCTCGGAATATCCTCGCCGATGCCTTAGCTTCACTAGCTTCATCTCTATCTGTCCCGCTAGGCGAGCAAGTGCGGACTATCCATATTTGTAAGAGGACAATTCCGTGCAATTGAGGATGGACGTTTTACGAAGGTTAAGGAGAGATTCAACGAAAGGAATACTTGGAACATAAGGAAGAAATCTCCTTGATTGAGTTTGAAGAATTAGAAGAAGGTGAGAGGCCTTGGTATGACGATATTGCGAGGTATTGTCAAGATCAGTGATATCCGTCTGGATCAACCACCAAGGAAATGAAGGTAATTAGAAGAGAGTATCAGGTATACAATCCTAGGAGGAGTGCTCTATAAGAGAAGCCTAAGTGGACTCTTACTCAGGTGTCTTGATGAAGAAGAAGAACTGAGTTGGTCTTGAAGGAAGCACATTGCAGGTGTGTGGTGGTCATGTGAATGCCCAAGCCCTTGCTAAGAAAATCATTCGGCAAGGGTATTATTGGCCAACTCTAGAAGAAGACTGCTCCATCTTTGTCCGGCATTGTCATTCATGTCAACTCCATGCCGACAAGATTCACTCTCCCGCATCTTCCCTTCATCCAATTCATGCCCCATGGCCTTTCGCCATGTGGGCCTTTGATATCATTGGCCCCTTGAGTGACCTCAACTCCGAAATGCACTCAAAATCATTCATTCTGACGGCAGCGGAGTACTTCACAAAGTGGGCTGAAGCGGAAGCATTCGTAGAGATTAAAGCGTCAACAGTCTGCTCCTTCATCAAGCGCAACATCTAGGCAAGGTTCGGGATCCCCAGCGGCAGCGTCACCGATAACGCGCCACAATTTCTTTCTCAAGATCAGCGTGATCTTTGCAACAGGTAGTACATTTCATTGCATCATTCTTCGCCATACTATCCTCAAGGCAATGGTCAGCGAAGCCACCAACAAAACCTTAATCAAAATCATCAGAAATCTTGTAAGTCTAGCAAATTTACCGGCTGGCTTTGATAAGCTTGTAGATGCTCTATGGGCTTATCGTAGCACGTAAGGACTCCCCTTTGGACAAACCCCGTATGCTTTGGCATATGGGATGGAAGCTGATGGTCCCTTACGAAAGTATTACTTCCGTCTCTTCGAGTTCGGCTCGACGGGGATATTCTGTTGATGAGAGAAGAGAATCTCTCCTTTGCACGGCTTGAACTCTTGGATGAAAGAAGGCTAGGCTGCCGAGCATGCCGGACTTATCGGGAATAGACTCAAAGGTTTTATCAAAAGAGGGTGGTCGAGAGAAAATTCGAGATCGGTGAGATGGTAGTCAAACGCATATTCGTTAAGCCAGGGGGTCCCCGCTCCAAGTTGCAACCTAACTGGGAAGGGCCTTTTGTAATCACTGAAAAGTATCCAGGTAATGCATATGAATTGACTAATGTAGATGGAGAAAAATTGAATCATCCTTGGAATGGAGTTTACCTCAAAAAGTACTTCCATAAAAATGGAGAAACCACTGGTATAATCTCAAGTCATCGATCCTAGGTTGTTCATGAGAAGTCAAGGGTAGGTACCATCCTACACACACAACACTTCCCGATCCTAGAATCCAGACAACCCGACACTTGCGAAAGGCAAGGCAGAAATCTAGAAATGGAAGGAGTACGCTTACCCTATTCTCTTCTACTCGGTCCAAGATGGGGAGAGAAGATTAGAGAGGGGTAGTATCGAAAACACTCGCCACCCTAGTAGGAGGCCATCTCAGAGGACACAAAAGGGTGCCAAAAGATGGGCAATGACCCCCTCAGGTTAGAAAAAAAAAATGATCAACCTGTCTGAATGAGTACCCAGAATGATAGTCAAGGCAAAAGGCACTAAAAGATGGGCAATGTCCCCACGGGTCAAAAACCTGTCCAAATATGTGCCATATAGAAAGAAAAGAAAAGAAAGAAAAACCCAAAGAGGCCGAACCCCAATGGGTAATTTGAGTGAGACTAGAGAAATCCCTCTGAACATCTTGAAACCCTATCAAGGACTTCCTGTATACTCTTCCTCCTTAAACCCCTTGGGTAGGGTAAAGCCAAATCCGGGTGGAACCCAAGTCGATCAAAGGAAGAAGGTTAGAAGGATTCTAGGTAGGGAACTTTATTTTGCACGTGGCATCTACCACTTGAGTCTTGACAAACTCCAAAGAGATGAAGCTGTCTCAAATACCAGCATTTTCTCCACAAAAAAAGGTTGCATATTTCAAAAACCTAAAAAAAATTTTGCATATTTCAAAAATCCAAAAAAAAATACATATTTTAAAAACCTAAAAAAATTGAATATTTCGAAAACCCAAAAAAAAATGAATATTTCAAAAATTCAAAAAAAACACATATTTCAAAAATCTAAAAAAAATGAATACTTTTGAAAATCCAAATGATTGTTTTCAAGAAAACCCCGAAAAGAAATTTTTTTCTTTTGCTTAGTCATGATCATTGCCTTAGTTGCATTCATGTTTATTTGATTGTTATGCATATTTTCATTTACGCATTGCATATCCATTTTTTACTTTAATTACCTTGCTAAGAAGGCTCTTCCCCTTGACCTAAGTCAAAGTTGACCATAATGGGCAAAGGGATGAGTCACGATGAAGATCTAATCTCCTTACATCAAGTGTTTTCGAGGCATTTCAATATAGGAGAGGAGAGGATTCACACCACGGCGGGTAAGTTCTCTCAACCCTTACCACCAAATTCATTTTAAGTTATTTGCTTTAATTACCTTGTTAAGAAGGCTCCTCCCTTTGACTCGAAAATCAAGGCATGCGACATACGAGGCAAAGGGATGAGTAATGATAAAAATTTAATCATTTTCATTGAGTATTTTCGAGTCTTTGAAGAAGCAAAAAGAAGAAGGGCAATCGAGGTATAATTTTTTATGAAAAAAAAAAAAAAAAATTGGCCTCGGGGCGCATGTGCCCTCATGCAGGGGCACATGGCCGGGTGCCCCACCCCACAGGCGCATGGCCAGGTGCCCCCGATCGGGGGCACATGGACAAAAAAATTCGAAAAATTCAGAAAAATCTCAAAAATTGAGAAATTGTCTATAATGTTAAAAATGACATTTTTACTAAAGGAACCATCATTAAAAACTTTTTTTTGACCTCCAAATGATGGTTCAAATAGTAAAACCTTCAATTGATCATTTCATAAATAATCTGCTTCATATGACAATTATGCATTTGGGTACTAACCCGAAATGTGCAGGCAACAGCCTTTTTAGTCCTAACGGGTGAATTGGCGAGATCGATGTTCCCCAAGGAACGTCATGCTAACCTTGTGGCGAAAAGAGAGGAAGCGCTACCTATCGTGGTGTTGTATTCCGTCGAAGGCAAGATAAGGATGGACCGAGATCTGATGAACCGGGCGGTCGATGCGGCTTACCTGAAGATTTCATCCTCAGCTTCTCATCAATCTCACATCACATCACCACCATCACTTCATTTTTGCACTTCACATCACTTCTACTATCTGTCACTTAGCTATGCTAGGTCCACTTTATACATATTATATGCATTAATGCTGAAGACCTTGAGAGCGAAAATGACTGGCCCCGAGATCCCCTTCAACAAAATCTACGACGGCTTGGTCATTTCTTCACACTCACGGATAAGCCAAAATTGAACATTGGAGGGACGATGGTTCCTAATCGGGTGTCTTGACCTCCAATAGACAATCTATATCTTCAACTATTTTCTACATGATTTTACGTGTTCTGACCCTCTCCTTTTCTTTCTTCATCATTACCAATTCTATTTCATTATGTTTTCTCTTTCCTTTATTTCATCATGTTTTATTATTTCTTTTATCCCTTTATGTTTTATTCCTTTCTTTTTGTTCCATCATGTTTTATTCTATCACTTCTTTTATCCCACCGTGTCTTTTATCCCACCCCACCGTGGCAATTGTCATGCCATTGTTTCTTCTTTCCCTTCATTCTATGTTAGTCCCACCATTGTCTTTCAATCTCATTATGGCTTAAATGCTGTCTTGTCGTTTTTAGAATACTTGATTTTACGCTAGAGCGTGATTCATGGTTTTCACGATACCGGGCAATTTTTGTTATGCTTAAAACGAACCCTTTTAGAACTTGAGGTTCTTCCACTCGAATTAAAGCTCGAGTATTTTGGTGAAACTTGAATGAACTTGAGATTCCAAATATGATGGATTGGTATTCTTTTCATTTTAAGATCAACTTCTCTTTTACAAACTTTAGCCCATCACAGTACAAGAACACCGCAAAGTTCGGGGTGCTGGCTGATGATGAACCTACGAATTCGAGGACTCCTCACCACGCTGAGGGTTGGCTACATCCTTTTATCCTTTATCACTTACTTTTTCATCTCTCGTGCCAAGGGCATGTCTTTTACCAGTCAATCATATGAGGTTTTGATAGAACATGAAAGCGATCTAGAATACTCAGAGAGATTCATTTTGCTGGATCGGGTAGATAAGCGTGTCTATATCTACACCTTGATGCCACCTTTTCAGTCCATCACCATTCCATTTCACTACATTCATCTACGCTCACTTGCATTCCATTACAGTTCACTCTGAATCATTCCGCTTCATTACATGCCACTCCCTTACAAAGCCGACATCAAGGCGAGGCAAGCTGTAGACACGCCAAATTTGCCTAATTCAGAGCATAAAACTCATGTTTTATAGGGTAACATGCATGATTGATCATATGATGATGCCGGGTCCTTTTAAAGTTGATTTGGAGCTTCGCCGAACGAAATCGGATGTTCTCCGACGTTTTTCGCAGAAAGCCATAATTTCCGAGCGAAAGCCACACGTAAGTCGTGTAAACACGGAAATCGGCTGAATGACCAATGCCTAATGATCATGCATTGAAGGTTATGGTCATATTCACGCTCCGGACAAGTTTTGTTGCATTCCGTCCTTTCCGGTTTGCCGTCGGAGTCATTTTGACCTATATCGGATCTTCATTCCCTTGCCCTAACTTCCGGATAAAATTCTGAAGTTTTGGAGGGTTTGGTGACTGATCCGATGCTATAGGAAAGCTTCTTCGGCCTGTTATCTTTCCAACGCAACAAACGGCGTCGAATTCCGAGTTCGGGAGTGTTCGCAATGGCTTCCGGAAGAAGGACGCGCGGCAGTCCCATGCGCCGGGTTCCCGGGGGCACATGCCGCCCGGGACCCAGGGCACATGGCCATGCGCCCTACCAGTGAGGCACCTGACCTCGTGCCCTCACATGAGGGCACATGCGCCCCACCCTTGAGTCAGTCTTTCACCCGGACTCTACCACTGAACCGACGGACCGGATAAGACCTTTATTTTCGGAGAAGATAAGATATCCCCCCTCCTGGGGGCGCATGCGCCCTTCAGTGGGGCGCATGCGCCCTGCACCAGGGCGCATGCGCCCAGGACCAGGGCGCATTCCCCCTATTTTTTAGTCCGGATCAGATCACCTGTTCTCCTATAAAAGGACTCTGATTCTGATCGTTCCAGAGAGAGGGGCATGACTCCCCAGGCATCTCAAGACGTCCTATCACCCTCCTGCATCGATTTTATGATTTTTAGAGAGAGAATTTCGAGTTTTTAGAGAGAGAAAAGTCGGTTCAAGAGAGAGAGGAGGCTGTTGCAGGGTGATCTGCCAAGTCTCTCTTCTTCGACCTCTAAAGAAGTTTGTGGACGTCTACTGCCTGAGCACTCTTCATCAAAGTTCTTCCTCTCCAAGTCTTCTTCAGTTTACAATCGACGGCACTTGATTCAGAGGTCAGGGGCTGGTCGTGACGAGCGCAGAAGCAAAGTCGCGCCTGGCAGATCTTACCTTGCTACTCGGCTTTTTCGACAAAACGAGATTTGCCTATATCTTCCTTTATACCCCTCAGAATCTTTCTGTTCTTTTTCCTATCTCTTTGTTTCGTGATTCTCCATCATCCTATCATTTTTTTACACTACTTTTACTCTGTTAATCCGAAAATAAAAAAAAGGGGGTTAGAGATAACCCGAATCCGGTCAGTTTCTAGTCAATTGTGTGTTTTATGTCATTCTCTTTACATATACTCCACTTTGTCTAGTTCTAATTGTCTATTTCACTTGTTTATTTGTCTAGTTGCACAGAACATCAAGCACCCACCACGTTGAGGACTCTTCTTCATCGGCCGGCCGAAGAAGGAGAAGCTTTAACTCACATTCTTCACGCTAAGGTACACACGGTCAATTTTAATTCTATAAATCGGAACCCACGGTTCCTGGCGACCATGTTTATTTCTTCTCACCCTCTTCCCACATGACCCGAACCGTCTCTTTGGTGATCGAGCGATGCCAAGGGATGAAAGTTCGGGGATCAATGTGAGTGTGGGATCGAGGTGAGAGTTGCTTTCCGAGCTTTATTCCTTTCTTTTCTCATCCCCTCTTGAGGTGACGATCTGGGTTCACGGACTTCCCTGAAAAGGAGAGGACCCCGTCAAATTTTCAGAGTCGACACTAACCTAACTACACCTACAGAAGGCAGAATTGAAAAGGTGGTATGTACAGTGGGCAAAGTATTGAGCAAATCGATCAGTGATTCGGAGAAGAGCGGTCCTTGGTTGGGAGCACCCTCTAATACAAGTAGAGACATCTCCTCAATGGAAAGGTGAGTTTACGAGAAGGTGGTTTTTGGTGTTTTTAATAAGAAAAAGAGAATGAGCCAGTGGGGCTCGAGCAAAAAAGAAAAGCTTAAGCAACAATAAGAAAAATGGGCTTGCAGGTGCCACAAATGGGCATAAGGGCCTAAAACTAAGGAAAAACTCTAAGGGGCATATGGGACCAATTGGTGGGCACACGGGCCTGGTGTTGGCTTCATGTAGGCATAGAAGCCCAGTGGGGTAGGAAGACTTGAATGGGTTCTTAGGCCCAGTGACCAATTTGGATGGCCATATCGGCCCAGAGTTTGGAATTGGGCTAGAAAGCCCATCAAGCGCATTCAAGTGGAGAGGCGTGAGGATCTTGAAAATTGTGACCATAGGATATGGCTCATGTGGGATATTGAATGGAGGTTTCATGAGTTGTTTAGAAATGAGCTTGCCCTTGAGTGGTTCTTTTTCCTCTTCCTTCTCTATGAACAACCGAGCTTGAGATGAACTCAGGTTATCCTCTTCTTCTTCATGTTCTGATGCCCTCCTCCTCTTGGTTGTATTGATTGGTTCTTCTTCATCTCCAGCCATCATCATGGTCTCCCTTTTGATGAAGAATTTTTGAAGTCCCATGGCATGTTTTGGCCAGTAGACCATCCTTGGAACAAAACATGGCTCATAGCCGAGCCCTTGCCTTCTTGGTCTTTGCATAACTTAGATGGAACCTCCTGCAACTCCTTACCCAACCCTTTTCTTGGTTGATATCTCATTCTCTTCATCATCTGCCAAATAACCGTATCTAGGTGTGAGGTTGTCAATGTCATGACCCCGGGCAGTTCTGCAGTTGAGACTAGTGACTAAATAGACTCTGACAGCAGCAATGCAGAAGAGAGATCACTTATGTCATTCAGAATTGGGATGTTGGTTACCTAGATGACCTGCCCTTTGTATGGGAACTTCACACATTGTTGATTGATTGAGGCAACAACTCCTATTACCTCAAGATATGGACATCCCAATATGGCTTTAAACATGGGGTACAGTTCTAGAACATGGAACTTGTTGGTAACAGTACACGGTTCGAGCCCTACTTTCAATGTAGCCACTCCTCATGCTGGCTTCCTAGAGTATAGGCTGTCATTGTAAAGGTTGAAGGCTCAATTTCTTCATCCGAGATGCCACAAAGTTGTAATGTTTCTGGCGGCATGACATTTATGAATGCTCTAGTGTCAATCAAGCAAGACTTGATCTCTATGCCTCTGATGACTACTGTAATGCACAAGGCATACTTTCTAATCTCTGGCCATGCCAACTCCTCTTGTGTGAAAGTGAGTGATGGGTGCTCACTTCTAGGGGTCAAGACAGTGATGATTTTCTTGGGTGGGAGGTCTTCATTGACCATGACCCACTACAACTACTGCTACAGAATCTCTTGGTGAGTCTTTCACCTCTTTATAAGCTCCAGAATTGAAATTTGTGCTGACATTTTATGAAGATGCTTCAACAAGTCATATGTCGTGCTAGGTAACAGTTCTTCTATTACCTCTTCTTCTGCCTGCTCCTGTGGCTGCATCCCAGCTTTGAGAAAGACCCGTTGGAACATCCTCCCACTCCTAAGTATCGGCGCCAGCATGGTAGGGGGAGTGGTCGAGGTGGTGGTGGTGTGGCTGATTCAGGTGTTGAGGGGCCTGAGGTAGGTAAGGGTTGTGATAGGTAAGTGGTTCGATTATGGTAGTGGTTGATAGGTTAGGCGGTGGTTGAGGCATTGGTGTTGATGATCGAATGATGAGAGGTTCTAGAGTGGTGGCGGTTGGTGGGTTAGGTGCTGGTCGGATGATGATGCACCTTGGAGTGGTGGTGGTTGGCAGGTTATGTGTTGGTTGGATGATGAGGAATCATGGAGTGGTGGTGTTTGGTGGGTTAGGTGCTTGTTGTCTTTTTGGGGGTGGCATAATTATTAGGCATCGAGGACGGTTAATGGTTGGTGATGGCAGTGTTGGTGAGGTTGGGTTTTGGGGTGCTTGGGTAAGTTGTCGGCCGGGGGTGGCTCTCGGTATGGAGAGTATGGTACGGGTTGTGGGTGGAGCTAGTCTTGTGGGCATGGTGGTGTTTTGATCCTCCACTTGCCATCCCTGGGAGTGGTTGGTTGACTCCCCGGTGGTAGTGTGGACAAGGCTGATTCATTGGTTTGGTGGTGCCAGTGCTGGTGCTTGAGCAAGTGCATGTACCGGGAGCAAGTCTTAAACTATGCCTAAGCTGGGCAGCTATGGTGCTTGCTGTCGTTGGCACCGTGGTTGATTCTACAATGCTTTCATTACCTATATAGACTCCCTATCTGTGCCCAGTCGATGTTCTCTTGATCGTTAAGATCGTGAATGTAGTCCTTGATTTAGAAGCAAACTTTCACAGTATACCCTGGGTACCGATGGTAGGCACAGTACTTTGACATGTTTGCATTTGTCGGCCATGCCTCTCTTTCTTTTGGGAGCTCCAACTGTTGTTTAGCCATCAATGCATTGAAAATATCAATGAGAGGGAAGGATAGTTGAGGGTAGTGCTCATTCTTTGGTCCCCCCCTCCTAGGTCGGCTGGCTGGTGGTGGCACTTGGTTGCAGGCAGGTTGTTGTTGTGGTGCTTTGTTGTAGGTAGGTTGTTGTTGTGGCGCTCGGTTGTAAGTGGGTGGTTGTGATGGGTGTTGGGCTAGCTGAGGAGCTGGTTGGTACTATTGGTTGAGTGGGGGGTTCTAGTATTGGTTCTAGCGATTCCTACCCTGGTTTCCTATGGCATTGACACTCTTGTTGTTTACAACCCCCTTAGTGGTAGGCCCTACAGGTGCGGGTTTTCTAGCATTGCGGGATTTAGGGTCAAATGGGTTGATCATGGAAGCATACCTAAAGTGGGCTTGGAGATAACGTGTGCTATCGCAGAGCTCACTCATGGTGGTTGGGAGGTGAATGATTAGGAGGTTGAGAAGGGCTGGCGTGGTATTCCTGATGAGCATCCTCACCTGTTACCCCTCTGAATGGTGTCAACTAGCTTTTTTGCCACTTTTTCACTAGTCAGCAAATCTGGAGAAGTCACCATCCAGCTTTATCTTTTCAGCAATTTAAGTCTATGATTGAGTAGGCTGGCCCCACCCGGTCTCTGTACCTCTACAGAAACTTTGCCTTCACTATGTTAAAGTCTGCCACCTCAAAAGAATCAAGAGAGTAGAACCATTAAGGGTGGATCCCTCCAATGACAGATGGAATAGAAAAGCAAGGGCTTTGCGGTCATCTTTCCAAAAGGTGGATTTATACAATAAATCCTTCAGATGGGTGAAAGGATTACCAGTCCCATTGTAACGTTGGAGGATTGGTATCTCTGAAGGAGGAATGTGTAGAACTAGGAAGGGTAGGATAGAAATTTTAGGAGCAGTCGTGGAGTCCAAACGGTGCTTTATTTCTTCAAAATGCTCATCTATTTAGTTGAGCTTATCAATAAAAGCTTGAGTGAGGCTGGGTTCCTAAGCTATTGGCGTTGGAACATGAGTGGCAGGATAACTAGAAGGAGATGGATGTGGTTGGTTGGAGGGAGAAATCGGCATAGGATTTGATGGGTGCTCCACAGTTGGCTGAGTAGAGACACGACAGGGTTGCCCGAGAGAGGAGATGATAAGGTGGCATGGGGGCCTGGTCACCCTCAACTTGATTGATGAGCATCTTGCCCTTAGTGGTGGATTGGATGATTGCAAAGGTCTCAGGATCAAGGTGAAGAGATAGATTCTTGAGAGCTTGTTCTATACTATGTGAGGTAGACCGGTGAGCAGGATCTTGGACTTCGGGTTCCATCACAGCATTAACACGGCCCTATTGTTGGACCATTGGTTGCTAAAGCTCACAGTGACCCACCTTGTACTCTTCTTGCTCATAGTAGTTGTTGGCATACAATTTTTCCGCTTAGCTTGCTTGATATAGATTTCAACAATGCCGAAGCTGGTGCAGAAAATCTGACCTAGATTCAGAAAATTCAAGAATAGATGATGCAAACAGGCTCTGGAAATGCCTTGGCATGGCTTTACATGCTACAAATGGCCAATATAATGTGCTCATTGCATAGCCCCGGTCAAGAGCTTTGCAACGGTGCCCAAAACATGGAAAACAGACACCGGAAAGCCGAAATGACCATTTTGCCCCCGACACATTGGGACCAGTTGGGACTCTAACATGGAATTCCAACTTTACCACATTGTCACGGTTGGATAGATCTAGGCAATGGTTGAAATAGATAAAAAATCCGACCACCGGATGAAGAGATATGCAAGAAAGATCAAATCTGGACGGAAAGCCGTATGTGGTCGCACCAAGGGCATAATGGTCCGATCAGCTACCGGATCGACCCATGGGCTGAAATTTTCAATTTTCATGGCCCAAAACATTGATCTCATGAATATTTATACATGAAAATTAAATTTGGCCAATGGGAGAAGGTAATTGCACTCAATTATAGTTTTTGGCATTATCGACGGCCGGGATCGCCCCAATCAGAGAAATCGGTAAAATCAGAGATCCAGAGAAATTCAGGAGATCTCAGCTGCACATCTTGGTATATCACAGGATAAGTGGTCATCATAGCTCATTCCATATTTTTTGGGATTAATTCAAGGTGTATTTAATTTAATTGATTTCGGTCAGGATTTATTGTATCCGTCGAATTAGGAGCACTTCGACCAAACCCAGGTTAAAATTAACCCAAATTGGGCTAACCCAAGCTGCATCTTGCTGAACCCAGATCTTTCCCACCTTCACTTAATGTTCAATGCCCTGAAATATAGAATTAGGTGCACCAACACCCTACAGGTGCGCCAGCTTCTCATCCTCAACCACCTCAACCTCCCATGGCTTATCCTTATCACCCTCAACCACTCCCTTGATTTATCCTCATCCCATTTGAGCCTTATCATCCAAGGCTAATCTTAACCATCATATGGGCATGCTTTGGTCTAACTTCAATCCATTCCCACCTGCCATGTGTGCACACTCACCTAAAAGGTAGGAGCTGGTGCGCCAGATTGCATCTTACATACACCACACCTTGGTTAGATGTCTAGCCCTATTATAAGTCTAGTAAAAATATAAATCTTTGGGAATTAGGACTCTCAACCTCTCAGCCTCATCCTCAGCTTCAGATGGGTCTCCAATCCTCTATAACAAGGCCCCCATCTGGCCTTGGTCAAAGCTAGCTCAGCCCACTTGCCAGCTCTGCTCCAGCCCATTCCTCTCTTTGGTGTGCCCTCTACCCTGCTCCAAGCCTTCCTCATCTTGCTTGGACGTCTTCAGCATCAAGTCAGCAAGCTTTCCTACCCATTTTGGGTGTTCCAAGTGAAGAATAAGAAGAAGAAAAAGGCTTCCTCCAGCAGGTGCGCTAGCAGCAGGTGCAACCAGCCCACCTGATTGGTGTGCCAACTTTAGCAAGTGCAGCAAGCTCTCTTCATCCCTTCTCCATCCATCAACATAAGCAAGTAAAAGACCCCTTTTTATGATCGAACAGAGAGAGAATAAGGGTTTGTTATCACCTTCAGCCCATCATCTTCTACACCACCCGCAGTGCAAGAGAGAAGAAAAAAACCGGTGAGTTGGAGAAGTGTGCTCCGATGTAGCCCTTTAATTCTACTCTTCCTCTTCTCTTATCTACTCCTCTTTATGGTGGCATACCCTTTGAGTAATGCTCATTCAGCCCCTTTGAGTGCCCTCCACATTCACCTACAAAAAGTCATCCTTTAGCCCCAAGGGTACCCTCTATTTGGCCATCACAAAAACAGCCCCTTGCTGTCCCTTAAAATAGGCCTCTGAACCAGCCCCTTTGTGCACCCTTTTGGCAATCCATTTCGGCCCCTAAACCTTCCACTTTCATGCCTTGTTCGACCCCACTTATGGTCACTTGAACCTGCACCTCCTGCCTCCCCCAATCAGGCTCCGAATGGCATCCAAAATAGGCCCCCTTGCTGCCCCAAGTTCTGCCCCCCTTGTGAGTACGCCAGGCCCCTTTGATGGTCACCTAGTTTGCCATATGTGCAACACACCCAATACAGCTCCTACAGCACCCAAAAACAAACCAAACATCCTTTTTGATGTGTGGAAGGAGGGGTGACAGCCCGGGCCTCTTGGAATCTGCCGGACGGGCCAAGAGTTAAGCCGGGCGGCCCTGATTTCTACATGTCAAAATGCCCTTGTAATACCCCTAAATCAAACCCCATGTGTCTTGTTCTCCTTCCCCCTAGAGTATAGGGTGAAGGTCGACACTTTGAGACTCTCGGAATCCGCCGGACGGGCCGAGACTACTCGGGCGGGCCTTCAATTCTCATGCCCTTTGTGCATTCCTAAACCAGTCCTAATTCACACCTAAACCTGCCCCTTGTGCAGTCCTACCAAAATCCCACCTAAATAGCACCTCCACAAACCCATTCCGGCCCCTCTGAGGCTCACCTATCCCTCTGCTACAGCAAGATGTCAAAGCAAGATGTCAAGGTGCAAAAATGGAGCGCAAATCAGGCCAACCGGGCCATGGAGGTGCAAATCAGGCCCATTGGGTCATGAAGCTCAAAGCAGGCCGCCAGGGCCCATGAAGCTCAAGATTGGGCCAACCGGGCTGACGTGATATGAAGCCGGCCTTCTCAGGCCATGAGACATGAAGACCAACCCATTGTGCTGATGAAGCTGGCCTATTAGGCCTTGGACATTAAAAATCACATTTAACTAAATCTGAGGGCGAGATGCCAAAATTAAATAAGGAGTTAGCACCACCACGTGGGTGCTCCACCTTGGGTAGCTAGCCCGGACCCGTATCCAGTATGTTGACCCGGGCATAGGCATGGGATACGCTTCCCACTGCAGATGGTGTAAGGAATCAATACATGACAGCGGAAAAATTTTGATTTCATAAAACCATGATCTTTGCCTTGGTCGATGCTGAACGAGTAAAATCGAGAACTGAATATGAAGTAGAATGAGAGTACCTCATGAGATTTTTAAAATCCCTCACCATGGATGAAGAGAGGATATTCCTCCTTGCTGAAAACCGTTCAAGTGTCCGGTCTCTAGCGGTATCCACACGATCTGCTTCAATAGATGAGTTCTCCCTTCCTTCGGGCCTCCAGAAACCTTCCAGATCCAAGATTGACCATGGGAGATCACCTTCTAGAGGAGAGAGGAGGAAGAGATGATGCTTGGGACATGCTCCAGCCCTATGGCTTGTTAGGGTTTGGCTTCATAAGCCATTTATATATAGAAGATAGAATTTTTCACAAAAACTTAAAACTTCTATAAAATTGCGTCCATGCCCTCATCTTATTGACTAAATATATTGTATGTGACCCACTAGGCCCAATAGTCAATTTGGTTGAAGCCTTAATTAATTTAAAAGAACAATTCCTTTAAATTAAATCAAAACCGTTATCGATAACAGTTTTTACGGCATTCTGATCATAAAGGGTACACGCCATATCCTATGATCCCAAATGACTTTAGGGAATTAAATAACATCCATTTAGCCTTTTCATCATCAATTACCACACGGATTTAAATCCTCGTTTATACAATGTCCCGGTCGGTCAAGGGTTCGACACTGACTGTCAACTCCTAAATATTCCAACTCTATGGGATCATGTACTCAGGTTCGTATCAATTGGAAAACTCTTTTACCAATTATCCTAAGTACCTTGGTGAAGGATTTAGAGTGCTATCTCATAGGACATTCGCTCTCTCCTATCGAGAGTGAACGATCCCCTATTGTTCGCTCAATTGCCTCTACCAGGTTTCTCTTGCACCGAATACATCAACTATACTAGACCATCAAGATGGTGATCCATAAGTCAATAATTAAAGTATAAGATACATCCGATAAGACATCTTTGGTGACTCAGGTCAAAGATCCAATTGTGCTATTGAGATGTAAGAATAACCTGATAGACAGTTCCGTAAGATACTGATCAGGTTTTCCTAAATTGGTCAGTTCAGTGAACACATTCCACTAATGAGCACCTATGTGTGTATCTCAGTGTCCCCACACTGATGACCAATGAGATTGGTCATTCTCATCACATGAGAAGACATCACATACACTAGTCTATCTAGATTCTTGATGTCCCATCTCAAAAATCCTATGACTAGGAACATTTAGATCACATACCTCTAAATGATCGATCTCATTATCATGATCTCGTCATGATTCAATCATCATTGCATGTAATCAAGTACTTCATTATGATATATGCTTCTAATAAAAGCTAGTAACAAAGTTTTGCCTATTTAATTGAATGAGATATTCCTAGAAATGCTTAATCATATCATATATGATTGGCTTGTAGGGCATACATTTCTATCAGATGGACCATTCCCACTACTTGGAAAGTCAAATGACTATGCCTTGTAGGACGGGTAAAATTCCACACCGATTGGAAAATAAGGCGGCATGCTGCCAAAATTTTCCCAATCAAGTGGATTTTACACCAATGGAAGGATATTCACACATTTGCACCATTGACAATATTGAATATGGCATATGAACTGTCACATCTGATGTACATTGACATGGAATATTTTGAACATGAAAATTTCAAGTGCCAAGTTGATTGCATGTGACTGGGTGTGACTGGGTAACGACACTAGCCCGACAGACCGGATGTGATGCAAACCGAACAAGAGTTAACCAAACCAAATCTGAAGTTAACTTAATCATATATAAAAATATATTCAAACCAACCTTAAAACACACTTAAAACAGGTCCTTACAGCTTTAACATTCAACCAAAATCAGATCTAACACAATCTGGTAGAATTGATTCAATGCATTTAATCCTTTGTAGTTCGATTTCCTAAACAAGTGCAAATCAAATAATTCACAACCAATTGGAAAGAACACATAAAGAAAACATTAAAGCATCTAAAACACATCTTAAAACATGTAAATCAGATTCATTAACAATCTGAAGTTCAAGTTTAATCAATTTGAACTAAACTTCAAAATATGTAAAACATACCAAACACACCCGAATCGGGTACTAAAACATCAACCAATATAAGAAAACCACATGAAAATGACTCAACACATGTCAACTAAACTTAAACAAGTCAAATTGATCAGCATATCTAAAATTCCAAAATCAAAACAAAATAAAATAAACTTCAACCAATTGGAGTAAAACAAACCAAACAATTCAAACAAGCTCAAAACAACTAACATTCAAATCAAAGTCAATTTGAAATATGAAATTAACATTTCAAACCACATCAAAATCAATTTATAAACATAAAACAACTTCAAACCAAATCTAATCAAACTTTTTTGCATCTCATCGGGCCTGAAAGGCCAGGGCCCTTTGTGTTCTTTATACATTGTGGATGTGCACGCTCTCGTCAAACAAGATCGCTATGGCAGTTAATGAAGTGTGTTCGAGTGTTTGCTCGATGTAAATGAACATCGGATATTCGCACCATCAGATGGAGAGAGGTCAAAAATATTTTCACAGAACCCGAACCTCGGTTCTATACTCTTTTAATAACCTGGACTATCTAGTATTTGTTATGGTCTATCACCTATTTTGTTAGAAAATTCGGATGTTGATATTTAAAAAACATAAAAAAATCTTTTCTAAGAATCAAAATGATTCCCGAGGTTCCCACAGTAGTCCAACTATCCAAGGTGTCTTCCGGACCATAGCATCATGGGCATCCTGTCAAACTTTCTAAAAAGGTGATTGAAAGAGCATTTTGAAACAATAGTTTTTGTTGTGTTTTGTTTTGTTTGATTTTTTTTGTTGTTTCAATTTTGTGGTTGGAAAACAAGTTATACACAAAATTAAAGAGATTTTTTTAGGTGTTTTGAAAGAAGGAATTTCTTGTTTTTTTCAATTTGGGTGAGCAAGCAAGTTGTGCAAACAAATTCTTAGAATGACTACTCGACAATTTGTGGGTTCAAACCTTAGATTATATAGATTGTTAGCCATTGTTCACTCAAGTTGGGTATGGTTTCTATTTCTCCAGTCTTCAAGAACTAAGGTTGTCAAACAACCACCATGAGTAGGTAGTTGGGTTCTTCAAGGTTTTAGGATGAATGGTACAACCTGCCCAATCGTGCGGAGAAGAATATTCTATGGATGGAGACTTACGAAGGTCTTGATGGAAACAACCAAATCAACTAAGAAGGAATATTCAAGAGGAGAGGTTAGAATCTACCAAGAGAGTGTTTGGAGGGTGAGGGTGTGTTGGGAGAGAGAGCCCCCGCTTTGAGTGCCCTACAGATCGGAACAAGTCCGGTACCCAATGCAAAAAAACTAATGCAAAAGTAAAAATAGAGGGTAGGAGGAGAAGAAGCAATCAATGTGTGCAAACATAAAATGAAATTAAGCAATTAAATGCAAGCAAAACAAGACAAGTAACTAGAAACTAGTAACTAAAAGGTGGTTCGTGCAGGAACCGGTTTGTGAGTGAGTGTCTATGTGGGGACAGATCTGAAGTAGAAGGAAATGGGTGGTTCATGTGGGGACCGATCTAAAAATAAAGTGGCTTATGCAAGAGCCGAGTTTTGGAAAGGTAGGTGGTTCACGTGGGAATCGGTTTGTTTAGTTGAAAAAGAGAAGGAAGGCCAAGTGGGGCCAATTTAAAAGTGGTGCAAACGAGTGTTCCATGTGGGGACCAATCTAAAAGTAGGTTGGTTCACACGGGAACCAGTCTAGAAAAGGGGGTTGGTTCACACTGGAACCGGTTTTAAGAAGAAAATGGTGGTTCATGCAGAAACCAGTTTGTTTGGTTGGAAAAGGAAAGGAAGGCCACGTGAGGCTAATCTGAAAGTATTGCAATGGGGTGGTCCATGCGGGGACCAATCTGAAAGTGGGTTGGTTCACGCAGGAACCGGGTTGAAAAAGAGGGTTGGTTCATGCGGGACCAATTTTTAAGAAAAAAGGGTGGTTCACGTGGGAACTGGTGTATAAAAGAGAACAAAAAGAAAAGGGGGGGCCACATGGGGCCAATCTAAAAATATTGCAATGCGGTGGTCCACGCGGGGGCCGTTCTAAAAGTGGGTTGGTTCACGCGGGAATTGAGTTGAAAAGAGAGTTGGTTCATGTGGGAACCGATTTTTAAGAAGGAAAAAGGTGGTTCACGCGAGAACGGGTTTTGAAATTAAAAGAGAACAAATTAGATCCACATGGGGACAATCTTAAAGAAAAGAGTAAACAGCAATATTTAAGAGAATATTGACATGAAAAGGGTGAAATAAGAGCTGGTTCGTGCGGGAACCAAATCGGAAAACAATTAGTTGCACGGATCAATCGAGCTAGCACGGTTAAAGACATTGGTGGTCCCACCGTGGTTGCCACAAAGCTGTCAACTCCAAAAATGGGTTTGTCATCTTCTGGATCGCCACCTCAAGAAAGGGATGAGAATGACATGGAAGGAAACACGGAAAAAGCTCTCACCTCGGTTTCACACTCACATTGATCCCCAAACTTTCATCTCCCGGCGTCGCTCGAGCACCGGAGAAATGGTTCGGGTCATGTGGGAGGAGAGTGAGGACGGAACAAAAGAAATTAATGTATAAAAGATTGAGAATGTGTTCTCTAGGAACCACAGGTTGTGATTTAAATGAAATAAGAGAAAGAATTGACCATGTGTACGTTATCGCGGGATAGAGTGTGTGTGGGTTCAACCTTCTTCTTGTTCGGCCAGCCGATGAAGAAGAGTCTCCAACCAATGCTAGCTTGACAAACCTTTCCAACTAGAACAATGAACCAAGTGAATAAAATTGATTAGACCTAGGTGAAGTGTAGAAACTGTAAAAAGAAAGATAAGAAAAGGAGAAATTTGATTTGAACTTATCGGATTGGGGAGAGCCCTAACCCCTGTTTTATATTTTTGAATCATAAAATAATTTAAAATTGAATTAAAATAATCTAAAGATGTTCTAAATGAAATAGAAAAGATTAAAGAGTAGGATGGCTCGGATCAGAGCCGGAACAAGCAAAAGAAGCCAGTTCGGATGGCCTGTTCTTGGGTGAGTGCAGTGTCCTGCCACGCAACATTGGTGCAAAAAATGCTACAATTGACCCCGATGTTGGAATCAAGTGACATTTGTTTCTATGAATGGAGAACTTGGATAGGAAGAGATATTATGCTGACAATTTCTCCAGAATGTGCCCATACAGACCTGTATAATTTATGGAAGTGAACGGATGTGAGATCAAAACCTGGTTGTGTGCCCTTGATGCAGCAATCACCACAGACAAGCGACACATGATAATTGAGTACCATCAGCTGAAAATGAAAGAGGACGTCGAGGTGCAGCTTTCTTATGTTGACCACTTTGGCAGCACGCATCCTGAGAATTCTATAGAGGCCGATGAAGAATATTGATGTAGAGAGCATGAATCGGGCCTCCTTCTTCACGTTAGGGTTGATCTCTCACTACCAGATCGAACTAGAACATAAAAGAGAGCTTGTGGATAAGCTTGGATGACCTCTACATGTGATAGAGTGTGCATGGTAACCTCTAGTCATTGAGAATGACCCTCAATTTATAGGAGAAGCAAGACCGGTGCTAAATATAGAAAGAAAACAAGCGCAGGCCGCACCCTCCGGTTGAGGGCGCGGTCAGGGCATTCCCCACCTTGGGGGCAGGTTTGGTGCATTACATCTAAAAATCACTAAAAAATTCTATAAAGTTACTAAAAAAATGCAGTTGACAAATTGAACTCACCCCCGACTTGGGGGCACGGTCAAAATAAACATTTTTAAGTGGGGAAACTTTCCAAAGATCGGTTCAGAAAGTCCAAATGGAGGAAAGTTTCCAGTTTCCAGAACTAACCGCGCCCTCAGACCAGGGGCGCACTGACCGCACCCTTGGTCTGAGGGCACGCAGACTGTGCTCTCACATTGAGGGTGCGTAGACCGTGCCCCCAGTTCGAGGGTGCGCTCCACTCTCTCTCATGCGCGCATTTCATTCACGAGCCATAACTTGTAAATGGAAGGGCTGTTTCAACTCCCGTTTCTTGCATTAGAAAGAGGCCTCATAAACTCAGATCCCCAAATAGGTAAACCAATCAGCACACATCCTGAAACCTCTGTATGGGATTTTAACCTCTGGTTTATGATTTTGAGGATGCCAAAAGCCAGAGCGGTGATCCAAAATGTCACGATTTCGATCAAGGAGCCTAGGGTCAGCTCAGGATGACTTAAAACAATGACCAAACAAGTTTGGTATGATCGGAACACTCAGAATCATCGAAAAAGCCAAGAATAACCTAGTAAATGTGAAACAAACTTTGGAAAAGCTAGGAATAATTGGGAAACCCTAAAATCAACCGAAATGACGGTACGGCACCGATTGCTGACAATATATGGCTAGGGTGGACCCAGAGGATGCAGAAAGGCCCAGTGATGACTAGAATGACTTAACACATGGTCCAGTATAGCTGTAACGGTACAAATCAGAAAGTTGTGATAAAAGTTGTTATACTTCTATGACTACCGAAATGACTTGTCGAAAACCCAAATGTTGTGGAATTCACGCAGGACTTCTGAGACCTTCAATTGTGGATCATTAATGGTCGGTCATTGAGCAGGCTTCATGTTTTCACGATTAACGTGCAGCTCTCACGATTAACTACTTTGCTATGGAAATCTTTGGTCCATTCTCAACTTACGCGACTCTCCACTGACGTCCCTAGCTCATTTCCACAAGGTGATATGGATCAGATAATGGTCAGCTAAATAGTATTCCCAATGGAATAAGGGTTTAAGTCCCAAATAAGGCCAAATTAGCGTGTCTACAAATGGAAGAGTGAGTTCCTGCCCTTAAAGAAAAAAGTGTAAAAAAAAGTAAATATAAGGAGCACAAAATGCAATCAAGTAGTGATCCACATAGGGACCAATGTAAGAATAAGTTGGTTCACATCGAAACCGGGGTAAAAGGTGAAGGTGACTCATGCGAGAACTGGTTTTGGCTAGAAAAGAGGTGGTTCATGCGGGAACCAGTTTGAATGACTAAAAAGAAGGCCTCATGGGGAAATTTTGAAGGTGAATAAGGATATGATTCACATGGGGATAGATCTGAAGGAAGAGGTTTGGTTTATGGGGGAACCGAAGTAATGAAAGAAATTGGTTCATGCGGGAACCGGTTTGAAGTGAAAAAGGGTGGTTCACACGGGCACCAGTTTAAATGACAATTGGAAATAAAAGAGGGGTCACGCGGTGACCAATTTGAGAGTGGGGATGACCTGAAATAAAAGAAAAAAAATCTGAATTTAATGGCTTAAAAATTTTTGGTTCACATGGGAATCGATTTCTAAAAGAGAGTAAGTTTGCATGAGAATCGATTTTAAAATCAAAAGGTGGGTTCATGCAGGAACCGGATGAAATAAAATGGTAGAAATAAAATGAAACACATGGAATCTAAGATCTTATCAAATAAGGTAAAATCAGAAAATTTGAGATACAATCAAATTAGGAAGAGGTGAAAAGAAAGGAAGACTCATACGGGAACCAGTCTAGAACTAGAACTAGTTGCAAAGAAACACTAAGCACCCATGGTTAAGGACATTGCTTCTCCCACCGTCGTTGCCACAAAGCTGTTGGCATCCGAAATTTAGGATAGTGAATCGAAGATTCAGCACTGGTTGAAATGATTCTGACGGCCAACCCGAAAGACATGGCATGAAATAAAAGATGTATGGAACAAGAATCTGGCCATTACCTTCAATGCATGTTCATTAGTCTTTGGTCATCCAATCAATTTTTATGTTCATGCGATTTACATGTGGCTTTTGATCGAAAATTATGGCTTTGTTCTAAAAACTCCAAAAAACATCTGATTTCGTTCGGCAAAGCTTCAAATACAAAATAAAGGACCCAGCATCATTCCTCAGATCAATTACGCATTTTACTCTATAAAACATGAGTTTTATGCTCTGAATTAGGAAAATTTGACGTGTCTATAGGCAGCAAGGCAAGTAGCAAAATCCTTGGAGCCATGAAGTTGTGTCTCGTCAGGGCTGCGACAAGACAAAGTGGAGATGGTCCAAGTTTCCAGTTTTTGAAGGTTGATCTATTTGCTGACAATTGATCTAGGAGAAATAAACATGTCTACTATCACCTTTTCTAGTTCGTGGTAGTCCGAGAAACAACTCTACCTCTTCTAGCAAGATGGTGCATTCAAAAGAGTTGAAGATGAAGGTGTGTGTGTCAGGATGCCATAGCTTGATCAAAGCACCCATCAACCCAAAGTCAAGATGATATTATGTATAGTGCTTTGCATGTACCAAAAGACCAGTCAAGCTCCAGCCACTTAGGATTGACCTCACTAATAGATGGAGAACTCCAAGCAGATTTTTGAACTAAGCAGTTGAACAAAATCGTCGAGGACCTGGGAAAAGAGGGTAACTCTGGATGAAACAATAAGAAAGGCTGTCAGGTATCTGAATCTTTCAAAAGGAAAACAAATCATGTGCCCCAGGGGTGTGGCACATGTGCCCTCATCTGGGTGCATGCCCATGTGCCCAATCTCGGAGGTACATGGACACATGCCCCCGATCAGGGGCACATGGACCCAAATTTCTAAAATAAAATTCAAAAAATTTCAAAAAGAATTCAGAATAAATAAAAAAAGTTTTCTTACCATATTTGTTGAAATCTTCCCCTTCACATGCCTTGAGATGCTAGAAATCACTCTTTCAAGATCAGAATGCATCTTCTTTGTAGGAGGAGCCATCTAGATAGGGATAAGATCAATTTTCATGCCCAGGGGTGTATATATAGGGAAGAATTGGTCTGATTTCAAGTCAAATTTTGATTTAACCACGTGCCCTGAGGGTAGGGAGCATGTGCTCTCTTCTAGGGGCGCATGGCCATTGGTCCCATGCCCTGGGCGCATGGGCACGTGCCCACGATTGGGGGCACATAGGATTGTAAACAGAACCCAATATTCTGATATTCCAATTATATTCTAAAAAAATAAACGGGTTTGGAGCATGTTTTTGTATCCTTTAAGCTATCGAAATCAGAATCAGATTTTTCGATAGCTTATTTGAATCAGAATCAATTCATTCCATTTTCGTTAATCTGATTTCGATAATAATTAAATAAATATAAAAATAATTAAAAAAGTTAAATAAATCATAAAATATATTATATCAATTGATAAAATGATAAAAATAAATATTTAAACTGATAATATCAAATTTTAGTAATTATGTATGAATTATTAACTTATTTTTAAATAAAAATTAATATTTAATATGTATACTGAAAATTATCAGATTGGAATCTGATTTTGATAATGGAATTGGAATCGGATCAAAATTAGTACATAGTGATTCTAAAATTATCGAAATTAGAATCAGAACCTTTTAATACTTATCAAATTCAAAATCGGATTCTGGTGATTTTGCTACCAAATTTGATCCATTTACAGCCCTAGGGGCACATTAACCAAAAAATTTAAAAATTTCAAAAAATTTGAAATTGTTCAGAATGTTGAAAATGACATTTTTTGCTAAATGAACAACCATTAAAAATATTGTTTTGACCTCCAAGTGATGGTTTCAATAGTGAAACTTTAGTTGTCTATTTTAGGAAAAATTGCTTCATATAGGCAACATTTTTAATCTAATAGGTGAATTGGTGATATTGATATTCCTGAAGTAACATCATGCCAGCCTTGTGGGGAAAAGAAAGGAAGCACCACCCAGCTGAATATTATCGTGATACTGTGTTTGTTAAAAGGCAAGATGTGGATGGACCATTGATGTTGGTGAATCAACTGGTTCATGCAGGTTGATAGACTATTTTAGTACCACCACCTAAAGACTTCCCTCTTACAGCAATGATGGTACCTGAAATGTGTGACCTCACATTTCAAATGCAGTTGCAAATTTCCATCATCAGCTTCACATTATTATCGTCACATCATCAGCTTCACATCATTATCACCACATCATCATTAGCATTCCATTTTGTACTTCACAACATTTTTATCACCATTTGTCATTTAGTTATGTTAGGTTCATTAATATATATATATTATGCATGGATGCTGAAGACCTTGAGGGTGAAGATAACTGAACTTTAGATCCCCTTTAACAAAATGTACAATGGCTTGATCATTGCAAAATAGTTGTCGAACTTATCAACTTTGGAATAATATCATTGGAAGATCAAGGACATTATTATTTTTTTAAGGAAGAGACAACTTGCTATCCCGCTCTACAATTACAGACACCATACGCATTACGCTCTCACTTCAAACTTAGTTTTTGACTATGCCAATCCAACACCACATGCTTATATCAGGATCTCTACTTGTATCAACTTACATAAACTTAAAATGACGTCAAATGCTACATTTTAGACCAAAAAATTATTTTTTATCACACTACACTACTTTATCATACAAATGTACATCATAAGTTGGTAACTTACATAAAAATCTAGCATACTAAAGTATTTTTAATTACCTATGTGATGTGTAGTATACCTGCTTAATATATAGATGAGAGGTGACGAAAATATTCAATAAAAAAGAATGAAATATAAGTAGAAATTAAACTAATTGTGGAGCATATGATCTTACCCCAAAGTATTGTGACTAATCAATATCGACAAACATACAAAAAACTTACCTTTTGATTCTGAGCAGACCATTTGCTTTGCGGAAATTCCTTCGAGCTTCAGCTGGAATTCTCCGCGAATTGCGGTATGTAACATGTAACAAAGAAGAAGGAAGATTAGAGGATAATGAGTTTCTCATAGGAGTCATAATCATTTTAATTTCTACGTATCACACCTCAATGTGTAAAGTTTGTGGAAGGGATGTCTATATATATAGATAGATATATCATTATTTCTTGTGGGCTATATATAATTAATTAGATCTTTCCCTTGGATGAAGATTGTGTGCCCTACAGGTTTCGATCACACTTGTAAAGTATAGGGTATATATGCTAGATACATAGATAAGATTGATTAGCTTTATAGGTTACACTTTGCACCTCTGACGATGATGTTTGTTTGCATGATAAATTAAATTTTTATAATTAATTTTATTATAAAACATGCTAGAAGATGTGCTAGTCAACCATTAAAATTTTATGTTAATTTTTAGAGATTTTAATCATCAAAATCACTAACTTTGCATAATCTCATCTGATGGAGCTTGACTTTTAGATTTCCATAATTGACTTTCTCGTGTAAAGTAGAGAGATATAGACAAATATATTATATTTTCTAGTGTTCAATTTTTTAAACTATGTAGACATAAAATATTGGAATTATTAGTTATTGCAAAATATATTGGTAAGTCGGTAAAAAGTGGAGACAAATAAACAATTCTGATAGCTTATTCCTCTTATATCACAAACCTATTCGTTCGTGCATTTTGCTATAGTCGACACCCATTGGGGGATCATCTTCAAAAACAAAAACCAAAACAAACCAACACACCCGAAGTGTATTAACATTTAACAAAGAGAGAATATATGAAGAAAAAGAGCATGAAGAAAGTCCAAAGAGTGGGAGGAGGAGTTTGTCCTTCATTTCATGTGATGTCTAGGATAATATAAATTTTACTTTGATCCACCGCACTCCATCATTCAAGAACACATACACAGTAGTATGTGTATGTAGTGCTTCACACATGCACGGATGATGTGTGTGACTGATATGTCATATATATTTAAAAGTAATATATTAATACAATTAGTATAATTTAACTAAGGGTACCCCTTATAAGAAAAGAAATATGCGATCCACAATTTGAGATCTTCGTTCATGATATCTCTGAACAATAGACAAATGTCTATCAAGTGTTCCAATAACCTTGCATTGTTTATTTGCTTATCTAGCTTTGTCCTTGCTTCTATGTGTTTTTTTGTTCATCAGCTTGCCATGATATTGCTCAAAGCCCAACTCATAGACTGATTCTTCTTCATTAGTGAAATATGCTTCATGGCATGAAAACTGGGTGCTTAACTTCAAACTTTGTGTAGTACTTCATTTAGTGTCTCTAACCTTTATTGAACGCAGTGGTGAAAAGGTCTTGAAATTATAAACATGGTTATGATATAGATAAACCTTACAACCTTACGTCATGATCATAAACCTTACAGATAAAGGTAGAGGCAAGGTTAATGGAAACGTAATTGTTGATACCAAACTGCCTAGGTTTGTGTTCAAATGCGTATGGTATGACAATGGATCAGCCTACGATTGGAAACTATGGATAAATTAATAGATCTCTGAGGATGCCATGCAACTGGGTTCATCTTAGGATCAAAAATTAAAAAGATTGTACAATCAAAGAAAAGCATGCATAGTTATGTGTAGAAGGTTTTCCTGGCTATGAGTTGATCTTCTATAAGAAAGTAAAATTAACCAGAGATATTGTGAAAGCATATAGAAATCTACTCTAAATGCTAGTTATGTTATGCCAGAGATGATAGCATATATAGGTTTTTTTTGCAATGTATATAAAATGTAAAAAATATGCGGCGTGTTTCCATTTGTATAAAGTGCAATTAACGTATGAATGAATTTTGCTTACTTTCCTTGTGACTATGAAGACTTAGATGGAGCATGGATGTAGAAACTATTTGGTGTGAGCTTTAACAGGGCCATGGGTTAAATCCTTTCACAACCTAGAGCCAGAGACCAAGACATCCACCAAGAAAACTACACAAACAGGCTTGTGGTATGAGAACTTGGGTTCACCCTGAGTGTAGAACAGCTAATCAATTCCATCTCCACGCCATAGTATGCGATCACACCTAAAATGTCATCATCATGAGCATCAACATTAGAGTTGCTTGAGTACTTGTACATCGAGCATGGAATGCGATCTCCTGATAATTTCTCTCTATGTGTCTAAGAAACGAGATCACCAAAATGTAGTGTCTCTAGTACCTTGATCTTCTCTGTCTTTTTCGATCACTAACTTGTTAAGTAATCTTGTTAAAAAGTGTAGAAAAAGCTCATTTATATAATTTTAGTTAATAAAAATCCCCAATCTTATCCTTTTTGGCTACAAGCGAAAAGGTTTCAATTTTCAAGTCCATCTCTTTGGAAGCATTCACTTTATCTTGAAGAAAAAAATTGCAATGTGGAACAACAAATGATAATTTTAAAGGCAATAAAATCATAACAATTGTAGAAAACACTATAATATAAAATATTAAATCACAAGATAATAAAAATTAAATACACACTCCTACTAAGTCATAGTATTTTGGTTAAATCAAGTAGAATAATCAATAAAAAAAGAAAAAACATGAAAAATTATTGTTTCCAACGTTAAAAAGCATCCAAGTAGATAAAAGTACTGGTCTTACCAAAATTGCAAAGCCAGTGCCTATACACAACAAAGTAATGCATATACTATAATGAAGCTTGTCTAGTACAATAAGTGGCAAAAAAATGAATAATACATGAGCATTTATTAATATGGAAAGCAAGCAATCACTACTTCACTCAAAGTTTTCCACTAAAAAATTGAACCTTACAGGGTGTTTGGTTGCACAATCATTTTTTGTACACTTTGATGATAAAAAAATATATTAAAATAAAATGTGAACCAACCAATGACATAAAATTATCATGTTTGGAGGGATGTTATAACAAAAAAAAAGTGGGGAACCACAAGATAACAAAGGAGAAATTAACGGGGGGGGGGGGGGGTTCAACAATTCCACTATTATGAAAGTTTGGGAGGAAATCTTGTTTAGCAGGAGGTTCAACTTTAAGCTTTTCATGCATATTCGCTCTAGATACGATGGTAACCTAGGGACTGGCATTAAAATGAAGGAGAATGTTCTTTTTTGCCTTAAGAAACAAAGGACCCTAAATCTCCCCCACTGCTTTCAGTGGAATACATAGTTTATTAAAATATTTAAAACTTATAAAGTAAAATCAAGTTAAAAATATGTTGTAGTGACAAATAAATATAAAAAATATGGTGTAATATCTAATTTTTAATCATAATACTTTTCATTCAAAATAAAATAATACTTTATTATAGCATACATATAATTAACAGGATATAAAAATAGATTTTTATCAAAATTTTATAGTCAAAAATATAATCCATATTATTGATAAGTACACTTTTTCTTGTAATATTTTTTATTCTAAACATAACAATATAATGTAATCAAAATAAATTATACTTAACATGATGCAAAAAATAAATTAATATTTTATATTTTATATGAAATTTAAATATGTATATAAACAATATTTAATGGCTTTTTTTAAACATAATAATACTTTTTATTATAACTCAAATTAGTTAACATGATGTAATAAATAGCAAAATATTTAATAATTTATATCATATTTAAATTTTGATGTAAATATAATATAATAAATTTTTATTCTAAACATATTAATGCTTTGTGGTCATCAATGATACAATGGATAGATATGTGATCTTGATAAAATTTTACTCAACATATTATTAATATATAGTTAAAATTACATATAATTAGTATATTATGGCAAATAAATCAAACTTAATATTTATTTTGAAATTTAATAAGTACTTTAAATATGATATAATAATAATTTTGTATGCATCGTTTACAAAATCGATACCCCATCGTCGAGTCAATGATAAGAAGGGTCTATTCATTGCTTTTAGAAGGTAATTTTTGACATTTTTAGAAAACAGTGGTGTGACCAAATGGATCAGGTGTTACAGTTGTTTCTACTATTGGATTATCGATGAAGGGTATTCGGTCAATGGACTGACAATCAAAGTCATTTTATTAATTAGAGTGAGAATAAATTTTTCCTAAAAAAGTTGAGACTCTCTTTTTTGTCTAAGAAGAAAATCACTTTCAAAACATAAAATTGTTAACACCTCATTTTACAAGCTTTATTACAAAAATATAAAATTGTAGCAAAAGCTCAATTTATCATGCAACCAAATACCCCATTAGGTATCATATATCATCATCTAATTTTTAAAACTAAATTTTAAAATAATAATATATTTAAAATTATTTTTAAAAAGTTTTTAAAGCCTGACGTTATACGTTCATAGTTGACAAATACACTTGTCCTTAATCTAAAAATCTAAAAATCAGAACATATGAAAAAATGATGACAATTAAGAATAAGAAAATCTACAAAAGCTTAAATCATCATAAATCCGAGGCTCAAGGTCTCAAAGGACAATAAGTGGTCTTCAACTGACTTCAAAACTTGTTGAATTTTAGCTTTGAAAATTGCAATTCATATTGTAACATTAAAATCCCAAAACTATTAAAACAAAGTAAGATCTGAAGCTTGATTAAAAAATACTAAATTTAAATTTTCCAAGTCTAAAACTTAATTGAAAGTCCCAAATCCAAAAAAAAATATAAAATATAAAACTAAAATCCAAATCTCAAACAAATATGAGAATCTAAAGGTGCCTAAAAAATCCAAAATGCTAGGAATCTCCTAAAGTTGGAGAAATATGAAAATTGATGTTAGTCATAAAAATGAAAATGGAAAAGAGAAGAAATCAGGGAAGTTCAAACAACTCCGAAAAAAATGCGAAAACTTGAAAAATTGTTAAAATTTAAAATCCAGGAGACATCATACACAAGAAGTTAAAAAGCTCCCCTTGGTGTGCAGTTCATGGCACCGTGCCTCCTTGCATCCTGAGTGATGGATCTCCCTGAACCACATCCATCCTCCTATGCTTTAACAAGCATTGCCATTTCATTGCCCTCATCGGCCCCTACCAAGTTACCTTCCCCGACTTCCTATGCTTCCTCCTAGACCGCAGCACTGGATCCATGGTCCATTTCTTCCCTGATCATTATGCTTGGCCAAAAGATCTGGAGCTCCTTTATGACAGGCACTGCCTTCTGCCCTTACATGTTTTTTTGTTCGGCAGATTGTTGTTTCTAGCACCCTCGGGTTTGGTTTATCCAATTATGTCCCACATATTTTACATTCAAGTTCTATTGAATTCCCTTGTTGTTCACATTTTGAACATTTTCTGGTTGGGCGTGAATCTGGTTTTCTTCATTCAAGTCATAAATGTCCTTTTGAATATTGAATAAACCAAAAGTTAAGCTTTCTTTTTCTATATAGTTTGTTTTTATTGTAAAATCTTTGTGAGAATGGGAAAATGTTATTCATCATCTCAACTACGTATGAGACTTGAGAATACGACAAATCTCTTAGATTAATACACGAATAAAAAACTCAAGCACATATCATTGGTCTAAATGTAACTAATGTGGATGAATATCATATAAGATATGGAGAACAAGCAAACAACAGGGCTCATGAATTTCATAGTGGTTCAAGTTTTTACAAGACTTATATCCGTTCCCAAAGTGTATAAGAATGTATTTATCTAGAAGTGCAATTAAAGTGAGTAATGCCCTGTTTATTTGCACTTATCAATTTCTGAAGTTCGATTTGGTCAGATTTTAAGTTGTTCAGACCTTTGATATATATTTTTTCAGTTAAGAGTTGAATATGGTTATTTTCTGAACTACTAAGTGAGGGAATGCCCACTTAGCGCTGAACTCCACATGCTCTAGATATCTTTTTCTCTGAAGAATCATCTAGGAGATGTTCGTCTCTCCTACTAACTCTCCAAGGACCACACTTGTCACGACCCGGAAAAACACAGCGGAATTTTTTTTTCTCCGGATTATGACAGCGGGATAAAACCCAAAAAATAAAGAGGTTTGGCAACAAAAACACAATCACTTGACACAACCAAAAATTAACATAACTTATCCAACATCACACCCATCATCCAAAAAGCAAAGCTAGATCAACATCAAATCACCTACGAGACCGTTCACAACTCCATGATCAAACAAAAACAACATAACATAATTAAAGGTCCAGAATTAAACAATCTAAACAACTCCAATGAGACATCATAAAGTGCTGAAAAAAAATAAATGTTATAACAACTAAGCAACCATCTCAAAGACCGAGAACACGAATATCAAGCGTCTCCAAGGTCGGTGTAATCCTGCTCCACCAATGGCGTCTCTTCCAAGACTGCTTCAGTATTCTCCTCCTCCTCAAGACCTGTTGAAATAATTAAACCACGGGGTGAGTCATATAAAATGACTCAGTAGGCACTCCATCATCCGCCAGATCGGATAGCCAAAAGGCCCTAGAATGATATTTAAATAAATACCCAGACCTGCACCCTTTGTAAGCATATAAGTAAAACTAGTCAATACATTAACAATTGACTTAAATCACATATTTTACACCACCAACCAGCCCTATGTCCACGACGACCAGCACCTATATGAACCATAACTTGACCTAAAAAGAGGGTATGAACATATGCATAGACACCTATATATATGCTCCATAAAATGATGAACTAAAACCAAGACATTTACATCACACAATGCAACTTAATATGCTAAGAGATAAACAAGTAAAATGCATTACTTGAACACCTATATCATGCTATGAAATAAATGCACCTATCCTCTAGTAAGAACCACACCTTTTTCTTATTAGCAAGGAAAGCGTCGTCTTGCCACCTCAACAAACTACAACCAGATCTAACATATATAGCAGTACCATATAGCTAAACGAAATCCCATAGTGCACCTAGGCAGTGGTGGCACAGGGACAAACCGCGGTATCCGGGATCGAAGGATGCATCGGATTGTCCTAACCTCCGCTGCCCTCGGGTCACGACTAACTAGTCTGGTGTAGTTGTTCCATTTACATTCATTAATGCATCATGCATCCACCTAATTATGTCATGCCATAACCAAAATATGCAAGAGATGACATACACCATATCATGCTATGACCAACATGCTACCAATGCAATTGTTATGAACAACAACATCTAAATAATCTGTTTATGATACTAGAACCATGAAATGACAAGCATAACTGAAGACTAACATGATACCACATCAAACACTCAACCGAACATATTGTAACCACCCAATCAGATTTATCTCTTGGTTAAAAGGTCATAACATAACCAAAAAATCAGATTTAATATTACTAGAAAAGACATTAACTAATAAGGTTAACATAACACCACCTGTACAAGAAGAGTAGTTTAAAAAAGGTAACAAAGACTATCTTAAATATATACTAACTGAAAAGGGATATGATCGACTAAGATCTACCAATCAACATGTTATAAACGACATATATAACATCATATCATGATCCTTAATTATGCACAAAGGAGGAAGTGCTATCTAACCACGACAAGTAATACCAACCCGTTTAATAAAATGGGCCAATTACTACAAGTCATGGAGATTTTTAAAGTAAATGATTTAAATGGTAGTAGACACGTCAAGAGTGCCTACCGGAAACGGTGCTGGAGAAATCGGAATTTGGCGACCGAAAAAGATATTGGACATTGACAACGCAATGCACCGCTTGAACCGGTCGAGAAGGGTTAATTCTCACCACTTACGCTGCTGGAAAAAGAGTATACACAAGGAAATGTAAGCTGTTGGATCAATGGAAAAATTTTAGAAAAATAATTGAAGAGCATAATGATATGATATGGCAATAGATAGAAGAGTGAGGGTGATAGGATAGGAGAGAGAATGCTCACGGCGGCAGAATAGGGGGCGGCGCACGGCGGACGGCGGCCGCGCAGGCGGGTGTGCGGCGGGCGCGGGCGGCCGCGTGGCAGCGACGGCACTGGCCGCGTGGGCGGCAGCTGATGGCGAGGCGGCGCCACGCGATGGCGTTGACCGGTGGCGGCGCGAGGCAAACGTGCGCGTGTGGGCGGGTGAGGCGGTGCTGACCGGCGCGGTAGACTGCGCGGTGACGCTCGCGCGGAGAGGGCAAAAGCGGCCGACGACGAGGAGAGAGACGAGGCGACGGACGTCGACAATGACGTCGGCGATGGGGGCGCTCGGCGGAGATGCTCGCAGAGAGAGAAAAAGCGGCGACGGAGGGAGGGAGGAACGAGGCGGCCGAACGGCGCTGCTCGTGAAGGCAGAGACGGTTTCGCGAGGGGAAGACGGCGAGACAATAAAACTAGGGTACGAAAAAGGGGAAAAACGGTAAAAAAAATGGAGGATAAATGGGGAAGGGTTTAAATAACAATAAAACGCTCTTAAAAATTAATTTAAAAAATCTTTAACCTATAAAAGAAACAAACGTTACAACACTAGTGGTATCTTTAGCTCTCTTTTTTTGTCCTTGAATATATAAATGAAAACGACATTTTGCTATTATATATTTTACAAAAATATATTTTAAATAGTTTTTCACACATTTATAAATTATTTCTATGAAATAAAATATATTAGTTTAATTCTTAAAATGGGCTTGTCATTAAATAATATATAGTATTTTTAAGTTAGAAATAAAATATTAGGTAAATTCTTAAAATATACTTCTGATTACTAATATCTAGATTTTAGTTACATTTTATCATCTACATTTATTTTATATATATTTATTATTGATATTACTCTCATACGTAGAAGCTACTTTTAAATTATATTTTGATTTGTGTAAAAAATTATAAATCAAATAATCTTAATCTATCTATTTTTAAATTTATGATATTTTATCAAGCAATCTTAGTCATTAAGACTTTAGTTATCTATGCAACTTGTTCATATGTAAAAAGTGAATCTCAGATTTCATATATGTCAGATCTCGTCATTATCAAATGTCACCTACGACTTATAAAGAGCCCCTGAACAACCCAAAATACTCATTCCGATCACTAGTTCCCAACAACCTAATGCTTAACAAAAGCAAAAATAAAGCGACAAAGATGAAAAGGAAAAAATAGTATATACGTAAGTAGTCTTCACCTACGAAGTTCTGAAACCATGCCTCTTTTTAAATTTGTTTATTTCTTTTTGGAGTCTAGCACCAAAAATTTAGCTGTAAGCAAAATGGGGAAGCAAATGACAAGTCCTGTGTGTGAATAGGCTTTAACATGTCCTTGGTTGGTGATCTTGCATATAAGATGAACCACACTGCCCACACCTTCATCAAACCAGGTGGCATTCAAATTGCATTGAGAAAAGGAGACATAATGTCGTGTTCTCCAATGTGTCTTGATTAGGAGATGAGTGGATTTTCTGGTTAGATGGAAAAAAAATTGTCATCTCACTTTCAATGCCATATATCCTGTTTGTAAACTAGTTTTTTAACACAGAAACTTGCATCATAAGCAAGAAAAATAAACAAAATTTGATCTAGCAGATTCTTTCTGAAAGACATGACACCAGATTTGTTCTCTAATAACTGCCCTTAAGTATGAAGAAACAACTCATTTGTTAATACTATTATATCAAACAACTATGGTTCAGCCAATCTAAAATCATAAACCACCATCTATGCTGACAAAAAGGTGAAAAATCATCATCATCTAGGGACGCTCATAACACATATACTACTGGCATGAACAATCGATACTAGATAATGACATACATTAACTCATTATTCCTCCATTATTGAGCAACTTACCTCCCCAGCCTCCAATTCTTTCATCAAATTAGTTTCTGTCAGAATCCCAATCAAAATCATCATATGGCTCTAAAAATTTACACAACGTAAACCCATACATATGAAAGAATCAGTTGATAGGTAGATCTGATGGGGAATGATGATTCCACCAAATTAACTTATTAATTTTTAATATATTTTTAAATTTTAATATTATTCCTTTTAAACTTGAAAATAACAAGTACAATCAGCATATTGAAGATGTTTATAATTTCACATCTAGACTTATTTAATTTCATTAATCAGATCTTCTTCTCCAAGAGGAACCCTATCCAATCCTTGCATGACAAAAACACTTTCCTCTCACTAAATTTGTCAAGGCACCAACATTTTGAAGGTACCGGCACATTGAAAATCTTGTGGCACTAATGATCTAACACTAAATATCTGAACCAGAAATATTATAGGGCACTGACACTTTAAAAGCAACAAAAGATACTCTGACAAGAAAAAATACTTATATATCTAGGAGAATATTGAGATAGGAAGACTTTTTTGCTACTTATGAAATTGTACATAGGATAGCATGTCCTTAAACTTACAGCCAAAATGGTATTTTTGAAAGAAAACATAAACATATTATTGAGACTACGTTGACCATGTTGAGAAATGTTAATCTTTCATATGCTTTTTGGAATGATGCCATTCAATGTGTTGTGTATGTCATAAATTAGTTACCCACTATAGTTTTTCAAAATATTTCTCAATTTGAAAAGCTCTTTGAGAAAAAATCGGACTATAATTTTCTCAAGCCTTTTGGATGTACCTGTTATCCTTATTTGAGGCCTTACAATCAACACAAATTTACATACTATTCTTAGTGTTGCATTTTTCATGGTTATAATCCGGATCACAAAGGATATAAGTGTTTTCTACCCAAGCTTAACAAGGTTTGTTCAGCAACAAATGTTGTTTTTAATGAACATTCTTTCTATACAATATCTTAAATAAGTCATCATTTTCAAAATCTGAGAATAATGTCATATATGTGCCAAATCTGTTTGTGAACTCTCCTATGACTACAAGCATTGGTTATCGTCTGGTTTAGACCAATGTTAGCTCTGATGGGCATTCTCTTAGTTTAGACAAGAGTTTCTATACTTCGACCAGCATATAACTTATTTTAAATCTGCCAACTGTATCTTCTGTCAACAACTTAGATTGTTCTGTTCAGTTGGCAATACATTTTTTCTTCAAAAAATTCTCTAAGCTCACATGGTATTTTAGCTCTAATAATACATGGTGATAATTTTGGTACTCCCCTAAAAAAGTTAAAATCACTCAAGGAGTGAAATTATGCAAGTACCAGGACCGCAGATACCTTCTAAATCCTCTAAGTATGCTGCAAACAAGTATCAAGTGTGGAGGGATGCCATGTCTCAAGAGTTTTCAACATTACTTGTTAATGGCATAGGTCATTAGTGATAGAAATGTATGTCCTACAAGTCAATCATATATGATATGATTCGACATTTCTATATATATCTTATTCAATTAATTAGGCAAATCTTCATTATAAGCTCTTATTAAATGCGAATATCATAATGAAGACCTTGATCAAATACGATGATGATTAAATTATGATGATATCATGATAATGAGATTGATCATCTAGAGGTACTTGATCTAAATGTTCTTAGTCATAAGATACTTGAAACGGGACATCAAGGATCTAGATAGACTAGTGTATGTGATATTTTCTCATTTGATGAGAATGGCCGATTTCATTGGTTATTAGTGTGGAGACACTGAGATACACATATAGGTGCTCATTAGTTGAATGCGTTCACTGAACTGACCAAGTTAGAAAACCTGAATGATATCTTACTGAACTGTCAATTAGAATTTTCTATCATCACGGTTGTATGGTTGGACCTTTGACCTGAGTCACCAAAGATACCTTGTTGGGTGGAACTTGTGCTTTGACCATTGATTTATGGATCACCGTTTAGATGGTCTAGTATAGTGATTGATCGGGTACAAAGAAAACCCGATGGAGGTAATTGAGCGAACAACAAGAGATCATCCACTCTCGATAAATGAGAATGAATGTCCTATGGGATAGTACTCTAAATCCATGGCCAAGGTAGATAGGATGATTGGAAAAGGAGTTTTCCAATTGATCCAATTCCAAGTACAAGATCATATAGAGTCAGTACATTAAGGAGTTGACAGTCGATGCCATACTCCTTTCCAACCAGGACATTGGATAGATGAGGGTTTGTATCAATGCGGTAACTGATGATGGAAAGGCTCAATGGAGATGAGATTATTCCCATAGCCATTTGGGATCATAGGATGTGGCTTGTACCCTTCATCATCGATAGACCGATTAATCTGTTATCATATAACATATTTAATTAAATTAAATAAAAGTATTATATTTTATTTAGGCCCCAACCAAATAGGCTGTTGGTCCTAGTAGGTCACACAAAAAAGGACTTATCCACAAGTACAGGGGCAAGGGCGTAATTTATAGAGATTTTAGATTTTTTTGAAAAATTCCATAATTCTCTATAAATACTAATGGTTTCAGCCAAACCCCATCAAGCCAAGGGTGAAAACCACGTCCGTAGCCTCCTCCATACCTTCTCACTCTAGAAGGTGTCCATAGTCGATGGAGCTCTATTCGGGAAGAGTTCTCGAGGCCGGCGTGAAGGGAGAACCTGCTGTGGATGAAGTTCATGTGGATACTGCTGGAGACCAGACATTTGTATGGTTTTAAGAGTTTTTGAAGCTCATCTCTTTCCTCTCCATGTGATTATATGAATCCCTATCAGGTATATTCGAACCCGATTTGATCGGTTTTTGATTTTCGTCGTTCGATTTTGATTGAGACAGATTCTAAAGGAACCTATAGGAATCGTCCCCTACGCTGCACCAAACTTTTATGGACGATTTCTTACAGTGGTATCAAAGCCTGGTTCAAGTCTCGGTCAAAACCGACGTTGGATCGACATTATTTCATGTTATTTGTGTTCCCAAATCTATACAAATGTCTGTTTTGACGAGGCCACCATAATCTGTGTATAACTCAAATAATAGATTGGTTAGCTTAAATAGAATCTGGTGATATAGGTATTTCTAATGTCACAAACCGTTCGAAGTTTCAATCTCTGTAGAGTTCGGGAGAAGCTCCAAATTTTGATGTTTTTGTCATGAATGAACCGTCACCCGGATTTGGGGATTTTGTGAAATCTCCGTCCAAAGACAAAATTGAGGCTTGAAAAAGTTTTATGAGATGGGTAATATGATCACCTAACCTTTTCTTTTGATCTCCATATTTGAATGGCAGCGTAGGGAGAAAATTTTGATTTTTTCGGTGAACTAGGGTTCTGCAGAGTCTGGCGGTGCCGACCTGTTTCTTCCTGATTTCCCATTTCTATAGAATTTTTATATGAAGGAATATATACATATTTAGAAACCACATTTGATGAGGATTCTAAATTGTATTTTTTTAGAATATTTGTCTTCCGGGATAAGGAGTTATGCTCGTTAAAATTAGAGATTTTTGCTACGGAATCTCGATGACTGCTGCCTCTTCTTCCTCATTTTTCAGTCTATTTAAATTTTTAATGGATATTAGGCCAATTTTTTGGAATCCTTATTCGATTAGGATTCTAACTCATATTTTTGCGGAATTTTTTGAGCTCGGTATAGAGATATGTCTGAGTAAAGAGGTGACTTATCCTCCCGGATGAACAATGCTTAACACGCGCCTATAGATGACTGAACACCCGGTGGCGCATGCGGGCATGGCAAAGTGTGCCGGACGGCACGGCGCATTGTGCCAGACACTATATTCTATGATTTTAAATTGTTAAAATCATAGAAAAATCTAAAAATTTGCCAAAAAATTTCAGAAAATTTTTCAAAAAAATTTATAATATTATTTAACATATTTTAAAGTGTTTAATGATATGTTAGATGATGTAAGTTCTATTTACATAGATTTACTCATGGTTAAACTTTAAAATTGTTTTAAAGGTTTAACTTATATAATTAGTGTCTTAATAAATTCTGTAAAATGAGATTTTACAGAATATAAATTGGGACATTAATTTCTGACTTTGCACATTATTGGGAATGCATGAATGTTCTAAATAGTTTAGATATGTATGTTTATTTCATATAAATTGTTTATATGTTGTTGTCATGTTATTTTCATGTTATTTATTTCATAAAAATTTGATGTACATAAAATTAAGAATTTAAAAAATAAAGTATATAATTTTATGCTGATATATATGATATATCTCATATAATTATCACATATGCGCTCTATGTTCATGTGATGAATGTTAGTGTGTGTATGGAGGTGATCATGGACTTAATTAGACTTGGCTTGTGATTGCTTTTAAATGTGTTGGTTATGTTATTAAATGCGGCCTACATGTGCCTCCTCTCTCTCTCTATACAATCTGATTGTACATTCTACCTCCCTCCATTAATGTACTCCTCTCGGTTAAAACCAAGGTTTCTTATTAAGTTATGTACATTTGTGTGTCTGCGTACCCTTAAGCCACTTGTAAGAGTTAGAAGTCGGTTCGTGGAAGGTTGGAGAGCGAAACCACTTGGAGAAGCACCCTTCTATAGTGGGAGCATACCAACTCAAGCATTTGAAGTAAGGATTTGCATCTATAGGGGTGCCTTAGGTGCATGCTTAAGGTTAAGTCCATGATCACATGTTCTTATGTATATTTGATATGTGGTTGTGTGCTATCTTTTATACCTTAGATATATGATCTTTCCAAAGGTATTATATATACTTAGCACATATTATTAATGAGGATAAAATAAAATTTCTTCTTATTTTAATTAGGTTGATAAATGTGTGACATTAAGAATGACTCACGTAGCGTTCCGTTGTTATGGTCTTGATGAGTCAATCTTAAATTGGACGGGTTTGTTGTGTTTCCCACAAGACTCATTCAGGAAGGGATTAGTGATCATGGTTAAGGCATTTGCCAAACTTTGGGGTGGACCATTGCATGGCCTTGTTGTGTTTTCCCACAAGGGATATGTTAAGAATCCATTCTCGTAATGTAACAAGTGGATTTGACCTAACTAGACTATATAGCTTGTTGTGTTTCCCACAAAGTTATAACTCTAGAGACTGAATGACTAAGAATTGCATAAGTTACAATTGGTAAACGTTACCTACCTATTAAGTATGAGATGACTTGTGTTTCCCACAAGGTCATCACCATAAAGTTAATAGGGTCTTAGTCCCCACTAGGATTTCATTGTGATATCTCATCTTAGCATAATGAGGGTTATGCAAATTCGTCGAAAATTAGTGGAAAAATAAATTAGTATGAAAGACCATATCTTAATTTTAATGAATGTCCGCAATGTTATATTGATAAAATTATATCTCAGTTGTAGAATACGATAATAAACCACCATTAGTATGGCATACTAGATGCCAAATAGCTTAATATCTCACACTTCTTAGACCGGTTTAGAACTAAGAGAATTGTTCTTATAGTTGACCAAGTAACTATCCTACTTGAGAAGTAGGTACCTCATAGATTATCTAATGATGTGAAAAATAGATAAGATCTTATCTCATAGACAACATGCAGTGTTTGCCTTATACAATCAGATTGTATAGAGAGAGAGGAGGCACACGCAGGCCCCATTTAATAACATAACCAACACAATTAAAAGCAATCACAAGCCAAGCACAATTAAGTCCATGATCACCTCCATACACACACTAACATTCATCACATGAACATAGAGCGCATACGTGATAATTATATGAGATATATCATATATATCAACATAAAATTATATAATTTATTTTTAAATTATCAATTTCATGCATGTCGAATTTTCATGAAATAAATAACATGAAAATAACATGACAACAACATATAAACAATTTATATGAAATGAACATGCAAAATTAAACTATTTAGAACATTCATACATTCCCAATACCGTGTAAAGTCAGAAATTAATGTCCCAATTTATATTATGTAAAATATCATTTTACAGAATTAATTAAAACACTAATAATTTAAGTTAAACCCTTTAAAATAATTTTAAAGTTTAACCATGAGTGAATCTATGTAAATAGAACTAAACATCATCTAACATGTCATTAAACACTTTAAAACATGTTAAATAGAATTATAGAATTTTTAAGAATTTTTATAGAATTTTATGGCAATTTTTTGGAATTTTCTATGATTTTAAACATTTTTAAAAAAAAAAATATGATTCTGGCGCAATGCGCCGCGCGCTCCGGCGCACTGCACCACGCCGGCGAGCGCCTGTGTGCGCTGCGGCGTGCGCCAGTCTTTAGGTGCGTCTGCGCCGACCGTCGGTGCGCCGCTCGCGCGCCAGACTCCTATCGCGATTGAACTATTCATAGGGAGGATAAGTCCCCCTTAAAATCGGACATATCTCCTTATCCAGGAGTCCGAAAAATCTGAAAAAATATGTGTTGGAATCCTTATCAAATAACGAATCCAAAACATTAAGTTTCATATCCAGGAAAAATTCCAATCGATCGAAAAATGAGGAAGAAGAGGCGGTGATCAACGAGATTCCGTAGCAGAAATCTCTATTTTGCAGCGAGGATAACTCCTTATCCCAAAAACAAAATATTTTCCAAAAATACAATTTATAATCCTCATAAAATGAAGTTTCCAAATATGTATATATCCTTTCAGAGAAAAATTCTCTATCGACGAGAAATCAGGAAGAAACAAGTCAGCGCCGCCAGACTCTGCAGAACCCTAGTTCGTCGGAAAACTCAAAATTTCTCTCCCTCCGCCGTCGTTCAAAGCTGGATATCAAAGGTAAAGGCTAGGTAATCATATTACCCATCTTTTAAACCTTTTAAAAGCCTCAATTTATCCTGTGGACGGAGATTTCACAAAATTCCCAAATCCGGGTGTCGGTTTGGACATGACAGAAACACCAATTTTGAGGCTTTTCCTGAACACTACAGAGATCCAAACTTTAAATGGTTTATGGCGTTGGAAAGCCCTATATCACAAGATTCAACCAGAGCAAACCAATCATTTATCTGAGTCATACACAGAATATGGTGGCCTTGTCAAAACAGACGTTTGCACAGATTCGGGAACACAAAAATAACATAAAATAATGTCGATTCGACGTCGATTTCGACCGAGACTTGAACCGGGCTCTGATAACACTGTAAGGAATCGTCCATGAAATTTTGGTGCAGCAGAAGCGACGATTCCTATGGGTTCTTTTAGAATCCGTCTCAATCAGAACAGAACGAAGAAAATCGAAAATCGATCAAATCGGGTTCGAATATACCTGATAGGGATTCATATAATCCCATGGAGAGGAAGGAGATGAGCTTCTTAAGATCTAAAAACCGTTCAAGCGTCCGGTCTCCAGCAGTATCCACACGAACTTCATCCACAGTAGGTTCTCCTTTCGCGTCGGCCTCGAGAACTTTTCCCGAACGGAGCTCCATCGACCATGGACACCTTCTAGAGAGAGGAGGAGGTAGGGAGGAGGCTATGGATGTGGTTTTCACCCTTGGCTTGATGGGGTTTGACTGAAACCATTAGTTTTTATGAGGATCGGGTACAAGGAAAATCCGATGGAGGCAATTGAGCGGACAACAAGGGATCGTCCACTCTCGGTAAGTGAGAGTGAATGTCTTATGGGATAGTACTCTAAATCCCTGGCTAGGGTAGATAGGATAATTGGAAAAGGAGTTTTCCAATTAATCCAATTCCGAGTACATGATCCTATAGAGTCGGTACACTAAGGAGTTGACAGTCGATGCCGTACTCCTTTCCGACCGGGACATTGGATGGATGAGGGTTTATATCCATGTGGTAACTGATGATGTAAAGGCTCAATGGAGATGAGATTATCCCTATAGCCATTTGGGATCATGGGATGTGGCTTGTACCCTTCATGATCGGTAGGCCGACTAATCTGTTATCGGATAACGGATTTAATTAAATTAAATTTTTAGAATTGTTCTATTTTATTTAGGCCTCAACCAAATAGGTTATTTGGCCTAGTGGGTCACACATAAAATGTCTTATCCACAAGTACAGGGGCAAGGGCGTAATTTAAAAAGATTTTGGGTTTTTTATGAAAAATTCCATAATTCTCTATAAATACCAATGGTTACAGCCAAACCCCATCAAGCCAAGGGTGAAAACCACGTCCCAAGCCTCCTCCCTACCTTCTCCTCTCTCAAGAAGGTGTCCATGGTCGATGGAGCTCCGTTTGGGAAGAGTTCTCGAGGCCGGCGCGAAGGGAGAACCTGTTGTGGGTGAAGTACGTGTGGATACTGCTGGAGACCGGACACTTGAACGGTTTGTAGAGCTTGAGAAGCTCATCTCCTTCCTCTCCATGGGATTATATGAATCCCTATCAGGTATATTCAAACCCGATTTGATCGGTATTCGATTTTCGTCATTCGGTTCTGATTGAGATAGATTCTAAAGGAACCCATAGGAATCGTCGCTTCCGCTGCACCAAATTTTAATGGATGATTCCTTACAGGTACCTCCTAGATTATCTAATGATGTGAAAAATAGATAGGATCTTATCTCATAGACAACATGCAGTGTTTGCCTTAAACTAGATGTTAGTCTCTATGAGACATAAATTATAGAGACAACTTGGATAAATTGATATGAGATCCATCATGGCTCATAGTGATGAGCTAACTAAGGGCAAGTTAGAACAACAATACATCTTAATTACTTCTTGTTGGTGAGACCAATAGAAAGAAGTAAAATCATTAGATAGAAATAGGAGATAGTTAATAGTAAAAGAAGGTGATCAAGATAATAAAGCCAAAATAAGATAGAATTCTTACACAATCATGATGATGGTAAGTGGAAAAGAAAGTACAAAGTGTATTGCATATAATGCAAAGGTGGAGCTTGAGAAGCTTCATGCATCCAAGTCATTGACACTTACTTGTTTTAAATATACACTTAATAGTATTAGATACTTTATGTGTATATCATAATATTAGATACTATGGTTACATCTAATGGTATGAGATACTGGATATGGATCTTATATCTACAAAGAGTTGTAGATGATGACAAGTAAGTGAAGTCTTAATAAAGAAGATGTTGACCTACATATGAAATGGTGCAAAAGTTGCATCATTATTAGTGGAAGATGCAATTCTTTAATAGTCTTATGAAGATATCTTAATAATTAAGATTGCTACTATATCCTTCTACAAGAACATTATATGATTTCCTGCTTGAATAAATGTTGATTTATTCTAAGCTATGGAATTGATAGATGTTCTAATAGATTGAATATCAAAGTGTTTGCCAGTGGGAGCTTAATGAATTGTTTAATCATATTTGATATGTTAGCTCTCATGTTATATGTTAATACTCCTTTTAAGAGGAAATGGGTTGATTTAAATCAATCTATACTTTAGATTTATGTAGACATAGATAATGGGTTAATGAGTTATTAGAACTCGTACATCCAGATGTATGTTAGCTCATATCTAGTAAGGCTAAAGAAGAATATTTCTACTTCATTATTTCAAAGATGATGTCTCTAGGTATGGATACATGTAATTTATGAAGTACAAATCTAAGACCTTTGAGAAATTATCTGAGATTAAGAATGAAGTGGAGATACTAATGGAATGAGTATTAGAACTCTTTGATGAGATCAAGGAGGAGAATACTTAGGTACATAATTCACATATAATTGAAGGATAATAGAATCTAATGGACACATCTTTACACTTTTTAGCTTAATTGAGTAGCTAAAATGAGAAGTTATATTATGTAAGACATAATATGAACAATGGCATGCTTTGCAAATTTTTTCTTTGTGTAATTTTGGCTAAGTACTCATTATAATCACTTGATCTTAAGAGGTACCTTCTAAGTCTGTTCTGATTATTCCATATAGGATACGAAAAAGCTATTAAAACTTGACCTTAAGTAAGTTAAGGTTTTGGAATGTCCGACCTGGTGAAGAAGTATAACTCTAACAAGTTGGAATATAAGACTATGAAGTGTTGGCTTGTGGGATATCTTAAGGAAACTTCTTGATATTAATATACCACCCTTATGATCAAGGGTATGTGTTGCTCAGCTCACTATATTTCTAAGGGAAAAGTTCCTTTTTAAGAAAGATATTGGGAGAAAGGTACATATGGAAGATGTTCCTGTCCCACAACCCAATGACACTTCTATTAAGGTACTAGTTAATAATTACACAAGGACAGTTCATAGGTCTTTACTTGTGTCCATTCAACGTAAGAGATATGTGAGACATATCTTTGATAGATGAAATGAGACATAAGATAATAAGGATATTGATCCTAGGATCTATATAGAACCAAGTTGAGATATTGATTCATAAATGGGAAGAGACAATAAAATCCGATATAAACTTTATCTATTCTAATCAAGTTTAGAACTTGATAGATCCACCTAAGGGTATAGTATTCATAAGGAATAAATGGATCACTAAAGAATAGATTGGAGTGTATTAGAAGGTAGATACCTTCAAATGTGAGAATAGTTGAAAAGGATATCATCGAAGTCAAATGGTTGACTATGATGAGATCTTTTACCTATTCCACGGATTAATCCATTCGGATTTTGATTGTTACACATATGGTTATAAGATAAGCTAATTGGATGTTAAGATAATATTCCTCTAAGGTATTTTGAGGAACAGGTGTATATGTTACAACTATAGGGATGTCCCAATAACATCCAAGAAGAGTGTGTTTTAAGTTCATTTATGGATTGAAGTAAAACTTCCCATAGATCGTATATAAGGTTTAATGAGATTAAATCTTATAACTTCGTTAAGAACGAAGAGGAGCATTGTATATTCAAGAAGATAATTGAGAGTGCTATTACTTTTTTGAAATTTTATGTTGATGACATTCTACTCATTAAGAATGAAGTAAGTGTGTTATCCTAAGTGAGCTTAGCTATCAAATTAATCCTCCAAATATAAATTGGGTTTTGAGATCTATGGAGATAGATCTAAAAGTAATGCTCAGTTAATGTACGTACACCATCATCAAAGGGTTTGACATGATAAACTCCAAGATAGGTTTCTTACCTATGTGGTGTGGAGTTGATTTCTCTAAAGTGATGTCTTTGAAGACTTCTTGAGAGATAACGAGATCACATTAATAGAGACCTTATGCCTTTGTCATAGGGTCTATCATTAATTGATGCTATGTACATGATGTGTTAAATGCTCTAAGTGTTATGAACGTTCATTAGGAAGATCTAGGTGAGAGTCACTGGATAGTTTAAAGATATCATTTGGTACTTGAGAAGTACTGAGAATGTATCTCTATACACTAGAGGATAAGACTTGAAGTCTTGTAGTTTTACAAACACAAGCTTCTAATCAAATAAGTTTGATATTAAGTCAGAATAATGGTGGTGCAGTGAGCTGGAAGAGTTCTATGCGATAGAACACTGTAAATTTTTACAACATATGTAAACAAGTTTACATAGTGGTTGCACACTACTTGAGAAGTAGTCTAGATGAAGATTCTCATCTAAGGTATGGGATTGTCCCAATTTTCTTTGAAAGTGTATCATTGTTTTTGAGAAAACAATGGGGTAGAGTCAGTCGATGTCTCATCAGAAGTTTAGAACTTCTGTGGCGATACCATACAATCAGAGAGATTGTAGCTTATAGAGATATAATTAAAGATAAAGTATCTACCGCTAATAACATCATAGATCCACTAACTGAAGTAGTTATTCAAAGAGTGTTTGAGCTTCACCTCGAGCTGATACAGATCAGCCAGATGGGTTATTGGCTTTAGGGCAAGTGGGACATTGATAGAAATGTATGCCCTACAAGCTAATCATATATGATATGATCTGACATTTCTAGATATATCTTATTCAATTAATTAAGCAAATCTTTATTATAAGCTCTTATTAGATGCGAATATCATAATGAAATCCTTGATCAAATACGATGATGATTAAATCATGATGAGATCATGATAATGGGATTGATCATCTAGAGGTACTTGATCTAAATGTTCCTAGTCATAGAATACTTGAGATGGGACATTAAGGATCCGGATAGACTAGTGTATGTGATATTTTCTCATTTGATAAGAATGACCGATTTCATTGATTATTAGTGTGGAGACACTGACATACACATACAGGTGCTCATTAGTTGAATGAGTTCACTGAACTGACCAAGTTAGAAACCCTGAATGGTATCTTACCGAACTGTCAATTAGGATTTTCTATCATCACGGTTGCATGGTTGGACCTTTGACCTGAGTCGCCAAAGATACCTTGTTGGGTGGAACTTGTGCTTTGACCATTGACTTATGGATCACCGTTTAGATCGTCCAGTATAGTGATGGATCGGGTACAAAGAAAACCTGATGGAGGCAATTGAGCGGACAACAAGGGATCATCCACTCTCGGTAATTAAGAGTGAATATCCAATGGGATAGTACTCTAAATCCCTGGCCAAGGTAGATAGGATGATTGGAAAGGAGTTTTCCAATTAATCCAATTCCGAGTACAAGATCTTATAGAGTCGGTACATTAAGGAGTTGACAGTCAATGTCGTACTCCTTTTCGACCAGGACATTGGATAGATGAGGGTTTGTATCAATGCTGTAACTGATGATGGAAAGACTCAATGGAGATGAGATTATTCCCATAGCCATTTGAGATCATATGATGTGGCTTGTACACTTCATCATCGATAGGCCGATTAATCTGTTATCGGATAACAGATTTAATTAAATTAAGTAGAATTATTCTATTTTATTTAGGCCTCAACCAAATAGGCTATTAGGTCTAGTGGGTCACACACAAAAGGACTTATCCACAAGTACAGGGGCAAGGGCGTAATTTATGGAGATTTTGGAATTTTATGAAAAATTTTATAATTCTCTATAAATACTAATAGTTTCAGCCAAACCCCATCAAGCAAAGGGTGAAAACCTCATCCCTAGCCTCCTCCAGACCTCCTCTCTCTAGAAGGTGTCCATGGTCGATGGAGATCCATTCGGGAAGAGTTCTCGAGGCCGACGCAAAGTCTGCTATAGATGAAGTTCGTGTGGATACTACTGGAGACTGGACATTTGAACAGTTTGAAGAGTTTGAAAAGCTTATCTCCTTCCTCTCCATGGGATTATATGAATCTCTATCAAGTATATTCGAACCTGATTTGATTGATTTTTGATTTTCGTCGTTTGGTTCCAATTGAGATAGATTCTAAAAGAACCCATAGGAATCGTCGCTTCCGCTGCACCAAATTTTTATGAACAATTTCTTACAGTTAGTTCCTCCTCCTTCTCATGCTAATATAGTAGGTTGTTAGTGGATTTATAAATTAAAACACAAAGCTAATGGTTCTATTGCTTGGTATAAGGCACGTTTGGTTGCCAAAGGTTACACTTGGAAGTATGGAATAGACTATCAAGAGACTTTCAGTCCTGTTGAAAAATCAACCACAATTCAAATTATTTTGTCTATAGCTGTGACATGTCATTGGCAAATAAAACAACTTGATGTTAACAATGCCTTTTTACATTGATTGTTAAAGCAAGAAATTTATGTCTAATTTTTGTTGATAAATGTCACACGGATTATGTTTGCAGCTTCATAAGCATTGTATGATTTAAAATGAGCACATTGGTCATGGTTCTTTTAGTTGTATTTTCATTTGATTAAACTTGGCTTTCATGCTTTAAAATATGACCCATCTTTATTCTTTTATAGTAAAGATGGTGTCATCATGTACCTTCTTGTTTATATGGATGACAATCATTACTAGAAGTAAGTCTACTGTGGTTCAAGATTTAATAACTAGCATTGCCAACACCTTTTCCTTGCAAGATCTTAGGAATTTGAATATTTTTCTTGTAATACAAGTATCCATAACAACAAAGGGAATGATTTTAACTCAAACACAATATATTCTTAGCAAAGCACAAATGCTAGACTATAAACCTATTTCAACTCCAATGGCTACAAATACAATAGGTTTCACAACTTGATGGTGAGCCTATTTCTGATCCCTCTCTGTATAGGAGTCATGTGGGCTCATTACATGTTACCATTACTTGTCTAGGCATAGCCTATGTTGTCCACAAGGCATGCCAGTTTATTGCATGTCCTACAGATACTCACATGGCAGTGGCTAAGAGAATACTTCGGTATTTAAAAGGGACACACACCTTTGGCTTTTTATTCAACCAACTGATTTCAATCTTCATCGATTCAGATTTGGCACGTTGCCCTGATAACAAGTGTCTACTTCTGGTTACGGCATCTTTGTTGGCAATAATTTGACTAATTGGTCTACAAAAAAGCAACACATTGTTGCAAGATCAAGCACGGAGGCAGAAATGCAATCCATGGTTGTGGCTATTCAAGAATTGATATAGACCATTTAATAATTCAAAGAATTAGATGTGTCTCTCATGAATATTTCAATGGTATGGTGTGACAATGTGTCTGCCATTTATCTTACTTTTAATCTAGTTTTCAGGGCTCAGACAAGGCATGTAAAAATAGACTTCCACTTCATATGTCAGCTGGTTGCAGAAAAATACATCTTAGTGCGGCATATATCCTCTAGAGATCAAGTTGCTAACATATTTACAAAGCCAATTTCCACAATTTAGTTTGAAGTTCTTCAAAATAGATTGAACGCCAAAGTCCCGCTCAATTTAAGGGGGTGTGATAAAGCTACGTCATACAATATAAACCTTAGTTGATTACGTTTACATTTTACACCTTGTTGTATTTCATATTAAGGCTCAATGCCTCATTCATTCTATAAAATTAGGCATCTGTGTATGCTAATGTAATTTATCATATATATATATATCAATACAGAGAGAGGGAATGCATTTTGTTTCCCCCTTTCCATCTCACACTAGTCTTCTCAAATATGTCTTCTGAAGCTTCTTGTCTTGGTCTTCTGGATCTCCAACTATGAGATAACTGCGAATTGAGTGAGTTCTTGCTACGCAACAATATATATTTGATTTATTAAAGAAAACTACAATGCTTGATTCTAAACTACTCTCTACGGGTATGGCAGTAAAATTCATGTTATCTTAGCCAGATGGTACCCTTTTAGATGATCCCACATAGTATTGAAGAATTGTTGGCTCACTTCAGTACCTCACCATTACTTGACCCAACATTGCATTTGTTGTAAATAAAGTTTGTTAGTTTTTATCCTCTCCCACTGATGCTCAATTAGCTATGGTAAAAAAAAATCTATACTTGAAAGGCACTTATTAGTTTACTATGTGTATTTCTCTTTCACATTTTCAACTAAATGTGATAATATATTTGCAATATATTTAACTGCAAATCCAGTGTTTCGGGCTCATACAAGACACATTGAAATTGATTTTCATTTTATTAGACAACTTGTCATGGATAAGAAAATCAGGGTTAATTACATCGCTTGTTCTGATCAACTAGTAGACATTTTCACAAAGCACCTGAATACTGTTCATTTTGAGATTCTTTGGTACAAGCTGAACATGAAGCTCCCGTTCACCTTGAAGGGGGAGTAATGACATAAAAGATTATGATGTTGACCCTGGATGAAATTTTTAATTGAAGTCTCAATTTTTATGTATTTGTATTTGGTGAAATGTGATTCTGTACATATCTTGTAATTGGGTAAATACCCTCATGTACATGATATGTATATATATGTTTAGTGTAATATAGAAGGGGGACAATTGATCCCGCCTAATTTTCCAATCAATCTCATTGTGTTCCTACTTCGACTTTGCTTTCTCTGCTTTCTTCATATGCTTGCAACGTGTCAGATCTGACGAAGACTTGAAGCTTCAGTGTGCGGGATCCATCGATGTGCTCTACCTTGTAGGTGCACTTGCCGCGGTAGCATTAGTCATTTCCAAAGCGAGCGGGAATTCGGCCACTCTTGCATGCAGGATCGTCACATTGCACGTAGCTTTTGAATGACTTGGCAGGGTTGATGTCACAACCCGGATTTCAACCTGCACAGCGGAACAAAATCCGGTGATGTAACCGGGGAAAAATAACCCCTATAAATACATCGGTTTAGAAAAAAAACTTGAAGACAATAAGAGGTCCCAGTTCACAATTCTAACACTATTCACTCATCTCAAATCACGTAATAAAATTTCAATCTAAGCAATCATACACCGGTCTAAATTGCACAATAACTGCTCAAATCATTCATTGGAGTTCATACCACCAAGCTTCCGCTGCGCTAAAGCTAATATCTTGAAAAAAAATATAATAGAGGATTGGAGTGAGTCATAACGACTCAGTAGACATCCCATCATCCACCAAATCGGATAGCCAACAAGGCCCTATCATGATAAATTTATAAGTACCCAACCTACACCATTTTTATGCAAATATAAAACTAAACAATATATGAATAATTTGACATTTCATGTATTTTAAAAGCATACAACCAGCACCTATCAAAGCTTAGACCAATGTGAACTTCTCACCGAGACATAATATTATGAATGAACCATGTAATGCAACACTAACTATTGAGACATGCAATGCAAATCATACAAAACACTATGCTTAAATGAGCTAGTGAACACTACATGATTGCTAACTCAAACACCATACCACAATACACCTATCCTCTATATGAAACATTCAGATTTTTATTTATTTCGCAAGGGGTGCGTCGTCTTGCGATCTCAACGAGCTAGAACCGGATCTACCATATATAGCATTAATTGTATAGCTAAACTAAATCCAGTAGTGCACCTAGGCAGGGGTGGCACTTAGGATAACCCGCGGGATCTGGGATCGAAGGATGCACTAGACGGTTCTAGGTTCCGCTGCCCACGGACACGACTACTAGTCCAGTCTAGCTCAGTCTCAAATTACGTTTTTAATGCACATGCATTCACAACATCTCATGCCTTGCCATGAGTTTTTCACAAGCATCTCATATCATGCCATGCTCAACCTCAAGCACAATGCACATACACCATGCAATGACAACACCTTGGTTAGATGTCTAGCCCAATTAAAAGTCTAGTAAAAATAGAACTCTTTGAGAATTAGGACTCTCAACCTCTCAGCCTCGTCCTCAGCTTCAGATGGGTCTCCAATCCTCTATAAAAAGGCCCCCCATCTGGCCTTGGTCAAAGCTAGCTCAGCCCACCTGTGTGCCAGCTCTGCTCCAGCCCATTCCTCTCTTTGGTGTGCCCTCTACCCTGCTCCAAGCCTTCCTCACCTTGCTTGGACGTCTTCAGCATCAAGTCAGGAAGCTCTACTACCCATTTTTGGTGTGCCAAGTGAAGAAGAAGAAGAAGAAAAGGTCTTCCTCCAACAGGTGCACCAGCAGCAGGTGCAATCAGCCCACCTGATTGGTGTGCCAACTTCAGCTAGTGCAGCAAGCTCTCTTCATCCCTTTGCTCCATACATCAACATCAGCAAGGAGAATACCCCCTTTTATCATACAACAGCAAGAGAATAAGGGTTTGGTGTCACCTTCAGCCCATCATCTTCAACACCACCTGCAGTGCAAGAGAGAAGAAAAAACCGGTGAGTAGGAGAAGCGTGCTCCGATGTAGTCCTTTAATTCTACTCTTCCTCTTCTCTTCTCTCCCCATATCCATGGTGGCATACCCTCTGAGTAATGCCCATTCATCCCCTTTTAGTGCCCTTTACATTGGTCTACATAAAGCCATCCTTTAGCTCCAAGGGTACCCTCTATTTGGCCATCACAAAAACAGCCCCTTGCTGTCCCTTAAAATAGGCCTCTGAACCAGCCCCCTTGTGCACCCTTTTGGCCTTCCATTTCAGACCCTAAACCTTCCAATATCATGCCTTGTTCGACCCCACTTATGGTCACTTTAACATGCACCTCCTGCCTCCCCCAATCAGGCCCCGAGTGGCATCCCAAATAGGCCCCCTTGCTGGCCCAAGTTCTGCCCCCCTTGTGACCACCCATGTTAGGCCCCTTTGATGTGCAACACACCCAATACAGCTCCTACAGCACCCCCAAACAAACCAAACATCCTCTTTGATGTGTGGAAGGAGGGGTGACAGCCCAGGCCTCTTGGAATCCGCCGGACGGGCTAAGAGTGAAGCCGGGTGGCCCTGATTTCTACATATCAAAATACCCTTTGTGCATTCCTAAACCATCCTAGTTCACACCTAAACCTGCCCCTTGTGCAGTCCTACCAAACGTCCACCTAAACAGCACCTTAGCCAACCCATTCCAGCCCCTCTGAGGTTCAACCACCCCGTTGCTACAGCAAGATGTCAAGGTGCAGAAATGGAGGTGCAAATTAGTCCCATTGGGTCATGAAGCTCAAAACAGGCCGCTAGGGCCCATGAAGCTCAAGATTGGGCCAACCGGGCCGACATGATATGAAGCCGGCCTTCTCAGGCCATGAGACATGAAGACCAGCCCATTGTGCTGATGAAGCTGGCCCATTGGGCCTTGGACACTTAAAATAAACCTTAATTAAATACGAAGGCGAAATGCCAAAATTAAATAAGGAGTTAGTCCACAACTGGACGCTTCATTGGGCGGCTCATCCAGCATGCACCAGAACACTGACCTGGGCGTAGGCATGGGACACGCTTCCCACTGCAGACGGACCCTTCCCACTACTTGGAAAGTCAAATGACTATGCCTTGTAGGACGGGTAAAATTCCACACCGATTGGAAAATAAGGCGGCATGCTGCCAAAATTCTCACAATCAAGTGGATTTTACAACAAGGGAAGGACATTCACACATTTGCACCATTGACAGCATTGAACATGGCATATGAACTACCACATCTAATGTACATTGACGTGGAATACTTTGAACATGAACATTTTAAGTGCCGAGCTGATTGCATGTGACTGGGCAACGACACTAGCCTGACAGACCGGATGTGATGCAAACCAAACAAGAGTTAATCAAATCCGAAGTTAACTTAATTAAATCTGAAAATACATTCAAACCAACCTTAAAACATGCTTAAAAAAGATCATTAAAGCTTTAACATTCAACAAAAATCAGATTTAACATAATCTGTAAAAATTGATTCAATGCAGTTAATCCTTTGGAATTCAATATTTTAAACAAGTGCAAATCAAATAGTTCACAACCAACTGAATAAAGCACATTTAAAACACATTAAAGCATCTAGAATTCATCTTAAAACATGTGAAATCAGATCATTAACAATCTGAGGTTCAAGTTTAATCAATTTGAATCAAACTTCAAAACATTTAAAACATACCGAACGCATCCGAATCGGTATTAAAACACCAACAGACATGAGAAAATCACATGAAAATGACTCAACACATGTCAATTAAACTTAAACAAGTCAAAATTGATAAACACATCTAAAATATCAAGTTCAAATAAAAAATAAAATAAACTTCAACCAGTTGAAGTAAAACAAACCAAACAATTCAAACAAGCTCAAAACAAATAACATTCAAATTCTAGTCAAATTGAAATATGAAATTAACATTTCAAACCACATCAAAATAAAAATAAAACAACTTCAAACAAAATCTAATCAAACTTGTTTGCATCTCATTGGGCCTGAAAGGCCAGGTCCCTTTGTGTTCTTTATACGTTGTGGATGTGCACGCTCTCGTCAAAGAAGATCGCTATGGCAGTTAATCAAGGGTGTTCGAGTGTTTGTTCAACGTAAGTGAACATCGGATATTCGCACCATCCGATGGAGAGAGGTCAAAAAATATTTTCACAGAACTCGAACCTCGGTTCTATACTCTTCTAATATCACCCGGGCTATCTAGTATTTTTATGGTCTATCACCTACTTTACTAGAAAATTTGGATGTCGATATTTCAAAACATACAAAAACAAGAAATCTTTCAAAGAATAAAAAAAAGATTCCTGAGATTCCCACATGTGCCTAATGGGTTGGGCTTGCATGCAATTGGGCTTGATCGGTGCTGTGTGCAGACAGAACTACACGTCTGACTTCTAAAGGGCGCTGTAGACAAATGGAAGATCAAAATTGAATACCATTTGTTGAAATGAAAAGAGAACTCAGAGTTTAAGATTATTGATGTTGAAGACCTCCTCAGTAGACGTCTATAGAATCCTGCGAAGAATTTTCAAATAGAAGATATGTTGGAAAAAGCATAATCTAGCACACCACCTAGAGTCTCTTGTTCGACAAACACAGATTTGATTAAAGATCCATAACTTATCCTCTGATTTCTAGTAAAATTCACAACTCATTCAAAATGGTGGTTTAGCATGATTTTAATAGTCTAAAAGAGATGTTGCTAATGAAATAAGGGTTTAAGCTCCAAATAAGGCTAAATTGGCATGTCTACAACAGGTAGCAATGTATGTAGGGCTAGCACTGGATCTAGTAGAGGGTGCTGCCTGTATCGAGGAGAACGTGCAACTTTCTCATGGGGATGCCCACGAAGAAGGGGACCATGTAGCAAGAACCGCCCAGTGGCTAGATGTTCCCCACTGGTGCACGGGCTGTTGAAGTAGATTGACCCAACCACGCATTAACATCGGCGTTGCGGTTGGCTGCACCGACAGCCTGCAGCCGGACTCGTCCATACAAATGGGCTAGCCGTAGCAAGTAATGGGCTAGCATTTTTGCCAATGTCGGCGACTGCTGGCGCGTTGGAGAACACAACCCATATGCATGCACAATCTTCACCGAATGATCTCCCAAGACTGAAATTTTCAAAGCATGCATTTTTTATATATTTATGAAAAATATGTAGATTGATAAATGGGCTAGAAGGTGGATAGTTAGGCATTGTTTTCTAGATTGGCCTTAAAAGAAGAAATATTCTCGTCTTTTTGACAATCATCCTTATACATGGTTTTTGCATGATGTGCTACTTTTTATCTTAGAAAAAGTATGGAGAAAAGTGATTTTAAGTAATGAATGACTTTGATGTCAAGTCCTTAACTCCTTTGTTAGTTTTCCATTATATTCTACTAGGAGTTCACCTCTCTCTCTTTTCTTTTAGCTGAATCTTTCTTCCTTTGCCTCTTCATCTTCAATATTGTAGTACTAAAACCCTAAAGGAAGAAAGGATGTTCACCATGACCATATATACTGGTAGTTGGAGATTATAGATACACTCGTTCTTATCTAATTTTGAGGGATTTATTGAACTCTGTGAAGAAATATTTGAATATGTTTAAATCCAATTTTTAATTATGCCATTCAGTTCCAATTTACTTAACAACAATAAAACTCCTATAATCGTCACCTTTGCTATCTATAGAAAATTTCTTACACAAACTATGTAAAGAGCAAGGGGTCTAAATATCCTAAATCAAGCTCTCCACATGACATTGCCTTGGTGATTGGCACATTTTAAGAACAAACTTTGGAGAATCATCCTTGAACTTAAATATATCAAAAATAGTGATGTTTGGTTGGCATGCCATCACTCCCAAGAGGAGATCTGTGATGTGGAAAACAACACAACTGTAGCTAACCTCACCATAGAGGGCTACTATTGAAAGGTAGGTAATGGAAAAGTATTAACATATGCGGCCAACATTGGATTCTCAATCATTCCAAAATAGGTGTCGACCTTATCAACTTTGGGAAGAAAATCATTGGAAGATCAGGGACATTATGTTATGCCAGAGATGATAGCATATATAGGTTTTTTCTACAATGTATATAAAACATGAAAAATCTACAGCTTGTGTCCATTTGTATAAAGTGCAATTAACATATGATTAAATTTTGCTTACTTGCCTTGTGACTGTAATGACTTAGCTGGAGCATGGATGTAGAAACTATTTGGTGTGAACTTTAACAGGGCCACATGTTAAATCTTTTCTCAACACAGAGGTGTCGACTCTGAAAATTCAACGGGGTCCTCTCCTTTTCAGGGAAGTCCGTGAATCCAGATCGTCACCTCAAGAGGGGATGAGAAAAGAAAGGAATAAAACTTGGAAAGCAAATCTCACCTCGATCCCATACTCACATTGATCCCCGAACTTTCATCCCTTGGCGTCGCTCGATCACCAAAGAGACAGTTCGGGTCATGTGGGAGGAGGGTGAGAAGTATAAAATTAAAACCTGTGGTCGCCAGGAACCGCGGGTTCCGATTTATAGAATTAAAATGACCGTGTGTACCTTAGCGTGAAGAGTGCGGGTCAAAGCTTCTCCTTCTTCGGCCGGCCGATGAAGAAGAGTCCTCAACGTGGTGGGTGCTTGATCTTCTGTGCAACTAGACAAATAAACAAGTGAAAGAGACTATTATAACTAAACAAAGTGGAGTATATGTAAAGAGAATAACATAAAACACACAACTGACTAGAAACTGACCGGATTCGGGTTATCTCTAACCCTTTTTTTTCTATTTTCGTATAAAAAAACTAAAAAATAATGCAAAAAAATGTAAAAAAATGATAGGAGGATGGAGAATCACAAAACAAAGAGATGGGAAAAATAACAACAAGATTCTGAGTTGAATAGAGAAAGATATGGCCAAATCTGTGTTGTCGAAAAAGCCGAGTAGTAGTCCAGGATCTGCCAGGCGCGACATTGCTTTTGTGCTCGTCACGACCAGCCCCAACCTCATAATCAAGTGCAGTCAATTGAAAACTGAAGAAGACTTGAAGAGGAAGAACTTTTATGAAGAGAGCTCAGGCAGCAGACGTCCACACGCTGCTGTAGAGGATGAAGAAGAGAGACCTGGCTGATCACCTGTAGAACAGCCTTCCTCTCTCTTGAACCGACTTTTCTATCTCTAAAAACACGAAATTATCTCTCTAAAAATCACAAAATCGATGTAGGAGGGAGGTTGGATGTCTTGAGATGCCTGGGGGGTCATGCTCATGCCTCTGGAACAACCAGAATCATAGTCAATTTATAGGAGAACGAACAGTCTCATCCGGGCTAAAAAAAGGCCACCTTGCGCCCTACCCCAGGGCGCATGCGCCCCCTAGAAGGGACGCATGGCACTGTTCCCGAAAAAGTTGTTCTTATCCGGTCGATCGGTTCAGTGGTAGAGTCCTGGTGAAAAACTGGTTCCCTCGTGCCTCAACGGTAGGATGCATGTGCCCTCAAGTGAGGGCATGAGGTCACGTGCCTCACTGGTAGGGCACATGGGCACGTGCCCTGGGTCCCGGGCGCATGTGACCAGGAACCCGGGCGCATGGGATTGTTTTTGCGCGTCCTTCTTCCGGAAGCCATTGTGAACACTCCCGAACTCGGAATTCGACGCCATTTGTTGCGTTAGAAAGATAACCGGCCGAAGAAGCTTTCTATAGCATCGGATAAGCCATCACACCCTCAAAAACTTCAGAATTTTGTCCAGAAGTTAGGGCAGTGAACAGAAGATCCGATACAGGTCAAAATGACTTTGACGGCAAACCGGAAAGGCACGGTATGCAAAAAAACTTGTCCGGGGTGTGAATATGACCATAACCTTCAATGCTTGATCATTAGGCATTGGTCATTCAGCCAACTTCCGTGTTTACACGATTTACGTGTGGCTTTCGCTCGGAAATTACGGCTTTTTGCAGAAAACTTCGGAAAACATTCGATTTCGTTCACCGAAGCTCCAAATCAACTTTTAAAGACCCGGCATCATTCTAAGGTCAATCATACATGTTACTCTATAAAACATGAGTTTTATGCTCTGAATTAGGTGAATTTTGCGTGTCTACAGTTTGCCTCGCCTTGATGTCGACTTTGTAAGGGAATGGCATGTAATGAAGCGGAGTGATTCGTAGTGAACTGTAATGGAATGTAAGTGAGCGTAGATGAACGTAGTGGAATGGAATGATGATGAACTGAAAAGGTGGCATCAAGGTGTAGATATAGACACGCTTATCTACCTGATCCAGCAAAATGAATCTCACTAAGTATTCTAGATCACTTTCATGTTCTATCAAAACCTCACATAATTGATTGGTAAAAGACATGCCATTGGCATGAGAGATGAAAAAGTAAATGATAAAGGATAAATGGATGTAGCCAACCCTCAGCGTGGTGAGGAGTCCTCGAATTCGTAGGTTCATCATCAGCCAGCAACCCGAACTTTGCGGTGTTCTTGTATTGTGATGGGCTAAAGTTTTTAAAAGAGAAGTTGATCTTAAAATGAAAAGAATACCAATCCATCATATTTGGAATCTCAAATTCATTCAATTTTCACCAAAATACTCAGTTTTATTCTGAGTGGAATAATCTCAAGTTCTAAATGGGTTCGTTTAAGCATAACAAAATTGCTCGGGTGTCGTGAAAACCATGAATCATGCTCTGGCAGAAAGCCGAGTATTCGGTAAAAGACAAAACAGATTTAAGCCATAGTGGAATTGAAAGATAATGGTGGGACTAACATAGAATGATGGGAAATAAAAAACAATGGCATGACAATTGCCACGGTGGGATAAAATAAGACACGGTGGGATAAAAGAAGGGAAAGAAAAACATGGTGAGATAAAATAAAGGAAAGAATAAAACATGAAAGAATAAAACATGATGAAATAAAATTGGTAATGATGAAGAATGAAAAAGAGATGGATGTGAAAACATAGAAAATTATGTAGAAAATAGTTGAAGATATAGATTGTCTATTGGAGGTCAAGACACCCGATTAGGAACCATCGTCCCTCCAATGTTCAATTTTGGCTTATCCGTGAGTGTGAAGAAATGACCAAGCCGTCATAGATTTTGTTGAAGGGGACCTCGGGCCCAGTCATTTTCACTCTCAAGGTCTTCAACATTAATGCATATAATATGTATCAAATGGCCCTAATATAACTAGGTGACAGATAGTAGGAGTGATGTGAAGTGCAAAAATGAAGTGATGGTGATGATGTGGATTCTGAGTGATAACGTTCAGGCGTGATTTATCAACTTGCATCAACTGCCTTATTCATCAGTATCTCTGGTCCAATCTTTGTCTTGCCTTTTGACGTAATATAACACGTGGGTGGTGCCTGATAACGTTTAGTTGGGTGGTGCTTCCTCTCTTTCCGCCACAAGGTTGGCATGACGTTTCTTGGGGAACACTGACCTCGCCAATTCACCTGTTGGATTTAAAAGGTTGCCTGATGGCCCTTCTCTTTTGCTTCTTCAGCTCCTGAAAACACTTAAGAAAGATGATTAAATTTTCATCATGACTCATCCCTTTGCCTGTATATCGTTTGTCTTGATTTTGAGTCAAAGGGAGGAGCCTTCTTAGCAAGGTGGAATAAAACAAATGATTGAAATGAAATGGGGGTAAGGGTTGAGAGAACTTACCTGCCGTGGTGTGAATCCTCTCCTCTCCTACATTGAAATGCCTGAAACACTTGATAGAAAGGGGATTAGATCTTCACCACGACTCATCCCTTGGCCCATTATAGTCAGCTTTGACTTAGGTCAGAGGGAAGAGCCTTCTTAATAAGGTAATTAAAGTAAAAAATGGATATGCAATGCAGAAATGGAAATATGCATGACACTCAAATAAACATGGATGCAACTAAGGCAATGATCATGACTGAGCATTTTTTTTTGGATTTCCTTGAAATATTCATTTTTTTGTATTTTTGAAAAGTATTCAAATTTTTTTTGGAATTTTGAAAGAAGCAATTTTTTTGACTTTTTGAAATATGCATTTTTTGGGTTTTTGAAATATGCAATTTTTTGGGTTTTTCAAATATGTATTCACTTTTTTTTAATTTTTGAAATATTCATCTTTTTTTATGGAGAAAATGCTGGTATTTGAGACAATTAATCGGTCTTTGGGGTTTGTCAAGACTCAAGTGGTAGATGCCACGTGCAAAAATAAAGTTCCCTACCTAGAATCTTTCTAACCTTCTTCCTTTGATCGGTTTGGATTCCACCTGGATTTGGTCGATTTACCCTTCCCTAGGGATTTAAGGAGAAAGAGTATAGAGGAAGTTCTTGATAGGGTCTGAAGATGTTGAGAGAGATTTCTCTACTCTCACTCAAATTACCCATTGGTGTTCGGCCTCTTTGGGTTTCTCTTTCTTTTTTTGCTCTTTTCTATGTGGCACATATTTGGACATGTTTTTGACCCGTGGGGACATTGCCCATCTTTTAGTGCCTTTTGCCTTGACTATCATTCTGGGTACTCATTCAGACAGGTTAATCATTTTTCTTTTTCTAACCTAAGGGGTTCATTGCCCATCTTTTGGCACCCTTTTGTACCCTCTGAGATGGCCTCCTACTAGGGTGGAAGTGTTTTCGATACTACCCCTCTCTAATCTTCTCTCCCTATCTTGGACCGAGTAGAAGAGAATAGGGTAAGGGTATTCCTTCCATTTCTAGATTTCTGCCTTGCCTTTCGCAAGTGTCAGGTTGTCTGGATTCTAGGATCGGGAAGTGATGTGTGTGTAGGATGGTACCTACCCTTGACTTCTCACGAACAACCTAGGATCGATGACTTGAGATTATACCAGTGGTTTCTCCATTTTTATGGAAAGTACTTTTTGAGGTAAACTCCATTCCAAGGATGATTTAATTTTTCTCCATCTGCATTAGTCAATTCATATGCATTACCTGGATACTTTTCAGTGATTACAAAAGGCCCTTCCCAGTTAGGTTGCAACTTGGAGCGGGGACCCCCTGGCTTAACGAATATGCGTTTGACACCATCTCACCGATCTCAAATTTTCTCTCGACGACCCTCTTTTGATAAAACCTTTTAAGTCTGTTCTGATAAGTCCGGGCATGCTCGGTGGCGGCTAGCCTTCTTTCATCCAAGAGTTCAAGCTGTGCAAGGAGAGATTCTCTTCTCTCATCAACAGGAATATCCCTATCGAGCTGAACTCGGAGAGATGGTAGTAATACTTCATAAGGGACCACTGCTTCCATCCCATATGCCAAAGCATACGGGGTTTGTCCAGTGGGCGTCCTTACAGAAGTATGATAAGTCCATAGAGAATCTACAAGCTTATCAGGCCAATCGACAAATTTGCTAGACTTACAAGATTTCTTGATGATTTTGATTAAGGTTTTGTTGGTGACTTCTGCTTGACCATTGCCTTGAGGATAGTATGGTGATGAATGATGCAATGAAATGCAATACCTGTTGCAAAGATCACGCAGATCTTGAGAAAGAAATTGTGGCCCAATATCGGTGACGATGTCGCTGGGGATCCCGAACCTTGCCAGGATGTTGCGCTTGATGAAGGAGCAGACTGTTGACGCTTTAATCTCCACGAATGCTTCCGCTTCAGCCCATTTTGTGAAGTACTCCGTTGCCGTCAGAATGAATGATTTTGAGCGCATTTCGGAGTTGAGGTCGCTCAAGGGGCCAATGATATCAAAAGCCCACATGGCGAAAGGCCATGGGGCATGAATTAGATGAAGGGAAGATGCGGGAGAGTGAATCTTGTCGACATGGAGTTGACATGAATGACAATGCCGGACAAAGATGGAGCAGTCTTCTTCTAGAGTTGACTAATAATACCCTTGTCGGATGATTTTCTTAGCAAGGGCTTGGGCATTCACATGACCACCACAAACTCCAGAATGTGCTTCCTTCAGCACCAACTCAGCTTCTTCTTCATCAAGACATCTGAGTAAGATTCCACTTAGGCTTCTCTTATAGAGCACTCCTCCTAGGATTGTATACCTCTGGGATACTCTTCTGATTGCCTTCTTTTCCTTGGTGGTTGATCCAGGCGGATATGACTGATCTTGGCAATACCTCGTAATCTCGTCATACTAAGGTCTCTCACCTTCTTCTAATTCTTCTAACTCAATTAAGGAGATTTCTTCTTTATGTTCCAAGTATTCCTTTCTGTTGAACCTCTCCTTAACCTTTAAAAAACATCCATCCTCAATTGATGGAATTGTCCTCTTATAGATGTGAATAGTTCGCACTTGCCTGCCTAGCGGGACAGATAGAGATGAAGCTAGTGAAGCTAAGGCATCGGCGAGGATATTCTGAGAACGGGGGACATAGACAAAGGTGAGTTTGAAGAATAGCTTGATGTAGCAGGTGGTGAGCTCCTGGTAGGGTTTGAGGTTTGGATGAGAAGTTCGGTACTTGGATAAGACTTGTCGTAGGATCAATTGACTATCACCTATCACCCTCAGTTCGGTGGCACCATGGAAATGAGCGGCCTCCAGCCCAGCCAGCAAGGCTTCATACTCAGCTATGTTGTTGGTTGCTGGAAAGTTAAGTTGAAAAGCCTGTGGAATGGTGACACCTTCAGGTGACAGGAGGACAATACCTATCCCTCTACCATGAGAGTTCAGAGTCCCATCAAAATATAATGTCCAAAGATTGGAAGATCGGACTAACATTAGTTCGTCATCCGGGAACTCCGACCGGACTGGGTCAAAGACGGGTATAGGATGGTGGGCAAGGTGTTCAGCAATAGCATAGCCCTTGATTGCCTTCTGTGGGACATAAGTGATATTAAATTGGGATAAGAAACTCTGCCATCACCCTAACCGATCAGTCAAGACTGTCTTCTCTAACTTAAACTTAATGGGATTGATACGAGCAATGAGCTTGACTTGGTGAGCAAGAAAATAGTGTTTGAGTTTCTGAACCACCCAAACAAGAGCAGCACAGGTCTTTTCTACCACAGTGTACTTCAGCTCACAAACATCAAACATCTTAGACAAGTAGTAAGTAGCTCGTTCTTTCCCTTCTTCATCAACTTGTGCAAGGACTGCCCCAAGAGAGTTCTCAAGAACCGAAATGTAGAGGACCAAGGGCTTGTCGGGAATTGGTGGTTTAAGTACAGAGGGACTTGCCAGGTATGTTTTCAACCAATCAAACGCCTCCTGGCACTTCGAATCCCATTTAAACTCGGCCCCCACCTTGGTTAACTCATAGAAAGGTTTACACCTTTGGGAATGTTGTGAGATAAACCGGCGGACAAATTGTAGCCTCTCAATCAATCCTCGAAGCTCTTTCATATTCTTCGGAGAAGGCATACCAATAATTGCTTTGGCCTTGTTTGGGTCGATCTCTATGCCCCTTTTGCTTACTATGAACCCAAGTAGCTTTCCTGATGAAACTCCAAATGTACATTTCTTAGGGTTCATTTTCAGCTTATATTCTGTCACGCCCCAGATTTAATTCTACACAGCGGAACATAATCCGACGACGTAACCGGGAAAATAACCCCTAAAAATATATCGGTTTGGAACGAATGAAAACAACTAGATCCAAGTTCATAATTTTACAATTCAAATTCAAATACATCACTAATCACTACAATCTAAACAAAACTAAATACCATTTAAAGACATAATGATCATCCATTGCTTCTTGGGAATCGATCTAACACGCTTCTGCTGTGCTAAACCTGATTACATGAAAAATTGATAAGAGGATTGGGATGAGTACGACGACTCAGTAGACACCCCATCATTTGCAAAATCGGATAGCTAAAAGGCCCTAGATGGTAATTAAATAGATCCCCATACCAACACCAATTATATGTAAATATAGGCTAGTCAATACATTAGATATATGACTTAATCCATGTGTTTTACACCACCAACCAAAGCCTATGATCACACCGACCAGCACCTATATGCACCATAACATGACCTAAAAAGATGGTATGAACATATGCATAGACACTGCTATATGCTCCATATGATGATATCACTATAAATGAGACAAACCATGCATACATCGTGCAACACAATATGATAATTGACAAAATAAAATACATCACTAGACCACCTATACAATACCATGCAATAATGCACCTATCCTCTAATAAAGGACCACATTCACAAATGCACCTATCCTCTAATAAGAACCACACCTTTTTCTTATTAGCAAGGAATGCGTCGTCTTGCCACCTCAACCAGCAACCACCAGATCTATCATATATAGCAGTACCATATAGCTAAACAAAATCCCATAGTGCACCTAGGCGGTGGTGGCACAGGGACAAACCGTGGTATCCGGGATCGAAGGATGCACCGGACTGTTCTAACCTCCGCTGCCCTCGGGTCACGACTAACTAGTCTGGTGTAGCTGTTTTCATTATAATTTCAATGCATCATGCATCCACCTCAATCATGCCTTGCCATGATCATACTTTTGCAAGATTAAATGATATAAACTATACCATGCAATGAACATATATACCACCAATGCAAATAGCATGATCAGCCACACCTAAACCACCTATGCATGATCTAGAACCATAAAATGACAAGAATAAGTAAAGACTAACTTGATAGGAACAGACCCAATCAGACCCTATCACTTAAATTAATGACATAAACATGGCTGCAAAACAGATGTAATAAACTAGATAAATATTATCTAGTCTTATTAACCTATCACCACACCTATATAACAAGTTAACTCAAACCGTATAACAAAAGGGTAGTTAAAAACATACCAACTAAAAGAACTAAAATCAACTAACAATTTACTAAATTAATCATGATGAAGATGATATAATAATCTCCCTAACAAGAGCCCTATTATGCACAACATAAAACAAGTAGACTAACCATGCTAGTTAATCGCGATATACAACACTAAACCGGCTAATTAACTCAATAATAATCACTACAAGTCATGAAGGATTAAATAGAAATTTAATGATAATTAATAGACACGTCAAGGATGCCTACCAGAATTGACGTTGGACGAGTTGGAAACCGGCGACCAAATACGATACCGAACGTTAATGACGTGATGCACAACTTGAATCAATCGAAAAGGCTATCTCATGGCACCTAAGTTGCTGAAAAAAATGATCTAAAAATGTACCGTCGGATCAAGGGGGAATAGAGAATAAAATTAAGGAGAATAATATCCTAGATAATAGAAGAGAGGAGAACAAGATAGGAGAGAGAGAGAGAGTGTGTGTGTGTTCACCGCGGACGGGGGAGCGGCGCACGGACGGCGCACGGCGCGTGGCCGCGCTGGCGTGCGCGTGGGTGGGCGGGCCGATGATGCGCGGGTGGCCGCGCGGAGGCGGCCGGCACACGGTGGGTGCTGACGTTGTCAGGGGAAGATCGCGCGCGGGAGGCAGCAGCTGGCGACCGCGGCTACGCGGGGTGGCAGCAGCTGGCGACCGCGGCTACGCGGGGTGGCATGCGCAAGGAGGCGCACGGTGGCGTTGACCACGCGGCGGGCGGCGGCTGCAGCCGCGAAGTGGCGTAGGCGGGAGAGGCGGCAGCGCAGACTGAGGGCTGGGCAGCGGGCGGCTGGCCGAGTGGCGCTGCACGGCGGCAGCGCTCGCGGAGGCAGAGGCGCGCCGAGGCTAGCTGGCCGCGGCGAGGCGGCGCTTGGCATCGGCGGACGACGCACGCGGACGACCTCGTGGTGTGGCGCGGCGATGGCGATGACATGGCGGCGACATCGGCGAGGGTGGGCAAGGTAGTGCGGCGGCTGGAGGCGGCCGGGTTAGCTAGGGGCCGATCGATAGGGAATATGGCGAGGAGAGAGAGAGGTGGTCGAGGGTGAGACAGCGAGGGACGGCCAACGGCGCCAGGGTTAGAGGAGGAGAGAAAACAGAAAGGAGGAGGAATAGGAATAGAAGGGGAGGGAGAGAGAGATAAATCTACATTAAACATAATTAATTTAACATCAAATACAGTAAATATTATTTAATAATAATAAAAACATCTAAACGTTACATATTATCTAGCTCGTTGCAAGACTTTCCTTAGCACTTCAGAATGATCTTCCTGACTCTTGGACTTGATAACCAAATCATCCACATACACCTCTACAAGGGTGTGCATCATGTCGTGAAAGATAGCCATCATAGCCCTTTGATATGTAGCACCAGCATTCTTTAACCCAAAGGGCATGACAACATAGCAATATGTTCCCCAAGGTGTAGTGAACGAGGTCTTCTCTTGGTCCTCAGCTAACCGGATCTGATTGTATCCAGAATAGCCATCCATGAATGAAAGCATTTCAAATCCAGCTGTGTTATCAACCAAAATATCGATATGAGGTAAAGGAAAATCATCCTTAGGACACGCTCGGTTCAAGTCCCTGAAATCTATACAAATCCGAACCCGTCCATCCTTTTTCATAACAGGGACTACGTTAGCCACCCATTGCGGATATAGGACAACTTTATTAAATTTTGCTTGGTGTAGTTTGTCGACCTCTTCTTTCATTTTGAGTGCAATATTAGGGTGGAATATCCTGAGCTTTTGTTTGACCGGGGTAGTTCCAGTTTTCAAGGTTAATCTATGTTCAACTAATGAATTATCTAATCCTGGCATATCTTCATATGTCCATGCGAACGTGTCCTTATATTCTTCCAAAACTTTGATCAAACGTTGTTCTTCTGAGGGAGTGAGGTTTGCACTAATGAGGATAGTCTTAGGATCTTCCAGGGTTCCTAAATTCAGTTCCTTGGTTGGTTCATTCCCTGTGGCTGATGGTTCTTCAAATCTTCTAAGTCGAGATGCATATGCATCAGCCAAGTCCTCGATTTCATCCTCAGATTCAGGATCCTTCTCTGATACTACCTCATATGCTCCCAAAGTATAATCTATGTTATGCTCATCCTCATATCGGATTTCATCTAGCTGGATGGTATTCTCTAAAAAGTTTGGCAGCCTTGCACACTCTACGCATTTCTGTGCCAATTGTTGCAGATACCTATTTGGAACTCGTTTACCCCTGACTTTCCTATTTCTAATCTGACCTACTGAAGATAAAGCTGGAAAAGTGGTATTTACAATGGAGGGAGGATCGAGTAAATCGATCAATGATTCAGAAAAGGGGGATCCCTGATTGGGAGTACCCTCTGGGATGAGTAGAGACATTTCCTCGATAGAAATGTGAGTTTCAGAGAAGACATTTTTTATGGAAATTTCAAGTAAAAAGAAAGAATGAGTTTGCATAGCTCGAGGTTTGATAGAAGATGACTGAATTAATAGAAAGAAAAACTTAAGGATAAAGGGGAAAAAGGGGCTCGTGGGCCCAATGGTAACATAAAGTTGAGACATGGGTCCAAAACTGATGAAAAAAGTAAACGGGTATGTGGACCCGATCTTAGAAATAAATGGGCATGTGAGCCCATGTTGGGAAAAGCCCTCAGTCCTGAAGTTGATGAGGGAAGTAAACGGGCAAGCTGGCCCAGTAAGAGTGGAAGGTTGAAGAGGGCACATGGGCCCAAAGTGGGTAAGTGGGCTCTGAAGCCCATCCAAAAGATCTAGAAACAATGATACGAGGTTCAAACATGGGATTGTTGTATTTGGGCCTCGTGGAATGGTTCTGACTTGGGTGGTATGCTCAACCAGATGATCCAAGCTTGGTCTACCCTCGAGTGGTTCCTGGTGCTCTTCCCCACTTGAGAACAAACGAGTCAAAGATAAGCATATATCTTCCAAGTCTTCTTCTTCATCTGGAGCCTTCATTCTCTTGACAACTGTCATAGAACTCTTGTCATCTTCAGCCATCATCATGGTCTCCCCTTTAATAAAGAATGTGTGGAGTCCCATGGCATATCCTAGCTGGAAGATCCTTCTTGGGATGGAATCCTCTTCATATCCCAACCCCTGCCTGCGTGGCCTTTTCACAGTTTGAAGCGGCTGAGTGATCCCTTGAAGATCCTTGCCTAAACCTTTTCCAGGCTGATAGCCCAGTTTCATCATCATCCGCCATCCCACTGTGTCAGGTAGAGAGGCGATCATGCATCTGACTTCCGGCAAATCTCCCACTGAGATATGGGGTTGTAGTGACAGTCCTAAGGGTGATGTAAAAGTAGGATCATTCATCTCATCCCTTATAGGCATGCTAGTCACCTTGACCACTTGTCCTTTAAAGGGAAATTTTATGCACTGGTGGTTTGTTGAAGCCACAGCTCCTATTGCCTCCAAGTATGGCCTCCCAAGTATAGCCCGGAAAGTTGGATCCAATTCTAGAACATGAAAATCTGTTGTGACTGTACATGGTCCAAGTTTGACTTCTAAATTGACCACCCCACGTGCAGACTTCTTGGAGTTGTCATAGGCCATCACCATGGCACAGGATGGCTTGATTTCTTGCTCAGAAATGCCACACAACTGCAAAGTTTCTGGCGGCATAACGTTGATAGAAGCTCCAGTGTCAACCAAACATGATTTTACTTCGACATTGCAGATGATAACTGCCACATGCAAAGCATATCTCCTGACCTCTGGATCTGCAAATTCTTCCTTAGAGAAAGTGAGTGTTGGGTGCTCACTTCTAGGGGCTAACACTATAGTTATCTTTTCAGGTGGGAGATCTTCACTCACCATGACCCTTTGCAAGTACTGCTGTAGAATCTCTTGGTGCACCTTTGATCTTTTGATCAACTCAAGTATGGAAATACAGGTCAGTGTTTTATCCAAATGTTTTAACAGATCATAGGTTGTGCCTGGCAATGGTTCTTTTACTTGTTCCTCCTCCACTGGATCCTGCGGTTGAGTACCGGCTTGGGGAAAGAGTCGCTGTAACATCCTCCTACTCCGAAGCACCGAAGCTATTTGGCGGTCGGGTAGAGGTGACGGGTTAACTGGGGTGGATTGTTGTGGAACAGGTGGTGTAGGTGCAGGTATGATAGGTAACGGGATCGATGGTTCTAGGATGATGGGGTTAGTTGGTAGAGGGGTAGGATTTGGAGGTGGTAGTGATGGTGATATCGGTGGCCTAATAAGAAGAGGCCGGGGTGCAGAAGTGGTTGATGAGTTTAATGAAGGTGTAGGTTGTGGGATTGGTTGTGGTGTTGGTGGTATGATAGATTGGGGTTTTGGAGTGGAAAAGCTCAGAGGCTGGGAGTTCAGGTTTGGTGGTGATTGTGGTGGTCGGATGAGCAGGGGTCGGTGTGTAGCAATGGTTGAAGGAGGTGTAGTTAAGGAGGGGGCTGGCCTAATGATGGGTCGGCGAGAAGAAGTGGCGGCCAATGGTTGGGTTATTGAGCTTTGTGGTAGTTTTGGAGTAGAAGGTGCATGAATTATTTGTCTAGGAGGGTTCCTAGCAGGAGACCTATCTGGGTTGACTGGCATGGTTGCATTTTGGTTTTCTAGTTGCCAACCTTGAGCATGGCTGGCATCTCCCTGGACAATGGAGTGTACTAGACCAATTCTTGGGTTTGGATGTGCTGGTGCCGGTGCTGGAGCGGGAGCATGTAATGAGAGCGGATTCTGAACAATCCCCAAGCCAGGTTGTTTTTGAGGTTGAGCCGGTGGACGCTACCGCTGCTGCTGCCTAGCCTTCATTGCCTGTATGCATTCCCCCATTTGGGCCCAATCAATGCTGCCTTGGTCATTCAGATCGTGGATGTAATCCTTGAATTGAAAGCACACTTCAACAGTGTGACCAGGGCACCGGTGGTAAGCACAGTATCGGGACATATCTATATTGTTTGGCCAAACCTCTCTTTCCTTGGGCAATTCTAACTGTTTCTCCGCCATGAGTACATTGAAGATGTCGGTCAAGGAGTAAGGGAGTTGTTGGTAGTTCTCTCTCCTAGGACCTCCCCTTCGTGGTGCCTGATTGGGTGGTGGTGGTGCCCTATTGTAGGTAGGTTGACGAGGTTGCTGGGCTTGTGCTACTGGTTGCAGGGGTTGTTGTGGTTGTCATGGTTGTGGTGGCCTAACCTGTTGTTGAGGGGGGTAATAGGAAAGGTTTTGTGGTGGGTTTATGAACTGGTTTTGACGGTTCCCTCCCTGGTTCCCCACAGTGTTTATAGCTTTGTTGTTGACCACTCCTTCGATTGTAGGCCCAACTGGTGCAAAGGGGGTTTTCCTGAAGTTTCTAGGTTTAGGATCAAAAGGGTTTATCATGGTGGCATCCTTGAAGTGGGCTTGCAAGTATCGGGCACTGTCATAGAGTTCATTCATGGTGGTAGGATGGTGCATGATCAAGACATTCCTCAAGGCAGGTGTAGTGTTGCCAATAAGCATCTTCACTTGTTCCCCTTCAGAAATCACATCTGTCAATTTTTCTGCCATTCCCCTCCAACGATCAACAAACTTTATGAAGTCTTCCTCTGGCTTCATCTTTTCAACAATCAAGTCTGTAATGGAGCATGCTGGTGCCACCCGGTCTTTGTATCTTTGCAAGAATTTGGTTTTCACAATATCGAAGTCTCCTGCCTCAATCGAGTGAGTAGAACCATTCCAATGCAGACCCTTCTAGTGATCGGCGGAACAAGAAGGCAAGAACCCTACGATCATTTTTCCAGAATGAGGACTCGTAGAGAAAATCTTTAAGGTGGAGAAAAGGATTGCCAGTACCATTGTAGCGGCGATAAACTAGTAGCTCAGAAGGTGGCAAGTGGAGAACTGGTAGAGAAGGAATAGAAATCTCAGGAACTGACTTGGAGTCCAGGCGACATCTCAGCTCTTCATAACGTTCATTCATCTGGGTGAGCTGATCCATGATTGCCTGGGTGAGAGCAGGTTCTTGTTTTACTGGTTGGGGTATGTGGTTAGAGACATGATTTTGGAATTGAGGAGCATGACTTGGCAAATTTACTGAAGATTGTCCCATGACTTGATGGGTCAAGGGAGCAACATGGTTGAAATAAGATGGCTGAACAAATGAGGGTTGGACCACAGACGGTTGAACTATAGATGGTTGAACTACAGATGGTTATGCTAGTGCCATGATGGTTGAATCACATATTGTTGAACAATAGGTGGTTGAATGAGTGGTGGTCGAACCAGAGGACAAGGAGATGAGGCAACTTGGTTAACTTCAGCCTGATTTGAGGCCATTTTGCCCTTCACCATGGATTGTATGCGGGCGTAGGTTTCTGGGTCAGTATAGAGAGACAACTCCCTAAAGAGTTGTTCAACATCACGAGGAGCAGATGGTTGAGGGACCTCTTGCGCTTCTGACACAAACAATGGATTAACAAGACTGTCTGATGGAATTGGTTGGTGACCCACCTCGCGCTCTCGATGTTCAGCTTGTTCTTCCATTCCAACGTGCCTTCCAGACCTTAGTTGCATTGAACTTCAAGGAGAAAGTAAAACAAACATGTTGACAAAGCAAACAAAGAACTTTTTTTGGTTTTTAGTATTTTGCAAAAAGTTAGAGGTTTGAATTTTTTTGTTTGACAAGCAAGTGATGCAAAGACTTGAAAGCAAGATTACGCAATGATTTTGATTAAATCATAGGTTTATGGATTTATTAAAAATTTTTCTCTCAACAAATGGGTTAGGATCCTAACTCCAATCTCCAATGACCTAGGTTTCACACAATCTCACCATGTGTAGGTAACGTAGGATGCTTCGGGTTTTGGGGAGTGGTACAACCAACCCGATCGTGAAGAGGAATACTCCACATTTGAGGAATTACGGAGGCCTTGATGAAAGCCAACCAAGTCAACTAGGAAGGAATATCCCAGAAGAGAGGTCAGAATCTACCAAGAGGGTGTTTTGGATGGGAGGGATAAATGGGCGAGTGAGCTCCAACCTCAAAAAAGTGTAAAAGAAGGAGGTAGAGAGAAGGAGCAGAGAATGCAATCAAGTAATAACGCAAGTAATAAGCAAAACATGAACTTAAATAAACAAGCAATGACACAAGACAAGCAATTAGAAACTAGATAAGCAACTAAAAACTAGAATCCAGACCTTGTTTCTTATGTGAGCCAAATGGAGATAGTGAAAAGGTGATGGAAAGAAGAGGGTTCAGATATGATAACCAAGCAAAAATGGTGGTCCACGTGGGGACCGATGTACGAATAAGCTGGTTCACGTGGGAACCGGGGTAAAAAGTAAAGGTGGTTCACGCGGGAACCGGTTTTGGATAAAAAAGGGTGGTTCACGTGGGATCCAGTTTGAATGGTCAAAAGAGGGCCACGTGGGGCCAATTAAAGGTGAATAAGGATCTGATCCAAGTTGCGATAGATCTAGAAAAAAAGGGGTTTGTTTCACGTGGGAACCGAAGTAAAGAAAGAGATTGGTTCACGCGGGAACCGGTTTATAAGGAAAAGGGTGGTTCACGTGGGAACCGGTTTAAATAAAATGACAGAAATTAAATGGCACACTTGGTACTTCAGATCTGATGAAAGATGGGTGAAATCAGAAATTTTGAGATGGCATGAAGTTAAGAAAGGTGGAAAGAAGGAAAGGCTCACGTGGGAACCGGTCTAGAACTAGTTTCAGACAAAACACTAAGCACCCATGGTTGAAGACATTGCTGGTCCCACCGTGGTCGCCACAAAGCTGTCGACTCTAAAAATTCAACGGGGTCCTCTCCTTTTCAGGGAAGTCCGTGAATCCAGATCGTCACCTCAAGAGGGGATGAGAAAAGAAAGGAATAAAACTCGGAAAGCAAATCTCACCTCGATCCCACACTCACATTGATCCCCGAACTTTCATCCCTTGGCGTCGCTCGATCACCAAAGAGATGGTTCGGGTCATTTGGGAGGGGGTGAGAAGTATAAAATTAAAACATGTGGTCGCCAGGAACCGCGGGTTCCGATTTATAGAATTAAGATGACCGTGTGTACCTTAGCGTGAAGAGTGCGGGTCAAAGCTTCTCCTTCTTCGGCCGGCCGATGAAGAAGAGTCCTCAACGTGGTGGGTGCTTGATCTTCTGTGTAACTAGACAAATAAACAAGCAAAAGAGAATATTAGAACTAAACAAAGTGGAGTATATGTAAAGAGAATAACATAAAACACACAACTGACTAGAAACTGACCGGATTCGGGTTATCTCTAACCCTTTTTTTTATATTTTCGGATAAATAGACTAAAAAATAATGAAAAAAATGTAAAAAAATTATAGGAGGATGGAGAATCACGAAACAAAGAGATAGGAAAAAGAACAACAAGATTCTGAGTTGAATAGAGAAAGATATGGCCAAATCTGTGTTGTCGAAAAAGCTGAGCAGCAGTCCAGGATCTGCCATGCGCGACTTTACTTTTGTGCTCGTCATGACCAGCCCCAACCTCAGAATCAAGTTCCGTTGATTGAAAACTGAAGAATACTTGAAGAGGAAGAACTTTTATGAAGAGAGCTTAGGCAGCAGACGTCCACACGCTGCTGTAGAGGACAAAGAAGAGAGACCTGGCTGATCACCTGCAGAACAGCCTTCCTCTCTCTTGAACCGACTTTTCTCTCTCTAAAAACTTGAAATTATCTCTATAAAAATCACAAAATCGATGTAGGAGGGAGGTTGGATGTCTTGATATGCCTGGGGGGTCGTGCTCATGCCTCTGGAACGACCAGAATCAGAGTCAATTTATAGGAGAATGAACAGTCTCATCCGGGCTAAAAAAAAGGCCACCTTGCGCCCTACCCCAGGGCGCATGCACCCCCCTGGAAGGGACGCATGGCACTGTTCCCGAAAAAGTTGTCCTTATCCGGTCGATCGGTTCAGTGGTAGAGTCCCAGTGAAAAACTGGTTCCCTCGTGCCTCAAGGGTAGGGCGCATGTGCCCTCAAGTGAGGGCACGAGGTCATGTGCCTCACTGGTAGGGCGCATGGGCACGTGCCCTGGGTCCCGGGCGCATGTGACCAGGAACCCGGGCGCATGAGACTGTTTTTGCGCGTCCTTCTTCCGGAAGCCATTGCAAACACTCCCGAACTCGGAATTCGACGCTGTTTGTTGCGTTGGAAATATAACAGGCCGAAGAAGCTTTATATAGCATCGGATCAGCCATCACACCCTCCAAAACTTCAGAATTTTGTCCGGAAGTTAGGGCATTGAACAGAAGATCTGATACAGGTCAAAATGACTCCGACGGCAAACCAGAAAGGCACGGTATGCAACAAAACTTGTCTGGGGTGTGAATATGACCATAACCTTCAATGCATGATCATTAGGCATTAGTCATTCAGCCAACTTCCGTGTTTACACGATTTACGTGTGGCTTTCGCTCGGAAATTACTGCTTTTTGCAGAAAACTTCGGAAAACATCCGATTTCGTTCGGCGAAGCTCCAAATCAACTTTTAAAGACCCGGCATCATTCTAAGGTCAATCATACGTGTTACTCTATAAAACATGAGTTTTATGCTCTGAATTAGGCGAATTTGGCGTGTCTACAAGAGATAGAGACAAAGACATCCACCAAGAAAACTACGCAAGTAGGCCTGTGGTCTGAGAACTTGGATTCACCCCGATTGTAGAACAGCTGATCAATTCCATCTCCATGCCATAGTATGCGATCACACCTAAAATTTTCTAAGAAACATATTGGTAGAGAACAAGAAATTGGTTCTAGTGGTCAAGTTGATTAAATAAAATAAATCAAAATTATCAAAATGACAAATATGAAGAGACTAATGAGAATTCATGCTGTTTCCAATCTCATCATTGGGATTTAAGCTATATCTATCCATCCATTATAGAGGCATTTTGGATTGTAGGAAGTACCAATAAGTAATTATATAATTTAATGAAGGGAATTTTTAGGTTCAACTATTTAGCAGCCATTTTATTTGTTTGCCTTATGTATTCACCATGTCTTGTTTACAACTCCCATTTCTCACCTCTTAACAATGAAATCCTGATTTCATGCTCCACTCCCATCTTGCTGCAAGTCTACTTTATCTTTTGTATCATTGTCCAGTAGATACAAGAATGGGGACATGGGACTGATGTAGGGTGTGGATATGACCATAACTGAATATTTTTAGGTGGACACAACAATGGACATTCGTTGTAGATAGTATCTTGCCAAAGTAGCAGCTATAATAATGAATACACTTGTGAGTGATAAGATAATGACCTAGAGAAAATGTTATCCATTTTTTATCTGGCTCACATCACACGGTTGTTCAGCAGCCCATTCTTGTTGCTTTATTATTTCAATAAAGAATTCCATATGCATACCAAACGAGAGTTCATTCATCTTGGATGTTTCATCCTCATCAGCATCAACTTTAGAGCTGTTTAAGTACTTGTACATCGAGCATGAAATGTGATCTCCTAATAATCTCTCCTCATATGTCTAAGAAACGAGATCACCAAAATGAGAATATCTATGTAGTGACTCTAGTATCTTGGTCTTCTCCATCCATTTCTATCTCTAACTTGTTAGATAATCTTCTTAAAAAGTGCGAAAGAAAGCTCATTTATAAAATTTCGGTTAAGCAAAATCCCCAATCTTATCCTTTTTGGCTACAAGCAAAAACGTTTCAAATGTCAAGTCCATTTCTTTAAAAGCATTTACTTTATCTTGAAGAAAAAAATTGCAATGTGGAACAACAAATGATAATTCTAAAGGCAATAAAATCATAATAGTGTTATATAAAACACTATAATATAAAATATTAAATCACAAGATAATAAAATTTAAATACCCACTCATAATAAGTTATAATATTTTGGCTAAATCAAGTAGAATAATCAACGAAAAACAGGAAAAAACATGAAAATTTATTGTTTCCAACATTAAAAGCATCCAAGCAGAGAAAAGTACTGCTCTTATAAAAATTGCAAAGCAACTTGCCTATACACAACAAAGTAATGCCCATACTATACTGAAGCTTGTCTAGTCCAATAAGAGGCAAAAAAATGAATAATATAAGAACATTTTTATATGGAAAGTAAGCTGTAACATTTTGAAAAAAATATATAAATTTTATTTTTCTGTAATGCCCGCCCTGCTCGGCCCTCTCTCTCTCTAGCTGGTTACGCCCACCCCGCTCGGCCCTCTCTCTCTCTCGCCGGTTACGCCCCCCCCCATGTGAAGCGCTGCACACCTTCACCGTCCCATCTCCTCCTCGCCAGTTCCTCCCCCCCCCCGGCCTTCTTTCTTCTTCCTCTTCTCCACCGTACGCGTGACCACCGTCGCCGCTGCCACCCTCCCGGCCTCCCGCGCGACCACCACAGGCAGCCACCTTGCGTGCCAGCGCCGGGCCGCTGCCGTCGCCTTGGACCCTCCCCGGACCAGCCAGCCGAGTGAAGAGCCTCCTCCCTCTTCCACGCCATCCACAGTCGCACCTCCCATTGCTTGCGCAGCCGCCTGCGTGAGGAGTCGCCGCCCACCTAGGCTGCGTGAACAGCGGCATGTGCCACCCGCCGCCGCCCACGCAACCTTGTCCTCGGCCGCCACCCTGCACAGCGCCATGCGCCCCCATCGCCCAGCAGCCCTGCGAGTGCGCACCACCAACCACCCTCCCGCGTCACCTGGCTGCCGCCATCGAGAGCCCTCCGCCGCCAGCAGCCACCCTCTTGCGTGCACACACGCGACGCCGCCACCAGCCACCCTCCCACGCGTCCGCCGGCCAGCCGCCTTGCGCACCTAGAAGCCTCCCGTCTCCGACAGCCGCCGTGATCCGTCGCCATCGCCGGAAGCGCCGCCGTGCCCTACAGCCCCGGTCGCTGTCACCGGCGAGTGCCGCCGCCGCCGTCACCGCGTATGTCGCCGCCACGCGAGTCCGGCTCAGCGCCCACGAGCCGCCCGGTCCAGCGTCCGGCTCGACGCTTTGAGCCGCCGGTTGAACCGCCCGGTTCAACGCCGGTTCGGCCTTTTGGGATTATTGGATTTATTAATTTTATAAATTAGAGTTAAAGCTAAGAAAATAGCCGGAAAATCCAGAGAAATCCGGAAAGTTCACAGGAGCTTCTAGATAGGTTTCTCAAGCTTGTTTATGTATTTGACCTCATTTGGATAAGAAAATATGCATGATTTAGTTTATGGACCTTAAGTTGACTAGATTTTGACTTTGAATTTATGCTTAATGAGATTCTCAAAATCTTTGTAATCAGAAACCTAAAATTAGTATTTTGTATATTATGGAACATGTTTACCATGATTCTGGATGGGTAGAAATAATTTTCATGAGATTTGACCATATGTTATTTATGTATATGATTATGTGCTAGAATGGACCTAGAATTGAAATATAATTATGTGGAGATTTGGAAAAAAAACCATGGGTCATCAAATCATACCTTTTAGAACATGTTTAGGTCAGATTGTGGTTGATTTACCTTAGAACTTAATTTTTTTAGTTTATGCCAAGCTTGATTTAGGTTAATTGTCTTGTATATGCAATTAAGTATGTCTAGTTCGGTTTGTCATTTCATGTATGTAAATCAAGTAAATTTTGGTTAGTTTGGTTTCAGATTATGTATTATGTCATGCATGATATGATTATGTTCATATGGTTAAGTTTGGTATATGTTTGATTATGTCAACCAAGTCGATTAGTACAAGTCTTGTCTAGTTATGGTAAAATATGTTTAATTTAGTTTCAGATCATGGGCTATGCTATGCATAGTTAGTCATGTCAATTTGGTCATGATTAGTACGAGTTGTCATTGAGAACAAGTTCAATTATGTCGGGTTATCATATGTCTTGTCAAGTTCGTTATGGATGTTATTATGTCTTGCATGAAATGCTATGAAATTAGATGTTTATGTCATGTATGCATGGTATGGTCAGGTATGTCATGATTTGAAATTATGTTATGAACTCTTGATATGACGTGCTATGAAGGCTTCACCAGCCTATGTTAGTAAATTGCCCGTGGGCAGCGGGAAACTTAGATGAATCCGGCCCTCCCACAGATCTCGGATTACCGCAGTTTTTCCCTTAGTGTCACCACTGCCTAGGTGCACTTTGGGCTAGCTTAGTATATGCTACTTCTATATATATTAGAGCTGGTGAAAGTATTTGTACATGTGAAGCAAGATGACCAATTCCTTGCTCTTTGGCTATGTGTTTTGGAAAGGATATGAAATATGTTACTTGTGTGTCATGTATGGATGTTAAACCATGTCATGTTAGAAAAATCAGATTTGTCTTGTTTTAATTTGGTCATGTTAAGTTAAGTCTTGAGGTCATTTAGATGATATTCGTTTAGCTTGTATGGTCTTGTGTGCATGGGTCTAGAATTGAGTAGCATTGGCATGATCTTTTCATTCAAGATAATCATGATTTGAGTATGGGTTATGGATAAATATAGAAGACATATTATTATCATTTGTATTACATCTCAATCTAGTTATGTTATCTATCATTGTTTGATTACATGCTATCCGATTGGCAAGAAAATGGTGTAAATCCTACGGAGTCCCCGGACTCACCCCGTTGTGGGTTAAATTTTTCAACAGGTTTTGAAGATTTAGGAGCTTGAAGATGAGGTTTAGGTGAAACCAAATGAATCAGAGTAATTTGCACTTGGAGATGATTGATATTCTCTACTTAGGTAGTTGGCCTTGATTGTTTTGAACAAGAATATTGTTAGACTTAATAGTATAGTTCTATTCTCTTGTTTTGATGGATCTTATGAAAATGATTGTTTAATGTTGGGTTATGGAATAGAAGTGTTGGGTTTCATCCCACTGTCACGACGTTGTGTATTTCCACTGCATATTTGTGGTTATGTTATTTAAATTCCGGGTCGTGACATAAGCAATCACTACATCACTCGAAGCTTTCCACTAAAAAACTAAACCTTATGAGGTGTTTGGTTGCACAATAATTTTTTGTACACTTTGATTATAAAAAATTGTTTAAAATAAAATGTGAACCAACCAATGACATAAAATTATCATGTTTGAAGGGATGTTATAACAAAAAAAAGTAACTACCATATATGACCAAAAAAGTTCCAAACCACAAGATAACAAAGGAGAAATTAACTGGGGGTGTCTGTTTCAACAGATCCGCTATTACAAAAAGTCTGGCCGAAAATTCTATTTCCAGGAAGTCCAAGTTTAAGCTTCCCATGCATATTCACTCTAGATACGGTAACAGAGGGATCGACACTAAAGCGAAGGGGATTTTTCTTTTTTGACCTAGGAAACAAAGGACCCTAATTCTCCCCCACTGCTTTTTGTAGAATACATAATTTATTAAAATATTTAAAACTTATAAAGTAAAATCAAGTCAAAATATATTGTAGTCACAAATAAATATAATAAATATGGTGTAATATATAATTTTTAATCATAATAATTTTTCATTCAAAATAAAATAGTACTTTAAAGTTATAGCATACATATAATTAACATGATATAAAAATAGATTATTATCAATATTTTATAGTAAAAAATAAAATAGATATAATTGATAAATCCACTTTTTGTTGTAATATTTTTTATTTTAAACATAACAATATAGTGTAAATAAAATAAATTTTACTTAACATAATGAAAAAAATAAATTAATATTTTATTTTTTATATCAAAATTAAATTTTTAAATAAATAATGTGTGATAATACTCTACAGGTATAGCATACATATAATTAACATGATGTAATAAAACCTTTTCAATCAAAATATAATAATAATTTACATTCATACCAAACGTAAACTGACATGTTCTATAATATTATTAATAGTATTTATAATCAAAAATATAATAGATATGATTCATAAATACACTTTTAGTTGTAATATTTTTATTCTGAACATAACACAACAATATTATGCAATCAAAGTAAAATATAATTAACCTAATGCAATAACTAAATTAATATTTTATATTTTATATCAAATTTAAGTATGTATATAAACAATATTTAATAATTCTATATTCTAAACCTAATAATATTTTTAATTCTAAATAAAATTATTTAACATGATGTAATAAATAACAAAATATTTTATATTTTATATCACTTTTAAATTTTGATGTAAATATAATTTAATAAATTGTTATTCTAAACATATTTATGCTTTGCGGTCATCAATGGTACAATGGAAAGATTTGTTATACTAATCATATGTAATTTTAACTATATATTTTAGAAGGTAATTTGACATTTTTAGAAAATGGTGGTGTGACCAAATGGATCGGGTGTTATAGTTATTTCTCTTGTTGGATTATCGATGAAGGGTATTTGGTCAACGGACTGACAATCAAAGTCATTTTATTAATTAGAGTGAGAATTATTTTTTCCTATAAAAAGGTGAGACCCTCTTTTTTGTCTAAGAGGGAAGTCACTTTCAAAACATAAAATTGTCATGGTTCACCACATTTTACAAGTTTTATTATGAAAACATAAAATTGTAGCAAAAACTCAATTTGTCATGTAACCAAATACCCCATTAATTATCATATATCATTGTTGGCATCAAACTTTTTCGCTTAGCTTGCTTGATACAAGTTTCGGCAATGCCGAAGCCGGTGCAGAAAATCTGACCCAGATTCGGAAAATTTGTGAATAGATGATGTAGACAGGCTTTGGAAATGCCTTGGCATGGCCTTACATGCTACAAATGGCCAATATAATGTGCTCATTGCATAGCCCCGGTCAAGAGCTTCGCAACGGTGCCCAAACACATGAAAAACGGACACCAGAAGGCCGAAATGACCATTTTGCCCCTGACACTTTGGGACAAATTGGGACTCTAACATGGAATTCCAACTTTACCACATTGTCAAGATTGGATAGAGCTAGACAACGCTCAAAACGGATCGAAAATCCGACCCCCGGATGAAGAGATATGCAAGAAAGAGCAAATCCGGACGGAAAGCCGTATGTTCTCGCACCAGGGGCATAATGGTCCGATTAGCTCTGGATCGACCCATGGGCTGAAAATTTCAATTTTCATGACCCAAAACTTTTATCTCATGAATATTGATGCATGAAAAATAAATTTGGCCAATGGGAGAAGGTAATTGCACTCAGATACAGTTTTCGACATTATCGACGGCCGAGATCGCACCGATCGGAGAAACTAGCTAAATCAGGAGATCCGTTGCAATTCAAGTGATCTAAACCACACATCATGATGGAGCATAAGATCAATGGCCATCAGGTCTTGATCTAGAATTTTTTTGAAGTCAATTTGAGATTTATTTAATTGGTTTTGGTCGGAATTAATGCTAGCCGTTGGATCGGGAGCACTTTGATTAAACCAGGGTTAAACCTAACCCAAGATGGGCTAACCCAACCTGTCATGGCCGAACCCCATCCTCCCTCATCTGATGTGTGCACAAACAGCCCTAGAAAGTAGGGGAGGGTGCGCAAGGCTTTCCCAACTCTCTCCATCTCTCTTTGGTTTATCTTTATCTCATCCTCAACCACCTCAACTTCCCATGGCTTATCCTTATCATCCTCAACCACTCCCTTGGTTTATCTTCATCCTAACTAATACTACAACTAACCAAGCATATCCTCATCCAAGCCCTGGCCGAACCACCCATCCTACCCCAAGTCATGTGCGCACACCTCCTTGAAAGGAGGAGATGGTGGGCACCCTTCTCTCCCTCTCTTTCTAGTTGGCGCATAATCATCCTCAACAACCAACTAGGGGTTATCCTTATTATCCCCAACCTCCCTTGAGTTATCCTTATCTCCTCTCAACAACCTCCAGCCTTATCTCCTCCTAGAGATGGCGCCCCTCAGCCCCTATAAAAGCCTCCTCAGCAGGCCATGTGTAGGACAAGCTGATCACCCTGCGGAAGCCCTGCCTCTCCTCCCTCTACCCTGCACCAAGAGAACTTCTCCTTGCTTGGACGTCTTCATCAGCAAGTCAGAAACCTCTACAGCCCCCTTGTGGTTTTCCAAGTGAAGAAGAAGAAGGAGAAAAGGCCTCCCTCCAGCAGGCGCGCCAGCAGCAGGTGCAACCAGCCCACCTGATTGGTGTGCCAACTTCAGAAAGTGCAGCAAGCTCTCTTCATTCCTTTGCTCCATCCATCAACATCAGCAAGGAGAAGACCCCCTTTTCTCATCCAACAGCAAGAGAATAAGGGTTTGGTGGCACCTTCAGCCCATCATCTTCAACACCACCTGCAGTGCAAGAGAGAAGAAAAAAACTGGTGAGTTGAAAAAGTGTGTTCCAATGTAGCCTTTTAATTCAACTCTTATCCTTCTCTTCTCTACCCCTCTCCATGGTGTCATACCCTCTGAGTAATGCCCATTCAGCCCCTTTGAGTGCCCTTCATGTTTGTCTACAGAAAGCTCCAAGTGTACCCTCTATTTGGCCATCACAAAAACAGCCCCTTGCTGCCCCTTAAAACAGGCCTCTGAACCAGCCTCTTTGTGCACCCTTTTGGCCCTCCATGTTGGCCTCTAAACCTTCTACTATCATGCTTGGTTTGACCCCACTGATGGTCACTTGGACATGCACCTCCTGCCTTTCCCAATCAGGCCCCGAATGGCATGCAAAACAGGCCCCCTTGCTGGCCCAAGTTCTGCCCCCTTGTGAGCACCCATGTCAGGCCCCTTTGATGGTCACCTAGTTTGCCCTATGTACAACACACCCAATACAGCTTCTACAGCACCCCCAAACAAACCCAACATCCCCTTTGATGTGTGGAAGGAGGGGTGACAGCCCGGGCCTCTTGGAATCCGCCAGACGGGCCAAGAGTTAAGCCGGGTGGCCCTGATTTCTACATGTCAAAATACCCTTTGTGCATTCCTAAACCAGTCTTAGTTCACACCTAAACCTACCCCTTGTGCAGTCCTACCAAAAGCCCACCTAAACAGCACCTTAGCCAACCCATTCCAGCCCCTCTGAGGCTCACCTACTCCGCTGCTACAGCAAGATTTCAAGGTGCAAAAATGGAGTGAAAATCAGGCCAATCAGGCCATGGAGGTGCAAATCTGGCCCATTGGGTCATGAAGCTCAAAATAGGCTGCCAGGGCCCATGAAGCTCAAGATAGGCCAACCGGGCCGACATAGCATGAAGACCGGCCCATTGAGCCGTTGACATGAAGTTGCCCATTGGGCCTTGGACATTTAAAAAGCACACTTAACTAAAGTTGAAGGTGAAATGACAAAATTAAATAAGGAGTTAGTCCACAACTGGACGCTTCATTGGGTGGCTCATCCGGCATGCACCGGAACGTTGACCTGGGCGTAGGCATGGGACACGCTTCCCACTGCAGATGAACCCTTCCCACTAGTTGGAAAGTCAAATGATTATGCCTTGTAGGATGGGTAAAATTCCACACCGATTGGAAAATAAGACGGCATGCTGCCAAAATTTTCCCAATCAAGTGGTATTTTACACCAAGGGAAGGACATTCACACATTTGCACCATTGACAACATTGAACATGGCATATGAACTGCCACATCTGATGTACACCAGCATGAACATGAATATTCAATGAACATTTCAAGTGCCGAGTTGATTGCATGTGACTGGGCATCGACACTAGCCCGACAGACCGGATGTGATGCAAACCGAACAAGAGTTACTCAAATCTGAAGTTAACTTAATTAAATCTGAAAATACATTAAAACTAATCTTAAAACATGCTTAAAACATATCATTAAAGCTTTAACATTCAACAAAAATCATGTTTAATACAATCTAGAAAAATTGATTCAATACACTTAATCCATTGGAATTCAATTTCCTAAACAAGTGCACATCAAATAAATCACAACTAATTGAAGAGAACAGAATAAAGAAAACATTAATGCATATGAAATTCATCTTAAAACATGCCAAATTCATATCATTAACAATCTGAAATTCAAGTTTAATCAATTTGAACCAAACTTCAAAACATTTAAAATATACTGAACACACCCGAATTGATATTAAAACACCAACCGACATGAGAAAATCACATGAAAATGACTCAACACATGTCAATTAAATTTAAACAAGTCAAAATTGATAAACACATCTAAAATATCAAGTTCAAACAAAAATAAAATAAACTTCAACCAATTGAAGTAAAACAAACCAAACAATTAAAACAAACCGAAACAAGTAACATTCAAATCCAAGTCAAATGGAAATCTAAAATCAACATTTCAAACCACATCAAAATCCATTCTTAAATCAAACATAAATCAACTTCAAACAAAATCTAATCAAACTTGTTTACATCTCATCGGGCCTAAAAGGCCAGGGCCCTTTGTGTTCTTTACACGCTGTGGATGTGCACGCTCTCGTCAAACAAGATCGCTATGGCAGTTAATCAAGGGTGTTCGAATGTTTGCTCGATGTAAATGAACATCGGATATTCGCACCATCCGATGGAGAGAGGTCAAAAAATATTTTCACAGAGCCCGAACCTCGGTTCTATACTCTTCTAATATCACCTAGACTATCTAGTAGTTTTTATGGTCTATCACCTATTTTACTAGAAAATTCAGGTACGATATTTCAACATTCAAAAAAACAAATCTTTTAAGCACATTTCAAGAATCAAAAAACGATTCCCGAGGTTCTCACAAATTGGCACGCCCGGTGGGACCTCTCTTTCCATTCATCTCTCTGCCATAGCGATCTGAGAAAGTGCACACCCACTATCTCTTTAAAGACTCTCTTCATCTAACCAGGTCGGCCTTGTACGTTTTTGCAGATTCAATGGAGTTTGACAATGGTGTTCGTTATTCCGAGGCCTACATCAACAGCCGTTGCGTTGGTGCAGTCACCGCCGGCATCACTTTTGGCTGTTTCCCCAAAGTTGTGCTACACCCTGACCGTCTTGGTGCCACACTGGAGGAGCCATTCGCTACTGAGGAGGAGGTCCATCCCCTCCAACAACTTCAAATAGCTTCTGCAGATGCTGCCCTACTCTTTGAGGCTTCCCTCCCAAAGTCACCTCAACCAGCTCCTCTTCAGAAGCCTTTTTCGGTGAATGTTATCACCGTTAACTCTGGGCCCGCGCCCGCATCTCCTCAATCGAGTCTGCGCATGCTTCGGCTTGAACATGGCTCCCGTCGTAACTTGGAGGTTGGTAACGTACGGTGCCCTTGGAACCGTGCCCCGCCTAGCCACTTTCATCAAGACTCCCTCTGAGTTTAGGGAAGAGAAGCGCCGCCGACCGCGGCTTATCGTTCTACCCCTTGTCAACCGGTTCGTTGCTCTGAGCCGGTTGGATGATGAATTACGGGCCCCTGCTACGCCCGTTATTAAGAATATGCCAACTGTACGGGGGAAGAGTCAACCTTCTGCCCGTTCCAGGAAGACCGGCCGACCAGTGGCCAGGGATGCTGTTGAGAGGGGGCAGCCCTCTCCTAAAAAACTTGAAGACTCGAGCCGATCAGTGGCTCTCAAGATATCAGCTCGGGCGAGGGGCCATCCATTGGCTTGTCTTTCCTCCTTGGACCGATCAGCGGTCTATGTCGAAGAGAACCTGCAGGTGCTACCACCTGCCCATCAAAAGTTCTATGTAAACAGTCGATTTGCCGACCAACCATTTTGGTTCTCTGCCCAACCAACCGGGGGCAAACTCCCCATGAAGTTTTTGGCTCACCCGGCTGATCGCTCAACGGTCCAGCCCAAGAAGACCCGGCAGCAGCCACCTGATGTACTGAAGACTCCGGCAGTCAGCCCAAATACTGACTTTTCATTTCAGCAACCGGTTCCACTGATTGGGGGCATGTCCCTCATTCAAGCATCTTTTCGCCGAGAGTCCCGGACAGCGGACACTCGTGCCCACCGGGGGCAGGGATTCAGACCCTCTGTCCCGATCTTGAAGGTTTGGTGCCCTAAGGCCAGCATTCCCCTTATAGAACCACTTGTCTCCAAAGCCTGTCGTCAACCTCACCTAGACGGCCTTCTGGGCTGAAGTCCCAACCACGGCCGCAGCCAAGGGCTGTATTCAACCCCCCGCGGAAACCAAAGGCCAATTCTATTCGGCCGAAGGCTCAGTTTGCGCCGCCCCACCGGTGGCAGTTTTATCATTTTGATGATGGTCATGCGACCACTACTCCGTGGGAGCTACCACCCAGAAGAGGGTCAGTCATTGACCGAGTTATGTTGTCTGATACTGCCCCCAGACGCCAAGTAGCGCGGGGGCCAGGAGGCCAGATGCGAGTATACACTTGCTACACTACAGGTGCTGGTCACCCTGATGATGTTCCAGAGGACTCTCAGACTGTAGTCCATGTTGGGCCCGTCACACGTAGTATGGCCGAACATCAATCTACCATCGCCACGGAGGGCGCGTGCCGTCGTAAGGACAAGGATATTGTGCCAAGCGATGAAGTAGTGGTTATGCCACCGGCCATGAAATTAGAAGATCTTTGGAGGGAGAATCAACAGCTTCGGGCTCTCCTTGCCAGTTCCGGCTTGCTCCATTCTCAACCGGCATAAGCATCAGGTGCCACCGAGGCTTCAGATGGGCCCCGTATTACTCAAGGAGAACTGCCACCTGTAGCACAGCCTCGTCCTACTACTCCCATGCATCCAGCTCCTAGACTACCCATGGATGATGAGATCTTCATTCAACCACAGTACCAAGCCCCTCTGCCTCCACCGCAGCAAGATTTTCTTGAGTCTTCTCAGCGAGCTATGATAGATCAAATGATTTCTATGTGTTTGGCGCAACATGACGATGGACAAGGCATGACGGTCCTCTATCAAGTCCCATACCCACGACATCATCAGTATGTGAAGCTTCCTCCTGACGTCTCTAAGGTGCCAAGTGCTCCAAGTTTGATGGGCGTGGGTCCCCCAGAGAGCATTTGGCTTTATATTACACTCACATGGGTGAGTTAGCACATTGCGAATCGTACTTGCTTAAGTACTTCGCCACCACTCTAACAGGCACAGCCTTTGAGTGATTTTCTAAGTTGAAGCCTGGGGTAGTAGACTGGCCTGATCTACAAAGAAAGTTTATTGAGAGGTTTAGTTTCTCTGAGCGGCCGCATACCTTGGTCGAGTTGACCACTATGTTCCAGGGACGAAATGAATCTGCAGTCGACTATATTCGTCGTTGGAGAAATGTATGCATGAAGTGTGCCAATCCACCTTTGCATGAGGAGGCAGTTGCATTATGTAAGAGAGGCCTTTGGGCTGAGATCCAGGAAAAGGTGTTGGGGACACGTATCCAATCCTTTGATGACTTGAATGTCACGGTTGCTGACATAGAACACTTCTATGTCAATAACCCTTTGGTGGCAGCTGCAAGATCAAGGCCAATGAAGGACAAACAGCCAGTTTCTAGGGATGTCAATACGGTGGATGTCTCGTCATCTTCAAGACCCTATAATAATGCTGGAGGCAAAAGTGCTACCACGGCACCCCCTCAGAGGAATACCACCAATCTTGCTCTAAGGCCCACATGGGAAGAACGTGCTTTGAAGCCCTATTCCTTCACACGAGACTATACAAAGAAATTATTTGATGCCTGTATGAAGAATGGACTGATTAGCCTGCCGACGAGTCGACACCCGGAGGATGCTGCTAAGAGTCAAGAACCGAACTTCTGCCCGTACCATATACTATTGGGGCATATGATCGAAGATTGTTACCAGTTCAAGGACTTGGCCGAAAAATTGATCCAAGACCAAGTTCTTAATTTGGGGAACCGACTAGTGCAGCCCCCACAACCTCATGTCAAGCCTCGACCCCTGACGAACTTTGCGGTCAATGCGGTACATTATAGACTGGAGCATCCTGTTCCGGGGCTTCCTCGTCCTCCACTTGAACGACGATGGTGTCCTGACATGGAACGGCTTCCGCACCCCACGGTTTATCAAATGGCGTCCTGAGTCCGTTCCATTCTGGAGGGATTCCGGGTTAGATGTGTACACCAAGAGGCAGACATTATGGCCACCATGGCTAATGTCACCGAGTTGCTCACTGGCGAGATGACGTATGAAGAAGCTTGCCCCCCTCCTCTGCAAGCCCAGGGGAGATATTTTGCTGACTCACCTCAGCCGTCAGGGCAAACAGTTAATCAACCCGATGAGCTTTGGGGAAGCGCTGATCAGTATGAGGTAGAGCCTGAAGCTTCCTCTGCATGCTCCCCGAGGGCACCTGTTGAAGAACCGCACCTGGATAGGCCGAAGAAGCGTCGACGGTATCATGTTTACTCACGGTATTCCTTTCCTCAGGCAATGACACGCCATCTCTATGAGGTGGTTGCAAGGGGAGGCCTGATGGAACCACATCCGGATAGGGGCTTCCACTTCATGTCCTTTCCTAGGGGTGGTTGTGGATATCATCATACACAGTCACACTCCATTGAGGACTGTCGGGCAGTCAAGAAGCACCTTGAAGACTTGATCAGGAATGAGGTCCTTAAGATCGGACGTTACCTCGTTCAACCACCGCGGCCCCACGTCAACTCAAACCAGGCAAGTTCTTCCTATGTCATTCACGCCACCCCTGAAGTTGGTAGGCCAAAGAAACATATGGCTGGGGGCACCTCACAAAGTTATGTGCGCCCCCAATTCTTCTCCAGTTATCAGAAGCTCCCTTGTGAGCTTATACAGAAAAACATTGAGGCCGAGGCTCAACGCCAATGCCAGATCCAAGAAGCAGCCGAGGACCCTGAGAGACCTTGGCAAGTTATCCCTACGCGGGAAGAGAGGGCTCGAGTTCGAGCAGAAGTTGCCTTACGTAAGGCTGAGGACCAAGTACCGCCGAGGGTCAAAACAATCAAGTAGCTCCACCGCATGGCCCATCTGATGCTACACACCGGAGGAAGCAGCTCAAGAATAAGAGAAAAGCTGAGAAGAGAAGAGCTCAGCGGCAGGAAGAATGTCTGAGAAAGATTAAAGCCCGGCAACATAGCTTGACTCCAGTTCAGAAGCTTCAGAAGTTAATTGACCAACTTGAGGAGTATGTTCCAAAGCAGCCTTCAGGACCCCTAACTCTCGATGATTTCATCCCTTGGGGTGATTGGGCCAAGTGCCAGAGATTCACCAACTGTCTACTTAACCTTAGGCAAAGGGCGGGGATTGGTGAGGAGACAGCCCTGGCCCTAATTGCAGATTTTTGGGAAGACGGTGCAGAGGAGCCTAACGTAGAGGAGCTCATGGCCCAGTTTCAGACCTTCTCCTGCAACATGGTAAATTACCCTCCTCCAACTTCCTATAAAAGTCAAGGACGGGCTCGTCGGGGTCCTCAGATCAACCTCTCAGCCCCAAGGAGAAGTGAACAAATATCCCAAAAGAAGCATGGTGGTCAAATCCAGCTTACAGATAAGATTATCTACCTTGAGTATGAGGGACATGGCCCAGTGCCTACTCCAATCATCAGACAGCCCCCTGGGCACAACACTAATTTAAACGGATCTGCTAGTGGTCCAAGTGTGCCAAGCACCGGGTCAGACGCACCATCGACATCAGCCCATGTTCTAGACACAGATGCCAGAGAGGCCAACCAGCCTAGTTCCTCTCAGTTAAATCATTCTATGGATGAAGATGAGGGCCCAAGCCCTGAGCTGCCCTTTGCTACATCAAACTTTCAGGTGGACCAGCCTGACCCCCTTGTGGCCAGGTATCCAACAGCAGCAGAAACCAGAGATCGAGTCAACACCTCCCTGCTATCTAAGATTAGGAGGCTACCTGTACGCCTCAGTATTTGGGAAGTGCTCTCCTTGAACAAAGAGCTTCGCGATACCCTGATAGCAGTTCTGCAGCAACCAGAGGTGTATGAAGCTCACATTGCCGAACTTGGACAGTTTGATGCCTATGTGGCTTCTGTGTCATTCACAGACGAGGGCATAGTATTTCCTAGTGCTTTTCATAATAGAGCATTATACATGAAAGGATCCATAAATGGGTATGAGATGAATCGCATCATGATTGATGCCGGTTCAGCATGCAATCTCATGCCCATCAAGACATTCAGGTCTATGTTCTTGACACCCTATCTACAGAAGGCCCCTGGAGTGACCATCTCTGGTTTTAATCAAGACTCCGAGGAGGCTTTAGGTCGAGTTGATGTGGAGTTGGATGTAAGAGGTTTGATGGCTAAGACCACCTTCTACGTCATTGATGCTGACACACCTTATAGGGCATTGTTGGGACGTCCTTGGATTCATGGCAATTGTGTTGTGCCATCCACATTCCACCAATGCATAAAGTACAACAAGGAAGGGAGGCAGTATAGAATTGAGGCTGATCAGTCCCCGTTTGAGATTGCGGAGTGTCACCTTGCTGATGCCATTCCATACTTTCAGACTGGGCCACCAAAACCTGTGCCCAATAAAGGAAAAGAAAAGATGGAGGCTGAAGACCCCCAGGATGATGAGATTCAAGTTGATGAAGTCAAAACCAAGATGCTCCGACTTTCATTAAAATCCCAGGGTCCCATGACCCAGGCGTATAGCAAAGAATGGCGCCCGACTAGCTTCAATGCAAATTCAGTCACAAGAGAGATTGAGGATAGCATCTGCATGCCTCAAGATTTGTTGTGGTTGACAGGAGACTGTGAGCTGCGAACTGTTGAAAAGCTCACCACATTCAGAGTCTCCTACCCACCTGGCCCTATCCTAACATTTTACAAAACTAAAATGATGAAGAAGCGAGCCCGAAAAGATGACTTTGGGTGGCCCGAGCATTCAGATTCTCAGTCAGTGACGATTTAGCCATCACCAGGGGTCTCCCTTGGTATTCTCCACATGTATCGGAAGATGGGAATTCCCCAGACGCAGTCCCGGAAGAAGGCCCGTGCTTTTTACAACATGTGTAATCCCCATGATGGCCAAAACACGACCAAAGAAGCATCCCGGCTCGGCATATGACTCTGACTATGAGGCGCCAGTCCATTATGCCATAGAAATGATCAGCATCCAGCATGGTGGTGAGCCTAGCAGCTCCATCCCTGTCTTTGATGAGTCATCCGAGGATGAAGAAATATTGATTCAAGGCCTTGGTAGCAGCGAGACTAATGCCAAGCTATTTGTACAGCAAGCCTCTACCTCCTCTGCACAAGTTGAAGCCCCTCTTAGTGAGGATGAGCAGGATGATGATGTTGAGTTCATGGACCTCAGCCTGGCTCCAGAAGAAATTGAAGACGGTGGCCAGGCAACGGTCGACGATCTCCTGGAAATTGACTTGGGGACTCCAGATGACCCTAGGACAACCTTTATCAGTGCCCTCCTCACTGAAGAAGAAAGAAACTGGTACAGAGCTCTTCTCCAAGAATACAAGTATTGCTTTGCATGGTCCTATGATGAAATGCCGGGTTTAGCCCCTGAGGTGGCAGTCCATAATCTTGCCATCCTCCCGACTGTCAAACCGATCAAGCAAGCCCAACGACGGATGCGCGCTGACCTAGAACTCAAGGTCAACGCAGAGGTCGACAAGCTCAGGGATGTGGACTTCATCGAGCCTTGCACTTATCCACCCGGCTCGCCAACATTGTTCCCGTCAAAAAGAAGAATGGGCAGATTCGGGTGTGCATAGACTACCGGGACCTAAACAAGGCCTGCCCGAAGGATGACTTTCCTTTGCCAATACCGGAGAATATGGTGGATGTGACCATGGGACACGAGGTTTTGTCCTTCATGGATGGGTCTTCTGGCTACAATCAGATATTGATGTCGGAGGAGGACAAGAACTTCACGGCATTCCGTACCCCCAAGGGTATATTTAACTACAAGTGGATGCCATTCGGCTTGAAGAATGCAGGGGCAACATACCAACGAGCCATGACAAAGATCTTTGATGAGATGTTGCATGATTTGGTGGAGTGTTATGTAGATGACCTTGTTGTTAAAAAACTAAGATGCGGGCTGACCACTTGGGTCAGTAGGAAACAGTCTTTGAAAGACTTCGCCTGTATAAATTGAAAATGAATCCAATGAAATGTGCTTTTGGTGTCTCTAGTGGCAAGTTTTTGGGGTTCATTGTCAGATATCGGGGTATTGAGATTGACCCTGATAAAATCAAGGCTATCAGAGAATTACCTCCGCCTCGGAACATACGTGAGTTAAGGTCTCTTCAAGGCAAGATTGCCTACATCCGGCGCTTTATCGCCAATCTTTCTAGTAGGTGCCAGCCTTTCTCTAGGCTAGCCAAGATAGGCACCCCTTTCATTTGGGATGACAGTTGTCAGGCCGCCCTTGATGGGCTTAAGCGGTATCTTCTTAACCCGCCGTCGGGGGCACCCGTCAAAGGTCGTCCCTTGATTCTCTATATCACGCACTCGATGCCTCCTCGGGGGCAATGCTTGCCCGCTTGAATGATGAGGGGAAGGAGCAGCCACTTTACTACCTTAGCGAAGGTTGGTAGGTCCTGAACACAAGTATTCTCCCATGGAAAAGATGTGCCTGGCCCTAGTCTTTGCAGCTAAGAAATTGAGGCACTATCTCCTGGCTCACGAGGTTAGCTTGATATCCAAGTTTGATCCTCTTAAGTACATGTTGAAGCAGCCTGTCCCTACCGGACGTTTGGGTAAGTGGGCTCTCATGCTCATGGAGTTTGATATCCAGTATATCCCCCAGAAAGCTATAAAAGGTCAAGGGATGGCAGACTTCCTCGCCGCTCACCCTATTTCAGAAGATTCCCCTCTCAATCTTCAGTTACAAGATGAAGAAACTTTGAGAGAAGCAAAAGAAGCCCAACAAATCAATGTCAAGCACTGGAAATTGTTCTTTGATGGTGCTTCCAGTGTTGAAAGAAGGACAACAAGAAAAGCGAGGCCCAGAGCAGGTGCGGGCATTGTACTCCTTAGCCCTGACGGGGGTGTACTACATGAGTCATGTTCCCTCTCAGGAATCTATACAAACAATGAAGCCGAGTATGAAGCACTCATCGTCAGCCTTGAGATTGCCCTTGACATGGGAATCAGGTGTATCCAGGTGTTTGGAGACTCTATGCTAGTAGTGCAACAAATGTTGGGCATCTTTGAAGTTCGCAAGCCAGAGTTGGTTCCATACCACACAGCTGCCATCCACTTGTCAAAAAAGTTCTATCTTTTCGACATTGAACACATCAGGAGGGGACAGAATTCCCAGGCTGATGCTTTGGCCAAACTCACCTCTGCGATCAAGCTTCCACCAGATGGGAAGATGGAGATTGTTGTCAAATGTCGACGACTCCTTCCAGACAAAAGTAGACGTACAGATGGCTTCACCCTGTTGGAGGCCAATGCCATTCAAGACAATGAAGATGAACCTGACGCAGTCGATTGGCGAAAACCCATTATTGACTTCAAGAATGGGACTCTTCCTGAAGAGTTGGCTCAAAGGGCAACTTCTTACCAGCTCATTCATGGGGAGTTGTATCAACCTGTGCCAGAAAAAGAACGGGCTGTCCTTGCTAGTTGCATATCCAAGAGGGAAGCTATCCAAATCATGAGAGAGGTCCATGGCGGATTGTGTGGTGCTCACCAATCCGGACCCAAAATGAAGATCGCCATCAAGTTAAAAGGTTACTACTGGCCGACGATGTTCACTGATTGTGACGAGTACGCCAAGAGTTGTCATGAGTGCCAGGCCTTCGGGACCATTCCTCGACGCCCACACACGAAGTTGCATCCAACTACCCCTACTTGGCCTTTTGCCGAATGGGGAATGGACATAGTTGGACCATTCAAGCCATCTGCCCGAGGATCTAGGTTCATCCTAGCGGCCACGGATTATTTTTCTAGGTGGGCTGAGGCTATAGCTGCCAGAGAAGTTACAGGCGAGGTGGTATCTCGCTTTGTTCGGCAAAATATCATATACAGATATGGTGTTCCTAGTCGAATCATGTCAGACAATGGGACCCCATTCAGAAATCAGACAGTCTACAAGATGACAGCAAAGTTCCACATTGATTAGAGGACTTCAACCATTTACAACCCTCAAGCCAATGGCCTAGCAGAGGCCTTCAACAAGACTCTTTGCAAACTTCTGGTCAAGGTGGTCGGAAGCAAGAAAGGAAATTGGGATGAAAAAATGTAGGAAGCACTCTGGGCTTACCGTACAGTTTACAAGACCCCCACAGGTTTCTCTCCATTCTCCTTAGTGTATGGAAGTGAGGCTGTTGTTCCAGTGGAGATAGAGCTGGCCTCTTACCGAATTGTCGTCCATCATTGCCTCCCATCCGATGAGCCCGATGAAGTGCATAGGAGGTTCATGGAACTTGAGAAGCTGGAGGGTGATAGGCTCAAGGCTTACCAACATCTCAAAGTTTATCAAGCCAGGATGACTCGAGCTTATGACAAGCTAGTCAAAGACAGGGCATTCCAAAAAGGTGACCTTGTGATGGTCAAGCAGAAGGATGCCATGGCTGGTCGTCCCAAGAACAAGTTCCTCCCGAACTGGTTAGGACCCTACATTGTTGATCGTGTCTTTGAAGGTGGAACCTATGCGGTAGTGGACAGCAAGGGGGAAACTCCTTTCCCACCGCTCAATGGCAAACACCTTAAAAAGGTACTACGCCCCTGACCACGAGTTCCACATAGAGGTCACCAACATTGAAAGCTAGGTCTTTTCTCACTTCATTAAAAAAAAATGGTGCTAAAAATAGAGATGCCCGACAGACTTGGTCGATCATGCACAATGGATGGCCAAGGGCAAAAATGTCAAAACATCCAGCCAAGGTGAAAACCTGCAAAGGCGCCTTGGGCAAAATTGGATAACCCTGCTGTGTGAAAATCCTGCAATAGGACGTACAGGCAAAAGTGAAAAGGGGTCAGCCTGGGTGAAAACTCCCTAAAGGAGCAATCAGGTTGATAAAAAAACAAACAAACAAACAAACAAACAAACAAACAAAAAACAGAAACACAAAAAAATAATCAACTAGGGCGAGCCCCCAACCTAACAAGATGGGTGGGTTCATTCCCCTAATTTTATTAGGGAGGAGGTCCGAGTTGCCAATGACGAAAAGGCTCTCATAGGCTCATCTACCATGTAGAAATATGCTAGAGAGACCATACCTGAGGCGATGAGGAAGACCATCTCCCACCTTTAAAATTCCGGGGAAGTTCCCACACTCCATCTTGAAAGGGACGAAGGGTAATACCCTACCCTACTCTCACTCATTCTTACCCCTTCAGTCATTCTTTCGACTTTAGCAATTCCACCATCTTGATCATTCCGATCCTGATGGTCCTTAAATAAAAAAACTTTCTCCAATATTGACTATTCAGCCCATGCATCCCATAAAAACTCATACTATCATAACCCTTACTGGTCCGAACAATTTTTGAAATTAATTCAAACTCATAGCACCCTGACCATTCTGGTCTTGTTGGTCTACAAGCTTCCACGTTGTCATGACCATCCAGTCTTGATGACCTACAAAAACATACATTATCTGGACCATCATTCCAGGAAACCTTCAACAAACTAACCATCTTGGCGAGGTTGGTCTTGTATGGCTTTAAAACTCTCACTACCTTGATCATCCCGATCTCGGTAGCCTACACAACTAGTTGCCTTGACTACTTGTTCTTGAGGCTCCAAACAAGGCTTCTACAATGCCACTTTGGCTTCCATAGCCCTACTTTAGTCCTACACCATGTGTAGACCTATGGGACACCAGCCCCTTTGAGGCTCCCATTCGCCCCTTTGTGGCACTCTATTCCTACACCTTGTGTAGACTCATGGGACACCAGCCCCTTTGAGGCTCCCATTCGCCCCGTTGTGGCACTCTATTCCTACACCTTGTGTAGACCCATGGGACACCAGCCCCTTCGGAGCTCCCATCGCCCGTTTGTGGCACTTTAGTCCTACCCTTTTGTGTGGACCCTTGGGAAATCAGCTCCTTTGAGGCTCCCATTCGCCCCTTTGTGGCACTCTATTCCTACACCTTGTGTAGACCCACGGACACCAGCCCCTTTGAGGCTCCCATTCGCCCCTTTGTGGCACTCTATTCCTACACCTTGTGTAGACCCACGGACACCAGCCCCTTTGAGGCTCCCATTCACTCCTTTGTGGCACTATTAGTCCTACCCTTTGTGTGGACCCCTAGGAAACCAACCCTTTGAGATTTCCTACCGGACCCTTTGTAGTCCACAAACTTTGCCTTGTAGGCAAGCCCGAAATCCCTTTGTGTTGGTTTTACAACCTTATTAGGCGCCTGTGCCATGTTGCCCCTAGCACTTGGATTGGTCTCACATTCACTCGACCCTCATGCCAAGTTGCTTTCCCCTACTTGGATGGGTCTTGCCTTGATTGAAACTCCCTCTGTGTTAGTTTCAAAATTTTGACCCTCATGCTGAGTTGCCTTAGGTACTTTGGTTGGTCATATCTTGTTTGAAACCCCCTTTGAGATGGTTTCAATATTAGTCCTCCATGCCAAGCAGCCTTCTGCACTTGGATTGGTCTTATCCTTTTCAGAACCCCTTTGCGTTGGTTTCGCACCTATTTGATTAGTCCCTCGTGCCAAGTAGCCTTCTGCACTTGGATTGGTCTTACCCTTGTCAGGAACCCCCTCTGTGTTGGTTTCTCCACTCACTTGTTTGAAGCCCCTTGATTGGTTTCACAACTTTGGTTGGACCCCCGTGTTGAGTTATCACTAATCTCAACCTTGTTCATTCTATTTGCATATGGCATGAGGGAAGCCTTAATTCCCTATACAATAGAGAGAGAGAAAGAAAATAAAGTGAAAAAAATCAAAGAAAATGAAAGACTAGCTCATTCAGAGAGCTTGCTTGTTGGGGAGCATGCAAGAATTAACACCATCAAATGTTCCTATTGAATGGAGGATGGGCAACCAAACAAAAAAGAAGCCAAGGCTGGTCATGTACAAGGGCCCAAGCCCTTCTCAGTCCTGAAGAAAGCTCTTGTAGCAGAAGCAGTGGATAGATTGCCAAGGACAAAGCAGAACAAATATCGGAGGCCAACTTACATGGGCAGTCCCTTCTCGACTCCCATCTCTAAGAAACTTCCCATGGGGGGCATTTTTTGCCATCAAACTTTTTCGCTTAGCTTGCTTGATACAAGTTTCGGCAATGCCGAAGCCGGTGCAGAAAATCTGACCCAGATTCGGAAAATTCGTGAATAGATGATGTAAACAGGCTTTGGAAATGCCTTGGCATGGCCTTACATGCTACAAATGGCCAAGATAATGTTCTCATTGCATAGCCCCGGTCAAGAGCTTCGCAACGGTGCCCAAAACATGAAAAACGGACACCGGAAGGCCGAAATGACCATTTTACCCCTGACACTTTGGGACAAATTGGGACTCTAACATGGAATTCCAACTTTACCACATTTTCAAGATTGGATAGAGCTAAACAATGCTCGAAACGGATCGAAAATCCGACCCCCGGATGAAGAGATATGCAAGAAAGAGCAAATCCGGACGGAAAGCTGTATGTTCTCGCACCAGGGGCATAATGGTCCGATTAGCTCTGGATCGACCCATGGGCTGAAAATTTCAATTTTCATGACCCAAAACTTTTATCTCATGAATATTGATGCATTAAAAATAAATTTGGCCAATGGGAGAAGGTAATTGCACTCAGATACAGTTTTCGAGATTATCGACGGCCGAGATCGCACCGATCGAAGAAACTAGCTAAATCAGGAGATCCGTTGCAATTCAAGTGATCTAAACCACACATCAGGATGGAGCATAAGATCAATGGCCATCAGGGCTTGATCTGGAATTTTTTTGAAGTCAATTTGAGATTTATTTAATTGGTTTTGGTCGGAATTAATGCTAGCCGTTGGATCGGGAGCACTTTGATTAAACCAGGGTTAAACCTAACCCAAGATGGGCTAACCCAACCTGTCATGGCCGAACCCCATCCTCCCTCATCTGATGTGCGCGCAAACAGCCCTAGAAAGTAGGGGAGGGTGCGCAAGGCTTTCCCAACTCTCTCCATCTCTCTTTGGTTTATCTTTATCTCATCCTCAACCACCTCAACTTCCCATGGCTTATCCTTATCACCATCAACCACTCCCTTGGTTTATCTTCATCCTAACTATTCCTACAACTAACCAAGCCTATCCTCATCCAAGCCCTGGCCGAACCACCCATCCTACCCCAAGTCATGTGCGCACACCTCCTTGAAAGGAGGAGATGGTGTGCACCCTTCTCTCCCTCTCTTTCTAGTTGGCGCATAATCATCCTCAACAACCAACTATGGGTTATCCTTATCATCCCCAACCTCCCTTGAGTTATCCTTATCTCCTCTCAACAACCTCCAGCCTTATCTCCTCCTAGAGATGGCGCCCCTCAGCCCCTATAAAAGCCCCCTCAGCAGGCCATGTGCAGGACAAGCTGATCACCCTGCGGAAGCCCTGCCTCTCCTCCCTCTACCCTGCACCAAGAGAACTTCTCCTTGGTTGGACGTCTTCATCAACAAGTCAGCAACCTCTCCAGCCCCCTTTTGGTGTTCCAAGTGAAGAATAAGAAGGAGAAAAGGCCTCCCTCCAGCAGGCGCGCCAGCAGCAGGTGCAACCAGCCCACCTGATTGGTGTGCCAACTTCAGCAAGTGCAGCAAGCTCTCTTCATTCCTTTGCTCCATCCATCAATATCAGCAAGGAGAATACCTCCTTTTCTCATCCAACAGAAAGAGAATAAGGGTTTGGTGGCACCTTCAGCCCATCATCTTCAACACCACCTGCAGTGCAAGAGAGAAGAAAAAACTGGTGAGTTGAAAAAGTGTGTTCCAATGTAGCCTTTTAATTCAACTCTTCCCCTTCTCTTCTCTACCCCTCTCCATGGTGTCATACCCTCTGAGTAATGCCCATTCAGCCCCTTTGAGTGCCCTTCATGTTTGTCTACAGAAAGCCCCAAGTGTACCCTCTATTTGGTCATCACAAAAACAGCCCCTTGCTGCTCCTTAAAACAGGCCTCTGAACCAGCCCCTTTGTGCACCCTTTGGCCCTCCATGTTGGCCTCTAAACCTTCTACTATCATGCTTGGTTTGACCCCACTGATGGTCACTTGGACATGCACCTCCTGCCTTTCCCAATCAGGCCCCGAATGGCATGCAAAACAGGCCCCCTTGCTGGCCCAAGTTCTGCTCCCTTGCGAGCACCCATGTCAGGCTCCTTTGATGGTCCCCTAGTTTGTCCTATGTGCAACACACCCAATACATCTTCTACAGAACCCCCAAACAAACCCAACATCCCCTTTGATGTGTGGAAGGAGGGGTGACAGCCCGGGCCTCTTGGAATCCGCTGGACGGGCCAAGAGTTAATCCGGGTGGCCCTGATTTCTACATGTCAAAATGCCCTTTGTGCATTCCTAAACCAGTCTTAGTTCACACCTAAACCTGCCCCTTGTGTAGTCCTACAAAAAGCCCACCTAAACAGCACCTTAGCCAACCCATTCCAGCCCCTCTGAGGCTCACCTACTTCGCTGCTACAACAAGATGTCAAGGTGCAAAAATGGAGTGCAAATCAGGCCAATCAGGCCATGGAGGTGCAAATCTGGCCCATTGGGTCATGAAGCTCAAAATAGGCCGCCAGGGCCCTTGAAGCTCAAGATAGGCCAACCGGGCCGACATAGCATGAAGACCGGCCCATTGAGCCGTTGACATGAAGTTGCCCATTGGGCCTTGGACATTTAAAAAGCACACTTAACTAAAGTTGAAGGCGAAATGCCAAAATTAAATAAGGAGTTAGTCCACAACTGGACGCTTCATTGGGCGGCTCATCCGGCATGCACCGGAACGTTGACCCGGGCGTAGGCATGGGACACGCTTCCCACTGCAGACGGACCCTTCCCACTACTTGGAAAGTCAAATGACTATTCCTTGTAGGATGGGTAAAATTCCACACCGATTGGAAAATAAGGCGGCATGCTGCCAAAATTTTCCCAATCAAGTGGTATTTTACACCAAGGGAAGGGCATTCACACATTTGCACCATTGACAGCATTGAACATGGCATATGAACTGCCACATCTGATGTACACCAGCATGAACATGAATATTCAATGAACATTTCAAGTGCCGAGTTGATTGCATGTGACTGGGCATCGACACTAGCCCGACAGACCGGATGTGATGCAAACCGAACAAGGGTTACTCAAATCTGAAGTTAACTTAATTAAATCTGAAAATACATTCAAACTAATCTTAAAACATGATTAAAACATATCATTAAAGCTTTAACATTCAACAAAAATCATGTTTAATACAATCTAGAAAATTTGATTCAATACACTTAATCCATTGGAATTCAATTTCCTAAACAAGTGCACATCAAATAAATCACAACTAATTGAAGAGAACAGAATAAAGAAAACATTAATGCATATGAAATTCATCTTAAAACATGCCAAATTCATATCATTAACAATCTGAAATTCAGGTTTAATCAATTTGAACCAAACTTCAAAACATTTAAAACATACTGAACACACCCGAATTGATATTAAAACACCAACCGACATGAGAAAATCACATGAAAATGACTCAACACGTCAATTAAATTTAAAAAAGTCAAAATTGATAAACACCTAAAATATCAAGTTCAAACAAAAATAAAATAAACTTCAACCAATTGAAGTAAAACAAACCAAACAATTAAAACAAACCGAAACAAGTAACATTCAAATCCTAGTCAAATGGAAATCTAAAATCAACATTTCAAACCACATCAAAATCCATTCTTAAATCAAACATAAATCAACTTCAAACAAAATCTAATCAAACTTGTTTGCATCTCATCGGGCCTAAAAGGCCGGGGCCCTTTGTGTTCTTTACACGCTGTGGATGTGCACGCTCTCGTCAAACAAGATCGCTATGGCAATTAATCAAGGGTGTTCGAGTGTTTGCTCGATGTAAATGAACATCGGATATTCGCACCATCCGATGGAGAGAGGTCAAAAAATATTTTCACAGAACCCGAACCTCGGTTCTATACTCTTCTAATATCACCTGGACTATCTAGTAGTTTTTATGGTCTATCACCTATTTTACTAGAAAATTCAGGTACGATATTTCAACATTCAAAAAAACAAATCTTTTAAGCACATTTCAAGAATCAAAAAAACGATTCCCGAGGTTCCCACAATCATCATCTAATTTTTAAAACTAATTTTAAAAGAATAATACAGTTTAAATTATTTTTAAAAAGTTTCCAAAGCCTGACGTTATACGTCCCTAGTTGACAAATACACTTGTCCAAAATCTAAAAATATAAAATTCAGAACATAAGAGAAAATGATCACAATTGAGAACAAAAAACATCTAAAAAAGCTTAAATCATTGGAAATCTGAAGCTCAAGGTCTCAGAAGACAATAGGTGGTCTACATCTGACTTCAAAACTGATTGGATTTTAGCTTTTGAAAATTGCAATTCATATTGTAAACTTAAAATTCCAAAAAATTTAAAACAAAGTAAGATCTGAAGTTTGATTAAAAAAATACTAAATTAAAATTTTCCAGGTCTGAAACTTAACTGATAATCCCAAATCAAAAAAGATCTAAAATTTGAAATTGAAATCCAAATATCAAACAAAAATGAGAATCTAAAGGTGCCAAAAAAATTCCAAAAAGTTGGGAATCTCCTAAAGTTGGAAAAATATGAAAATTGATGTTAGTGATAAAAAATGAAAATGGAAAAAGAAGAAATCAGAAAAAGTTCAAACAACTCTAAAGAAAATGCAAAAACATGAAAAATTGTTAAAATCTAAAATCCAGGAGACAACACACATAATAAGTTAAAAAGGTCACCTTGGTGTGCGGTTCATGGTGCCATGCCTCCTTGCACCCCGAGTGGTGGAGCTCCCTGAACTACATCCTCCTACGCTCAGGTATGTAGATAAAAATCTTCATCTAGACTATTTCTCAAGTAGTATGCAATCACTATGTAAACTTGTTTGCATATGTTGTAAAATTTACAGTGTTCTATCACATAGAACTCTTTCATCTCACTGCACCACCATTATTTTGACTTAAAATCAAACTTATTTGATTACAAGCTTGTGTATGTAAAACAATAAGACTTCAAGTCTTATCCTCCAATGTATAGAGATACAATCTTAGTGCTTCTCAAGTACCAAATGATATATCTCTAGACTATCCAACGACTCTCACCTAGATCTTCTTAATGAATGCTCATAACACTTAGAGCATTTATCACATCATGTACGTAGCATCACATAAATGATAGACCTTATGACAAAGGCATAAGGGCTCTATCAATGTGATCTCTTTATCTCTGAAGAAGTCTTCAAAGACATCACTTTAGAGAGATTAACTCCATACCACATAAGTAAGAAACTTATCTTGGAGTTTATCATGTCAAACCCTTTGACTATGGTGACTACGTACATTAACTGGGCATTGCTTTTAGATCTATCTCCATAGATCTCAAAACCCAAATTATGTTTGGAGGATTAATTTGATAGCTAGGCTCACTTATGATAGCATACATACTTCATTCTTAATGAGTAGTACTTTAGTCCATGAATGAACTTAAAACACACTCTTCTTAGATGTTATTGGGACTTGATTCCCTATAGTTGTATCATATACACCTATTCCTCAAAATACCTTAGAGGAACACTATCTTAACATCCAATTAGCTTATCTCATAATCATAGAGTGTGTAACAATCAAAATTCGAATGGATTAATCCATGGAATAGGTAAAAGATCTCATCATAGTCAACCATTTGACTTCGATGATATCCTTTTCAACTATTCTAACCTTTGAAGGTGTCTACCTTCTAATCCACTCCAATCTATTCTTTAGTGATCCATTTATTTCTTATGGATACCCTTAGGTGGATCTATCAAGTTCTAAACTTGATTAGAATAGATAAATTTATATCGGATTTTATTGTCTCTTCCCATTTATGAATCAATATCTCATATTGGTTCTTTATATATCCTAGGATCAATATCTTTATTATCTTATGCCTCATTTCATCTATCAAAGATATGTCTCACATATCTCTTTGGTTGAATGGACACAAGTAAAGACCTATGAATTGTCCTTGTGTAATTATTAACTAGCACCTTAATAGAAGTGTTATTGGGTTGTGGGACTGGAACATCTTCCATATATACCTTGCTCACTATCTTTCTTAAGAAAGAACTTTTCTTTTAGAAATATAGTGAGCTGAGCAACACATACCCTTGTTCATAAGGGTGGTATATTAATATCCAAAAGTTTCCTTAGGATATCCCACAAGCCAACACTTCATAATCTTATATTCCAACTTGCTAGAGTTATACTTCTTCACCAGGTCGGACATTCCGAAACCTTAACTTGCTTAAGGTCAAGTTTTAACTCCTTTCCATATCCTATATGGAATAATCAAAACAGAAGGTACCTTTTAAGATCAAGTGGTTATAATGAGTACTTAGCCAAAAATTAGATAAAGAGGAATTTTACAAAGCTTGTCATTGTTCATATTATGTCTTACATAGTATGGCTTCTCATTTTAGCTACTCAATTAAGCTAAAATGTGTAAAGATGTGTCCATTAGATTCTATTATCCTTTAATTATATGTAAATTATGTACTTAAATATTCCCCTCCTTGATCTCATCAAAGAGTTCTAATACTCTTTCCATTAGTATCTCTTCTTCATTCTTAATCTCAGATAATTTCTCAAAGGTCTTAAATTTGTACTTCATAAAGTACATGTATCCATACCTAGAGACATCATCTTTGAAAAAATGAAGTAGAAATATTCTTCTTTAGCCTTACTAGATATCGGCTAACATACATCTAGATGTACGAGTTCTAATAACTCATTAACCCATTATCCATGTCTACACAAAGCTAAAGTGTATATTGTTCTAAATCAACCCATTTTCTCTTAAAAGGAGTATTCACACATAACATGAGAGCTAACATATCAAATATGATTAAACAGTTCATTAAGCTCCCACTAGCAAACACTTTGCCATTCAATCTATTAGAACATCTATCAATTTCATAGCTTAGAATAAATCAACATTTATTCAAGCAAGAAATCTTATAATGTTCTTGTAGAAGAATATAATAGCAATCTTATTTATTTAGACATCTCCATAAGGCTATTAAAGAATTGCACCTCCCACTAATAATGATGCAACTTTTGCAACATTTCATATGTAGGTCATCTTCTTTATTAAGCATTCATTTACTTGTCATCATCTACAACTCCTTGTAGATATAAGATACATATCTGGTATCTCATACCATTAGATGCATCCATAGTATCTAATATTATGATATGCACATATAGTATATAATACTATTAAGTGTATATTTAAAACAAGTAAATGTCAATGACTTGGATACATGAAGCTTCTCAAGCTCCACCTTTGCATTATGTACAATACACTTTGCACTTCCTGTTCCACTTATCATCATCATGATAGTGAAAGAATTCTATCTTATTCTGGCTTTATTATCTTGACCACCATCTTTAACTAATAACTATCTCCTATTTTCTGTCTAATGATTTTACTTCTTTCTATTGGTCTCACCAACTAGAAGTAATTAAGATGTATTGTTGTTCTAACTTGCCCTTTAGTTAGTTCATCAATATGAGCCATGATGGATCTCATATCCAGCTATCCATGTTGTCACTACAATTTATATCTCATAGAGACTAATATCTAGTTTACAAACAATGCATATTGTCTACAAGATAAGATCTTATCTTTCTTTCATATCATTAGATAATTTAGGAGACACCTGCTTCTCTAGTAGGATAGTTAATTGGTCAACTATGAGAACAATTCTCTTAGTTCTAAACTGGTCTAAGAAGTGTGAGCCATTAAGCTATTTGGCATCTAGTATGCCATACTAATGGTGGTTTATTATCGTATTCTACAACTGAAATATAATTTTATTAATATAACATTGCAGACATTCATTAAAATTAAGATATGGTCTTTCATCCTAATTTATGCTCTCACTAATTTTCGACGAATTTGCATAACCCTCATTATGCAAAGACGGGATATCACGATGAAATCCTAGTGGGGACTAAGACCCTATTAACTTTATGGTGATAACCTTGTGGGAAACACAACAAGTCATCCCATACTTAATAAGTGGTAACTTTTACCAATTTCAACCCTTGCAATTCTTAGTCATTTAGCCTCTAGAGTTATAACCTTGTGGGAAACACAACAAGCTATATACTCTAGTTGGGTCAAATCTGCTTGTTACGTTATGAGGATGAATTCTTAACATAGCCCTTGTGGGAAACACAACAAGGCCATGCAATAGTCCACCCCAAAGTTCAGTAAATGCCTTGGACATGATTACTAATCCCTTGCTGAATGAGTCTTGTGGGAAACACAACAAACCCATCCAATCTAAGATTGGCTTATCAAGATCATAAAAAAAGAAGGCTACGTGAGTCATTCTTAATGTCACACGTTTGTTAACCTAATTAAAACAAGAAGAGATTTTATTTTAGTCTCATCAATAATATGTGCTAAGTATATATAATACCTTTGGAATATCATATATCTAAGGTATAAAAGATAGCACACATCCACATATCAAATATGCACAAAACCAAGTGATCATGGACTTAACCCTAAGCATGCACCTCAGGCACCCCTATAGGTGCAAATCCTTGCTTCAAATGCTTGAGTTGGTATGCTCGCATTTCATAAGGGTGCTTCTCCAAGTGGTCTCACTCTCCAACATTCCACGAACCGGCTTCTAACTCTTACAAGTGGCTTAAGGGTACGTAGACCCACAAATGTACATAACTTAATAAGAAACCTTGGTTTTAATTAAGAGGAGTACATTAATGGAGGGAGGTAAAATGTACAATCAGATTGTATAGAGAGAGGAGACACACAAAGGCCCCATTTAATAACATAACCAACATAATTAAAAGCAATCACGAGCCAAGCACAATTAAGTCCATGATCACCTCCATACACACACTAACATTCATCACATGAACATAAAGTGCATACGTGATAATTATATGAGATATATCATATATATCAGCATAAAATTATATATTTTATTTTGAAATTCTTAATTTCATGCATGTCGAATTTTTATGAAATAAATAACATGAAAATAACATGACAACAACATATAAACAATTTATATGAAATAAACATACACATTTAAACTATTTATAAAATTCATGCATTCCCAATGCTGTGCAAATTCATAATTAATGTCCCAATTTACATTCTATGAAATCTCATTTTACAGAATTAATTAAGACACTAATTATTTAAATTGAACCTTTAAAACAATTTTAAAGTTTAACCATGAGTGAATCTATGTAAATAGAACTTAACATCATCTAACACGTTATTAAACACTTTAAAACATGTTAAATAATATTATATAATTTTACAGAAATTTTCTGGATTTTTTGGCAAATTTTCAGATTTTTTCTATGAGTTTAAACACTTTAAAATCATTAGAAAAAGGATTGGCGTATTGCGCCGCATATGGCGGTGCACTGCCCCCGTCCGGCGTGCGCCGCCATTGCACTGCTGGCATTGGTGCGTTGCGCCGCCGCGGCAGCAGCGGCGTCTGCGCCGCCTGTGCGCCCGCCCCGGTGCTGTCTGCTACGCGCGCCGGCACTATTCATCGGGGAATTATGTCTCCCCTTAACTCGGACATATCTCCATATTCCGTGCTCAAAAAAATCCTAAAACATATGCGTTGGAATCCTCATTGAATAAGGAATCTAAAACAGTTGGCCTCATATCCAGTAAAAATCTAAACAGACTGTAAAATGAGGTAGAAAAGCCGGCAGTCACCAAGATTCCTTAGCTGAAATCTTTATTTTGCAACGAGGATAACTCCTTATCCGGGAAAACAAATATTCTCCAAAAATACAATTTAAAATCCTCATCAAATTACATTTCCAAATATATATTTATCCCTTCTGAGAAAAATTCTCTAGCAATAGGAAATCAGTAAGAAACAGGTCGGCGTCGCCAGACTCCACAGAATCCTAGTTCGCCGGAAAACTCAAAAATTCTCTCCCTCCACCGTCGTTCAAAGATGGAGATCAAAGGAAAAGGTTAGGTAATCATATTATCCATCTCCTAAACCTTTTCCATGCCTCAATTTTTTCTGTGGACGGAGATTTCCCAAAATCCCCAAATCCGGTGTCGGTTCGGGCATGACAGAAACGCCAACTTTTGAGGCTTCTCTAGAACACTACAGAGATACAAAATTTAAACGGTTTGTGGGTTTGAAAGCCCTATATCACAAGATTCTACTGGATCCAACTAATCTTTTATTTGAGTCATACACAGATTATGGTGGCCTCGTCAAAACAGACGTTTGCACATATTCGAGAACACATAAATAACATGAAATAATGTTGATTCGACGTCGGTTTCAACTGAGACTTGAACCTGGCTCTGATACCATTGTAAGGAATTGTTCATAAAAATTTGGTGCAGCAAAAGCGATGATGCCTATGGGTTCCCTTAGAATCTGTCTCAATCGGAACCGAACGACGAAAACCAAAAAACCGATCAAATTCGGTTCGAATATACCTGATAGGGATTCATATAATTTCATAGAGAGAAAGAAATTTTGCTTCTTAAGCTCTTCAAATCGTTCAAATGTCCGGTCTCCAATAGTATTCACACGAACTTCATCCACAGCAGGTTCTCCCTTTGTGCCGGCCTCAAGAACTCTTCCCAAACGGAGCTCCATCGACCGTGGACACCTTCTAGAGAGAGGAGGAGGTAGGAAGAAGGCTAGGGACATGATTTTCACTCTTGGCATGATGGGGTTTGGCTGAAACCATTAGTATTTATAGAGAATTATAAAATTTTTCATACAAACCCAAAATCTTTTTAAATTATGCCCTTGCCCCTGTACTTGTGGATAAGTCCTTTTGTGCGTGACCCATTAGGCCCAATAGCCTATTTGGCTAAGGCCTAAATAAAAAAGAATAATTCTATTTAATTTAATTTAATTAATTATTCAATAACAAATTAATCGGCCTACAAATCATGAAGGGTACAAGCCACATCCCATGATCCTAAATGGCTATACGGATAATCTTATATCCATTGAGCCTTTCCATCATCAGTTACCGCATGGATATAAACCCTCATCTATCCAATGTCCCAGTTGGAAAGGAATACGACATCAACTGTCAACTCCTTAGTGTACCGACTTTATAGGATCATGTACTCAGAATTGAATCAATTGTAAAACTCCTTTTCCAATCATCCTATCTACCCTGACCAGGGATTTAGAGTACTATCCCATAGGACATTCACTCTCACTTACCGAGAGTGGACGATCCCTTGTTGTCTGCTAAATTGCCTCCATCGGGTTTTCCTTGTGCCCGATCCATCGCTATACTGGACCATCTATACGGTGATCCATAAGAAAATGATCAAAGCATAAGTTCCACCCAACAAGGCATCTTTGATGACTCAGGTCAAAGGTCCAACCATGCAACCATGATGATAGAAAACCCTGATAGACAGTTCGGTAAGATACCATTCAAGGTTTCTAATTCGGTCAGTTCAGTGAACTCATTCAACTAATGAGCACTTGTATGTGTATCTCAATGTCTCCACACTAATGATCAATGAGATCGGTCATCCTCATCACATGAGAAGACATCACATACACTAGTCTATCCGGATCCTTGATGCCCCGTCTCAAGTATCCTATGACTAGGAACATTTAGATCAAATACCTCTAGATGAAATCTCATTATCATGATCTCATCATGATTTAATCATCATTGTATTTGATCAAGAATTTCATTATGAGATTCGCATCTAATAAGAGCTTATAATGAAGATGTGCCTAATTAATTGAATGAGATATATCTAGAATGCCGAATCATATCATATATGATTGGCTTGTAGGGCATACATTTTTATCATTGACAAGCATTGCCATTTCATGGCCCTCGTCGGCCCCTACCAAGTTACCTTCCCTGACTTCCTACGCTTCCTCCTAGATCATAGCAATGGATGCATGATTCCTTTCATCTTCCCCGACCATCATGCTTGGCCTAAAGATCTGGAGCTCCTTTCTTACAGGCAGTGCCTTCTGCCCTTACGAGTGTTTTTGTTCTGCAGATTGTTGTTTCTAGCACCCTTGGCTTAGATTTATCTAACCAATTACATCCCACATATTTTAGATTCAAGTTCTATTGAATTCTCTTGTTGTTCAGATTTTGATACATTTTCTGGTTGGGCGTGAATTTGGTTTTCTTCATTCAAGTCATAAATGTTCTTCTAAATATTAAATAAACCAGAAGTTAAGCTTCCTTTTTTTAATAGTTAGTTTTTTTTTTGCAAAATATCTGTACGAATGGGAGAATGTTATGCATCGTCTCAACTACACATGAGAATCAAGAATACAGCGGATCTCTTAGATTAATACATGAATAAAAAACTCAAGAACATATCATTGGTCTAAATGTATCTAATATGGATGAATATGATGTAAGATATGGAGAACAAGCAAACAACAGGGCTCATGAATTTCATGGTGGTTTAAGTTTATATAAGACTTATAACTGTTCCCAAAGTGTCATGACCCGGATTTCCTAACCTGCGCAGCGAAATAAATCCGGTGACGAGACCTGGGAATTAACCCCTAAACTACTTCGATTTGGAAAAATTGAAGAATAGCATGTCCCAATTAATAAAACAAATTATTCAATCCCAAAAATAAATCATACCTTGATTTCAATATAAACCATTCCTAAACTAAATTCTCTAATCCTCCTTCGCACTAATTCTGGTCCACTACACTTTTGCTACACTAAACCTGATTACTTGGAAAATGTTAAAGGATTTGGAATGAGTCATGCGGACTAAGTAGGACTTATACCCAACTTTCACATTATATTAATCAACCTAAATGGTAACAATAAATGATAAAATCAACACAAATCAAATTATATCATAATCACTAAACTAATATCAAGATTCAATTATTTATTTGGGTACTTTACAAAATCGATTAACTGAATGAGCTTGACTCTACATGAACCAAACTAATCACCACTTAACCAACTGATCTATTTGTCTGAGTGTCATGCCACCTGGACTTGCATGAGTCTACTGTGCATGCTTAAATACCATTTCAGTTCTATTTGTCTGAGTAAATCATATGCTATACTTGGAACTCTCAACTCCAGCTCTAAATATATATAAGAAGTACCATATAGTAAGCTAGATCCTTAGTACACCTAGGCAGGGTGTACTTAGGATAAACAGTGGTATCCGGGATCGAAGGATGCACTGAATTTCACTACGTCATTTGTTGCCCTAGGACCACTAATCATAGGCTGGAGGAACCTCACAAGTAAAAGCCATATAACTACTCAGACAAAACCAATTCAATCAACGAGATATACAATTCACTGAACCAAATATGCCAATTATCAAGTCATGCACAACAATTTCATTATTTCAACAATTCATGCATGTGGGAACCTCGAGAATCTTTTGTTTTTGAACATGTTTAAAAGATTTGTTTTCTTTTAATGTTGAAATATCGTACCCAAATTTTCTAGTAAAGTAGGTGATAAACCATAAAAATACTAGATAGTCCAGGTGATATTAGAAGAGTATAGAACCGAGGTTTGAGTTCTGTGAAAATATTTTTGACCTCTCTCCATCGGATGGTGCGAATATCCGATGTTCATTTACATTGAGCAAACACTCAAACACCCTTTGATTAACTGTCATAGCAATCTTGTTTGACGAGAGCGTGCACATCCACAACATATAAAGAACACAAAGGGCCCTGGCCTTTCAGGCCCGATGAGATGCAAACAAGTTTGATTAGATTTTTGTTTGAAGTTGTTTTAAGTTTGATTTATGAATGGATTTTGATGTAAATGTTGATTTCATATTTTGATTTGACTTGGATTTGAATGTTAATTGTTTTGAGTTTGATTGAATTGTTTGGTTTGTTTTACTTCAATTGTTTAAAGTTTATTTTATTTTTGTTTGAACTTGATATTTTAGATGTGTTGATTAATTTGACTTGTTTAAGTTTAGTTGACATGTGTTGAGTCATTTTCATGTGATTTTCTCAAGTCAGTTGGTGTTTTAGTACTGATTCGGGTGCATTCGGTATGTTTTAAATGTTTTGAAGTTTGGTTCAAATTGATTAAACTTGAACCTCAAATTGTTAATAATCTGAATTTGACATATGTCGACTCCAGAAACGGGTTCCGGATCGACACCTCAATAAAATGTTAGATAGAATAGGAAAAGGGGAGTGAATCGGAAAACACTCAGAAAGCAGTAAAAGGTCCTCACCTCGGTCCCACACTCACATTGATCCCCAAACTTTCATCTCACGGTGTCGCTCGATCACCGGAGACGGTTCGGGTCATGTGGGAGGAGAGTGAGGAGGAGATGAACTTATAACATGAATAAAAAGGTGGTCGCCAAGAGCCGCAGGCTCCACCTTATGGAATAAAAACAAGATTGAGTTGATTTGACCGTGTGTACCTTAGCGTGGGAGATAGGGATGTGAGTTCAACCTTCTTCTTCTTCGGCTGGCCGATGAAGAAGAGTCCAACCGATGCTAGCTTAATAGACCTGTGCAACTAGAACAATAAACCAAGTGAAAGAAGCCGATTAGAACCAAGGAAGGAATAGTCGGGGGTCGGCCCCGGGTCGGTCGGCCCCAAAACCGACCCGGGTCGGTTGGGGTCGCGACCCGGGTCGGGTCGGGGTCGGGATAAAAAATAATAAAAAATTCATTTTAAAATAATAACCGGGTCGGGGGGTCGGGGCCGGGTTGGGGTCGGTCGGCCCAAAAAGCGACCAGGTCGGGCGACCCGGCCGACCGGGTCGCCGACCCGGCGAACCATGATTAGAACTATGGGAAGTGTAGAAACTATAGGAGAGGAGATGGAAGAAAGAAGCAATTGGAATAGAACTCACCGGATTGCGGCAAGCCCTAACCCATTTTTTGTGTTTTTTAATTATGTAAAAATAATGCAAATGAAGTAAAAGATGTTCTAAGACAGTAAATAAACTGAATGAAATGAGTTAAGAAGGACTTATGAAGTGTGTGGCTTAAGTTGAAGCCAAATCGGTTGAAGAAGGCCGGTTCGGGTAGCTTTGCACCCTTCTGGCGCGACTTTGGTGCAGAAAATGTTATGGACGACCCGAATCTCAGAATCGAGAGTGCCGTTTATTTCTATGAATGGATAACTCGGAGAGGAGGAGATATTCTGTTGATGACTTCTCTGGAATCTATCTGTAAAAGCCTGTAAAAATTATGAAATTGGGCGGATGTGGAAAATAGAACCTGGATGTGTGCCCTCAGTGCAGAAATCGCCACGGACAGACGGTAAGTTAGAATCGAGTTCCACCAGTTGAAAATAAAAGAGGACAAAGAGAGGAACAACTCTTATGTTGAAGACTTTTGCAGTAGGAGCCCCAGATTTTCTACAAAAGCTGATGAAGTCAGTTGATGCAGAATGCACAAATCGGGCTTCTCCTTCGCCTCATGATCGATCTCTCGACATCGGATCGGCTTTGGACTTCGGGATGGCTTTGGGACAGAGCTTGGATGACCTCTGGACGAGCTAGGCATGGGGGATTAACCTTGGGTTGTTGAGAATGGCCCTCAATTTAAAGAGGAGAGAAACCGGTGCAAAATATAGAAACTGGACCGACCGCGCCCCCGCCTTTCAAAGGAGGTGAGGGCGCGCAGGGCGCGCCCTCAAACCAGGGGCGCGCAGGGCGCGCCCTCAACCTGGGGGCGCACCCGCGCCCACTGTTTCAAAGTAATTTGGGGCGCGTTATGCATCTCATTGCTAAAAATCAACGAAATCTTCCAGAAATTGCTAAAAAAATCGAGTTGACAAACATAACGCGCCCCCAAACCGGGGGCGCGGTCAAAATAAGCAAAAATTAATGGCGGAAACCTTCCAAAAACCGGTTTAGAAGGTGCTAATCGGGGTTATTTCCATTTTCTAAAAATGTACCACGCCCCCACGTTTCAAAGGAAGTGGGGGAGCGCAGGGCGGGCCCCTGGGTTGAGGACGCATAGGGCGCGCCCTCCCCTTTGAAGGGGAGTAAGGGCGCGGTAGACTCTCTCTCCTGTGCGCGTGTTCCGCGAGCCGTAACTTGCAAACGGGATATCCGATTCGGCTCCCGTTTGTTGCGTTGGAAAGAGGGCCTTCAACCGCACCTCCTCAAGTCAGTAAACCAGCCGGCATGACTCCCGAGATGTTCACATGGGGCTTTCTACCGATTTACCCTTTTCGCGAAAAGTCGAAAACCGTGGCGGAGATCCGAAAGGGCACGGTTCCGATCGAGGAATCTTGGGTCAACTCGGGATGACTTAAAATGATGACCGAACAAGACTGGTACGGTCCAAAAATCCTAAATCATCGAAAAATCTGAGATTAACCCGGTAAACGTGAACCGAACATCGAAAAAAGTCGAGAAACCCTAAAATTGACCGAAATGGCCGTATGGCCCCGGTTGATGAAATATACGGCTAGGATCGACCCAGATGACTCAAAAGACCCGGTGATGACCGGAAAGGCCTAACACGTGGTCCAGGATAGTCGTGTTAGTACAGATCGAAAAGCCATAACGAAAGCCATCATTGACCGACGACTACCGAAATGACTTCTCGGAAACCCTAAATGTTACAAAACATATGCGGGACTCCCGAGACCTTCAATTAAGGACTATTCAAGGTCAGTCATTGAGCTGGCTTCGTGATTTCACGGTTCACGTGTGGCCCTCGCTTGAAGGTTACAGAATTATTCCAAAAATCATCAATCCATTCTCAACCTGTGAGAGGCTCCACCAGCGTCCTTAGCTCAGCTCCACAAGGTAATACGAATCAAATAATGGTCAAATAAAAGATATCGCCTATGGAATAAGAGTCTGGGGCTCCGAATCAAGCCAATTTGGCGTGTCTACAGCTTGCCTCGCCTTGATGTTGGCCAATTTGGCGTGTAGCGAAGCGGAGTAAAACGTAGAGAAAGCGTAGCGATGGATCATAGTGGAATTGTAGTGGAGTGAACTGGTGATGGACTGAAAAGGTGACATCAAGGTGTAGATATAGACACGCTCAATGACCAGATTCGTCAAGACGAATCTCCTCAAGTCTCCTGGTAAACTGCCAAGTTTCATCAAGTCTTCCTATGTTCGATTGGTAAGAGATGTGCCATTGGCACGAGAGAAGAATAGCCAACCCCCAACGCGGTGGGGAGTCCTCGAAACATGGGTTCGTAGGTTCATCATCAGCCGGTAACCCGATCTTTGTGGTATTCCCATACTGTGATGGGCTAAAGTTTAAAAAGAGATTTGTTTTGAAAAAGTAAAAGAATACCATTCGAGCACATTTAGGCTCTTAGATTCATTTAAGTCTTCCAAGAGATAAAATTTGATTCGGAATGGAATGATCTCAGATTCCAAAAAGCAAATGTTGAAGCACAGACCGTGAAGATAGTGACGATGCAAGTTTTGATCAAATAGGAGGCCCTTGGCTGGATAAGTTGACTGTCACAGTGGGATAAATAGCAAGAAGGTTGTTGCAGTGGCCACAGTGGTGATTGAAATAAAGTAGTTGGAGGCACAAGGTGATTACTAAACACGGTGGGATTAACAGACACTGTGGGATATCTGAAGGGTCGATGAGACTAGAAAATACGGTGGGATTATCAAACATGGTGGGATTAGAAAACACGATGGTATTCAGAATGATCGAAATTAGGATACAAGATTTAGAGATTAGGGTGAGAATGTGAAGATTATGAAAGGATGTATACAATGACAAAACAAAATGTAATGCAACTAATGCTACATGATGCATGTTGGGCTCAAGAAAATAAAACAAAACTTGTATAACAAATAGTTGAAGATTGTTTATGAGGTCAAGATACTCATTCGGGAACCATCGTCCCTCATACACAACTTTGGCTTATCCGTTAGCACAAAGAATGACCCGACTGTAAGAAATCGTCCATAAAAGTTTGGTGCAGCGGAAGCGACGATTCCTATGGGTTCCTTTAGAATCCGTCTCAATCAGAACCGAACGACGAAAATCAAAAACCGATCAAATCCGGTTCGAATATACCAGATAGGGATTCATATAATCCCATGGAGAGGAAGGAGATGAGCTTCTTAAGCTCTTCAAACCGTTCAAGTGTCCGGTCTCCAGCAGTATCCACACGAACTTCATCCACAGCAGGTTCTTCCATCGTGCCGACCTCGAGAACTCTTCCCGAACGGAACTCCATCGACCATGGACACCTTCTAGAGAGAGGAGGAGGTAGGGAGGAGGCTAAGGACGTGGTTTTCACCCTTGACTTGATTTGGTTTGGCTGAAACCATTAGTATTTATAGAGAATTATGGAATTTTTCATAAAAACCCAAAATCTCTATAAATTATGCCCTTGCCCCTGTACTTGTGGATAAGTCCTTTTGTGTGTGACCCACTGTTGACTCCAGAAATGGGTTCCGGATCGGCACCTCAAGAGAAGGTGGAAGATAGAATTGGAGAAAAAGGGGAGTGAATCGAAAAACACTCGGAAAGCGGTAAAGACTCCTCACCTCGGTCCCACACTCACATTGATCCCCGAAATTTCATCTCACGTCGTCGCTCGAGCACCGGAGATGGTTCGGGTCATGTGGGAGGAGAGTGAGGAGGAGAGTGAGGAGGAGATGAAATTAGAACATAAATAAAAGGTGGTCGCCAGGAGCCGCGGGCTCCGCTTGATAGAATAACAACAAGATTGAGTTGATTTCACCGTGTACCTTAGCGCGGGAGATTGGGATATGGGTTCAACCTTCTTCTTCCTCGGTCGGCCGATGAAGAAGAGTATCCAACCAAAGCTAGCTTGATGTATTTGTGCAACTAGAAGACAATAAGACAAGAAAACAAGTGAAGAAGGATTAGAACTAAGTGAAGTGTAGTAACTTGTAAAAACAATAACATAAAACGACAATCGGAAACAAGCTCACCGGATTTGGGGTTAGCCTAACCCCTTTTTTAGGTTTTTTTATGATGTATGAAATGATGAAAAACTGAATAAAAATGATGCTTAAATATGAATTAAATGATATGAATGAAGATTTAGCAAAGATAATATGAATGGTTAAAGACAACACAACCCACGCAAAGTGGCAACCGGGTTGGACAGATTCAATGTAAACTGCGCGGTTTGAATACAAAGACCGTAAAAAATAGCACCAATGTCAGAATAAAGTGATGTTTGTTTCAAAATAAATAGGACTCACCGATGGTGGTTTTATATGGAGACAAGTTTTATTGAATCTTATGATAAGTAATCTGAATTTACCTGATAAGCTGGATTTTGGATAGTGAAGTTCTGAAAACTCCCAGCACAATGTCGATGTAGGATATTCTATGGGCACCACAAAGATCTGAATTGAATAATTCTTGTTTGAAATAAAATATAACTCACCAGGGAACAATTTCTATGAAGTATGTATAAGCTGAATCCACCATTAAATGTACTGAAATTGACTGAGAAAATGATGACTTAGAAGAGATGACTTCGGATCTGTCTGTGCAGCACCGGTGTTGAAACTGTAAAATGACAAGAGAATGTCAGAATTGATCTCCGTTTGTTGGATATGAAATATATCTTGATGAATAACACTTCTTCTTAAGGAAGTTAGGCCGTAAAATGACTATAACGATCTGTAGAAGCCGATGATTAGCAGTGCAGCACTTCAAAGCATAGATCGGCTTCTTCTTCACTTTTGGATGATCTTCGGGCACCGGGATGAAGAGAGGACAATTTGGGGAGGTTGAGAATGAGCCTAGGGTGTATTTATGGTGAGGAGAAGAGTGCTGGAGGATGGGGATGCCCTTCTTAGGTCGTTTATATGAGTCTCCCTTTATAGGGGATGAGAACCAGGTCAAAAAATAGCAAGTTTTGATACATCCGACCATAGGTTGGATTTCCTCCATTTAATGTTGCTAATTTTCATCCTGAGATATCTAGAAACTTACCCAAATGATTTAGACGGATTGGAAACCATGGACCACCTTCCCCATGTTTAAAATATGTCTCCACTTGAAGAGGAAACAAATCTAGTCTAAAAATGGCAAGTTTTGATGTATAAGACAACAAGTTGGATTGCCATCATTAGATGATGCTAATTTCGACCATGAAGCTTCCAGATACTATATAAAATAATATGGAGGAGGAAAAAGGAAGTTAAGGTCGTGAATTGGTCAGATATGTGCCCAATGGGTTGGGCTTGCATGCAATTGGGCTTGATCGGTGCTGCGTGCGGACAGAACTACGCATCTGACTTCCAAAGGGTGCTGAGGACAAATGGGAGATCAGAATTGAATGCCGTTTGTTTCAATAGAAAGATAACTCAGAGAAGAAGATTATTCATGTTGAATACTTTTTCATTAGACGTCCATATAATCCTGTGAAAAATTTACAAATAGAGGATATGCTGTTAAAAGCATAATCTGGCACACCACTAAGAGTCTCTTGTTCGGCAAACATGAATTTGATTAGAAATTAAAAAATCATCCTCATATTTACAATAAGCACCTCAGCTCATCAAAAAGGGTGGTTCATCATGATGTTGATGGTCTAAAAGAGATGTTGCCAATGGAATAATGGTTTAAGCTCTAAATAAGGCCAAATTGGCGTGTCTACAGCTTGCCTCGCCTTGATTTCGGCTTTGCAAGGGAATGACATGTAGCATAGCGGAGTGAAATGTAGAGAAAGCGTAGAGAAGTGATACGGATCGTAGTGGAATGTAGTGGAGAAAAATGGCAATGGACTGAAAAGGTGACATCAAGGTGTAGATATAGACACGCTCAACGACCAGATTCGGCAAGACGAATCTCCTCAAGTCTCCTAGTTAACCACCATGTTTCATCAAGTCTTCCTATGTTCGATTGGTAAAGGATGTGCCATTGGCACGAGAGAAGAATAGCCAACCCTCAATGCGGTGGGGAGTCCCCGAAACATGGGTTCGTAGGTTCATCATCAGCTGGTAACCCGATCTTTGCGGTGTTCCTGTACTGTGATGGGCTAAAGTTAAAAAAAGAGATTTGTTTTGAAAAAGTAAAGGAATACCAATCGAGCACATTCAAGCTCTTAGATTCATTTAAGTCTTCCATGAGATAATATTCAATTCGGAATGGAATGATCTCAAATTCCGAAAGACAAATGTTAAAGCACAGACCGTGAAGACAACAACAATGCAAGATTTGATTGAATAGAAGGCCCTTGGTGGGACGAATTGACTGCCACGGTTGGATGAATAGCAAGAAGGGTGTTGCAGTGGTCACAGTGGGGATAGAAATAAAAGATTTAAAGGCATAAGGTGATTACCGAACATGGTGGGATTAACAGACACGGTGGGATATTAGAAAAGTTGGTGGGACTAGAGAACACGGTGGGATCAGAAAACATAGTGGAGTATAGAATGATCGGAATTAGGATAAAAGATTTAGAGACTAAGGTGGGAAGGTGAAGATTTTAAAAGAATGTATGCAATGATCATGAAAAATGCAATGCAACTAATAGTATATGATGCATGCTGGGCTCAAGAATGACCTAACCGTGAGCACAAAGAATGACCTAACCGTCATGGATTTTGATGAAGGGGATCTCGGGCCTGGTCTTCTTTGCATTCACGGTCTTCAACATTAATGCATAAAATAAATAGTAATGCACCTAACATATGCTAAGAAAGGAAATGATAACAGTGAATTTGCGATATGATGACCTGCATTCTCACAAAAGAGTTCATGTGTCCTAATGAGGACACATAGTGAAAGTTTCTCGGCAAAGTTGAGGCCGAGGTTATGATGACACCTCCTACTGAGAATCCTCAGGGGAGGGAAGTGGTAAGCATTGACTTATTGAAATTTTGAAAAAAGGCTCCTCGGCAAAGTTGGGGCCGAGGTCATGGTGACACCTCCTCCTAAGAATCCTTGGGGGAGCGAAGTGGCGAGCATTGCCTTGCTGTGCAGTTTTCCTTGTTTGTTCTTCGTTCCTGAAACACTCAGAAAAGGAGATTAGAATGACAAGATGGCTTATCCCCTTTGCAAGTTGCAATCTGTGTTGACCTTTTTCAAGGGGTGTAAAGTTTTTCTTGTGCCTGAAACACTTAAAGGAAGAGATTAGAACAACAATGTGACTTATCCCCCTTGCAAGTTGCAGTATGCCTTGACCTTTGTCAAGGGGTAATAGCCTTCTTAATGGTGTAAAAATAAAGCAACAAATATACAATGAATGTAAAAACAAGAATTCAAACCAAGCATAGTGATGATATTTTTTTTTAATTTTTGTTGGAATTTGACAAAAAGTTTTACGAAAAAAAATGTTTTTTTGGGAATTTAAAAATATTTATTTTTTTTGGAGTTTTAAGAAAGTTTTTTTTGGAGTTTTGAAGATATTTAGTTTTTTTTGCAGTTTTTTTTTTTGAAAATAATTTTTTTTAAGAGAAAAATCAGTATTGACACAAGTTCTCATCACTTGGTTGTTCTTCTAGGTTCATTGGTAGACACCACGTGCAAAATGGGGTTCCTTGCCCAGAATCTTTCTAACTTTCAACCTCTGATCGACTAGAGTTTAGCTTCGATTTGGTTGGTTCACCCACACCTTGGGGGTAAGAATGAAGAATTGAGGGAAAGTCCTTGATAGGCTTTGGAGATGTTGAGAGGGATTTCTCTACTCACACCTAATTGCCCATTGAGGTTCGGCCTTTTCAGGTCTTTTCTACATGTGGCACTCACTTAGACAAGTCTTTGACCTGTGGGGTCATTACCCATCTTTAGGTGCCTTTTTTCATTTTCTACTTTTCTGGGTACTCATTCAGACAAGCCCATATTTGTTTAAACCTTGTGGGGTTCATTGCCCATCTTTTGGAACCCTTTTCTTTTGAGAAGTTGGACCTTTCGAGACAGCCTCTTACTAAGGCGGTGGATGCTTTCGATACTCTCCCCCTCTAGTCCCCTTTGCCTATCTTCGACCGAACAGAAGAGAATATGGTGAGGGTTTTCCTTCCATCTCTAAGCCTTGACTAGCTTCTCTCGGGTGTCAGGTTATCCGGATTCTGGGATCGGGACGTGTTGTGTGTGTAGAATGGTATCTACCCTCGACTCCTAGACAACAATCTAGAACATGTGGACTTAAGTCATACTAGTAGTTCTCTCTATTTTTTTTGAGGTAGATTACATTCCATAGGTGAATCAATTGGAAACATGCCTTGTAATGTAAAGAATTTGTTTAATAAGAACAAGGTAGCTACAAATATCATCAATCATGAATTTCTCTCAATTAAAATTTTCATGTGAAATTCAAAATCATTTTTTTAAAAATATTACTTTGCAAATGACATAATGATGATGAATGTAATTTCATGTAATACCTGAGAGAAGAAGAAGTTCATTGCTAATGACGGCTTTGCTTGTGCTTGCCTTGCCTTGCCCAACTACTTCCATTGTTGATATGCACCATATTGCATTAGATTGAAGATTCATAGTCATAGGATGAAGTGAAAATATGGAGGATCTGATTTAGCATGGCGGAGTCAAAATTAATGATGTAAAAGGCAAAGATTGTGGTATCACCCAGGAAATTTCTCAACCTTGATTTTTTTGTTGAAAGTAAAACTTAGAGAATGAAAGAGAATTTGAAAGGAAATAAACATGCTTGTAAACAAAAGTGAGTTAAAATGGGCTCTTGGGCCCGTGAGTTGAAAGTGGACTTGAAGGCCTGGGAGTAGTTGGAATCAAGAGGCACGTGAGCCCAAGATTTGAATGTGAGATAGAGGGCCCGGTTGATGTTGATGGGCATGAAGGCCCGATTGGAGGTTGAGCCCAAGGACCCAATGAAAAGAGTGGGCACATGGACCATTTAAATGGTTGGGAGCAAGATTGTGATTTGTGATGGGCTTGCTGGCGCCATTGAAGAGTATGGGTGCGTAATCCCAAATTTGAAGAAGTGGGTGCACGGGGGCTCAATTTCGAAGAAGTTTAGGCATGTGGGCCCGATGGTGAAGAAATGGGGGCATACAGGCCCGAAGTTGAAGGAGTGTGGGCATGTGTGCCCGAGTTTGTTGAAAGGTGGGCACGTGGGCCTGATTTAGAAGAAGTTTGGGCACATGGGCTCGGTTGTAGAAAAACATGGGCATGTGAGCCCGGTTGAGGTGAATTGCGGGCACGTGGGCCCGATTGAGGTAAATTGTGGGCACATGGACTCGATTTAGAAAAATTAAGGCACATGGGCCCGATTGGAGAGAATTATGGGCACGTGGGCCCGATGAAAGGAAAGGGGCATGTAGGCCCAGTTGGGGAAAAGGGGCATATGGGCCCAATTGAAGGAAAGGGGCAAGCAAGCCCAATTGATTAAAAGGGGCACGTGGGCCTGGTTGAAAAAAAGGGACATAAGAGCCCGGTTGATTAAAAGGGGCACATGGGCCCGGTTGGATAAAGGGGGCACGTGTGCCCGGCTGATGCAAAGGGGCACATGGGCCCAGTTGATGAAAAGGGGCAGAAGAGCTCGATTGACAAAAATGGGCACAAGTGCCCAAAAATGGGGCATAAGGGCCCAAAAATGGGGCATAGGGGCCCAATTGAGTGGGATGGGGTGTGGGCCATGGCCCTAAGATTGGCAGATTTTGGACCCATGGGCCTGATTGATGGTTGTAAGAAGGATAAAGAAAGGGCAGTGGCCCTAAGATTGAGGAATTGTGGGCCCATGGGCCCAATCGTTAATTTGGAAGAGAATAAAAAAAGGGTTGTGGCCCTAAGATTGATTGATCATGGGCCCATGGGTCGGATTGTTGCTTAGGAGAAGAATGGGGTAAAGGTCGTGGACCTAAGATTGATGCTAACGGATTTGCCTGTCTATATATGGTGGAGGTCCCAGTATCCCCTTGCTAAGGTCTGCATCTTCCATATGTAGGTTTATAGATTCCTTTCCCATATCACTGACCACTTCGGTCTCCTTACTTCCCAGCTCAAGGGTCAATTCAATCTGACAAACTTCAGGGACCAATTCCAATGATGTCAATAGTTTATCTATACCTGAAGAATCCTTGCCTAGTCCTTGACATTCAACTAAATTTGTGATTCCCTCATCGAAGCTCCATACAATAGGCTTCTCCTTAGGTTGTTCTATAAAAGGGGGCATGCTTAGTCTAGGTGATTCCGGAAGTATCGAAGGGTTTGGTTCAACCTCCCCTACTTGCTGACTTGGATTTTGAGAAATAGCAATGATATGCTGAGGGGTAGAAACTGATTTCTCTACCGGGGCAAGAGCACAAATGGTTGGAGTGATCGATTCCTCTGCCAGGGCAGGAGCTTGAAGGGTCAAAGTGTCTGAATCTTCTGCTACAGTAGGAGCAAGAAGTGATTGATTCCTTTGTTGAGGCAAGAGTAATAGAAGAAATGATTGGTTGTTGTGCAACCAACTGAGGAGATCCCTATGCGGTGGGATTGGTTGAGAAGCCGGGGTTTGCTCGATCGGCTTAGGATGAATGATTGGCCGAGGGACCATTGGTGAAGTTGGTTGAGGGGCCAAGGCTCGTGTGTCTAGCCGAGGGGTTGTTGTTGGAATAGGCTAAGAAGCCAATGGCTGGATGATTGGCCGATGGACCTTAAGAAATGTTGGTGGAGTCTAAGGTTGGGGAGCCAGTTTAGGTAATGAGGTATTGGCACAATTGACAAGAGGATCTTGATTGTGCACAATTGATTGTGCCATTGACATGGGTTGCATTACTGGCTGAGATTGGGGCATGGGTGGCCTAATCAACTGACGTCGAGGAGTTGGCCGAAGATGATGATCTAGATGGGGTTGGGGAGGGCTCCTAGGTTGGTGCATAGCATCAATGTTCTTCTCAGCCATGGGCCTCAATTCATCATGATATTGTATTAATTCCATGTCTCTTTTTGCTTCCCCAATTATTGAATAGCCCAGCCCATATTGTCGTAAGAATTTTTCCTTGACAATTTCAAAATCCCATATTTCTATTTCCCCTAGTGAAAACAACCATTCTAGGGCTGCACCATCCAATGATTGCTTAAAAAGAATAGCAAGAGCTCTTCGATCATTTAGCCATCGAGATGATTTGCTCAAGAAATCATTGACATGGGTGAAGAGATCACCTGAGCCATTGTAGCGATGGTAGGCTGGTGTTTGTGATGGAGGGATATGTGGGACTGGGAAAGATGGAGTAGATATTTTAGGGATGGCCTTCGAGTCCAAACGATGCCTTAGCTCTACAAAGTGCTCATCCATTTGGTTGAGTTTGTCCATGAATGCTTGAGTGAGACTGGGTTCCTGAGCCACCGGTGCAAGGTATTTAGATGAATGGGTTGGAAGAGGTGGCTTCAAAGTAGGAACTGGCATAGAATTATATGAATGCAACAACAGGGTGAGTAGAGGCACGACAGGGTTGCCCAGGAGAGGAGATGATGAGGGGCCTGACTGTCGATTGGGGTGGTGAGGGGGCTTGATTTCCCTCGATCGGAACTTGATTGGTGGGCATCTTTCCCTATGTTAAAGATTGCACAAGTGAAAAGGATTCATGATCTAGATGGAGGGATAGACCCTGGAGGATTTGTTCCACACTAAGTGAAGCAGGTTGATGAGTAGGATTTTGAGCTTCAGGCTCCCTGACGGCGCTGACATGGCCCATGGGTTGTTGTAGCTCGTAGTGGCCATCTCGAACTCCTCTTCTTGTCCGTAGTAGTTCGACATCCTGACGTGTCTTCTGGACCTTAGCGTTATGGGCATCCTGTCAAATTTTCTTACAAAATGGTTGAAAGAATGCAAATGAAAAGTGTAAATGCAAAGAGAGTTTTTGTTTAGTTATGCTTTGTTTTTGTTTGAATTGATTTGGTTTCAATTTTGTTGTTTGGCAAGCAAGTTGAACACAAAAATTAAATGGATTTTTTTAGGTGTTTTGAAAGAAGAAAATTTTTTTTGGTTGTTTTCAATTGTTTGTTAGCAAGCAAGTTGTGCAAACAAGTTTTTTAAAATGACTACTCGACAATTTTTGAGTTGAAACCTTAGATTAGATAGATTGTTAGCAATTGTTCACTTAAGTAGGTATGGTTCCTATTGCTTCAATCTTCAAGATCTAAGGTTGTCACTCAATTACCACGAGTAGGTACTTGGGTTCTTCGGATTTTGGGAAGTGGTACAACCGGCCCAATCGTGCGGAGAGGAATACTCCACGGATGGGGACCTAGGGAGATCTTGATAGAAACCTCCAAATCAACTAGGAAGTAACATCCCAGAAGAGATGTTAGAATCCACCAAGAAGGTGTTTGGAGGGTGGGGGTGTGTTGGGAGAGAGAGCCCCGCCTCGAATGCCCTACGGATAGGAACAAATCCGATACCCGATGCAAAAGCTAATGCAAAAATAAAAATAGAGGGTAGGAGAAGAAGAAGCAATCAATATGAAAACATGAAATTAATGAAAGCTAATAAATCAAGCAAGTGAATGCAATCAAGACAAGCAATGATAAAATAAAACAAGTAACTAGCAACTATCAACTAAAAGGTGGTTCACGCGGGAACCGGTTTGTTTGATTGGAAAAATGAGAGGAGGGCCACTTGGGGCCAATTTAAAGTGGTGCAAAAGGGTGGTCCATGCGGGGACCGATCTGAAAGTGGGTTGGTTCACGCGGGAACCGGTTTAGAAAAGGGGTTGGTTCACGCGGGAACCGATTCTAGTGAAGAAAGGGGTGGTTCACGTGGGAACCAATGTAAAAAGTGACAAAATTAAAAGAGGACCACGTGGAGCGAATCTGACGGTGCTGTAAAGAGGTGGTCCACGTGGGGACCGATCTGAAAATAAGTTGGTTCACGCGGGAACCAAGTTGGTAAAGAAAGGTTGTTCACGCGGGAACCGATTTATAAGAAGAAAAGTGGTTCATGCGGGAACCGGGTTGAAATTAAAGACAAGCAAATCAAGTCCACATCGGGGACAATCTTAAAGGAAGAGTAAACAGCAAGTTTAAAGGTAAATGAACATGGAAAAGGTAATGGACAAGCCGGTTCATGTGGGAACCAAGTCGGAAAACAACTAATTGCACGGATCCATCAAGCTAGCACGGTTGAAGACATTGGTTGTCCCACCGTGGTCACCAAAAAGTTGTCGACTCCGAAAACGGGTTCCGGATCGGCACCTCAAGAGAAGGTGAAAGATAGAATGGGAGAAAAAGGAGAGTGAATCAAAAAACACTTGGAAAGCAGTAAAAGGTCCTCACCTCGGTCCCACACTCACATTGATCCCCGAACTTTCATCTCACGGTGTCGCTCGAGCACCGGAGACGGTTCGGGTCATGTGGGAGGAGAGTGAGGAGGAGATGAACTTATAAAATGAATAAAAGGTGGTCACCAAGAGCCGCGGGCTCCGCTTTATGGAATAAAAACAAGATTGAGTTGATTTGACCGTGTGTACCTTAGCGCGGGAGATAGGGATGTGCGCGTTCAACCTTCTTCTTCTTTGGCCGGCCGATGAAGAAGAGTCCAACCGAGGCTAGCTTAATAAACTTGTGCAACTAGAACAATAAACCAAGTGAAAGAAACTGATTAGAACTATGGGAAGTGTAGAAACTATAGGAGAGGAGATGGAAGAAAGAAGCAATTGGAATAGAACTCACCGGATTGGGGCGAGCCCTAACCCCTCTTTGTGTTTTTTAATTATGTAAAAATAATGCAAATGAACTAAAAGATGTTCTAAGATAGTAAATAAACTGAATGAAATGAGTTAAGAAGGACTTATGAAGTGTGTAGCTTAAGTTGAAGCCAAATTGGTTGAAGAAGGCCGGTTCGGGTAGCTTTGCACCCTTTTGGCACGACTTTGGTGTAGAAAATGTTATGGATGACCCTGATGTCTGAATTGAGTGTTGTTTGTTTCTATGGATGGATAACGTCGAGAGGAAGATATCTTCTGTTGATAACTTCTCCGGAATCTATCCGTAGAAGCCTGTAAAAATTATGAAAGTAGGCGGATGTGGAAAATAATACCTCGATGCGTGCCCTCAGTGCAGCAATCGTCACAGACAGAAAGTAAGTCAGAATCGAGTCCTGCTAGCTGCAAATGAAAGAAGACGAAGAGGGAAACAACTCCTATGTTGAAGACTTTTGTAGAAGGAGCCCCAGATTTTCTACATAAGCTGATGAAGTTGGTTAATGCAGAATGCACAGATCTAGCTTCTTCTTCGCCTCGGGATCGATCTCTCAACGTCGGATCGGCGTTGGATGTTGGGATGGCTTTGGGGGATTAACCTTGGGTCATTGAGAATGACCCTCAATTTATAGAGGAGAGAAACTGGTGCAAAATATGGAAACTGGACCGACCGCAGCCCCGCCTTTCAAAGGAGGTGAGGGCGCACAGGGTGCGCCCTCAAACTAGGGGCGTGCAGGGTGCGCCCTCAACCCGGGGTCGCGGTCTGCGCGCCTCCCTATTTCAAAGTAAGCTGGGACACGTTATGCGTCTCACTGCTAAAAATCGACGGAATCTTCCAGAAATTGCTAAAAAAATCGACTTGACAAACGTAACGTGCCGCGAACCGGGGGCGCGGTCAAAATAAGTGAAAATTAACGGCGGAAACCTTCCAACTCGGGGGCGCGGTCAAAATCAGCGAAAATTAACGGCGGTAACCTTCCAAAAAACCAGTTTAGAAGGTGCTAATCGGGGTTATTTCCGGTTTCTAAAAATTTACCGCGCCCTCGCACCCCCGGGTTGAGGGCACGCAAGGCACGCCCTCCCCTATCAAGGTGAGCGGGGGCGCGGTAGACTCTCTCATGCGTGCGTATTCCGTGAGCCATAACTTGCAAACGGGATATCCGATTCGGCTCTTGTTTGTTGCGTTGGAAAGAAGACCATCAACTGCACCTCCTCAAGTCGGTAAACCAGTCGGCATGACTCCCAAGATGTTTGCACGGGGCTTTCTACCAGTTTACCCTTTCGCGAAAAGTCGAAAACTGCGGTTGAGATTTGGAAGGACACAGTTCCGGTTGAGAAATCTCGGGTCAGCTCAAGATGACTTAAAATGATGACTGAACAAGTCTAATATGGTTGGAAAACCCGAAATCATCGGAAAATCTTAGATTAACCCTGTAAACGTGAACCGAACATCGGAAAAAACCGGGAAACCCTAAAATTGACCGAAATGGCTGTATGGCCCCGGTTAATGAAATATACAGCTAGGACCAACCCGGATGACTCAAAAGACCTGGTGATGAATGGAAAGGCCTAACACGTTGTCCGGGATAGCCGTGTCAGTACAGATCGAAAAACCATAACGAAAGCCGTCATTGACTGACGACTACCTAAATGACTTCTCGGAAACCCTAAATGTTACGGAACACATGCGGGACTCCCGAAACCTTCAATTAAGGACTATTCAAGGTCAGTCATTGAGCTGGCTTCATAATTTCAGAGTTCACGTGTGGCTCTCGCTTGAAGGTTACGGCATTATTCCGAAAATCATCTGTCCATTCTCAACTTGCGAGGGGCTCCACCAGCGTCCTTAGCTCATCTCCACGAGGTAATCCGAATCAGATAATGGTCAAATAAAAGATATCACCTATGTAATAAGAGTCTGGGGCTCTGAATCAGGCCCAATTTGGCGTGTCTAGACTTATGGGAATTGTAGTAACTGTAAGGAGGAGATGAGAAAGGAAGCAATTGAAACTGAACTCACCGGCTTCGGGGTGAGCCTTAAACCACTTTTTGTGTTTTTGATTATATAAAAATGATGTAATTGAACTAAAAGATGTTCTAAAATAGTAAATAAACTAAATGAAATGAGTTAAGAAGGACTTATGAGGTGTTGGCTTGAGTTGAAGCCAAGTTGGATGAAGAAGGCCGGTTCAGGTAGCCTTGCACCCTTCTAGTGCGACTTTGGTATAGAAAATGCCACAGACTACCCCGATGTCAGAATCAAGTGCCGTTTATCTCTGTGGATGGAGAACTTGAGAGGAAGATATCTTATGTTGATGACATCTCCAAAATCCTTTTGTATGGATCTGTACAAAATGTGAAATTGAGCAGATCTGGAAGAACAAAACCTGGATGCGCGCCCTCAATGCAGCAATCGCTACGGACAGACGGAAAGTCAGAATTGAGTGCTGTTGGTTTCAAATGAAAGAGTACAAGGGGATGAACAACTCCTATGTTGAAGACATTTGTAGAAGGAGCCTCTGATTTTCTACAGAAGCTGATGAAGTTCAGTTTTTACAGAACGCATGGATCGGGCTTCTCCTTCACTTCGGGATCGATCTCTCAACATCGGATCGCCTTTGGATGTCGGGACGGCCTTGAGAGAGAGATTGGACGACCTTAGGACGAGCTAGGCATGGGAGTTCAACCTTGGGTCGTTGAGAATGGCCCTCAATTTATAGAGAATAGAAACCGGTGCAAATTATAGAAGCTGGACTAACCGCGCCCCCGCGTTTCAAAGGAGTTGAGGGCGCGCCCTCAACTTTGGGGTGCGGTCTGCGCCCCCCCTGTTTCCAAGAGAGTGGGGGCACGTTACATGTCTTATTACTAAAAATCGTCAGAACCTTCCAGAAATTGCCAAAATTGGGACTTGATAAGATGAACGTACCCTCGACATTGCGGCGTTGTCAAAATAAACGATAATTAGCGGCAGAAACCTTCTAAAAATCCGGTTTGGAAGGTGTACACTGGGGTATTTCCAATTTTCTGAAACTAACCGCGCCCCCTCGTTTCAAAGGAAGCGGGGGCGTGCAGGGCGTGCCCCCGAACTGAGGGCACGCAGGGCATGCCTTCAGGGTGAGGGCGCTCAGGGCATGCCCTACCATTTCATGGGGAGTGGGGGCACATTACACTCTCTCTCCTACGCGTGTCTTCCATAAGCCATAACTTACAAACGAGATGTCCGATTCGGCTCCCGTTTGTTGCGTTGGAAAGAGGGCCTTCAGCCGCACCTCCTCAAGTTGGTAAACCATCCGGAATGACTCCCAAGACATTTACATGAGGCTTTCTACTAATTTACCCTCTCGTAAAAAGCTGAAAACCTTGGCGAAGATCCGAAAGGGCATGGTTCCGATTGAGGGATCTCGGGTCAACCTGGGATGACTTAAAATGATGACCAAAAAAGTCTGGTATGATTAGAAAACCCAAATCATTGAAAAATCCGAGATTAACCCGGTAAACGTGAACCGTACATCGGAAAAAGCTGGGAAACCCTAAAATTGACCGAAATGGCCGTATGGCCCCGGTTGATGAAATATATGGCTAGGATCGACCTGGATGATTCAAAAGACCCGGTGATGACTGGAAAGGCCTAACACGTGGTCTGGGATAGCCGTGTCAGTACAGATCGAAAAGCCGTAACGAAAGCCGTCATTGACCGACGACTACTGAAATGACTTCTCGGAAACCATAAATGTTACGGAACACATGCTGGACTCCCGAGACCTTCAATTAAGGACTATTCAAGGTTAGTCATTGAGCTGACTTCATGATTTCAGAGTTCATGTGTGGGTCTCGCTTGAAGGTTACGGCATTATTCCGAAAATCTTCAGTCCATTCTCAACTTGCGAGGGGCTCCACCAGCGTCTTTAGCTCATCTCCACGAGGTAATCCGAATCAGATAATGGTCAAATAAAAGATATCGCCTATGGAATAAGAGTCTGGTGCTCCGAATCAGGCCAATTTCGCATGTCTACACCTATGGGAATTGTAGTAACTGTAAGGAGGAGATGAGAAAGGAAGCAATTGAAACTGAACTCACCGGCTTCGGGGTGAGACTTAAACCCCTTTTTTGTGTTTTTGATTATATAAAAATGATGTAAATAAACTAAAAGATTTATAAAAAAAGTAAATAAACTAAATTAAATGAGTTAAAAAGAACTTATGAAGTGTATTGGCTTGAGTTGAAACCAAGTTGGTTGAAGAAGGCCGGTTCAGGTAGCCTTGCACCCTTCTGGCGCAACTTTGGTGTAGAAAATGCCACGGATGACCCCGATGTCAGAATGAAGTGCCGTTTCTCTCTATGTATGGAAAGCTTGTAGAGGAAGATATCTTATGTTGACGACATCTCCAAAATCCTTCTTATAAGATCTGTAGAAAATGTGAAAGTGAGTAGATATAGAAGAACATAACCTGGATGCGCACCCTCAATGCAGCAATCGCCGCGGACAGACGGAAAGTCAGAATTGAGTGCTTCTGGTTTAAAATGAAAGAGGACGAGGAGATGAACAACTCTTATGTTGAAGACATTTGTAGAAGGAGCTTTGGATTTTCTACAGAAGCCTATGAATTTCAGTTTCTACATAACGCACGGATCGGGCTTCTCCTTCGCTTCGGGATCGATATCTCGACGTTGGATCGCCTTTGGACGTTGGGACGGCCTTGGAAGAGAGCTTGGATGACCTCAGGATGAGCTAGGCATGGGGGTTCAACCTTGGGTCATTGAGAATGGCCCTCAATTTATAGAGAATATAAACCGGTTTAAATTATAGAAACTAGACCGACCACGCCCCCGTGTTTCAAAAGAGTTGAGGGCGCACCCTCAACTTTGGGGTGCGTAGGGCGCGCCCTTAACCTGGGGGTGTGGTCTGTGCACCCCCTATTTTCAAGAGAGTGGGGGCGCGTTACACGTCTTATTGCTAAAAATCATCGGAACCTTCCGAAAATTGCCAAAATTCAGACTTGATAAGATGAACGCGCCCTCGACCCAGGGGTGTGGTCAAAATAAATGACAATTAGCGGCAGAAACCTTCTAAAAATCCGGTTTAGAAGGTGTACACTGGGGTATTTCCAATTTTCTGAAACTGACCGCGCCCCCTGTTTCAAAGGAAGCGGGGGCGTGCAGGGCGTGCCCCCGAACTGAGGGCACGCAGGGCACGCCCCCAGGGTGAGGGTGCTCAGGGTACGCCCTACCATTTCAAGGGGAGCGGGGGCGCATTACACTCTCTCTCCTACGCATGTGTTCCACAAGCCATAACTTACAAACGAGATGTCCGATTCGGCTCCCATTTGTTGCGTTGTAAAAAGGGCCTTCAACCGCACCTCCTCAAGTTGGTAAACTAGTCGGCATGATTCCCGAGACATTTGCACGGGGCTTTCTACCAGTTTACCCTCTCGCAAAAAGCTGAAAACCTTGGTGAAGATCCGAAAGGGAATGGTTCCTATTGAGGGATCTTGGGTCAACTCGGGATGACTTAAAATGATAACCGAACAAGTTTGGTATGATCAGAAAACCCAAATCATTGAAAAATCTGAGATTAACCTGGTAAACGTGAACCGAACATCGGAAAAAGCCGGGAAACCTTAAAATTGACCGAAATGGCCGTATGGCCCCGGTTGAAAAAATATACAGCTAGGATCGACTCGGATGACTCAAAAGACCCGGTGATGACTGGAAAGGCCTAACACGTGGTCCGGGATAGCCGTGTCAGTACAGATCGAAAAGCCATAACGAAAGCCGTCATTGACTGACGACTGCCTAAATGACTTCTCGGAAACCCTAAATGTTACGGAACACATGCGGGACTCCCGAGACCTTCAATTAAGGACTATTCAAGGTCAGTCATTGAGCTGGCTTCATGATTTTAGAGTTCACGTGTGGCTATTGCTTGAAGGTTACAGTAGACACGCCAATTTGGCCTTATTTAGAGCTTAAACCATTATTCCATTGGCAACATCTCTTTTAGACCATAAAAATCATGATGAATCACCCTTTTGGATGAGCCGAGGTGCTTATTGGAAATATGAGGATGATTTGCTAATTTCTAATGAAATCCGTGTTTGCCGAAAAAGAGACTCTTGGTGGTGTGCCAGATTACGGTTTTCCTATCATATCCTCTATTTGGAAATTTTTCACAGGATTATATGGACGTCTAATGAAAAAGTATTCAACATTAATAATCTTATTCTCTGAGTTATCTTTCCATTTTAACAAACGGAATTCAATTCCGATCTTCTATTTGTCCGCAGCGCCCTTTGGAAGTCAGATGCGCAGTTCTGTCCGCACGCAGTACCGATCAAGCCCAATTGCATGCAAGCCCATCCCATTGGGCACATATTTGACCAATTCACGACCTTACCTTCATTTTTCATCCTCCATATCACTTGTTATAGTATCTGGAAGCTTCATGGTCGAAATTAGCATCATCTAATGATGGCAATCCAACTTGTTGTCTTGTATATCAAGACTTGCCATTTTTAGACTAGATTTGTTTCCTCTTCAAGTGGAGACATATTTTGAACATGGGGAAGGTGATCCACGGTTTCCAATATCTCTCAATCATTTGGGTAAGTTTCTAGATGCCTAAGGATGAAAATTAGCAACATTAAATGGAGGAAATCCAACCTATGGTCGGATGTATCAAAACTTGCTATTTTTTGACCTGTTCTTATCCCCTATAAAGGGAGACTCATATGAACGACCTAAGAAGGGCATACCCATCCTCCAGCACTCCTATCCTCACCCTCCAGCCACCCTAGGCTCATCCCAACCTCCCCAAATCGTCCTCTCTTCGTCCCGGTGCCCGGAGATCATCCCAAAGTGAAGAAGAAGCCGGTCTATGCTCCAACGTGCTGCACTGCTGATCATTGGCTTATACAGATCTTTATAGTCATTTTCTGGCCTGACTTCCTTCAGACGAAGTGTGGTTCATCAAGATATATTTCATATACAAGAAACATAGATCAATTCTGACATTTCCTCTGATTTTTATGTCTTAAACACCGGCGCTGTACAGACAGATCCGAAGTCTTCTATTCTAAGTCATTATCTTCTCAGTCAATTTCAGTACATTTAATGGTAGATTCATCCCATATATTATTCATAGAAATTGTTCCCTGGTGAGTCCTATTTTATTTACAGCAAGAATCATTCAATTTAGATATCTGTGGTTCCCATAGCATGTCCTACATCGACATTGTGCTGGGAGTTTCCAGAACTTCACTGTTTAAGATCCAGATTATCAGGTAAATTAAGATTACTTATCATAAGATTCAATAAAACTTGTCTTCATATAAAACCACCCTCGGTAAGTCATATTTATTTTTAAACAAACATCACTTGATTATGACATTGGTGCCTTTTTTTACGATCTTTGCATTAGAGCCGCGCAGTTTACATTAAATATGTCCAACCCGGTTGCCACTTTGCCTGGGTTGTGTTGTCTTTAACCGTTCATATTCTCTTTGCTAACTCTGCATTCATATCATTTAATTCATATTTAAGCATCATTTTATTCAGTTTTTCATCATTTCATATATCATAAAAAACAAAAAAAAAGGGTTAGGGCTAACCCCGAATCCGGTAAGTTTGTTTCCAGTTGTCGTTTATGTTATTGTTTTTACAAGTTACTACACTTCACTCAGTTATAATCCTTCTTCACTTGTTTTCTTGTCTTATTGTCTTCTAGTTGCACAAATACATCAAGCTAGCACTGGTTGGACTCTTCTTCATCGGCCGGCCGAAGAAGAAGAAGGTTGAACTCACATCTCTTTCTCCCACGCTAAGGTACACACGGTCAACTTCTTTCTATTTTCAATACATAAAGCGGAGCCCGCGGCCCCTGACGACCACTTCTTCAATCTTCTCATGCATTAAGTCATTTATTCCTCATTCTCCTCCCACATGACCCGAACCATCTCCGGTGCTCGAGCGACGCCGTGAGATGAAAGTTCGGGGATCAATCTGAGTGTGGGACCGAGGTGAGGACCTTTTACTGCTTTCCGAGTGTTTTCTGATTCACTCCCTTTTTCTCCTATTCTATATTTCACCTTTTATTGAGGTGCTGATCCGGAACCCATTTTCGGAGTCGACAGTTACGGCATTATTTCGAAAATCATATGTCCATTCTCAACTTGCGAGGGGCTCCACCAGCGTCTTTAGCTCATCTCCACGAGGTAATCCGAATCAGGTAATGTTCAAATAAAAGATATCGCCTATGGAATAAGAGTCTGGGGCTCCGAATCAGGCCAATTTGGCGCGTCTACACTTATGGGAATTGTAGTAACTGTAAGGAGGAGATGAGAAAGGAAGCAATTGAAACTGAACTCACCGGCTTCGGGGTGAGCCTTAAACCCCTTTTTTGTGTTTTTGATTATATAAAAATGATGTAAATGAACTAAAAGAGGTTATAAAACAGTAAATAAACTAAATGATATGAGTTAAGAAGAACTTATGAAGTGTATTGGCTTGAGTTGAAGACAAGTTGGTTGAAGAAGGCCGGTTCGGGTAGGCTTGCACCCTTCTAGCGCGACTTTGGTGTAGAAAATACCATGGACGACTCTGATGTCATAATCAAGTGCCATTTCTCTCTATGTACGGAAAGATTGCAGAGGAAGATATCTTATGTTGACGACATCTCCAAAATCCTTCTGTAAAGATCTGTAGAAAATGTGAAAGTGAGTAGATATAGAAGAACATAACCTGGATGTGCGCCCTCAATGCAGTAGTCACCACGGACAGAAGGAAAGTCAGAATTGAGTGCTGTTGGTTGCAAATGAAAGAGGACGAGGAGATGAAAAACTCTTATGTTGAAGACATTTGTAGAAGGAGCCTTGAATTTTCTACAGAAGCTGATGAAGTTCAGTTTCTACAGAACGCACGGATTGGGCTTCTCCTTCGCTTCGGGATCAATCTCTCGACGTCGGATCGCCTTTGGACGTTGGGACGGCCTTGGGAGAGAGCTTGGATGACCTCAAGACGAGCTAGGCATGGGGGTTCAACCTTGGGTCGTTGAGAATGGCCCTCAATTTATAGAGAATAGAAACCGGTTTAAATTATAGAAATTGGACCGACCGCGCCCCCGCGTTTCAAAAGAGTTGAAGAGTTGAGGGCGCGCAGGGAGCGCCCTCAACTTTGGGGTGCGTAGGGCGCGCCCTTAACCTGGTAGTGCGGTCTGCGCGCCCCCTGTTTCCAAGAGAGTGGAGGCACGTTACACGTCTTATTGCTAAAAATCGTCGGAACCTTCTGGAAATTGCCAAAATTTGGACTTGATAAGACGAACGCGCCCTCGACCTGGGGTATGGTCAAAATAAATGACAATTAGTGGCAGAAACCTTCTAAAAATCCGGTTTAGAAGGTGCACACTGGGGTATTTCCAATTTTCTAAAACTGACCGTGCCCCCTTGTTTCAAAGGAAGCGGGGGCGTGCAGGGCGTGCCCCCGAACTGAGGGCACGCAGGGCACGCCCCCAGGGTGAGGGCTCAGGGCACGCCCTACCATTTCAAGGGGAGCGGGGGCACATTGCACTCTCTCTCCTACGCGTGTGTTCCACAAGCCATAACTTACAAACGAGATGTCCGATTCGGCTCCTGTTTGTTGCGTTGGAAAGAGAGTCTTCAACCGCACCTCCTCAAGTCAGTAAACCAGCCGGCATGACTCCCGAGACATTTGCATAGGGCTTTTACCAGTTTAGCCTCTCGCAAAAAACTGAAAACCTTGGAGAAGATCCGGAAGGGCATGGTTCTGATTGAGGGATCTCGGGTCGACTCGGGATGACTTAAAATGATGACCGAACAAGTCTGGTACGATCAGAAAACCCAAATCATTGAAAAATCTGAGATTAACCTGGTAAACTGAATCGAAGCTCGAAAAAGTCGAGAAACCTTAAAGTTGACCAAAACGGCAGTATGGCCCCGGTTGATAAAATATACGGCTAGGATTGACCTGGATGACGCAAAAAGACCCGTTGAATGATCGGAAAGGCCTAACACGTAGTCCGGGATAGCCGTGTTAGTACATATCAAAAAGCTATAACGAAAACCCGTTATAAACCAACGTCTACCAAAATGACTTGTCAGAAACCCCGAATATTACGGAACACATGCGGGACTCCCGAGACCTTCACGTATGGACCATTCAAGGTTAGTCATTAAGCAAGCTTCATGTTTTCATGGTTCATGCGCAGCTCTCGCTTGAAGTTTACGGCATTATTCCAAAAATCATTGGTCCATTCCCAACTCACAACGAGCTCCACCAACATCCTTAGCTCATCTCCACGAGGTAATCCGGATCAGAAAATTGGTCAAATAATGGGTATCGCCAATGGAATAGGAGTCTCAGGCTCCGAATCAGGCCAATTTGGCATGTCTACAGCATGTCTCGCCTTGATGTCGGCTTTGTAAGGGAGTGACATGTAGCAAAGATGAGTGAAATGTAGAGAAAGCATAGCGAAGAGAGATGGATCGTAGTGGAATGTAGTGGAGCGAAATGGCGATGGACTAAAAAGGTGGCATCAGGGTGTAGATATAGACACGCTCAACGACCAGATTTGGCAAGATGAATATCCTCAGGTCTCTTAGTTAACCGCCTTGTTTCATCAAGTCTTCCTATGTTCAATTGGTAAGAGATGTGCCATGGGCACAAGAGAAGAATAGCCAATCCCCAACGTGGTGGGGAGTCCCCGAAACATGGGTTCGTAGGTTCATCGTCAGCTAGTAACCCGATCTTTGTGGTGTTCCTGTACTGTAATGGGCTAAAATTTTAAAAAGAGATTTATTTTGAAAAATAAAAGAATACTAATCGAGCACATTCAGGCTCTCAGATTCATTTAAGTCTTCCAAGAGACAAGATTTGATTTAGAATGGAATGATCTCAGATTCCAAAAGGCAAAAGTGTTGAAGCACAGACTGTGAAGATAATGGTGATGCAAGTTCTGATCAAATTGGAGGCCCTTGGTGGGATGAGTTGACTAGCACGGTGGGATGAATAGCAAGAATAGTGTTGTAGTGGCCACAGTGGTGATAGCAATAAAAGATTTAAAGGCACAAGGTGATTACCGAACGTGGTGAGATTAACAAACACGGTGGTATTAGAAGACATGGTGGGATATTAGAAGGATCAGAATTGGGATATATGCTACGAGAATGCACCCGGTGGGAATGGTGAGAAAGTGATGATCATGATGATATGTATGCAATAACCATGCAAAATACAATGCAATTAATACTACATGATGCATGCTAGGCTCAAGAAAACAAAACAAAACTTAACAATTAGTTGAAGATATAGATTGTCTATGAGGTCAAGATACACATTTGGGAACCATCGTCCCTCACAGCACAACTTTGGCTTATCCATGAGCATCGGAGACAACCCGACCATCATAAATTGTGATGAAGGGGATCTTAGGTCAAGTCTTCTCCACACTCACGATCTTCAACAACAACGCATAGAATAATAATACACGACTAACTACTTATATGTTAGTTTGCAAACTATGGGGGTTTCCCATGTTCATTCTACCATTTCCACGAGCAATTCGAGTGGTGCCACCATGTTCTTAGCCACTTCTTTTGAGCTAGTCAGCTGCAGTGGTATTAGCGAACACGGCTTCTGTGCCTCCTCCACATGGTCAATCCCCTGGAGCGGGCATCAGTGGTCATAGATATATGTAGCAGACTTTAGCTTTTCTAGTGTTGTAGCTGCTTTTCTTACTTGTTGTAGCACTTGACGGTGCAATCAAATCTTTATTTGTATGTTTCAGTGTTGTTTGATCTGCTGGCAAGACCTCCCCCCTCCTTGACTCGTGTTTCCTTTCTGAAATACTTAATAAAGGGGTTAGATCTGCTCTATCGCTTACCCCCTTGCTTATTGTCATCCTGCCTTGTTTGTGTGTCAAGGGGGGTAGCCTTATTAACCAAGTAGAATGAACAAAATGATAGACAAAATAAACAAGGTAAAGTTTAAGAGAGCTTACCTACTATGGCGAGAGTCACTCCCTTCTTAATCTTAGAAAATTGAAACACTTGATAAAAGGGGATTAAATCTTCACCATGGCTCATTTCTTTTCCTATTGCTATCTGCCTTGACTTAGGTCAAAGAGAGGAGCCTTCTTAACAAGGTATAAAAATAAACTAAATGATCGAAATGAAATAGTTAAGATAACTTACCTGTCATTGAGAGAACCTTCCCCTTTTACTTTAAAGTCCCTGAAAACACTTGATAAAAGAGGATCAAGAGTTTTCTGTAGATAAGGTGTTAGAAACAAAGCTCTGAACATCTTGATGGGCATAAGATTGCATGCTGAACCAACATCGATCATGATGCGATTCATCTCATACCCATTTATAGAGCCTTTCATGTACAATGCCCTATTGTGGAAGGCACTGGGAAAGACTATATCTTCATCTGTGAATGACATAGAAGCCGCATAGGTGTCAAACTATCCAAGCTTGGCAATGTAAGTTTCATACACCTCAGGTTGCTGCAGAACTGTTATAAGGGTATCACGAAGCTCCTTGTTCAAGGAGAGCACTTCCCAAATACTGAGGCGTACAGGTAGCCTCCTGATCTTAGATCGCATGGAGGTGTGGACTCGGTCCCTGGTTTTTGTTGTTGTTGGATACCTGGCCACAAGGAGGTCTGGCTGGTCCTCCTAAAAGTTTGATGTAGCAAAGAGCTACGAAGGGCTTGGGCCCTCATCTTCATCCACAAGATGATTTAACTGAGAGAGACTAGGCTAGTTGGCCTCTCTAGCATATGTGTCTTGAACATAGGCTGATGACGATGGCATGTTTGACCCAGTGCTTGGCATACTTGGACCACTAACAAATCCGTTTAAATTAGTGTTGTGCCCATGGGGCTGTCTAATGACTGGAGCAGGCACTAGGCCAAGTCCCTCATCCTCAAGGTAGATAACCTTATCTGTTAGCTGGATCTGACCACCACACTTCTTCTGGGATATTCGTTCACTTCTCCTCGGGGCTGAGAGGTTGATCTGAGGACACCGACGAGCCTATCCTTGACTTTTTTAGAAAGTTGGAGGAGGGTAATTTACCATGTTGCAGGAGAAGGTCAGAAATTGGGCCATGAGCTCCTCCATGTTAGGGTCGTCTGTACCGTCTTCCCAAAAATTTGCAATTAGGGCCAAGGCTGCCTCCTCACCAATCCCCGCCCTCTGCCTAAGGTTAAGTAGACAGTTGGTGAATCTCTGGAACTTGGCCCAATCACCCCAAGGGATGAAATCATCGAGAGTCGGGGGTCCTGATGGCTGCCCTGGAACATACTTCTCAAGTTGGTCAATCAACTTCTGGAGCTTCTGAACTGGAGTCAAGCTCTGTTGCTGAGCTTCAATCTCTCTCAGGCGTTCTTCCTTCCGCTGAGCTCTTCTCTTCTCGGCTTTCCTCTTATTCTTCAGTTGCTTCCTCCGGTGTGTAGCATCAGATGGGCCATGCAATGGAGCTACTTCATTGTTGTGACCCTTAGCATGTGACAATGTAGCTGCTTGGTTCTTAGCCTTATGTAAGGCAACTTCTGCTCGAACTCAAGCCCTCTCTTCCCGCGTAGGGATAACTTGCCAAGGTCTTTTAGGGTCCTTGGCTGCTTCTTGGATCTGGCATTGGCATTGAGCCTCGGCCTCAATGTTCTTCTATATAATAAGCTCACAAAGAAGCTTCTGATAACTGGAGAAGAATTGGGGGTGCATGGAACTTTGTGAGGTGCCCCCAGCCTTGTGTTTCTTTGGCATACCAACTTTAGGGGTGGCATGAATGACATGGGAAGAACTTGCCGGGCTAGAGTTGACGTGGGGCCGCGGTAGTTGAATGAGGTAACGTCCGATCTTAAGGACCTCATTTCTGATCAAGTCTTCAAGGTGCTTCTTGACTTCCCAGCAGTCCTCAATGGAGTGTGACTGTGTATGATGATATCGACAACCACCCCTAGGAAAGGACATCAAGTGGAAGCCCCTATCCGGATGTGGTTCCATCAGGCCTCCCCTTGCAACCACCTCATAGAGATGGAGTGTCATTGCCTGAGGAAAGGAATACCGTGAGTAAACATGATACTGTCGATGCTTCTTTGGCCTATCTGGCTGTGGTGCTTCAACTGGTGTCATCGGGAGCATGCAGAGGAAGCTTCAGGCTCTATCTCATACTGATCAACACTTCCCGAAAGCTCAATGGGCTGATTAACAGTTTGCCCCTGACGGTTGAGGTGAATCAGCAAAATATCTCCCCTGGGCTTTTAGAGGAGGGGAGCAAGTTTCTTCGTACGTCATCTCCCAGTGAGCAACTTGGTGACGTTAGCCATGGTGGCCGTAATGTCTTCCTCTAGGTGTGCACACTTAACTCGGAATCCCTCCAGAATGAAGCGGACTCGAGATGCCATCTGATAAACCATGGCGTGTAGAGGCTGCTCCATGTTTGGACATTGTCGTCATTCGGGTGGAGGAGGAGGAGGCCCTGGAACAGGATGCTCTAGTCTGTAATGTATCACATTGACCGCTAAGTTTGTCGGTGGTCGAGGCTTGACATGTGGCTACGGCGGCTGTACAAGCCGATTCCCCAAATTAAGAACTTGGTTCTGGATCAACTTTTCAGCCAAGTCCTTTAACTAGTAGCAATCTTCAATCATATGCCCCACCAGTCTATGGTACGGGCAGAAGTTCAGTTCCTGACTCTTAGCAGCATCCTCCGGGCATCGACTCATCGGTAGGCTAATCAATCCATTCTTCATACAGGCATCAAACAGTTTCTTTGTATAGTCCCGTGCAAAGGAACAGGGCTTCAAAGCACGTTCTTCCTATGTGGGCCTTGGAGCAGGATTGGTGGTAGTCCTCTGAGGGGGTGCCGTGGTAGCACTTTTGCCCCCAGCATTGTTATAGGGTCTAGAAGACAATGAGACATCTCCACCGCATTGACATCCCTAGAAGCCGGTTGTTTGTCCTTCATTGGCCTAGATCTTGCAGCTGCCACCAAAGGGTTATTGACATAAAAGTGTTTTATATCATCAACTGTGACATTCATGTCATTGAAGGATTGGATCCGAGTCCCAAGCACCTTCTCCTGGATCTCAGCCCGTAGGCCTCTCTTACACAATGCAACTGCCACCTCATGCAAAGGCGGGTTGGCACACTTCATACATACATTTCTCCAGTGGCGAATATAGTCGACTACCGATTCATTTCGTCCCTGGAACATAGTGATCAACTCGACCATAGTATGCGGCCACTCGGAGAAACTAAACCTCTCAATAAACTTTCTTTGTAGATCAGGCCAATCTACTACTGACCTAGGCTTCAACTTAGAAAACCACTCAAAGGCTATGTCCGTTAGAGTGGTGGCAAAGTACTTAAGCAAGTACGATTTGCAATGTGCCAACTCACCCATGTGAGTGTAATATAAAGCCAAATGCTCCCTGGGGGACCCACGCCCATCGAACTTGGAGCACTTGGGCACCTTAGAGACGTCAGGATGAAGTTTCACATACTGATGATGTGGTGGGTATGGGACTTGGTAGAGGCCCACCACACCTTGTCCACCATCATGTTGCACCAAATGCATAGAAATCATTTGATCTATCATAACTCACTGAGAAGAATCAAGAAAATCTTGCTACGGTGGAGACAGAGGGGCTTGGTACTGTGGTTGAATGAAGATCTCATCATCCATGGGTGGTCTAGGATCCGGATGCATGGGAGTAGTAGGACGAGGCTATGCTACAGGTGGCAGTTCTCCTTGGGTAATACGGGGCCCATCTGAAGCCTCGGTGGCACTTGATGCTTGTGCCAGTTGAGAATGGAGCAAGCCAGAACTAGCAAGGAGAGCCCAGAGCTATTGATTCTCTCTCCAAAGATCTTCTAACTTCAAGGTTGGTGGCATGACCACTACTTCGTCATTTGGCACAATATCCTTGTCCTTATGACTGCACATGCCGTCTGCGGTGATGGCAAATTGACATTCAGCCATACTACGTGTCACGGGCCCAACATGGACTACAGTCTGAGAGTCCTCTTGGACGTCATCAAGGTGGCCAGCACTTGCAGTGTCGCAAGTGTATACTCGCATCTGGCCTCTTGGCCCCCGTGTTACTTGGCGTCTGGGGGAAGTGTCTGAAAACATAACTCGGTCAAGGTCAGCCCTCTTCTGTGTGGTAGCTCCCGCGGAGTAGTGGTCACATGACAATCATCCAAATGATAAAGCTGCCATAGGTGGGCGCAAACTGAGACTTCGGCCGAATAGAGGTGGACTTTGGTTGTTGCGGAGGGTTGAATACGGCCCTTGGTTGCAGCCATGGTTGGGACTTCAGCCCAGAAGGCCCCTCATCTGGGTGAGGCGGATGGCAGGCCTTGGAGACAAGTGGTTCTACAAGGGGAATGCTGGCCTTAGCGCACCAAACCTTCGAGATCGGGACAGAGGGTCTGAATCCCTACCCCCGGTTGGCACGAGTGTCCGCTGTCCAGGGCTCTCGGCGAGAAGAAGCTTGAATGGGGGACAGCCCCCATTTGGTTGAACTGGTTGCCGAAATGAAAAGTCAGTAGTTGGGCTGACTGCTGGAGTCTTTAGTACGGCAGGCAGCTACTGCCGGGTCTTCTTAAGCTGGGCCGTTGATCAGTCAGCTGGGTGAGCCAAAAGCTTCTTGGGGAGTTTGCCCCCAGTTGGTTGGGAAGAGAACCAAAATGGTTGGTCAACAAATCGACTACTTACATAGAACTTTTGAGGGGCAGGTGGTAGCACCTACGGGTTCTCTTTAACATAGGCCACTGATCAGTCCAAGGAGGAAAGACAAGCCAAGGGATGGCCCCTCGCCCGAGTTGGTATCTTGAGAGACACTGATTGGCTCGAGTCTTCGAGTTTTTTAGGAGAGGGCTGCCCCCTCTCAACAGCATCCCCGGCCACTGGTCGACCAGTCTTCTTGGAACGGGCAGAAGGTTGACTCTTCCCCCGTGCAGTTGGCATATTCTTAATAACGGCCGTAGCAGGGGCCTGTGAGTCATCATCCAACTGGCTCAAAGCAACGAACAGGTTGACAAGGGGTAGAACGATAAGCCACGGTCGGCAACACTTCTCTTACCTAAACTCAGAGGGAGTCTAGATGAAAGTGGCCGGGCGCGTACGGTTCCAAGGGCACCATACGTTACCAACCTCTAAGTTATGGTAGGAGCCATGTTCAAGCCGAAGCTTGCGCAGACTCGACTAAGGAGATGCGGGCGCAGACTCGGAGTTAATGGTGATAACATTCACCGAAAATGACTCCTGAAGAGGAGCTAGTTGAGGTGACTTCGGGAGGGAAGCCTCAAAGAGTAGGGCGGCATCTGCAAAAGCTATCTGAAGTTGTTGGAGGGGATGGACCTCCTCCTCAGTAGGGAATGGATCCTCTAGTGTGGCACCAAGACGATCAGGGTGCAGCACAACTTTGGGGAAACAACCAAAAGTGATGCCAGTGGTGATGACACCAATGCAACGGTTGATGACGTAGGCCTTGAATAACGAACACCATTGTCAAACTCCATTGAGCCCTACAAAAACATACAAGGCCAACTGGATCAAATGAAGAGAGTCTTTAAAGAGATAGTGGATGTGCACTTTCTTAGATCACTATGACAGAGAGATGAAAGGAAAGAGAGGTCCCACCGGGCGTGCCAATTTGTGGGAACCTTGAGAATCTTTTGTTTTTGAACGTGTTTAAAATATTTTTTTTCTTTTAATGTTGAAATATCGTACCCAAATTTTCTAGTAAAGTAGGTGATAAACCATAAAAATACTAGATAGTCCAGGTGATATTAGAAGAGTATAGAATCGAGGTTCGGGTTCTGTGAAAATATTTTTGACCTCTCTCCATCGGATGGTGCAAATATCCGATGTTCATTTACATCGAGCAAACACTCGAAAACCCTTGATTAACTGCCATAGAGATCTTGTTTGACGAGAGCGTGCACATCCACAACGTATAAAAAACACAAAGGGCCCTGGCCTTTCAGGCCCGATGAGATGCAAACAAGTTTGATTAGATTTTTGTTTGAAGTTGTTTTAAGTTTGATTTATGAATGGATTTTGATATGGTTTGAAATGTTGATTTTATATTTTGATTTGACTTGGATTTGAATGTTAATTGTTTTGAGTTTGTTTGAATTGTTTGGTTTGTTTTACTTCAATTGGTTGAAGTTTTTTTTTTGAACTTGATATTTTATATGTGTTGATTAATTTGACTTGTTTAAGTTTAGTTGACATGTGTTGAGTCATTTTCATGTGATTTTCTCATGTCGGTTGGTGTTTTAGTACTGATTCGGGTGCGTTCGGTGTGTTTTAAATGTTTTGAAGTTTTGTTCAAATTGATTAAACTTGAACTTCAAATTGTTAATGATCTGAATTTGACATGTTTTAAGATGAATTTCATATGCATTAATGTTTTCTTTATGTGTTCTTTTCAATTGGTTGTGAATTATTTGACGTGCACTTAAGTGTATTGAATCAATTTTTCCAAATTGTATTAAATCTGATTTTTGTTGAATGTTAAAGCTTTAATAATCTGTTTTAAGCATGTTTTAAGGTTGGTTTGAATGTATTTTCAGATTTAATTAAGTTAACTTTAGATTTGGTTAGCTCTTGTTCAGTTTGCATCACATCCAGTTTGTCGGGCTAGTGTCGATGCCCAGTCATGCAATCAACTCGGCAACTGAAATGTTCATGTTCAAAGTATTCCATGTCAATGTTGGTGTACATCAGATGTGGCAGTTCATATGCCACGAATAATGATTGTCAAAGTGTAAATGTATCAAAGTCCTTCCCTTGGTGTAAAATCCCACTTGATCGGGAAAAGTTTGGCAGCATGCTGCCTTATTTTTCAATCAGTGTGGAATTTTTACCCGCCCTACATGGCATAGTCTTTTGACTTTCCAAGTAGTGGGAAGGATCGTCAGCAATGGGAGCCGGCCCGCACCTACGTCCGGGTCAGCATTCCGTTGCAAGCCGGATGAGCCGCCCAAGGCCCAATAGGCCAGCTTCATCAGCACATTGGGCTGGTCTTCATGTCTCATGGCCTGAGAAGGCCTGCTTCAAATCATGTCGGCCCAGTTGGCCCAATCTTGAGCTTCATGGGCCCTGCGGCCGGTTTTGAACTTCATGACCCAATGGTCCCAATTTGCACCTCCATGGCCCGGTTGGCCTGATTCGCACTCCATTTTTTTTGCACCTTGACCTCTTGCTATAGCAGTGGGGTAGGTGAGCCTTAGAGGGGCTGGAATGGATTGGCTAAGATACTGTTTAGGTGGGGTTTTGGTAGGACTGCACAAGGGGTAGGTGTGTGAACTAGGACTGGTTTAGGAATGCACAAAGGGCATGAGAATTGAAGGCCCGCCTGAGTAGTCTCGGCCTGTCCGGTGGATTCCAAGAGTCTCAAAGTGTCGACCTTCATCCTATACTCTAAGGGGAAGGAGAACAAGACACATGGGGTTTGATTTAGGGGTAGCACAAGGGCATTTTAATATGTAGAAATCAGGGCCACCCGGCTTAACTCTTGGCGCTTCTGGCAGATTCCAAGAGGCCCGGGCTGTCACCCCTCCTTCCACACATCGAAGAGGATATTTGTTTTGTATGGGGTGTGTAGACACGCCAAATTGGCCTAATTCGGAGCCTTAGACTCCTATTCCATTGGCGATACCCATTATTTGACCAATTATCTGATTCATATTATCTCGTGGAGATGAGCTAAGGATGTTGGTGGAGTCTCTTATGAGTTGGGAATGGACCGATGATTTTCGGAATAATGCTATAACCTTCAAGTGAGAGCCATGCGTGAACCGTGAAAACAGGAAGCCTACTCCTCGATGACCGACCTTGAATGGTCCATACTTGAACGACTCAGGAGTCCAACAAGTGTTCCATGACATTTGGGGTTTCCGACAAGTCATTTCGGTAGGCGTTAGTCTATAACGGTTTCTTCGTTATGGCTTTTCGGTCTGTATTGACACGGCTATCCCGGATCACATGTTAGGCTTTTCCAATCATCATCAGATCTTTTCGGGTCATCCGGGTCGATCCTAGCCGAATATTTTCATCAACTGGGGCCATACGGCCGTTTCGGTCAATTTTATGGCTTCTCGACTTTTCTAAGCTTCGGTTCACGTTTACTGGGTTAATCTCAGATTTTTCGATGATTTTGGGTTTTATGATTGTACCGGACTTGTTCGATCATCATTTTAGGTCATCCCAAGTTGACCCGAGATTCCTCAACCGGAACCGCGCCCTTTCGGATCTTCGCCACGGTTTTTGGCTTTTCGCTTAAGGGTAAACCGGTAGAAAGTCCCGTGCGAACTTCTTGGAAGTCATATCAGCTGGTTTACCAACTTGAGGAGGTGCAGTTGAAGGCCCTCTTTCCAACGCAATAAACGGGAGCCGAATTGGACATCCCGTTAGCAAGTTACGGCCTTCGGAACACGTGCGCAGGAGAGAGAGTGTAACGCGCCCCTGCTCTACTTGACAGGGTAGGGCGTGCCCTAAGTGCCCTCACCCTGGGGGCGCACCCTCAGTTCAGGGGCATGCCCTGCGCACCCCCGCTTCCTTTGAAATGTAGGGGCACAGTCTATTTTCAGAACCTGGAAATTACCCCCGATTAACACTTTCTAAACCGGATTTTTCGAAAGGGTTCCCCGTTTAAGATTTATTATTTTGACCGTGCCCCCGAGTCGGGGTGTGTACATCTTATCAAGTCAAATTTTAGCAATTTCCAGAAGGTTCTGGTGATTTTTAGCAGTGAGACACGTAACGCACCCCCGCCTCCTTTGAAATAGGAGGGCATGTAGACCGCGCCCCCGCAGTGAGGATGGGGGTATGGTTGAACCAGTTTCCATATTTTGCACCGGTTTCTATTCTCTATAAATTGAGGGCCATTCTCAATGACCCAATGTGAAAACCCAATGCCTAGTTCATCCTGAGGTCGTCCAAGCTCTCTCCCAAGGCTGTATCGACATCCAAAGGCGATCTGACATTGAGAGATCGATCCCGAAGTGAAGGAGAAGGCTCAATCCGTACGTTCTGCATCAACCGAATTCATCGGCTTCTGTAGAAAATTTGGAACCTTTTCTGCAAAAGTCTTCAACATAATAGTTGTTCCTCTCCTCGTCCAACCAGAAGCACTCGATTCCGACTTGCCTTCTATCCGTGGTGATTGCTGCACTTAGGGCGCGCATCTAGGTTCTATTTTTCCACATCTGCCCACTTTCATATTTTTTACAGACTTCTACAGGTGTATTTCTGGGAACTCATAAATAGAAGATATAATCCTCTCTGAGTTATCCATCCATAGAAAGAAATGGCACTCGATTCTGACATCGGGGTCATCCGTAACATTTTCTGCACCAAGTCATGCCATAAGGGTGCAAGTCTACCCGAACCAGCCTTCTTCAACCAATTTGGTTTCAACTCAAGCCAATACACTTCATAAGTTCTTTTTAACTCATTTCATTCAGTTTATTTACTATTTTAGAAAATATTTTAGTTCATTTGCATCATTTTTACATAATCAAAAATACAAAAAAAGGGGGTTAAGGCTCACCCCGAAGCCGGTGAGTTCAATTTCAATTGCTAACTCCACATCTCCTTATTTCAGTTACTACACTTCACTCAAGTCTAATTCATTCTTTTTCTTGTTTTCATTGTATTTAAGTTGCACAGATCAATCAAGTTAGCATCGGTTGGACTCTTCTTCATCGGCCGGCCGAAGAAGAAGAAGATTTAACCCACACATCATCTCCCGCGCTAAGGTACACACGATCAACTTCTTTTATTTTTCAATTCCATAAAGCGGAGCCCGCGGCTCTTGGCAACCACCTTTTTATTCATGTTCTAAGTTCATTTCCTCCTCACTCTCCTCTCACATGACCCGAACCGTCTCTGGTGCTCGAGCGACACCGTGAGATGAAAGTTTGGGGATCAATGTGAGTGTGGGACCGAGGTGAGGACTTTTTACTGCTTTCTGAGTATTTTCTGATTCACTCTCTTTCTCCTATTCCATCTTTCACCTTTTATTGAGGTGCCGATCCGGAACCCATTTTCTGAAGTTGACAGCTTTTTGGCGACCACGGTGGGACAACCAATGTCTTCAACCGTGCTAGCTTGATTGATCTGTGCAACTAGTTCTTTTCCGATTTGGTTCCCTTGCGAATTTGACCTTTACCTTTTCCATGTCAATTTACTTTTAAACTTGTTGTTTACTCTTTCTTTAAGATTCTCCCCTATGTGACCTTGACTTGCTTGTCTTTAATTTTAACCTGGTTCCCGCGTGAACCACTCTTTTCTTCTTATAAACCGGTTCCCTCATGAACCATCTTTCTTTTCCAACTCGGTTCCTGTGTGAACCAATTTATTTTAAAATTGGTCCCCGCGTGGACCACCTCTTTACAGCACCTTCACACTGGCCACACATGGCCCTCTTTCTATTTTGTCACCTTTTACAGTGGTTCCCACGTGAACCACCCCTTTCTTCATTAAATTCGGTTCCCGCGTGAACCAACCACATTTCCTAAATCGGCTTCCACGTGAACCAACCCACTTTTAGATCAGTCCCTGTGTGGACCACCCCTTTACACCACTTTAGATTGGCCCCACGTGGCCCTCATTTCCTTTTTCCAATCAAACAAACTGGTTCTCACGTGAACCACCCCTTTTCCTTCAAAAACCGGTTCCCACGTGAACCACCTACCTTTTCAAAACCCAGCTCCCGCGTGAGCCACTTTATTTTCAAGTTGGTCCCCCACGTGGACCATCCCTTTTACCTTAATTTCAGATTCGTCTCCACTTGGACACTCCATCACAAGCCGGTTCCCGCGCGAACCACCTTTTAGTTGCTAGTTGCTAGTTACTTGTTTTACTTTATCATTGCTTGTCTTGATTGCACTCATTTGCTTGATTTATTAGCTTTCATTTATTTCATGTTTGCATATTGATTGCTTATTCTCCTCCTACCCTCTATTTTTATTTTTGCATTAGCTTTTGCATCGGGTACCAGACTTGCTCCGATCCGTAGGGCATGCAAGATGGGGGTTCTCTCTCCCAACACATCCTCACCCTCCAAACACCATATTGGTGGATTCTTACATCTCTTCTGAGATATTCCTTTCTAGTTGATTTGGTGGTTTCCATCAAAATCTCCGTAAGTCCCCATCCGTGGAATATTCCTCTCCGCACGATTGGGCCGATTGTACCTTTTTCCAAAATCCGAAGAACCCAAGTACCTACTCGTGGTGATTGAGTGACAACCTTAGGTCTTGAAGATTGAAGCATTAGGAACTATACCCATTTGAGTGAACAATTGCTAACAATCAATTTAATCTAAGGTTTCAACCCAAAAATTGTCGAGTAGTCATTTTAAGAACTTGTTTGCATAAACTTGCTTGCTCACAACAATTGAAAACAATCTTAATTCTTCTTTCAAAGCACCTAAAACAAAACAAAAAAATCCCTTTAATTTTTGTGTTCAACTTGTTTTCCAAACAACCAAATTGAAACAAAAAAAACAAAACAAAGCATAACCAAATAAAAATTCTCTTTGCATTTACACTTTTTATTTTCTTTCTTTCAACCATTTTGTAAGAAAAATTGACAGGATGCCCATGACACTAAGGTCCGGAAGACACATCAGGATGTCGGACTACTACGGGCAAGAAGAGGAGTACGAGATGGGCCACTACTGTCTACTCCGAAATGGGTTCCGGATCGGCACCTCAAGATAAGAAGGTGAAAGATAGAAGAGGGGAAAAAAGGGGAGTGAATTGAAAACACTCGGAAAGTGGTAAAATGTCCTCACCTCGATCCCACACTCACATTGATCCCCGAACTTTCATCTCACGGCGTCGCTCGAGCACCGGAGATGGTTCGGGTCATGTGGGAGGAGAGTGAGGAGGAGATGAAATTAAAACATGAAAGATATGGTCACCAGGAGCCGCGGGCTCCGCTTTGTAGAATAAAAACAAGAGATGAGTTGATTTGACCGTGTACCTTAGCGTGGGAGATCCTGATATGGGTTCAACCTTCTTCTTCTTCGGGTGGCCGATGAAGAAGAGTCTCCAATCAATGCTAGCTTGCTCAACCTGTGCAACTAGAAAAATAAATCAAGTGAATAAAATAATTAGAACTTTGGGAAGTGAAGTAACTGTAGTAAGAAGATGAGAAAGAAGCAATTGGAATCGAACTCACCGGATTGGGGTGAGTCCTAACCCTTTTTTTGTATTTTTGATTATGTAAAAAAATGTAAATAAACTAAAAGTTGATTTAAAACAATAAATAAACTGAGTTAAGGGAGTTGAGAAAGCTTATGGAATGGATCAGCTTGAGTTGAAGCTGAGTTGGTTGAAGAAGGCCAGTTCGGGTAGCCTTTGCACCCTTCTATCGCGACTTTGGTAAAGAGGATGCTACAGACGACCCCAATGTCAGAATCGAGTGCTGTTTGTTGGAGTAGACAGAGAACTCATAGAGGAAGAGTTTCAATGTTGATGAATTCTCATAAATCTTCCTGTAGAAGTCAGTAAAAATTCTGAAAGTGGGAGGATATAGAAAATAGAACCTGGATGCGCGCCCTCAGTGTAGCAATCGCCACAAACAAACGGCAAGTCGTAATTGAGTGCCGTCAGTTGGAGATGAAAGAGAACGAAGAGATGAACATCTTATTTGTAGAAGACTTTTTCAGCAGGAGTCTCTGATTTTCTTCAGAAGTCGATGAATTTGGCTGATGCAGAACAGCCGGATCGAGCCTTCTCCTTCACCTCGGGATCGATCTCTTGTCTTCGGATCGCCTTTGGACGTCGGGACGGCTTTGGAGAAGAGCTTGGACGACCTCTGGATGAGCTAGGCACCGGGGATTAACCTTGGGTCGTTAAGAATGGCCCTTAATTTATAGGGGAAGGAAACCGGTGCAAAATTTGGAAACTGGACCGACCGCTCCCCCGTGTTTCAAAGAGGACGAGGGCGCGCAGGGTGCGCCCCCACTTTGGGGGTGCGGTCTGTGCGCCCCCCCTGTTTCAAAGGAAGCGGGGGCGCGTTACGCGTCTCACTGCTAAAAATCGACGGAAACTTCCGGAAATTGCTAAAAATCGACTTGACATACGTAACGCGCCCCCGAACCGGGGGCGCGATATAAATAATCGAAAATCCTCCACGGAAACCTTCCAAAAAACCAGTTTAGAAGGTGCTAATCCGGGTAATTTGCGATTTAAAGAAACTGACCGCGCCCCCGCCTTTCAAAGGAACCGGGGGCGCGCAGGGCGCGCCCCCGGGTTGAGGGCGTGCAGGGCGTGCCCTCATCTTTCAAAGGGAGCGGGGGCGCAGTACACTCTCTCTCCTGCGCGCGTGTTCCGCAAGCCGTATCTTGCAAACGGGATGTCCGATTCGGCTCCCGTTTGTCGCGTTGGAAAGAAGGCCTTCAACCGCACCTCCTCAAGTCAGTAAACCAGACGGCATGACTCCCGATATGTTCGCACAGGGCGTTCTACCGGTTTACCCTCTCGCGGAAAGCCGAAACCCGAGGCGAAGATCCGAAAGAGCACGGTTCCGATCGAGAAATCTCGGGTCAACTCGGGATGACCAAAAATGATGACCGAAGTCCGGTATGACCGGAAAATCTAAAGTCATCAAAAATTTTTATAATAGCCCGGTAAACGTGAACCGAAACTCGGAAAAGCCGAGAAACCCTAAAATTGAACGAAATGGCCATATGGCCCCGGTTGATGAAAATATTTGGCTAGCATCTATCTGGATGACCTGAAAAGACTCGGTGATGACCGGAAAGGCCTAACATGTGGTCCGGGATAGCCGTTTCAGCACAGATTGAAAAAGCCGTAACGAAAGCCGTCATTGACCGACGCCTACCGAAATGACTTCTCGGAAACCCTGAATGTTACGGAACACATGCGGGACTCCCGAGACCTTCAATTATGGACCATTCAAGGTCGGTCATCGAGCAGACTTCGTGTTTTTATGGTTCACGCGCGGTTCTCGCTTGAAGGTTACGGCAATATTCCGGAAATCATTGGTCCATTCTCAACTTACAAGGGGCTCCACCAATGTCCTTAACTCATCTCCACGAGGTAATCCGGATGAGATAACGGTCAAATAAAAGATATCGCCTATAGAATAAGAGTCTAGGGCTCCGAATCATGCCAATTTGGCATGTCTACAGCTTGCCTCGCCTTGATGTCGGCTTTGCAAGGGAATGGCATGTAGCGGAACGAAGTGAAGCGTAGAGAAAGCGTAGCGAAGCGAGATGGATCGTAGTGGAATGTAGTGAAGCAAAATGGTGATGGACTGAAAAGGTGGCATCAAGGTGTAGATATAGACACGCTTAACGACCAGATTCGGCAAGACGAATCTCCTTAAGTCTCCTGGTTAACCGCCATGTTTCATCAAGTCTTCCTATGTTCGATTGGTAAGAGATGTGCCATTGGCACGAGAGAAGAATAGCCAACCCCCAACACGGTGGGGAGTCCTTGAAACACGGGTTCGTAGGTTCATCATCAGCCGGTAACCCGATCTTTGCGGTGTTCCTGTACTATGATGGGCTAAAGTTTAAAAAGAGATTTGTTTTGAAAAAGTAAAAGAATACCAATCGAGCACATTCAGGAAGGCAAAAGTTTAAGCATAGACTGTGAAGATAGTGACGGTGCAAGTTCTGACCAAATAGAAGGCCCTTGGTGGGATGAATTGGCTGCCATGGTGGGATGAATAGCAAAGAAGTTGCAATGGCCACAGTGGTGAAAAGAAATGAAAGATTTGAGGGCACAAAGTGGTTACCGAACACGGTGGGATTAATAGACACGGTGGGATATTAGAGAGGTTGGTGGGACTAGAGATCATGGTGGGATTAGAGAACACGATGGGATTAGAAAACACGGTGGGATTTAGAATGATCGAGAGAGTGAGAAGGAGAAGTTTAGGAAATGATGTATGCAATGACAACAAAATGTAATGCGATTAATGCTACATGATGCATGTTGGGCTCAACAAATCAAACCTTGTATAACAAATAGTTGAAGATATAGATTGTCTATGAGGTCAAGATACCCATTCGGGAACTATCGTCCCTCACAGCACAACTTTGGCTTATCGGTGAGCATTAGAGATGTCCCGACCATCGTAGATTTTGATGAAGGGGATCTCGGGTCAAGTCTTCTCTGTGCTCATGGTCTTCAACAAAATAATGTATAAGATAATAACACACGACTAGCGACATATATGCTAGTCGGCAAGTTATGGGGGTTTCTCATGTCCGTTCTTCTGTTTCCGCAAGCAATTCCTGTGTTTCATCAAAAGGTTAGTTCCGAATGAACAATGATGTTCACTCGACCTTAATAAAGATCAAACATAAATGTATTTGATTTTACAATTTTTTTGAAATTTTTCTGAATTTTTCTGAAATTTTCTGAATTTTTGAGAAATTTTCAAAAATTTGACCGAACGTGCCCCCGAACCGGGGGCGCGGCCTGCGCGACCTCAGTTCGGGGGCGCGGCCAATGTGCCCTAGGTTTGGGGGCACGGCCTGCGCGCCCCCACCTCGGGGGCGCGTTCGATCCCAGTTTCCTGTTTTGATCGGATCCGAATCCGATTCAAATCGGGACCGCCCCTATATAAACACCTCTTAGGACGACCAGATCATCCTACCAACACCCAGGATGGCTCCTCCTTTGAAAAAGCAGCGTGTTGGCTCGGTTCGAGGTATTTCAAGCGTCCCGGGTCATCTGAAGTCCAGAATCGGCGCCGACTTGGTAAGTTTGCTACCAATTTTAGCTTTCAGCCACTCTTTTCTTTTTTTTCTTAAAAAATTTCTCTTACTCCTGTTTGGGTGTAGGATTACCCAAACTTCCCTGGGCCTCGCCGGTATTGCTCTCCTCCCTAGCTTTCCGGCTTGCTTGACGTCCTCAGCTTGTTGGTCAGAGCGATTCTTCAAGATTGGGGCTTAACCGGGCTCTTGATCCATACCAAGCAATATTCAGGCTACTCCCTTGACTTCGGTTTGATGGGAGCTCTTGTTGAGTTGTGGCACCTCGACACTCACACATTCGTGTTCGGCAGCTTTGAGTGTACAGTTCTCCTTGAAGACACAGAACTCCTTCTCGGCCTTCCTCGGACTATGAAGGGAGAGACTGAAGGTATGTTCATCCCTTCAGGACCCCTCTCTTGCTTGGAATTCTTGCAGGATTTTGTCGAGGCTCGGCAGATTAGCACCTTGCTAGCCGGTAAGCGAATCAGTGTTCCCAAGTTGGCGGCTTTGACAATCTCTTTTCTGACAGCTCCTGGTCTGGACGAGGACCGGATTCTGTGCGGTGCAAAGGGTTTCGCGGCTTGCCTTGCCGCGGTGTTCTTGTTTCCTGCGGAGGATGGTTTCCTGGAGGTTGATCAACTTTCGTGCATCCGCGGCATCTGGAGCGGTGCGCAGTTGGGGCCTTCAGTTCTGGGCTACTTGTACTGCGGACTGTCCGTAGCTTTCGTGGGCCATCCTCCCTTCAGCAGTGCGCTTCCCACCAGGTCGCAGCTCTTCCGCTGTAGCCCCTTGTTCCCATATGCCGATGCACTTGGCTTCGGCGAGAGAGTCGCCAATAGGTGTGCATCAGTGAAGAAGAGGCCGGACTGGCGTGCTCACTTTGCCTCCATGAACCGTTCTAGCTTCTTGCACTCTTCTGCTGCCCTGATGCAGAAGGAATTCAAGGTGTGCTTTGTGCCCGGCGTTGATCTCCGCCTGGTTACGGGTTCGGCCTTCGTGTTGTACAACGCTCAACGTTGCCACTCTCAGATAGGCTTGCCTCGGTACGAGTTGCCCAAGCTGTCCCACTTGCCACCTATCAAGGGCAGGCATCTTGGCTCAGCGGATGATGAGGAGGAGGCAATCTCAGCCATTGCCTTGTGGGAGACGAGTCGGGTGTGCCGCCCAGGCTTCCTGATTGAGGAGGACCCTGACCGGAAGCGCCACTACATCTCCGCGTTGAAGCTTCTACTTGCCTGAGAGTCTTCTTTTCCTGCTTTAACTTCTCAACCAAGTTGTTTTTATTTTGAATAAACAATGAATTATTAATAGCAAGTTTGAGTGAAAATTCAAAAGAAATTTACCTTGTTTCGGAGAAATGCAAGACAGATGTTGACAATTATGATAAATATGCCTTGTTATTTTTCAACACCTTGAATATTTTTTAACATGAAACAAGTTATTTTTGAAAGGTTTTAACATGCCTTTTTTCTTTAGGTAATTTTTCAGAGCAAATCGTGAGTCTGATGAATTTTCTTTCGGTGACTCCTTGATCGGCTCGATTTTCTGAACAGCTTGGCACTTTCTGAAATTTTCGCCATTTTTATCAATTTTGCTTATGAAAAATACATTTTCAGCCATTTCTGACTAATAAATGTATAGAATTTTCTCCTGACCCCTGAAAAATGTTAGCTAGTGATGATAAAAAACATGAATATGTCTAGCTAATTTAGGAATTGATACATTCAAATTTATATGAAAAGAGGGATTTTTGGTGAAAATTTAAAGAGAATTTTTCTTCACAAAATTATTTTGAGCAAACCGTGCATCAGATCGGAATTCTTTCAGTGGCGTTGCGATCAGCTCGATTTTGTGAACCTTGGGTGATATTTTCAAATTTCTCCCATTTTCACATTTTTACTCTCTATAAATACCCCCTGGGGGTAAGAATATCTCATTTCCACCTGTACACCATCTCTCCTCACGTCAGAAGCTACAGAGTTCCAACTTAAATCCGGAGTCCGAAACGTCGTCAAAGGTTAGTAGTGCCCCTGTCACAAAAAACATAGAACGGGTTATGCTCTTCGATTTGGTTCAAGTTTCACGCGATTCCGAATTGATTCGACGAAGTTATCGCGAAAATAAGGATCGAGCAATTGAGAGGGTGCGGTCAACGCAAAATGTTGACCGCGCCCTCGAACCGGGGGCGCGCAGACCGCGCCCCCGGTTTGGGGATGCGCAGACCGCGCACCCCAGAGGAGGGCACGGTCTGCGCGCCCTCTCTATCTTCACCGGGAAGGGGCGCGCAGAGTGCGCCCCTATTATGAGGGCGCGCTCAGCGCGCCCTCAAATGGGGGGCGCGCTGAGCGCCCCCTCCCTCTCCAAAGGAGGGGAGGGCACGTTCGGCTGATGATTTTTTTTTATAAATGAAATAAATAAAAATGTATGTAACAATGTTTGATGTCAACTTCCCTTTTGGCACAGATGTCGAGACGTGTTCGCCGCCACGACTCTGATTCCGAGGAGCCCGAGCTTCCGACAGTCCGAGAGGTACATTTTCTTTTCCTGCACTTAATGATTAGCTCCTTTGCATTTTGACAATAAAAATTGAGTGAACTAATGAAATGATTCTATTGCAGGCCCGTATAAAATCTCGGATCTCGTGGGACCTGGTGCATGCTGCCTACCTAGGCCTACCGGACTTCCAGCAGGTTCGGTTAGAGGAGATGGGGTTTGGGTCCATCCTCCGGGTGACTCCTTTTTAAGAGGACCTACCACTGGTGCAGGTCCTCCGTGAGTCCTGGGACCCAGACTCCTTCGTGTTTCTGATCCCATGGGGGCACATGGTGCCCTCCTTAGAGGATGTTGCACACATCACCGGTCTTTGTGTTTACTGTAGACCGGTGGTGTGTGCCACCTCTTCCGACTATTCGCGGGAGTTCCGGGCCCTCTTCGCATATGAGCCCGAGTTCGACCCGGAGGATGGCCTACGCACCATTGCCAGACTAGAGGCTGGTGAGATGGTAGGCTTGGTGAATGCCGAGCGTGTCCGTGGTGAGAGCCAAGACAGCTTTTTCTGCCGCATGGTCGGCCAGGCTGCAGCGGTATTTACCGGGTTACCTGGCTCTTTGGAAGCGGATGTAGACCTGCACCACTTCCTCCTCTTCTTCTTCGGGCGCCTTCTGTTGGGCTCGAAGACGGACCGCATCCATCTGCGGTTCCTCCCTTTGCTTGCTAACCTGGAGCAGGTTGGCACGTACACGTGGGGGGCAGCGATGCTCTCCCATTTGTTCTGTGGCCTCCAGCCTGAGGTGGGTTCTGTTTCGGTTGCCGGCTTCTCTCCTTTTCTCCAGGTGACTTTTAGCAGCTTTCCTTTCTTGTACACTTGTATTGCTCTGCTTTGCTCTGACGAGTTGTGCCTTTTACAGGTCTGGAGCTACCTCTACTTCCCCCTGGGTCGGGCACAGCAGTCCTACCCCGACCTCCTCCCCCTGATGGTTCGTTGGGAGCCCATCCGCCCAACTGGTGGCCATCGCAGCCAGTTGTCTTCGATTCGTGCACAAATTCTTCGCTTCCCACACACTGAGGTATGTGTTTAATTTGTGTATCAATATTCTCCTGTTGAAATAATAATCATGATTTTGCTTCCCACAGGTGTGTTGGAGGCCATATCTCATGACCGATGACCATCTCTAGCCCTGGATTGCCCACGCTGGTCGTGTCTTTGGCCGCGATCTTCATCTTCTGTGCGTCAATGAGCTGGCGCCACTGTGGCTTCGGTTCTCGGCACGCGCCCTCGGTCTGGAGAAGGATTGGTTGGAGCCTCCTCCTCCTCTTCCGCTAGTTGGTGCTCATCCCAGGCGCCTTTTCCTCCCCGTGGACTGGGTGGAGAGGTACCACGCCTCGATCACTTTGTGGTATGAAGGCGGCGAGGTAGTTATTGGCTGGGCAGAGGATAGCCGAGATTACCTTCGTCAATACGCGGAGGCGTACAACCACTTGTTTGTTCCAGAGGGTCAGGTAAATGCTTCTTTCTTTCTTTCAAATCTGTGTTGTTGTTCTCTTCTGACCTTCGTGCCATTTCAGGAGGCTCGGGCTTTACTGTTATGCCAACAGCTGGAGATTGTTGATCTTCGGCAGGAGGTGGCCACTCTTCATGGCATGCTGGAGACTGAGGTAGACACTGCCTTTGACCTTCATTCGTATCCTTAACATATGATTGCCTTGGTCTGATGTGTTTTTCTTTTGTTCACAGCGGAAGGCTCGTGCTGAGGGTTCACCTCCTTCTCTGTCGAGGGAAGAGGTGGCTGAGCTCCTCCAGCGTCTTAGTGAGGCGAGAGAGGCCCTGACGACCAAGGAGGCAGAGGTATCTTTCATTGTTGTCTATTCTGGTTGTTGATTTTTCTTGGTTCATATTCTTCCTCTTCTTCCAGGTCGCCGAGCTTCAGAGTAGCTTGTCCTCTCGTATCCAGTCCTTGGAGTCCGAGGTGGAGACATTGCGGTCTGCCCCAGCCGATCTTCGTTCTCAGATGATCGTCTCGGATCTCCGCCTTCAGCACGAGAGAGCCATGCGCGAGATGGAGCGCCAGCATAGCCAGGCCATGCGATCTCTGGAGCATATGTACCTGCAGCAAGTTCGTTTGTCGACAGCAGAGGCGACATTGCAGGTTTACCGCCAGGGCATCCCTCCACAGCAGAGCCAGAGTTGCACCCATCAAAGCAGCTCCCATCGGAGTGGTACGCACCGGAGTGGCGGCACCGCTCGTAGTCGGGGTCACCACGGGCGGAGCCAGCAGGGGCAGAGTCGCCAGAGCCAGAGCCATGAGCACGGTGCTTCTGCATTCCTGGCCACTTCTTCAGAGCGTTGCCGCAATGAGGCGGCCGCAGCAGCTTTGGCGGACACGGCTACCATGCCTCCTCCACGTGGTCATTCTCCTGGAGGGGGTAGCGACGAACGCGATTTCTGTAGCAGGCTTAGCTTTTCTGATGTTGTAGCTGCTTTTCTCCTTTGTTGTAGCACTTAATGGCATAATCAGATCTCCACCTGTTTGCTTCAATGTTTGTTTGATTTGCTTTACATCGCTCAAAAGGGTAGTTAATATCACATTTCGGCTTAGCCCCTTGCAAGTTTGCGATGCCTTCTAAGGGATGGCAAATAATAAAATAAATAATAGATGTAGGTTAAGAGACATACCTGTTGGCGAGATTCTCACCCCTCCTTGACTTGTGTTTCTTTTCTGAAATACTTAATAGAAGGGTTAAATCTGCTCTATGGCTTACCCCCTTGCCTATTGTTGTCTTGCCTTGCTTATATGTCAAGGGGGGTAGCCTTATTAACAAGGTAACATGAACAAAATGACAGACAAGGTAAAAGTTAAGAGAGCTTACCTGCTATGGTGAGAGTCACTCCCTTCTTGATCTCAGAATCCTGTCGTTGAGAGAACCTTCTCCTCTTATTTTAAAGTCCCTAAAACACTTGATAACAGAGGATTAGATCTTCACAACGACTCATCCCTTTGCCTATTATGGCCAACTTTGACTTAGGTCAAAGCGAGGAGCCCTCTTAATGGGGTGATAATGAAGGTAAATATGCAATGCAGAAATGAAACATGCAAGACATAAAGATAAACATGAATGCTAGCAAAGGCAAAAATCAAGGTTATGCCAAGTTAGATGATGCATTTTTTTTAGATTTTTGGAAAGTATTCAATTTTTTATTTTTGAAGATATTCAACTTTTTTTAGGATTTTTTTGAAAATATTCAAATTTTTTGGATTTTTGAAAATATTTGATTTTTTTGGCTTTTTGAAAATATTCATTTTTTTGGATTTTGTGGAGAATGTGCCGGTATTCAAAACAATTCATCGATCTTTGAGTGATAATCAAGATTTAAGTGATGAACACCACGTGAAAATAAGGTTCCCTACCCAGAATCTTTCTTGCCCTTTTCTCTTGATCGGTTTGGATTCCCCCTGAGTTTGGACAGTTTACCCTACCCTAGGGGTTTTTAAGATGGAAGAATAATAGAGGAAGTCTTTGATAGGATTTGGGGGTATTGAGGAGGGTTTCTCTACTCATGCCCAAATTACCCGTTGGGGTTCGGCCTCTTCGGGTCTTTTCTACATGTGGCACATATTTAGACAAGTCTTTGACCTGTGGGGTCATTGCCCATCTTTTGGTGCCTTTTTTTCATTTTCTATTCTTCCGGGTACTCATTCAGACAGGCCCATATTTGTTTAAACCTGTGGGGTTCATTGTGATAGAAATGTATGCCCTACAAGCCAATCATATGTGATATGATTCAACATTTCTAGAAATATCTCATTCAATTAATCAGGAAAATCTTCATTATAAGCTCTTATTAGACGCGAATATCATAATGAAGTCCTTGATCAAATACAATGATGATTAAATCATGATGAGATAATGATAATGAGATTGATCATCTAGAGGTATTTGATCTAAATGTTCCTAGTCATAGGATACTTGAGACGGGACATCAAGGATCCGGATAGACTAGTGTATGTGATGTCTTCTCATGTGATGAGGATGACCGATCTCATTGGTCATTAGTGTGGAGACACTGAGATACACATACAGGTGCTCATTAGTTGAATGAGTTCACTGAACTGACCGAATTAGAAACCCTAAATGGTATCTTACCGAACTGTCTATCAGGGTTTTCTATCATCACGGTTGCATGGTTGGACCTTTGACCTGAGTCGCCAAAGATGCCTTGTTGGGTGGAACTTGTGCTTTGACCATTGACTTATGGATCAAAATTTAGATGGTCCTATATAGCGATGGATCGGGTTCAAGGAAAATCCGATGGAGGCAATTGAGCGGACAACAAGGGATCGTCCACTCTCGGTAAGTGAGAGTGAATGTCCTATGGGATAGTACTCTAATTCCCTGGCCAGGGTAGATAGGATAATTGGAAAAGGAGTTTTCCAATTGATCCAATTCCGAGTACAGTATCCTATAGAGTCGGTACACTAAGGAGTTGACAGTCGATGCCGTACTCCTTTCCGACCGGGACATTGGATGGATGAGGGTTTATATACATGTGGTAATTGATGATGGAAAGGCTCAATGGAGATGAGATTATCCCCATAGCCATTTGGGATCATGGGATGTGTCTTGTACCCTTCATGATCGGTAGGCCGATTAATCTATTATCGGATAACGGATTTAATTAAAATTAAATAGAATTGTTCTATTTTATTTAGGCCTCAACCAAATAGGTTATTGGGCCTAGTGGGTCACACAAAAAAGGACTTATCCAGAAGTACAGGGGCAAGGGCATAATTTATAGAGATTTTGGGTTTTTATGAAAAATTCCATAATTCTCTATAAATACCAATGGTTTCAGCTTCCATCAAGCAAAGGGTGAAAACCACGTCCCAAGCCTCCTCCCTACCTCCTCCTCTCTCAAGAGGATGTCCATGGTCGATGGAGCTCCGTTCGGGAAGAGTTCTCGAGGCCGGCGCGAAGGGAGAACCTGCTGTGGATGAAGTTCGTGTGGATACTGCTAGAGACCGGACACTTGAACGGTTTGAAGAGCTTGAGAATCTCATCTCCTTCCTTTCCATGGGATTATATGAATCCCTATCAGGTATATTCAAACCCGATTTGATTGGTTTTCGGTTTTCGTCGTTCGGTTCTGATTGAGACGGATTCTAAAGGAACCCATAGGAATCGTCGCTTCCGCTGCACCAAATTTTAATAGACGATTCCTTACACATTGCCCATCTTTTGGCACCCTTTTGCACCTTATGAGATGGCCTCCTACTAAGGCGGCGGGCATTTTCGATACTATCCTCCTCTAGTCCCCTTCACCTATTTCGGACCGAATAGAAGAGAATAGGGTAAGGTTTCCTTTCTGCCTTCAGGGTTCTGCCTTGCCTCTCTCGAGTGTTGGGCTATCCAGATTCTGGGATCGGGAGGTGTTGTGTGTGCAAGGTGATGTCTACCCTTGACTTCTAGCTAACACCCTTGGATCGATGACTTAATATCATACTAGAAATTCTCCATATTCTCTTCTAAGGAAAATATTTTTTGAGGTAAACACCGTTCCATGGATGGTTCAATTTTTCTCCATCGGCGTTGGTTAGCTCATATGCATTGCCTGGATATTTTTCAATTATAACAAAAGGCCCTTCCCAGTTAGGTTGCAACTTGGAGCGGGGACCACCCGGCTTAACGAATATACGTTTAACTACCATCTCACGGATTTCAAACTTTCTCTCTACCACCCTCTTTTGATAAAACCTTTTCAATCGGTTCTGATAAGTCCGGGCATGCTCGGAAGCGGCCAACCTTCTTTCATCTAGGAGTTCAAGTTGTGCAAGGAGAGATTCTCGTCTCTCATCAACAGGGATGTCCCTATCGAGTTGAACTCGGAGTGATGGAAGGAGTACTTCGTACGGGACCACTGCTTCCATCCCATATGCGAGAGCATACGGGGTTTGACCAGTGGGGGTCCGTACAGAAGTACGATAAGCCCATAGGGCATCTACAAGCTTATCTGGCCAGTCTGTGAGCTTGCTAGACTTACAGGTTTTCTTGATGATTTTAATCAAAGTTTTGTTGGTGGCTTCTGCTTGACCATTGCCTTGCGGGTAATAAGGAGATGAATGATGTAATGCAATGCGGTACCTGTTGCAAAGATCACGCAGATCTTGAGAGAGAAATTGGGGTCCGTTGTCGGTGATAATGTCGCTGGGTATCCCGAACCTGGCGATTATGTTGCGTTTGATGAAGGAGCACAGTGTTGATGCCTTGATCTCGACGAACGCTTCCGCTTCTGCCCACTTGGTGAAGTACTCTGTTGCTGTCAGGATGAATGATTTGGAACGGATTTCAAAGTTAAGATCACTTAGAGGGCCAATGATATCGAAAGCCCACATGGCGAAGGGCCATGGGGCATGAATCGGATGTAGGGAAGATGCGGGAGAATGGATCTTGTCGGCATGGAGTTGGCAAGAATGACAGTGTCAGACAAAGATGGAGCAATCCTCTTCTAGGGTTGGCCAATAATACCCCTGCCTGATGATTTTGTTGGCAAGAGCTTGAGCATTGACATGGCCCCCACAGACCTCGGAATGTGCTTCCTTAAGCACCAATTCTGCCTCTTCTTCATCAATGCATCTCAATAAAATTCCGCTCAGCCTCTTCTTGTAGAGCACCCCTCCTAGGATGGTATACCTTTGGGATACTCTCCTGATGGCCTTCTTTTCTTTTGCATTTGATCCAGGTGGATATGTCTGATCTTGACAGTACCTTGCAATCTCATCAAACCAAGGCTTCTCATCTTCGTCTAACTCTTTCAACTCGACTAGAGAACTTCCTCTTTCTGCTCCAAATATTCCTTCCTGCCAAATCTCTCCTTGACTTTTAGAAATCGACCATCCTTAATCGTCGGTATCGACCTCCTACGGACATGGATAGTCCGCACCTGTCTACCTAGCGGGACTGATAGAGATGAAGCTAAGGAGGCTAGGGCATCAGCAAGGATGTTCTGAGCTCGAGGAACATGGACAAAAGTGAGTTTGGAAAAGAGCTTGATGTAGCAAGAGGTGAGTTCTTGGTAAGGTTTGAGGTTTCGATGAGAAGTTTGGTATTTTGTTAGGACTTGGCGAAGAATTAGTTGGCTATCACCTATCACCCTCAATTCCGTGGCACCATAGAAATGAGCGGCCTCCAGCCCGTCCAGCAAGGCTTCGTATTCAGCTATATTGTTGGTTGCTAGGAAGTCAAGCTGAAATGCCTGTGGAATGGTGACACCCTCGGGTGATAGAAGGACGATTCCTATTCCCTTACCATGTGAATTCAGAGCCCCGTCAAAATATAATGTCCAAAGGTGGGAAGATCGGATCAACATTACTTCGTCATCTGGGAGCTCCGATTGGACCGGATCAAAGAGGGGTATAGAGTGATGGGCTAGATGTTCGGCAATGGCATAGCCTTTAATCGCCTTCTGGGGGACATAGGTGATATCAAACTGGGAGAGGAAGCTCTGCCAACGACCTAACCGATCAGTTAGAACAATTTTCTCCAGAAGAAATTTGATGGGATTGATGCGGGCAATAAGATTGACCTCATGAGCTAAGAAATAGTGTTTAAGCTTCTGAACTACCCAAACTAGTGCAGCACAGGTCTTCTCCACTACAGTATAATTCTACTCGCATGGATCAAAGATCATTGACAAATAGTAAGTTGCCATCTCTTTCCCTTCTTCATCCACTTGTGCAAGAACTGCCCCAAGAGAATTCTCCAAAACCGAGATATACAAAACTAATGGCTTGCCAGGGACTGGTGGTCTAAGCACAGGGGGACTAGCCAGGTATATTTTCAATCCATCGAATGCATCCTGGCACTTCGAATCCCATTTGAACTCGGCCCCCGCCTTGGTTAACTCATAGAAAGGTTTAAACCTTTGGGAGTGTTGTGAGATGAACCGGCGGACAAACTGTAGCCTCTCGATTAATCCTCGAAGTTCTTTCATATTTCTTGGAGGAGGCATACCAATGATTGCCTTGGCCTTGTTTGGGTCGATCTCTATGCCCCTTTTGCTCACTATGAACCCTAATAATTTTCCTGAGGATACTCTAAACGTGCATTTCTTTGGGTTCATTTTCAATTTATATTCCCTAGCCCTTTGCAAGACCTTTCTTAACACTTCAGGATGATCTTCTCAGCTTTGGGACTTAACAACCAGGTCGTCCACGTACACCTCTATAAGGGTATGCATCATGTCATGGAAGATAGCCATCATTTCCCTCTGATAGGTAGCACCAGCATTCTTCAGTCCAAAGGGCATGACGACATAGCAGTAGGTTCCCTAAGGTGTGGTGAATGAGGTCTTCTCCTGGTCCTCTTCGGCCAACCGGATTTGATTATAACCGGAATAGCCATCCATGAATGATAGCATCTCGAATCCAACAGTGTTATCAACTAGTACGTCAATATGAGGTAGAGGAAAGTCATCTTTAGGACACGCTCGGTTTAAGTCCCTAAAGTCTATACAGATCCGAACTCGGCCATCCTTCTTCATGACAGGGACTATGTTTGCCACCCATTGCGGATAAAGGATGACCTTAATGAATCTTGCTTGATGTAACTTGTCGACCTCTTCTTTCATCTTAAGTGCAACATCAGGGTGGAATCTCCTTAATTTTTGTTTGACCGGGGTAACTCCAGGTTTCAAAGTTAGACGATGTTCAACTAACGAGTTGTCTAACCCCGGCATGTCCTCGTATGTCCATGCGAACGTGTCCTTATATTCTTCCAAAATTTTAATTAAATTCTGTTCCTCAGTGGGAGTGAGGTTTGCGCTTAGGAGGATTGTCTTGGGATCTTCCGGTGTTCCAAGATTCAGTTCTTTTGTTGGTTCATCCACCGTGGCTAATGGTTCTTCAAATCTTTTAAGTCCAGATGCATACGCATCAGCCAAGTCCTCAATTCCATCATCGAAATCAGGATCTTTTTCTGATAAGACCTCGTAAACTCCCAGTGTATGATCGACATTGAATTCATCCTCATATTGGATTTCATCAAGCTGGATAGCATTTTCCAAGAACCTTGGTAGCCTTGCACATTCCTTGCATTTTTGAGCTATTTGCTGGAGATATCTCTCTGGAACACGTTTATCTCGAATTTTCTTCTTTCCTACCTTAACTACACCTAAAGAAGATGGAATTGAAAAGGTGGTATTTACAATGGGTGAAGGATCGAGCAGATCGATCAGTGAGTTGGAGAAGAGAGGTCCCTGGTTGGGAGCACCCTCCGAGACAACGGGATCGTTGGCCCGATGATGACAAGAAATGGGCAGATAGGCCCAAAGCTAGTGAAAAGATCTAAGGGGCACGTGGGCCCAAATGGTGGGCACGCGGGCCCAAAGCAAGAAAATAAATCTAAAGGGCACGTGGGCCCAACTGGTGGGCACGCGGGCCCAAGGTTGTTGGATTGGAATGGGCATAGAAGCCCAGTGGAGTAAGAAGATTTGAATGGGCTCTCAGGCCCAATGATCAGTTCAGGTGGCCATTTTGGCCTAGAAGTGGGAATTGGGCTAGATAGCCCATCAAGTGAATCCAAGAGGGATAGAGTGAGGATTTTGAAATACGTGACCGTAGGATACGGCTCACGCGGGATGGGTTCGAGTGGACAAGTTGTTTAGAGATGGACTTGCCCTCGACTGGTTCTTCATCCTCTGTGAACAACCGAGCCAAAGATGAACTCAGGTTGTCCACCTCCTCCTCTTGCTCTGGTGCCTTCTTCCTCCTGACTGGTTCTTCTTCTTCGTCCCCGGCCATCATCATGGTCTCCCCTTTGATAAAGAATTTTTGGAGTCCCATGGCATTTTTTGGCCGGTAGACCATCCGCGGAGTGAAACTGGGCTCATAGCCAAGCCCGTGTCTCCTTGGTCTGTGTACGGCTTTAATGGGGTGCACAACCCCCTGCAGCTCCTTTCCCAACCCCTTTCCTGGCTGATAGCCCATCTCTTTCATCATCCGCCATGCAACTGAATCTGGAGGCGTCGTCAATACCATGACCTCAGGTAGCTCTGTAGTTGAAACCAACGGCTGGACAGATTTTGATATTGGTAGTGCAAAAGAGGGGTCATCCACGTCATTCAGAATGGGGATGTTGGTTACTTTGATCACCTGACCCTTGTATGGGAACTTCAGACACTGATGATTAATGGAGGCGACAGCTCCTATTGCCTCAAGGTACGAGCGTCCCAAAATAGCTTTAAACGTAGGATCCAGTTCTAGAACATGAAACTCAGCGGTGACAGCACACGGTCCGAGCCCCACTTCAAACGTAACCACCCCTCGGGCCGGCTTCCGGGAGTTCTCATATGCAGTCACCGTGACGGCAGAAGGCTCGATTTCTTCATCGGAGATGCCGCAAAGTTGCAATGTTTCTGGTGGCATGACATTTATGGATGCTCCGGTGTCAATCAAGCAGGACTTGATCTCCACGCCTCGGATGACTACTGCGACACGCAAGGCATACTTTCTGATCTCTGGCCGTGCCAACTCCTCCTGTGTAAATGTGAGTGCCGGATGTTCACTTCTCGGGGTCAGGACAGTAATGATCTTTTCGGGTGGGAGGTCCTCATTGACCATGACCCGCTGCAGATATTGTTGTAGAATGTCCTGATGGTTCTTTGACCTCTTAATTAGCTCTAGGATTGAAATCCGTGCCGACATTTTGTCCAGATGCTTCAATACATCATATGCCGTGCCGGGCAACGGTTCTTCCATTACCTCTTCTTCTACTTGTTCCTGTGGTTGCATGCCGGCTTGGGGGAAGACCCTTTGGAACATCCTCCTGCTACGAAGTACCGGCGCCAGCGTAGTATGGGGAAGTGGTGATGATGGTGATGGTAGGGTTGGTTGGTAGGTTGAGGAGCGCGTGGTAGGTAGGGGTGGTGAGGATCGGATGATGAGGGGTCGTGGATTGGTGGAGGCCGGTATGTTGGGTGATGGTTGGGGTGTTGGTGTTGATGGTCTAATGATGAGGGGTCATGGAGTGGTGGAGGCCGGTATGGTGGGTGATGGTGGGGGTGGTGGTGGTGATGGTCTAATGATGAGGGGTCGCGGAGTGGTGGCGACTGGTGGGTTGGGTGACGTTTGGGGTGTTGGTGACGGTCTAATGATTAGACGTCGAGGAGGATTAATGGTGGTTGGTAGGTTAGGTGATAGTTGCGGTGCTGGTTGGGATGTTGGTGGCGATCTAATGATTAGGTGCCTTGGAGGGTTGATGGTTGTTGGGGGCAGTGGTGTTTGGGGAGTTTGTTGTCTGGGGGCAGCTCTTGGTATGGAGAGTATGGTGCGGTTTGTAGGTGGGGTTGGTATGGCGGGCATGGAGGTGATTTGATCTTCGACCTGCCAACCCTGGGAATGGTGGGTTGACTCCTCGATGGCGGAGTGGACGAGGCCGAGTCGTTGGTTTGGTGGTGCTGGTGCTGGTGCTTGTACGGGTGCATGTACCGGGAGCGGATCTTGGACTATGCCCAGGCCGGGCTGCTGTTGTGCTTGCTGTCGCCGCGGTTGATTCTGACGTGCCTTCATTGCTTGAATAGATTCTCCCATCTGTGCCCAGTCAATGTTCCCTTGATCATTAAGGTCATGGATGTAGTCTTTAAACTGGAAACTTACATCCACAGTGTGCCCAGGATACCAATGATAAACGCAGTACTTAGTTGTGTCAACATTCGCTGACCATCCTTCTCTCTCATTTGGAAGCTCCAACTGTTGTTCCGCCATCAATGCATTAAAGATATCGGTGAGGGGGAATGGCAGTTGAGGATAGTATTCTCTCTTGAGTCCCCCCTCCTAGGTCGGTTGGCCGGTGGTGGCACTTGGTTGTAGGCTTGTTGTTGTGGTTGGGGTCGGTTGTAGACATGTTGTTGTTGAGGCGCTCGGTTGTAGGCATTTGGTTGCTGGGGCACTCGGTTGTATGCAAGTTGCTGCTGGGGCTGAGGAGCTGGTTGAGGAGATGGGCGGTATTGTTGATTGGGTGGTGGGTTATGGTATTGGCTTTGGCGATACCCACCCTGGTTACCCATGGCATTGATGCTCTCATTGTTTACTACCCCTTCGGTGGTGGGTCCTACAGGTGTAGGCTTTCTACTGTTACGGGGCTTGGTGTTGAACGGGTTGATCATGGATGCGTCCTTAAAGTGGGCTTGGAGGTAGCGGGCGCTATCGCACAACTCACTCATGGTTGTTGGGCGTTGCATGATCATGGTTGTTGGGCGGTGCATGATCAGGACATTGCGAAGGTTGGGCGTGGTGTTCCCGATGAGCATCCTCACCTGCTCCCCCTCTGAGATGGTATCTACTAGCCTCTCAGTCATTCCCCTCCACCGATCAGCAAATCTGGCAAAGTCCTCATCTGGCCTAATCTTTTCGGCAATTAAATCAGTTATCGAGTAGGCTGGCCCCACCCGATCCTTGTACCTCTGTAGAAACTTTGCTTTGACGATGTCGAAATCTGCCGCCTCAATGGAATCAAGAGAATAGAACCAATCCAGGGCGGATCCCTCCGATGACCGACGGAATAGGAAGGCAAAGGCTTTGCGGTCATTTTTCCAGAATGCGGAGTCGTAAAGAAAGCTCTTTAGATGGTTGAAAGGATTACCAGTCCCATTGTAACATTGGAAGACTGGTATCTCTGAAGGAGGAAGGTGTAGAACTGGGAAGGATGGGACAGAGATTTCAGGGATGGCTTTAGAATCGAGGTGGTGCCTCATTTCTTCAAAGCGCTCATCCATCTATTTGAGTTTGTTCATTAATGCCTGGGTGAGGCTGGATTCCTGAGCCACGGGAGCAAAGTGTTTAGGTGACTGAGTTGGAAGAGATAGGTTGGAAACAGAAACTGGAATAGTGTTATGTGAATGCCCCACAACGGGGTGAGTGGAGACACGGCAGGGTTGCCCAGGAGAAGAAATGATTAGGGGCCTGACTGCCGGTTGGGGTGGTGAGGGGGCTTGATTTCCCTCAATCGGAGCTTGATTGGCGGGCATCTTGCCCTTAGTGGCAGATTGGATAATTGCAAAGGTCTCGGGATCAAGGTGAAAAGATAGATCCTTGAGAGCTTGTTCTATACTATGTGAGGCGGATAGGTGAGCGGGATCTTGGACCTCAGGTTCCATCACGGCATTAACATGGCCATCTAGTTGGACCATGGGTTGCTGGAGCTCGTAGTGACCCGTCTCGTACTCCTCTTCTTGGCCGTAGTAGTCCGACATCCCGACGTGTCTTCCGGACCTTAGAGTGGGCATCCTATCAAATTTCCCTACAAAATGGTTGAAAGAAAGCAAATGAAAGATGTAAATGCAAAGAGAGTTTTTGTTTGGTTATGGTTGTTTGTTTGATTTGGTTTGGTTTCAATTTGGTTGTTTGGCAAGCAAGTTGAACATAAAAATTAAAGGGATTTTTTTGTTTTAGGTGTTTTGAAAGAGGAATTTTTTTCTTTTCAATTGTTGTGAGCAAGCAAGTTATGCAAACAAGGTTTTAAAATGACTACTCGACAATTATTGGGTTGAAACCTTAGATTAGATAGATTGTTAGCAATTGTTCACTCAAATTGGGTATGGTTCCTATTGCTTCAATCTTCAAGACCTAAGGTTATCACTCAATCACCACGAGTAGGTACTTGGGTTCTTCCGGTTTTGGGAAAGTGGTACAACCGGCCCAATCGTGCGGAGAGGAATACTCCACGGATGGGGACTTACAGAGGCCTTGATGGAAACCACCAAATCAACTAGGAAGGAATATCCCAAAAGAGAGGTTAGAATCCACCAAGAAGGTGTTTGGAGGGTGAGGGTGTGTTGGGAGAGAGAGCTCCCGCCCCGAATGCCCTACAGATCGGAACAAGTACGGTACCCGATGCAAAGCTAATGCAAAAATGAAAAATGGAGGGTACAAGGAGAAGAAGCAATCAACATGCAAACATGAATGAAATCTATTAAATAAATCAAACCATGCAAACAAGACAAGCAATGATAGAGTAAACAAGTAACTAGCAACTAGCAACTAAAAGGTGGTTCACGCAGGAACCGGCTTGTGTTGGAGTGTCCAAGTGGGGAAAAATCTGAAGTGAAGGTAAAAGGATGGTCCACGCGGGGACCGATTTGAAAATAAAGTGGCTCACGTGGGAGCCGGGTTTTGAAAAGGTAGGTGGTTCACGCGGGAACCAGTTTTTGAAGGAAAATGGGTGGTTCATGCGGGAACCGGTTTGTTTGATTGGAAAAAGGAAAGGAGGGCCACGTGGGGCCAATCTAAAGTGGTTCTAAGAGGTGGTCCATGCGGGGACCGATCTGGAAGTGGATTGGTTCATGTGGGAACCAGTTTAGAAAAGGGGTTGGTTCACGCGGGAACCGGTTTGTTTTTGTGAAAAAAGGGTGGTTCACGCGGAAACCGGTGTAAGATTGGACAAAATGAAAAGAGAGCCACGTGGGGCCAATCTAAAGGTGCTGCAAATGGGTGTTCCACGCGGGGACCGATCTGAAAGTAAGTTGGTTCACGCGGGAACCGAGTTAGAAAAGAAAGGTGGTTCACGCTGGAACCGGTTTATAAGAAGAAAAGTGGTTCACGCGGGAACCGGGATGAAATTAAAGACAAGAAATCAAGTCCACGTGGGGGACAATCTTTAAGGAAGAGTAATAAGCAAGTTTTTAAAGGTAAATGACATGGAAAAAGGTAAAGGACAAGCCGGTTCACGCAGGAACCAAGTCGGAAAACAACTAGTTGCACGGATCAATCAAGCTAGCACGGTTGAAGACATTGGTTGTCCCACCGTGGTCGCCAAAAAGCTGTCGACTCCGAAAACGGGTTCCGGATAGGCACCTCAAGATAAGAAGGTGAAAGATAGAAGAGGGGAAAAAAGGGGAGTGAATTGAAAACCCTCGGAAAGCGGTAAAATGTCCTCACCTTGATCCCACACTCACATTGATCCCCAAACCTTCATCTCACGGCGTCGCTCGAGTACCGGAGATGATTTGGGTCATGTGGGAGGAGAGTGAGGAGGATATGAAATTAAAACATGAAAGATATGGTCGCCAGGAGCCGCGGGCTCCACTTTGTAGAATAAAAACAAGAGATGAGTTGATTTGACCGTGTACCTCTTAGCGTGGGAGATCCTGATATGGGTTCAACCTTCTTCTTCTTCGGCCGGCCGATGAAGAAGAGTCTCCAATCAATGCTAGCTTGTTCAACCTATGCAACTAGAACAATAAATCAAGTGAAGAAAATAATTAGAACTATGGGAAGTGTAGTAACTGTAGTAAGAAGATGAGAAAGAAGCAATTGGAATCGAACTCACCGGATTGGGGCGAGTCCTAACACCTTTTTTTGTATTTTTGATTATGTAAAAATGATGTAAATAAACTAAAAGATGATTTAAAACAATAAATAAACTGAGTTAAGGGAGTTGAGAAAGCTTATGGAATGGATCGGCTTGAGTTGAAGCCGAGTTGGTTGAAGAAGGCCGGTTCGGGTAGCCTTTGCACCCTTCTGGCGCGACTTTGGTACAGAGGATGCTACGGACGACCCCAATGTCAGAGTCGAGTGCCGTTTGTTGGAGTGGACAGAGGACTTATATAGAAAGAGTTCCAATGTTTATAAATTCTCCGAAATACTCCTGTAGAAGTCATTAAAAATTCTAAAAGTGGGCGGATATAGAAAACAGAACCTGGATGCGCGCCCTCAGTGTAGCAATTGCCACGAACAAACGGGAAGTCGGAATTGAGTGCCGTCAGTTGGAGATGAAAGAGGACGAAGAGATGAACATCTTATATGTTGAAGACTTTTGCAGAAGGAGTATCTGATTTTCTGAAGAAGTCGATGAAGTTGGCTGATGCAGAACACCCGGGTCGAGCCTTCTCCTTCACCTCAGGATCGATCTCTTGACTTCGGATCGCCTTTGGATGTCGGGACGGCTTTGGAGAAGAGCTTGGACGACCAATGGACGAGCTAGGCACCGGGGATTAACCTTGGGTCATCGAGAATGGCCCTTAATTTATAGGGGAAGGAAGCCGGTGCAAAATTTGGAAACTGGACTGACCGCGCCCCCGCGTTTCAAAGAGGACGAGGGCGCGCAGGGCGCGCCCTCAAACCAAGGGCGCGCAGGGCGCGCCCCCAGTTCGGGGGCACGGTCTGCGCGCCCCCCTGTTTCAAAGGAAGCGGGGGTGCGTTATGTGTCTCACTGCTAAAAATCGACGGAAACTTCCGAAAATTGCTAAAAATCGACTTTACATACGTAACGCGCCAGCGAACCGGGGGCACGGTACAAATAATCGAAAATCCTCCGCAGAAACCTTCCAAAAAACCAGTTTAGAAGGTGCTAATCGGGGTAATTTGCGATTTAAAGAAACTGACCGCGCCCCCGCCTTTCAAAGGAACCTGGGGCGCGCAGGGCACGCCCTCATCTTTCAAAGGGAGCAGGGGCGTAGTACACTCTCTCTCCTGCGCGCGTGTTCCGCGAGCCATATCTTGCAAACGGGATGTCCGATTCGGCTCCCGTTTGTCACGTTGGAAAGAAGGCCTTCAACCGCACCTCCTCAGGTTGGTAAACCAGCCGGCATGACTCCCGATATGTTCACACGGGGCTTTATACCGTTTTACCCTCTCGTGGAAAGCCGAAACTCGGGACGAAGATCCGAAAGAGCACGGTTCCGATCGAGAAATCTCGAGTCAACTCGGGATGACTTAAAATGATGACCGAACAAGTCCGGTATGAAGTCATCGAAAAATTTGATATTAACCCAGTAAACGTGAACCGGAACTCTGAAAAGCCGGGAAACCCTAAAATTGACCGAAATGACCATATGGCCCCGGTTGATGAAAATATTCAGCTAGAATCGATCCGGATGACCTGAAAAGACCCGGTGATGACCGGAAAGGCCTAACATGTGGTCCAGGATAGCCGTGTCAGCACAAATCAAAAAAGCCATAACGAAAGCCGTCATTGACCGACGCCTACCGAAATGACTTCTCGGAAACCCTGAATGTTACGGAAGACATGCGGGACTCCCGAGACCTTCAATTATGGACCATTCAAGGTCGGTCATCAAGCAGACTTCGTGTTTTTATGGTTCACGCGCGGTTCTCGCTTGAAGGTTACGGTAATATTCCGGAAATCATTGGTCCATTCTCAACTTACAAGGGGCTCCACCAATGTCCTTAGCTCATCTCCACGAGGTAATCCGGATCAGATAACGGTCAAATAAAAGATATCACCTATGGAATAAGAGTCTAGGGCTCTGAATCAAGCCAATTTGGCATGTCTACAACTACGAGCTGCAACAACCCATGGGCCAACCAGAGGGCCATGTCAACGCCGTCAGGGAGCCTGAAGTTTAAAATCCTACTCATCTACTTCACTTAGTGTGGAGCAACTCCTCCAGGGTCTATCTCTCCATCTAGACCCTGAATCTTTTTCACTTGTGCAATCTTTGACAAAGGGTAAGATGCCCGCCAATCAAGATCTAGTCAAGGGAAATCAAGCCCCCTCACCACCTCAATCAGCAGTCAGGCCCCTGATCATTTCTTCTCCAGGGCAACCCTGCCGTGTCTCCACTCAACCCGTTGTGGGGCATTCACATAATTCTATTCCAGCTCCTATTTCCAACCCACCTCTTTCAACCCAGTCACCTAAATGCTTTGCTCCGGCGGCTCAAGAATCAAGCCTCACCCAGGCATTTATGAACAAACTTAACTAGATGGATGAGCACTTTGAAGAGCTGAAGCACTGCCTCAATTCTAAAGCCACCCCTGAAATCTATGTCCCATCCTTCTCAGTTCTACACCTTCCTCCTTCAGAGATACCAGTCTTTCAACATTACAACGGGACTGGTAATCCTTTCAACCATCTGAAGGATTTCTTATACGACTCCGCATTATGGAAGAATGACCGCAAAACACTTGCCTTCCTATTTAGTTGGTAATTGGAAGGATCCGCCCTTGACTGGTTTTATTCTCTTAATTCTATTGAAGTAGTGGATTTTGATATTGTCAAGGAGAAGTTTCTACAGAGGTACAAGGATCGGGTGGGGCCAACCTACTCGATAACAGATTTAATTGCTGAGAAAATGAAGCCGGATGAGGATTTTATCAAATTTGTTGATCGGTGGAGGGGAATGGCTGAGAGGCTAGTTGATACCATCTTAGAAGGGGAGCAGGTGAGGATGCTCATCGGGAACACCACGCCTAACCTTCGCAACCTCCTCCTGATCATGTACCGCCCAACTACCATGAGTGAGCTATGCGATAGCGCCCGATATCTACAAGTCCACTTCAAAGATGCATCCATGATTAACCCATTCGACCCCAAGCCCCGCAACACTAGAAAGCCTACACCTATAGGGCCTACCATCGAAGGGGTAGTAAACAACGAGAGTATCAATGCCATGGGTAAACAGGGTGGGTATCGCCAAAGCCAATACCATAACCCACCACCAAACCAACAATACCGACCAACTCCTCAGCCAACTCCTCAACCCCAACAGTAACTTGCATACAACCAAGCACCACCACAGCAACCCACCTACAATCGAGTGCCCCAACAGCAAAATGCCTATAACCGAGCGCCTCAGCAAGAACCTATCTACAACCGACCACAACCACAACAACAAGCCTACAACCAAGTGCCACCTCCAGCCAACCGACCTACGAGGGGGGACCCAAGAGAGAATACTATCCTCAACTACCATTCCCCCTCCTCGATATTTTCAATGCATTGATGGCTGAACAGTAGTTGGAGCTCCCAAAGGAGAGAGAAGGATGGCCGATGAATGCTAATATGACTAAGTACTACGCCTACCATCGGTATCTTGGGCACACAGTGGATGCCTGCTTCCAATTTAAAGACTACATTCATGACCTCAACGATCAAGGGAATATTGACTGGGCACAGATGGGAGAATCCATACAAACTATGAAAGGCAGGACATAATCAACCACGACGACAACAAGCACAACAATAGCCCGGCTTGAGCATAGTTCAAGATCCACTACCGGTACATGCACCCCGTTCAAGCACCGGCACCAGCACCGCCAAACCAATGACTCGGCCTCGTCCACTCCGCCATCGAGGAGTTAACCCACCACTCACAGGGTTGGCAGGTTGAGGATCAAACTGCCTCCATGCCCGCCAGACCAACCCCACCTACAAATCGCACCATTCTCTCCATACCGAGAGCTGCCCCCAGCCCACAAACTACCCAAACACCATTGCCCTCACCAGCTATTAACCCCCCACGGTGCCTAATCATTAGACCACCACCAGCACCCCAACCATCACCCCAGCCTAACCTACCAACCACCACTAATCCTCCTCGGCGTCTAATCATTAGACCGCCACCAACACCCCAAACATCATCTAACCTACCTGCCCCCACCACCCGTCATCCTCTCATTATCCAAACCATCGCCCAACCTACCAGTCACCACCACTCCGCGACCCTTGATCATTCGACCATCACTACCAATGCCCCAACCATCACCCAACACACCTGCCTCCACCACTCCACGACCCCTCATCGTCTGATCCTCACCACCATACCTACCACGGGCCCCTCAACATACCAACCAACCCTACCATCACCATCATCACCATTCCCCCCCTACCACGCTGGCGCCGGTACTTCATAGCGGGAGGATGTTCCAAAGGGTCTTTCCCCAGGCCGGGATGCAACCACAAGAACAGGCAGAAGAAGAGGTGGTAGAAGAATCGTTACCCGGCACAGCATATGACCTATTGAAGCATCTGGACAAAATGCTGGTACGGATTTTCAATTCTAGAGTTGATAAAGTGGTCAAAGAACCATCAGGAAATCCTACAACAATACTTGCAGTGGGTAATGGTCGATGAGGACCTCCTGCCCGAGAAGATCATTACTGTCCTGGCCCCGAGGACATCCAACACTCACGTTCACATAGGAGGAGTTAGCAAGGCCGGAGATCAAAAAGTATGCCTTGCGCATTGCAGTAGTCATCAGAGGCGTGGAGATTAAGTCCTGCTTGATTGACACTGGAGCGTTTATAAATGTCATGCTGTCAGAAACCTTACAACCTTGCGGCATCTCTAATGAGAAAATCAAGCTTTCTGCCGTCACGGTGACAACTTATGACAACTCCCGGAAGCTGGCACGAGGGATGGTTACATTGGAAGTAGGGCTCAGGCCGTGTGCTGTCACCGCTGAGTTTCATGTTTTAGAACTGGACCCTATGTTTAAAGCTACTTTGGGACGTCCATATCTTGAGGCAATAGGAGTTGTTGCCTCCACTAATCTCAACGTCTGAAGTTCCCATACAAGGGCCAGGTGATTAAAGTAACCAACATCCTCATTTTAAATGACATGGATGACCCCTCTTCTGCACTGCCAGTATCAGAACTTGTCCAGCCATTGGTTTCAACTACAGAGCTGCCCGAGGTCATGATGTTGACAACACCTCCAGATACCGTTGCATGGCGGATGATGAAAAGAATGGGCTATCAGCCAGGAAAGGGGTTAGGAAAGGAACTGCAGGGGGTTGTGCACCCCATTGAAGCTGTACAAAAACTGAGAAGGCATGGGCTTGGTTATGAGCCTAGTTTCACTCCGAGGGTGGTCTACCGGCCAAAAAATGCCATGGGACTCCAAAGATTCTTTGTCAAAGGGGAAACCATGAAGAAGAAGAACCAGTCGAGAGAAGGAAGGAACCAGAGCAAGAGGAGGAAGTGGACAACCTGAGTTCATCTCTAGATCGGTTGTTCATGGAGGAGGAAGAACCAGGCAAGGGCGCATCCTTTTCTAAACAACTCATCCATCCTAACTCACCTCCAATCAACATCCCGCGTGAGCCGTATCCTACGGTCACACATTTCAAAATCCTCATTCTCTCCCTACTTGATGTACTTGATGTGCTTTCTAGCCCAATTTTTAACCCTGGGCCAGCTTGGCCACCCAAATTGATCACTGAGCCTGAGAGCCTATTTAAATCTTCTTACTCCACTGGGCCCCTATGCCCACAACATTTTAACAACACTGGGCCCACATGCCCACCAATTGGGCCCTCGTGCCCTTTAAATTTCTTCCTTCACTTTGGGCCCATGTGCCCCTTAGGTTTCTTTTCTAGCTTTGGGCCCATGCACCTGTTTCTCGCCATTGTGGGGCCTGCGAGCCCATTTTTCTCTCTTTTACTTAAACTTTTTGTTTCTGCTCGAGCCCCACCGGCACATTCTCTTTCTGTTATTGAAAATACCCAAAATGTCAAAAAAAAGTCTTCTCGCAAACTCAATTTTTCATTGAGGAGACGTCTCTGCTTGTCTCGGAGGGTGCTTCCAACCAGGGGCACATCTTCTTCCACTCACTGATCGATCTGTTCGATCCTTCACCCATTGTTGATACCACTTTTCCAATTTCGTCTTCTTTAGGAGTAGTTAGGTTAGGAAAAAAGAAAATCTGAGGTAAGCACGTTCCAGAGAGATATCTCTGGCAATTAGCTCAGAAATGCAAGGAATGTGCAAGGCTGCCAAGGTTCTTGGAAAATTCTATCGAGCGTGATGAAATCCAATATGAGGATGAATTCAATGTAGATCATACACTAGGGGTTTATGAGGTTTTATCAGACAAGGATCCTGATTTCAAGGATGGAATTGAGGACTTGGCCGATGTGTATGCATCTGGATTTAAAAGGTTTAAAGAACCATCAACCACGGTGAATGAATTGACAAATGAATTAAACCTTGGAACACCGAAAGAACCATCAACCACGGTGAATGAACCGACAAAAGAATTAAACCTTGGAACACCGAAAGAACACCGATGAAATCCAATATGAGGATGAATTCAATGTAGATCATACACTAGGGGTTTATGAGGTTTTATCAGACAAGGATCCTGATTTCAAGGATGGAATTGAGGACTTGGCTGATGCATATGCATCTGGATTTAAAAGGTTTAAAGAATCATCAACCACGGTGAATGAACCGACAAAAGAATTAAACCTTGGAACACCGAAAGATCCTAAGACAGTCCTCCTAAGTGCAAACCTCACTCCCACTAAGGAACAAAACTTAACTGAAATCTTGGAAGAATAAGAATACAAGGAAACGTTTGCATGGGCATACGAAGAGATGCAGGGTTAGACAACTCGTTGGTTGAACATCGTCTAACTTTGAAACCTGGAGCTACCCTGGTCAAACGAAAATTAAGGAGATTCCATCTTGATGTTGTACTTAAGATGAAAGAAGAGGTCGATAAATTACATCAAGAAAGATTCATTAAGGTTGTCCTTTATCCGCAATGGGTGACAAACATAGTCCCTGTCGTGAAGAAGGATGGTCGAGTCGGAACTACATAGACTTTAGGGACTTGAATCAAGTGTGTCCTAAAGATGACTTTCCTCTATCTCATATTGATGTACTAGTTGATAACACTGCTGGATTCGAGATGCTATCTTTCATAGATGGCTATTCTAAGTATAATCAAATCCGATTGGCCGAAGAGCACCAGGAGAAGACTTCATTCACTACACCTTGGGGAACCTACTGCTATGTCGTCATGCCCTTTGGACTAAAGAATGCTGGTGCTACGTATCAGAGGGCCACGATGACTATTTTTCATGACATGATGCCCTTGTAGAGGTGTACGTGGATGACCTGGTCGTTAAATCCAAAAGCCAAGAAGATCATCCTGAAGTGTTAAGAAGGGTCTTGTAGAGGGCTAGGGAATATAAATTGAAAATGAACCCAAAGAAATGTACATTTGGAGTATCCTCAGAAAAATTGATGGGGTTCATAGTGAGCAAAAGGGGCATAGAGATCGACCCAAACAAGGCCAAAGCAATCATTGCCAAGAAATATGAAAGAACATCGAGGATTAATCGGGAGGCTACAATTTATCCGCCGGTTCATCTCACAACATTCCCTAAGGTGTAAACCTTTCTATGAGTTGACCAAGGCGGGGGACAAGTTCAAATGGGATTCGAAGTGCCAGGATGCATTCGATGGTTTGAAAAGATACCTGGCTAGTCCCTGTGCTTAGACCATCAGTCCCTGGCAAGCCCTTAGTTCTGTACATCTTGGTTTTGGAAAATTCTCTTGGGGCAATCCTTGCACAAGTGGATGAAGAAGGGAAAGAGAGGGCAACTTACTATTTGTCAAAAAATTTTGATCCATGTAAGCAGAAGTATACTGTAGTGGAGAAGACCTGTGCTATACTAGTCTGGGTAGTTCAAAAGCTTAAACACTATTTCTTGGCTCATGAGGTCAATCTTATCGCCCACATCAATCCCATCAAATTTTTCCTTGAGAAAACTGTTCTGACTGATCGGTTAGGTCGTTGCCAGAGTTTCCTTTCACAATTTGGTATCACCTATGTCCCCCAGAAGGCAATTAAGGGCTATGCCATTGCCGAACACCTAGCCCATCACCCTATACCCCTCTTTGACCCAGTCCAGTCGGAGTTCCCAGATGACGAACTAATGTTGATCCGATCTTCCCATCTTTGGACATTATATTTTGACGGGACTCTGAATTCACACGGTAAGGGAATAGGAATCTTCCTTCTATCACCCAAGAGTGTCACCATTCCACAGGTATTTCAGCTCGACTTTCCAGCAACCAACAACATAGCTGAATACGAAGCCTTGCTGGCCAGGCTGGGTGTTGCTCATTTCTATGGTGCCATGGAATTGAGGGTGATAGGTGATAGCCAACTAATCCTTCGCCAGGTCCTAACCAAATACCGAACTTCTCATCCAAACCTCAAACCTTACCAAGAACTCACCTCTTGCTACATCAAACTCTTTTCCAAACTCACTTTTGTCCATGTTCCTCGAGCTCAGAATATCCTTGCTGATGCCCTAGCCTCCTTAGCCTCATCTCTATCAGTCCCGCTAGGTAAACAAGTGCGAACTATCCATGCCCATAGAAGGTCGATGCCAGCGATTAAGGATGGTTGCTTCTTGAAGATCAAGGAGAGATTTGGCAGAAAGGAACATCTAGAGCAAAAAAAGGAGATTTCTCTAGTCGAGTTGGAAGAGTTAGACGAAAGTGAGAGGCCTTGGTTTGATGAGATTGCGAGGTATTGTCAAGATCAGACATATCCACCTGGATCTAATGCAAAAAAGAAAAGAAGGCAATCAGGAGAGTATCCCAGAGGTATACCATCCTTGGAGGGGTGCTCTACAATAGGAGCTTGAGCGGAATTTTGCTGAGATGCGTTGATGAAGAAGAGACAGAATTGGTGCTTAATGAAGCACATTCTGGGGTCTATGGGACCATGTCAATGCTCAACTCTTGCCAAGAAAATCATTAGGCAGGGGTATTATTGGCCAACCCTAGAAGAGGATTGAACCATCTTTGTTCGGCACTATCATTCTTGCCAACTTCATGCTGACAAGATCCACTCTCCTGCATCTTCCCTTCATTTGATTCATGCCCCATGGCCCTTCGCCACGTGGGCATTCGATATCACTGGCCCTCTAAGTGATCTTAACTCTGAAATCCGTTCCAAATCTTTCATCTTGACAGCGACAGAGTACTTCACCAAGTGGGCAGAAGTAGAAGCATTCATGGAGATCAAGGCATCAACACTGTGCTCCTTCACCAAACACAGCATTATCGCCAGGTTAGGGATCCCCAGAGACATCATCACCGACAACGGACCACAATTTCTCTCTCAAGATCTGCATGATCTTTGCAACAGGTACCGCATTGCATTGCATCATTCATCTCCTCATTACCAGCAAGGCAATGGTCAAGCAGAAGCCACCAACAAAACTTTGATTAAAATCATTAAGAAAACCTGTAAGTCTAGCAAGTTCACAGATTGACCAAATAAGCTTGTAGATGCCCTATGGGCTTATCGTACTTATGTACAGACCCCCACTGGTCAAACCCTGTATTCTCTCACATATAGGATGGAAGCGGTCGTCCCGTATGAAGTACTCCTTCCATCACTCCGAGTTCAGTTCGATAGGGACATCCCTATCGATGAGAAGCGAGAATCTCTCCTTGCACAACTTGAACTCCTAGATGAAAGAAGGTTGGCCGCCTCTAAGTATGCTCGGACTTATCAAAACATATTGAAAAGGTTTTATCAAAAGAGGGTTGTAGAGAGAAAGTTCAAAATTGGTGAGATGGTAGTCAAACGCATATTCATTAAGCCGGGTGGTCCCCGTTCCAAGTTACAACCTAACTGGGAAGGGCCTTTCGTTATAACTGAAAAATATCCAGGCAATGCATATAAGCTAACCAACGCCGATGAAGAAAAATTGATCCATCTATAGAACGGCTATTTTCCTTAGAGAACAAATGAAGAATTTCTGGTATGATGTTAAGTCACCGATCCAAGGGTGTTAGCTAGATGTCAAGGGTAGACATCACCCTGCAAGCACAACACCTCCCGATCCCAGAATCCAGATAGCCCGACACTTGAGAGAGGCAAGGTAGATCCCTGAAGGCGGAAAGGAAACCTTACTGTATTCTCTTCTATTTGGTCCAAGATAAGTGAAGGGGACTAGAGGAGGATAGTATCGAAGATGCCCGCCGCCTTAGTAGGAGTCCGTCTCATAGGGTGCAAAAGGGAAAAGGGTGCCAAAAGATGGGCAATGAACCCCACAGGTTTAAACAAATATGGGCCTATCTGAATGAGTACCCGGAAGGGTAAAAATAAAAAGAAGGCACCAAAAGATGGGCAATGACCCCACAGGTCAAAGACTTGTCTAACTGAGTGCAACATGTAGAAAAGACCCGAAGATGCCGAACCCCAACAGGCAATTTGGGCATGAGTACAGAAACCCTCCTCAACACCCCCCAAATCCTATCAAAGACTTTCTTTATTATTCTTCCATCTTAAACCCCTAGGGTAGAGTTAACTATCCAAACTTAGAGAGATTTCAAACTGATCAAGAGAAGAGGGCAAGAAAGATTCTAGGTAGGGAACCCATTTTTACATGGTGTTTATTGCTTGAATCTTGATTAACACTCAAAGACTGATGAATTGTCTCGATATCGGCACATTCTCCACAAAAACTCCCAAAAAATTGAATATTTTCAAAATCTAACTTTTTTTTGAAATATCCAAAAAAATGAATGTTTTTAAAAATTCCAAAAATATTTGAATATCTTCAAAAATCCAAAAAAACATGCACCATTTAACTTGGCATAACCTTGATTTTTGCCTTTGCTAGTATTCATGTTTATTTTTATGTCAAACATGTTTCATTTCTACATTACATGTTCATCCTTATTATCACCCCGTTAAGAGGGCTCCTCCCTTTGACCTAAGTCAAAGTTGGCCGTAGTAGGCAAAGGGATGAGTCATTGTGAAGATCTGATCCTCTTTTATCAAGTGTTTTCAGGGACTTTAAAGTAAAAGCGGAAGGTTCTCTCAACGACAGGTAAGTTATCTTAACTATTTCATTTCAATCATTTAGTTTATTTGTATACCTTGTTAAGAAGGCTCCTCTCTTTGACCTAAGTCAAGGCAGATAGCAATAGGCAAATAAATGAGCCATGGTAAAAATTTAATCCCCTTTTATCAAGTGTTTCAAGATTCTGAGATTAAGAAGGGAGTGACTCTCGCCATAGTAGGTAAGCTCTCTTAAACTTTTACCTTGTTTATTTTGTCTATCATTTTGTTCATTCTACCTGGTTAATAAGGCTACCCCCTTGACATGCAAACAAGGCAGGATGACAATAAGCAAGGGGGTAAAGCCATAGAGCAGATCTAACCCCTTTATTGAGTATTGCAGAAAGGAAACACGAGTCAAGGAAGGGGGAGGTCTTGCCAGCAGATCAAACAACACTGAAGCAAACAAATAAAGATTTGATTGCACCACCAAGTGCTACAACAAGTAAAAAAAGCAGCTACAACACCAGAAAAGATAAAGTCTGCTACATATATCTGTGACTGCTGCCACCCGCTCCAGGGGATTGACCATGTGGAGGAGGCACAAAAGCCATGTCCGCTAATGCCACTGTAGCCGCCTAGCTCAAAAGAAGTGGCTAAGAACATGGTGGCACCACTCGAATTGCTCGTGGAAATGGAAGAATGAACATGGGAAACCCCCATAGTTTGCAGGCAAACATATAAGTCGTTAGTCATGTATTATTATTCTATGCGTTGTTGTTGAAGATCGTGAGTGTGGAGAAGACTTGACCTGAGATCCCCTTCATCAAAATTTACGACGGTCGGGTCGTCTCCGATGCACATGGATAAGCAAAGTTATGCTATGAGGGACGATGGTTCCCAAATGGGTATCTTGACCTCATAGACAATCTATATATTCAACTAATTGTTATGTTTTGTTTTGTTTTCTTGAGCCTAGCATGCATCATGTAGTATTAATTGCATTGTATTTTGCATTCTCATTGCATACATCTCATCATGATCATCACTTTCTCACCATTTCCACCAGGTGCATTCTCGTAGCATATACCCCAATTCTGATCTTTCTAATATCCCACCATGTCTTCTAATACCACCGTGTTTGTTAATCCCACCATGTTCAGTAATCACCTTGTGCCTTCAAATCTTTCATTTCTATCACCACTGTGGCCACTACAACACTATTCTTGCTATTCATTACACCGTGGTAGTCAACTCATCCCGCCAAGGGCCTCCAATTTGATCAAAACTCGCATCACCATTATCTTCACGGTCTGTGCTTCAACACTTGCCTTTTGGAATATGAGATCATTCCATTCTGAATCAAATCTTGTCTTTTGGAAAACTTAAATGAATCTAAGAGCATAAATGTGCTTGATTGGTATTGTTTTATTTTTTCAAAAAAAATCTCTTTTTAAAACTTTAGCCCATCACAATATGGGAACACCGCAAAGATTGGGTTACCGAATGATGATGAACCTACAAACCCATGTTTCAGGGACTCCCCACTGCGTTGGGGGTTGGCTACTCTTCTCTCGTGCCAATGGCACATCTCTTACCAATCGAATATAGGAAGACTTGATGAAACATGGCAGTTAACTAAGACACTCGAGGAGATTCATCTTGTCGAATCTGGCCGTTGAGTGTGTCTATATCTACACCTTGATGCCACCTTTTCAGTCCATCACCATTTCTCTCCACTACATTCCACTATGATCCATCTCGCTTTGCTACGCTTTCTCTACGTTTCACTCTGCTTCGCTACATGCCATTCCCTTGCAAAGCCCACATCAAGGTGAGGCAAGCTATAGACACTCCAAATTGGCGTAATTCAGAGCCTTAGACTCCTATTCCATTGGCAATACCCATTATTTGACCGATTATTTGATTCGAATTATCTCGTGGAGATGAGCTAAGGACGTTGGTGGAGTCTCTTGTGAGTTGGGAATGGACCGATGATTTCCGGAATAATGTTGTAACCTTCAAGCGAGAGTCGTGCGTGATCCGTGAAAACAAGAAGCCTGCTCGATGACCGACCTTGAATGGTCCATCCTTGAACGTCTTAGGAGTCCCGCATGTGTTTCGTGACATTCGGGGTTTCCAACAAGTCATCTCGGTAGGCGTTAGTCTATAACGGTTTCTTCGTTATGACTTTTCGGTCTGTACTGACACGGCTATCCTGGACCACATGTTAGGCCTTTCCGGTCATCACTAGATCTTTTTGGGTCATCCGGGTCCATCCTAGCCGAATATTTTCATCAACTGGGGCCATACGGCCATTTCGGTCAATTTTACGGTTTCTCAGCTTTTTCGAGCTTCGGTTCACGTTTACCGGGTTAATCTGATTTTTTTTTATGATTTCGGGTTTTATGATTGTACCGGACTTGTTCGGTCATCTTTTTAAGTCTTCTTGAGTTGACCCGAGATTCCTCGACCGGAACCGCGCCCTTTCGGATCTTCGCCACGGTTTTCAGCTTTTCACGTAAGGGTAAACCGGTAAAAAGCCTCGTGCGAACTTCTCGGGAGTCATGCCAGCTGGTTTACTGACCTGATAAGGTGCAGTTGAAGGCCCTCTTTCCAACACTACAAACGGGAGCCGAATCGGACATCCCGTTTGCAAGTTACGGCCCGCGGAACACGCGCGTAGGAGAGAGAGTGTAACGCGCCCCCGCTTCCTTTGAAGCACGGGGGCGTAGTTTGTTTTTGAGAACCAGAAATTACCCCCGATTAACACCTTCTAAACCGGATTTTTGTAAAGTGTTCCCCGTTTAAGATTGATTATTTTGATCGCGCCCCCGAGTCTGGGGCACGTTCATCTTATCAAGTCAATTTTTAGTAATTTTTGGAAGGTTCCGGTGATTTTTAGCAGTGAGACACGTAACGTGCCCCCGCCTCCTTTGAAATAGGAGGGTGCATAAACTGCATCCCCACAGTGGGGGCACGCCCTGCGTGCCCTCGTAGTGGGGGTGCGCCCTGCGCACCTCACCTCCTTTGAAACACGGGGGCATGGTTAGAACAGTTTCCATATTTTGCACCGGTTTCCATTCTCTATAAATTGAGGGTCATTATTAATGACCCGAGGTTGAACCCTCATGCCTAGCTTGTCTTGAGGTCATCCAAGCTCTCTCCCAAGGCGGTCCCGATGTCCAAAGGCGATCCGATGTCAAGAGATCAATCCCGGAGCGAAGGAGAAGGCTCAATCCGTGAGTTCTGCATCAACCGACATCATCGGCTTATGTAGAAAAATTGGGGTTTCTCTTGCAAATATCTTAAATATAATAGTTTTTCCTCACCTCGTCCTCTTTCATTTACAACTGGCGGCACTCGATTCTGACTTGCCTTCTGTCCATGGTGATTGCTACACTGAGGGCGCGCATCTAGATTCTGTTTTTACACTTCTACCCACTTTCAGATTTTTTACAGACTTCTACAGGCGTATTTCGGGGAAGTCATCAACATAATATATCTTCCTCTCTGAGTTCTCCATTCATAGAAATAAACGTCACTCGATTATAACATTGGGGTAGTCCATAACCTTTTCTGTACCAAAGTCGTGCCAGAAGGGTGCAAGTATACCCGAACCAACCTTCTTCAACCAATTTGGTTTCAACTCAAGTCAATACACTTCATAAGTTCTTTTTAACTCATTTCATTCAGTTTATTTATTATTTTAAAACAAATTTTATTTTATTTGCATTATTTTTACATAAGTAAAAACACAAAAAAAAGAGTTAAGGCTCACCCCAAAGCCGGTGAGTTTGGTTTCAATTGCTAACTTCACATCTTCTTATTTCAGTTACTACATTTCACTCAAGTAATTTGTTCTTTCACTTGTTTTCATTGTCTTTAAGTTGCATAGATCTATCAAGTTAGCATCGATTGGACTCTTCTTCATCGGCCGGCCGAAGAAGAAGAAGATTTAACCCACACATCACCTCCCGCGCTAAGGTACACACGGTCAACTTCTTTTATTTTTCAATTCCATAAAGCGGAGCCCGCGGCTCCTGGCAACCACCCTTTTATTCATGTTCTAAGTTCATCTCCTCCTCACTCTCCTCCCATATGACCCAAACCGTCTTTGGTGCTCTAGCGACGCCGTGAGATGAAAGTTCGGGGATCAATGTGAGTGTAGGACCGAGGTGAGGACTTTTTACCGCTTTCTGAGTATTTTTCGATTCACTCTCTTTCTCCTATTCCATCTTTCACCTTTTATTGAGGTGCCAATCCAGAACTCATTTTATAGAGTCGACAAGGTGCTGTTTAGATGGCCATTAGAGGGGTTAAGTAGGTGCTGGTTTCCAAGCCATCAGAGGGGCCTGATTTCAAGGCCAGCAGAGGGGCCTGATTTATGTGTTTTTCTGAAGATTGTCCACTTGGGCAGCAAGGATGGTCGAACATGATCTGATTAGAAGCATGTTTAGGAGCCTAATTGGCTGCTAGAGGGGTGGAAACAAGGGCCATGGTGTTAGGTGACAGAATGGGGTTGCTTGGGAGTGCCAAATGGGCTGCTTACAAGCCACCTATGGGATGTGCACACATGGAGAGCAAAGCGGTGTGAAATGAGTGTCCTAAAGGAACTGATCATAGAATGTTTATGAAGCCAACATTGGGATGTCGAACATGGCTTTAGGTACCAACACTGTTGGGTTGTTTTGGAACATTTGAATGGCCAAGGAGGAGGCCGAGGGGAAGAGAAAGAAGAGGGGAGGAAGAGAACTAGAAAGTACTACATCTTCCCTCACATTTTTGGCACAATTATTGTTAGAGATTGAAGGAGAAAATGGTTGTCTCTCTTTTCTTCTTCTACTTCTTCTTTTCTTGCTATGTATGGAGCTAGATTGGCGCACCAAGATGGAGCACTTGATGTTGAAGTTGATGTATCCCAGATGGGCTACTGCTAGCACACTTGCTGACTTGCTGCTGAAGACGTCCAAGCAAGGAGAATATAGCTTGGATTAGGGTAGAGGGCGCACCAAAGAGAGGAATGGGCTGGAGCAGAGCTGATGCACAGGTGGGCTGTTGCACCTGCTGCTGGCACACTTGCTGGAGCTAGCCTGATTTCCTCTTCTTCTCCTTCACTTGGCACATCAAAGGGAGGAAGAAAAGCTTTCTAACTTGCTGTTGAAGATGTCGAAGAAAGAGGAGGTGAGGTCTGGTTCGGCTAGAGATGGTGAGGGGAAGGAGAGGCAGAGCTTCCGCAGGGTGATCAGCTTACCCTACACATGGCCAGCTGAGGGGGCTTTTATAAGGGCTGAAGGTGCCATCTGCAGAAGAAGATAAGTCATGGGCTGTTGAGGGTGGATAAGGATAGGCCATGGGTGAGGTAGAGAGTGATAAGGATAACTCAAAGTTGGTTGAGCTAGAGTTTGTTGAGGGTGGTGCACACCAACCTAGGGAGAGCATGTTCGGCTAGCCTCCTATCTTCTAAGGATTTGAGCGCACCATGCTTGGGAGGTTGGTTCGGCCAGCCATCAGATTGGGATAGGCCAGGGGTTTTTGTAGGGTCAGTTGGGATGAGGATAAACCAAGGGAGTGGTTGAGGGTGATAAGGATAAGCCATGGGAGTTGTTGAGCTTGTTGAGGTTGTTGAGGAAGATAAGCCAAGCTGCTAGCCATACCATCAGATGGGGAGTTCAGCCATCTCTCTAACTTGTAGGGTATTGTGCACACGGCAGATGGGGAGGAGTTCGGCCAGCCAAGTGGAGGGAAGAGAGAGAGAGTGATCCAATCTAGACCGTTCATCTAAAAGACTCCCGATCCGACAGCTACCATTAATTTCTACCGAAAATTGATTAAACACAGCCAAATTTAAATAAAAAAATATGGGACAATCATTGATGATCATTGATCTTATTATCCATCTAAATGTGTCGCTGAGATCTCCCAAATTGCTCAAGATCTCTGATTTTACTGATTTCTCTGATTGGTGCTATCTCGGTCGTCGATAATGCCGAAAACTGTAATTGAATGCAATTACCTCCTCCCATTGGCCAAATTTTTTTTATGCATCAATATTCATGATATAAATGTTTTGGGCCATGAAAATTGAAATTTTCAGCCCATGGGTCGATCTGGGAGCTGATCGGACCATTATGCCCCTGGTGCGAAGACATACAGCTTTCCGTCTAGATTTGATCTTTCTTGCATGTCTCTTCATCTGGGAGTCAGATTTTCGATCCGTTTTGAGCATTTCCTAGCTCTATCCAACCTTGACAATGTGTTAATAAAGTTGGAATTCCATATTAGAGTCCCAATTTGTCCCAAAGTGTCGGGGGCAAAATGGTCATTTTGGCCTTCCGGTGTCCGTTTTCCATGTTTTGGGCACCGTTGCGAAGCTCTCAACCGAGGCTATGCAATGAGCACATTATATTGGCCATTTATAACATGTAAAGCCATGCCAAGGCATTTCCAGAGCCTGTTTGCATCATCTATTCTTGAATTTTCCGAATCTGGGTCAGATTTTCTACACCGGCTTCGGCATTGCTGAAATCTGTATCAAGCAAGCTAAGCGGAAAATTTTGATGCCAATAATGCAATAGACCTAATCAGGAGCAATATGCAAGTGTACCATGTCATGCACATAATTCAATTATACTCCACTTCAAGCAATTGACCCAATTAGAAAAGAATATGCAACATAATGAGACATATTAACTTCAATTAATCACAAGTCAATATCAATTCATTAAATGATGCATATTACAAATTTATGCAACTACTAATATTAATCAATTATGCTCCTGAATTATCATGTCCAAAATAGCAATATTAATGACTTAAAATTAATCTTGACATGGATCGAATTTAAATATGAATAGCAAAGGTCATAATTTTTATTTGCGTAATTTAATACAATCAACACAATTAACCATCAATCATATCTAACTAATTTTTGATAGTTACTAACACATAATTAACCACATTTATCACAGACCAATGTAATCCATGAATATAACTAAAACTATGCATGAACGACATGAATGATATTTAATTAAACACATGCACACAATTAAACAATTACACCAACATCATTTACTCACTATTTTCTAACCATTTATCTAATAAAAAAATTTTAAGATATTAATTATAATATCAGGTGCTAAAGATAAGTTGGGATGCCTACCTCTCAATGAAGATAGCCATTATCTCAAATCCGATGGGGCCAGCTGGACGATGATCACAAAATGACATCAACTAAAGTATACGGTGACCACTATTATGTAATCCTTTTTCGGTCGTTATTAGATGAACTAATAACAAAAGCAGGATACTAACCATACATCCTGTCTGTCTCAGCGTTAACTACGCCATATATGTGATGTTGTTTGCTGATGAGCTAAGTACTAAAGGTCGCCTGATGCGACAGTTCAATAAGGAGGAAGTAATAAATGTGAGGGCAGATTTAGCGTTTCATACATGAAAAATGGCTGTTTTTAGTGAGGGAGCAAGGGAGATCCCGATGGATGCATAGAGATACAATAACGAAGTCCGCATTGTAAATGTCAGTTGTAAACATTCATTCATTTTAAATTAATAAATGATTGCAATGTGTTTTCGCACATGGGTAGTCGATACAGAGCTCTGCTATGCACATTTCACTACCGAACGCCGCTAACGACGCATGTCAAACCCGCTACCGAGCTCTGATCGATGCGCTACCGATCTCTGACTGACCTGCTAACGAGCGATGACCGATGTGCTACCGAGCACTGACAAACTTGCTACCGAGCGAATGCCACTAACGACACATGTCAAACCTGCTACCGACCATTGATTGAGGCGCTACCGAGTGCTGCCGGACCCACTACCAAGCTCTGACTGATGCGCTACCGAGCACTGACAGACCAGCTACCGAGCACTGACAAACTTGCTACCGAGCTCTGAGCGACGCGCTACCGAGTGCGGCCGGACCTGCTACCGAGCACTGACAGACCCGCTACCGAGCGAACGCCGCTAACGACTCATGTCAGACCCGCTACCGAGCTCTGACCGGTGCACTACCGAGCGCTACCGCTAACAACGCATGTCAAACCTGCTACTGAGCTCTGACCGATGCGCTACCCAGTACTGACAAACCCGCTATCGAGTGAACAAATCTACTACCGACCTTTGACCGACGTGCTACCGAGCGCTGCCGCTAACGACGCATGTCAAACCCGCTACCAAGGCCTGATCGACGCGCTACCGAGTGTAGACACACAATTTTGGCCTAGTTGGAGAGCTTAAATTCTTGTTTTCATGAAGTATATTTGAGTAACCTTTCAAGGGAACCGAGTTTTCCGGAAAAATCGAGGTTTTTGGCACATTTCAAAGAAGGCAAAGCCCTGTGTATAAGGGCACCTGGCGCCCTACTTATAGGGCACCAGGCGCCCTGTATACAGGGCACCAGGCGCCCTCTATACAGGGCGCCTGGATCCAAATCAAATCGATTTGACAGGCTGATTTGACCCCCCGCAGTGACTTGTCTTGTCAACCTGACATATCTCATGATGCTGGCACCCCATATATAGGGCGCTATGCCACATGGCACTGTTTTTCGAAAATGGCCAAAGTACCCTCTTTTGGGCTATAAATAGACCCCCATTTGAGACTAAAAGGAGGTTCCACCTGGGTGCCACCCTAGAGCTCATCCAACACCACGTTTGTAAGCCATTCTCATCCCCCACAAGCCTTCAAATCAATCCAAAATCGTCCACCAAAAACCCTAAAAACCTTCTGTTTCTGTCACCCAGAAACATGATTTTTCTCCAACTTTGAGAACCTCTATCCGTCTCTCCTCTTACATCCAGCATCCAAACCACCTTTCATTAGCTTCATTTGCATATTGTCTACAAGGAGGAGCCCTTACTTCGTCCCGGAAGCCGCCCAGCACTCCTGAGCGACGTTGCGAACAGAGGAAGAAAATCTGTTCGAACTAGACTTAGTGCCCCGTATACATGGCGCTTTGACTTGGTCAACGCACCCCATAAAGGGGGCACCTGCTCCTGGCGCCCTATATATAGGGCACCAGGAAGGGCAGAAGCTCGTTTTTATCATTTTCGAATTCTGATCGCCCGTTTAATCGAGTTTTTCGTCTTCCTCTTTCATCCTAGCATTATTCAATTTGTTATTTTGCATGTCTTAGAACATTTTGCATCTTATATATGTTTAAAAACCTACCAAAATAGGGGTTGGGATTCCGTCCCAATCCGGTTAGTCCCCTTCCATTTGCATGTTTGAATTCAAATTTGAGCACGATACTATGCTTTCATTAGAACTAATGAACCTTTCACTTGTTTCTATGTTTTCTTATGGACATTCTTAGGTAAATCCGATTGAGGCGGAGCTTCAACCGGATCGAAGATGAAGGACTCACTAAGCTCTCTTCTTTCGGCCGGCCGAGAGAGGAGAAGTCGAAACTCAACAATCTCCCCGCTTCCAAAGGTACGACAGTCATTTCTCCATTTCATTTCTTTTCATTCCACTATATTTTGGAGTCTTTGGCTCCTGGCGACCACACCCACTAACATCCCATCCACCAAGTCCCCAAAGCAAGCGTAGTCGCTGGAAGGGGGAGATCCGCGGGTGTCCCGTTTCGGGTGCTTACACCTTTTGGCGACCACGGTGGGACAGACTTTGCTTTAGTGAGATCCTATTTTCTTTCCTAAGAATGTTCATTTGAAAGCATGTTTATTTTCATTTCCATGTGAGTCATTTCCATTTCCTTGCATCGTTACTTGTTTATGTTGCTTACTAGTTTCTTTGAAGTATCACCTACTTCTCTTCAAGTTTACTTGCTTTCCGTTTACCTTTTTTTAAAAAGCATAGCGATCTGATTTTCAACTTTGTTAATCAACTTATTTTACCTTAGCATCCTAGATATCATCTTCATTCATCCCTTGTTAAGTATACTTGCCTATTTTTTTCTAAGTCTAGTTTTCCTTTAGCAAACCTTTCAAAGCATGCTTGGTTAAATTAGTGCTTTCTTCCATCTTAGTCTAATTTCATATCATTGTCTTGTTTACTTGCTTTCTACAACATCTCATTAATCATTGTATGCCTTTATTTTCTTCTTGCTTGCTCTTTATTCCTTGACATTTCACTCGCATTTTGTTTGTATTGGGGTTTCGGCTCCTTAGATCATCCGAAAAGGGAGGCTCTCTCCTCCCAAAGCCCCACACATCCAAACACCCCTCTTGGTGGTTGCCAACTCCTCCTCCGGGGATTACCTCTCGGAAGGACTGGGTAGCTTCCATCAAGGCCTCCGTAAGTCCCCAGACGTGAAGGATTCCCTCTTCACTGATCGGGCTGGTTGTACCATTTTATCCCAAAACCTGGAACACCTATTACCTATCATTGTGAAAAGAGTGACAACCTTAGATTGCTCGGCGTTGTGAGAGCATAGGGTCCTACCCATTTATTTGAGTGGACAATATTTCTCTTAAAAAGCCATTAATTTGAGGTTGAAACAAAAAAAATTGCGTTAATCATTCCTTGTCTTTGCTATTACTTGTTTGCAAACAAAAACTGAAAATTAAACAAAAATCCCAAAATCACCTAAAAAGAACCAAAACAAAAAATTTGCTTGAGGTTAATTTGCTTGACAACTTACTTGTCCGACAAAAGAAAATCAAAACAAAAAAGGGGTAAAAAATCAAAACTAAAAAAAATTTCTTAAGCTTTTATTTGTCATCCTTCTTTTTCTATTGTGTTTATGAATTTAAGGTCAGGTCGAGTTATCGGAATGGTGGATCAAGGATACGAGCAACTACAGTTGGAGTATGACCAATCTTATTTCTATCCTGATGCCGTCAATGAACCCGAAGTTCTCCCCGAACCTAGTCAAAATTCTCCTCAACCCAATCCAAATTCACTTTGGGAGGCATTCTCTCATGCCGACCCTACCCAACTTCAGGCTATCAAAGCCATCCTCAAGGGCAAGTCGCCCGCCAACCACATTCCTCCCGAAGGTGGTCTTCACATCTCTACCCCTCGGCCAGGGGCACATCAACCCAATGTGCCCACTCATGACCATTCTCATACCGGGCTAATGGCCCCAATTTCTCCTCATCCGGTGGCTAATCTAGATCATCCCAATCCAAATGTTGTTGTTCCTTCTAGACCACCAGTTTATTCCTCTAATCATCTCAACCCTACTCACCCTTTGGTGCATCCCCCAATGTACACTTCTTATCCGGCCACTTCGGCCCATCAAGTCCCAATTCCGGTGCACCAAGCACCCACTTCTCCTCCTCCTCTTAGGGAACCTTCTGTCGATCAGGCCATGATTGACAAGATCAATCACATGGATGAGCAGTATAGAGAGCTTAGACGTTTAATCGACACCAAGGCAGTCCCCGAAATTTCTCTTCCTTCTTACCCTACTTTTCATCTACCTCCCTCTGAGATGCCGGTATACCGTCGCTACAACGGAACCGGTAATCCCTTCATCCACATCAAGGACTTTCTTTATGAGTCGGTAATGTGGCAAAATTATCCAAGGGCCCTTGCTTTTCTTTTCAGAAGATCATTAGAGGGATCAGCTTTAGAGTGGTTCTACTCGCTTGACTCTTTGGAGGCGAGTAACTTTGAAACTGTCAAAGCTAAATTCTTGCAGAGATATCAAGACAGGGTCGGACCAACATATTCCATCGCTGACCTCATGGCCGAAAGAATGAGAAATGATGAAGATTTTACCAGATATGCTGATAGGTGGAGGTCCATGGCAGAAAAGCTTACTGATTCTATTTCAGAACCGGAGCAAGTGAAGATGATCATCACCAATGCCACTCCAGCCTTAAAAAATATGCTGGCTTTGCATCACCCCACCTCCAGGAGTGAACTCTATGAGAGGGCATGGTACATTCAGACACAGCTTAGGGACTCACCTATCATGAACTTGTTTGATCCTAGACCCCGAGCTATCAAGAAAACCACTTTTACAACAACCGGCCCAGTGACTGAGGGCGTAGTGACAAACGAAAAACTTAACGTTGTAGGGAACCCACCTATAAATTATCAACACCAGTTCAGGAACCCTCAACAAAATCAACCATTTAGAAACCCTCGTCAACCTCAACCTCAACCTCAGTTCCAGCCCCGTCAGCAACAAGCCCCGGTTCCCCAACCAGCGCGGCAACAACTGGCCAACTACAACCAGGCACCCCCTCCCATGGCCTATGAACCCCGAAAGGTTGGACCCAAGAGGAACGATTACCTGCCTTTGCCATACTCTCTCGTGGACATATTTAATGCACTCATGGCGGCAGGGCAAATTGCATTGCCAAGGGAGAAGTCGGAGTGGCCTCAGAATGCCAACACAGAGCGATACTGCTTGTTCCATAGATATCCTGGGCACACCGTGGAAAATTGTTTCCAGTTCAAAGACTATATCCACGATCTTAATGAGCAAGGTAGTATTGATTGGGACCAGATGGGGGAATACATCAGAACAGTGAAAAATCAACCTCAACGGCAGCACGTACCAGCTCAGCAGCAACAACAACAGAACACCGGCCTGGGGATTATCTAAAACCCTTTACCTCCACATGCACCCGCGCCTGGGAATCAACACGTTAATCCCATCATGATTTCTTCCGAGGAGTATCATCATCGAGGCCAGAATTGGCAAGTTGAGGGAGCCACCTCCGCCATGCATGCCAACCGAACCGTCCATTCTATATCCCAAGCTACATCAGCCAACCCCATTACTCTCAACCGGCCACCCATCATCCGAACGCCATCACAACCCATCATCACATCACCAACCACACAACTCCAATTGGGACAGACCCTAATCCGCCCGATTAATCCACTACAAACATCACCACCACTAGGACCCATCATCATCCCGCCCCGAGCAACTGTACCTTCACGACCTACCTACCCTACTATGCCTCAAACCACCATCATTACACCCAACGCAAGAGCTCCCATCATTCAACCTAACCCACTACCCGCCACTACCACCCCAGCTATAGCTCCTCAACTTGCCACAGTACTTAGGAGTGGGCGCATGTTCCAAAGGGTCTTTCCCCAGGCCGGCCAATCAGGGTTGGCACCAGAAGCAGAAGAAGAACACATTGAAGAGCCGTTGCCTGGGACATCCTATGACTTATTGAAGCATCTTGATAAAACCCCAGCACGGATCTCTATCTTAGAGTTGATCAAAAGATCCAAAGTCCATCAAGAGGTTCTCCAACAGTACTTACAGTGAGTAATGGTAAATGAGAGCCTCCCCCGGAAAAGATCTCATCGGTTTTGGTCCCAAGAAGTGAGTACCTGGCGCTTACATTCACAAAGGAATAGTTGGCCGACCCAGAAATAAGGAAATGTGCCTTATGCATCACAGTCCACATCAACGGAGTAGGCATTAAGTCATGTTTGGTCGATACTGGAGCATCCATTAATGTTCTGCCACCAGAAACATTACATCTTTCTAGAATCTCCGAGGAGGACATCCGGCCATCTCAAATAATAGTGACCGCATATGATAATTCAAAGAAGCCCGCTGACGGCATGATTACATTGGGTGTCAAACTCGGACCTCAGACAGTCACTGTCAACTTTCACATACTATAGATGGATCCAACATACAAAGCTATTTTGGGACGACCCTACTTGGAAGCACTAGAGGCAGTCACCTCCACCAATCACCAGTGTCTTAAATTCCCTTACAAGGGACAGGTGATTAAGGTGACTAGCATGCCCCTAGATCATCCATCTTCTCCACCACCACCCCTTGGGTTGCCAAACAAGCCGAATTTGACAATCTTGGATCTTCCAGAAATGAGTAGGCAACCCAAGCAAGTGTGGAGAAGGAAAAGAGAGGAAAATGAAACCATTGGGTGGCATATAATGAAGATTTTGGGATACCAGGAGGGCCAAGGACTAGGCAAAGAACTGCAAGGCATAGCTGAGCCAATCAATCCAGTGAGGTTACAACCAAAGAGCGGGGTTGGATATGATGGAACGACAGCCAATGGTCAAAATCTCAAAAGCAAATACTTTTCAGGATGCTTACAAAAGTTTTTCATCAAGAAAGAAACCATTCAACTAGCTGAGAACAAGGAAGAACAAGAGCTGGAGCAAGACAAAAAAAGAAGAACTGACGACCCTGAAGATGACTTGTATCCTGAAATATCTCTTTTGTTTTCCACTGATGAAGAAGGGTGAAGCAATGAACCACTCCAGGCTGAACCACCTATCGACCCACCCAAGGGTCATATTACCAAACCGACTCGAGAAAAAGTCCAACCAACTCCACGAGGGCCTTCCCTCATTACGTCATCTTTTGGGGCCGATGCCCCAATGCACTGTGATGCTCTCCCCGGGCTTCTTGGCCCGATCCCTATTTCTAGGCCCTCAGGCCCAACTTATGGGTCCACGAACCCACTTGTTGCTTTTGGGCCACTGAGCCCCTCTACTAAATCTGGGCCTTTGTGCCCATTTTCTCCAACTCTTGGGCCACCGAGCCCCTCTACTAAATCTGGGCCTTTGTGCCCATTTTCTCCAACTCTTGGGCCACCGAGCCCCTCTACTAAATCTGGGCCTTGTGCCCATTTTCTCCAACTCTTGGGCCACCGAGCCCCTCTACTAAATCTGGGCCTTTGTGCCCATTTTCTCCTACTCTTGGGCCATCGAGCCCCTCTATTAAATCTGGGCCTTTGTGCCCATTTTCTTCAACTCTTGGGCCACCGAGCCCCTCTACTAAATCTGGGCCTTTAACTCTTGGGCCATCGAGCCCCTCTATTGAATCTGGGCCTTTGTGCCCATTTCCTCCAACTCTTGGGCCACCGAGCCCCTCTACTAAATCTGAGCCTTTGTGCCCATTTTCTCCAACTCTTGGGCCATCAAAACCCTCTATTGAATCTGGGCCTTTGTGCCCATTTCCTCCAACTCTTGGGCCATCGAGCCCCTCTATTGAATCCGGGTCTTTGTGCCCATTTTCTCCAACTCTTGGGCCCTCAAGCCTATCTCTTAAACCCAGGCCCTCGAGCCCACATCCTCCTCTTATTGGGTCCATGAACCCACCTTCTTCCATGACCATCCGGCCTACTGGCCCATCACCTCTTTATGTCAACATTAGTCCCGAAAGCCCCCTCTATCAAGCATTGCTTGAAATCTTCTCCTCTTTATCAATATCTTCGCCTACTTTGGCTCCCTTAGTTGATCTCAACCCAAATCGGGCACCTGAAGCCCATTCTGTCTTTATGTTTAGCACTCCCCAAAAAACAACGTCCTCCTCGAAACTGAAATTTCGATCGAGGAAACATCTCAACTTGCCCCGAAAGGACATTCGACCCAAGGAACCACCAGATCCTTGATCGACCTTCTTTGCCCTCCATTCTCTCCAATAAATTCTTCCTTCCCTTATTTACCTTCTTTTTCTTTAGGTTTAGTTTCCAATAAAAATAGGACAAAAATTAGAGGTAGGAGAGTTCCAGAAAGATACCTGCATCAGTTAGCTCAGAAAAGCTTAGAATGTGCCATGCTACCGGAGTATCAAGAAAATGCGATTCAATTGGGTGAAATTCAATATGAGGAGAAAGATAACATTGATCAAACTTTGGGGTTTCTTCCTCTCTCAGTTCAGCATCACCTATACCCAACAGAAGGCAATGAAGGGCTATGCGATTGCCGAACACCTTGCCCATCACCCTATCCCAATCTTTGACCCTATCCAATCAGAATTTACCGATAAAGAACTGATGTCCATTCGATCTTCCAATCTATGGACTTTGTATTTCGATGGGGCATTAAACTCCCAGGGTTGAGGGATAGGGATTGTTCTTCTGTCACCCAAATGTGTCACCATTCCACAGGCTTTTCAGCTCCATTTTCCAGCAACAAACAATATAGCTGAGTATGAAGCCTTGCTGGCCGGATTGGAGGCCGCTCACTTCTATGGTGTCACTAAACTAATGGTGATCGGTGATAGTCAGTTGATTCTCCGTCAAGTACCGCACATCTCATCCCGCACATCTCATCCCGGGCTCAGACCATACCAAGAACTCACCACCTGTTACATCAAGCTATTCTCCAAACTCGAATTCATTCACGTTCCTCGTGCTCAAAATATTCTTGTCGATGCTCTCACCTCTCTGGCATCTTCACTATCTGTCCCGCTAGGTAGGCAAGTTAGGACAATCTATGTCCGCCGACGTACCATTCCGGCAGTGGAAGATGCACGATTCTTGAGGGTTAAAGAAAAATTTGAAAGGAAAGAGTACATTGAGCAAAAGGAGGAAGTATCTCTGATTGAGTTGGAGGAATTAGAAGAGGGTGAGAAACCATGGTATCATGAGATTGCAAATTACTGTCAGGATCAAACATATCCACCAGGATCAACTGCCGAAGAGAAAAGAGCCATAAGAAGGGTCTCCCAGAGATACACCATCTTAGGTGGAGTGCTTTACAAAAGGAGCTTGGCCGGTATTCTATTAAGATGCGTAGATGAAGAAGAGGCTGAATTGGTGCTTAAAGAAGCACACTCCGGAGTATGTGGAGGCCATGTAAATGCTCAAGCCCTCGCCAAGAAAATCATCGAGCGGGGGTATTGCGGCCTACTCTGGAAGAAGATTGCTCGATCTTTGTCCGGCACTGCCATCAATGTCAACTTCACGCCGACAAGATTCACTCTCTCGCATCTTCCCTTCACCCGATTCACGCCCCATGGCCCTTCGCTATGTGGGCTTTTGATGTTATCGGACCCCTCGGTGACCCAAACTCCACAAACAAAACCAAATCCTTCATCCTAACTGCAACGGAGTACTTCACCAAGTGGGCGGAAGCGGAAGCATACGTGGAAATCAAGGCATCAACAGTCTGCACCTTCATCAAACGCAACATCATTACCAGGTTCGGGATCCTAGGCGACATCATCACCGACAACGGACCACAATTCATCTCCCAGGAGCTGCGCGACCTTTGCAATAGGTATTGCATCAGATTGCATCATTCATCTCCATATTATCCTCAAGTTAACGATCAAGTAGAAGCCACTAATAAAACCCTGATAAAAATCATTAAGAAGACTTGTAAGTCTAGCAAGTTCACAGACTGGCCAGATAAGTTAGTTGATGCTCTATGGGCCTACCGCACTTCTATTCGAACCCCAACGGGTCAGACCCCCTATGCCTTGGCATTTGGGATGGAGGCGGTAGTTTCATACGAAGTAATCATTCCATCCCTCCGAGTCCAGATCGATCGAGATATCCCGATGGATGAACGCCGAGATTCGCTTCTCGCGCAACTCGAACTCTTGGATGAAAGGAGGCTAGCCACTGCCGAACATGCTAGATCTTACCAGAATAGACTTAAAAGATTTTATCAGAAGAGGGTGGTGGAGAGAAAATTTGAAATCGATGAGGTTGTGCTTAAAAGAATATTCGTTAAGCCGGGCGGTCCCCGCTCCAAACTTCAACCTAATTGGGAGGGTCCATATGTAATTTCGGCTGTTTATCCCGGTAATTCATATAAGCTGACTAATGCAGAAGGAGAAGAACTAGCTCATCCCTGGAATGGTGTATACCTCAAAAAATATTTCCCTTAAAAACAAAAGTCACAAAAAAAATCTATAAAATCCAAAGGTGTGAAGAATAATGATAACATCTAACGCTTGCTTGCTCGGTGCACCAACTTGTCACTTAGGGAAATAAGGATAGGCATCATACTGCACACACTACACGCCTAGTTTGAGATCCGATGATCGGAAGTCAGAGAGAAAGCTAGGCAACGCTTGGCGAAAGAAGGTCAACCTAATCCCGTTCTCTTCTCGTTTCGGTCCAGAATAGATGAAAGGGGTTAGAATAAGGAGTATCGAAAGTGCCCATTGCCTTAGTTGGAAAATGCCTCTGAAGGTCTGACTTCTTAAAAAGAAGAAAAAGGTGCCAAAAGATGGGCAATGACCCCTCAGGTCGGCAAAAGAATAGACCTGTCTGAATGTGTACCAACAAAAGCCCAAAAAAAGAGAAAAAGGCTCCAAAAGATGGGCAATGAACCCCTCTGGTCAAAATCAAGCAAAAGAAAAAAGACCTGTTTGAATGTGGGCCATCAAAGAAAGGGGCTAGAAGGAAGGACGCGAGGATGTCAAATCCCAGATGGGCAACGTGGGCACTAGTACAGAAACAAGTTCGACATCCCTGAATTCTACTAAGGACTTACCACCAATCATCTTCCTTCTTTAACCTCAAAGGATAGGGTTGACCGACTAGGTCCAAGAAGAGCCATAGCCTATCGAAGGCATAAGGTCAGAAGATTCCGAACAAGGCACTTTCTCACACATGATGCCTACTCTTAACCCTTAGGTGACATGAAGGACACCTACAACAGGCAAGGCAAAGGATGAGATAGTCCGTTCCCTTCACACAAAAAATTTTAATGCTTCAAAAACACCAAAAAAATTCATAAAATCAAAAACTCTTAAAAATTAAATATCCAAAACACCAAAAGTCATAAAATTGTGAGAAATACCAAAAAAAATATAAAACCACCAAAAACCAAACAAATCAAAAATTTCTGAAAACACTTAAAAATATGCTAGTTGCCTTTACATTCATGTTTAATTTCAGTCTTGCATATTTCCTTTTATGCATACATATGTTTTCCTTGTTATCTTTACCTTAATAAGGCCTATGTCCCTTGACAAAAGATCAAGGCAACTTTGCCCTCTCCTTGCAAGGGACTAAGCTAAAATAAAGTTCTAATATCTTCTCTCAAGTGGATGCAGGAACAGGAGAAGGCATACGAACTTCATATCCCCAGGCACTTCGAGGAAGCAAAAACAACAACAAAAATGAAAAATGGAAAAAAAAAGTGGATTACCCCGACCCCTATTAGGACTTGCATTTAGTATTGCATCTATCAAAATAATAATATTTGAGATGTTGAAGACCTCAAGTCTAGAGGGGGCTGAGCCTGAGAACCCCTTCAACAAAATCAGTGAAGGCTCAGTCATTCCCTAGGTTTGCGGATAGGCCAAAGTTGAATATGCGGGGACGACGGTTTCTTCATAGATGTCCTGACCCGTTATGTTCAACCTATATCTTCAATTATTTTCTTATACTTATTTATATTTCTTTAAACCCATCATGCATCATTTCATACACCAACATTCATCATCCCACCATGACCATTCCCCGCTTCCTAATCTTACCATAACCTCCTTCTAGTCCAATCATGAACCATTTTAAAAATGGTCTTTTATAGCTCCAGAGAAGGTCTTGTTTTTTCAGAGAATCGGTTGCCAACGGGTTTTAACAATGATTTCATCGAAACAAGAAGTTTTTCCATGCCGAACTAAACCAGAATTGTTAAGTAAAACCTTATGAATTTGAAGAACCCAACCTTGGTTGATTGGCTATCTCCTCTTTACTTTTCGCAATGTACTGCATTTCTACCGAGTCCAGCACACCATGCAGTTCGGGTCCTGGCCGGTAACAATTCTCCACCACGTGAGATTTTAGTTATTTACTTTCAGTACTGTTTTTCTCTTTAACCAATCAACCAGAGGGAAGGTGTCGATAAGACAAAGGGTAATCTCGGAGTCCGCTAAAGTTTTATTCCACTCAATTAGGCCAATGAGGGCGTGTCTAAATCTACACCTTGGTGTCACCTTTTCAGTCCATTACCACTTCATTACGCTACGCCTCATTACGCTTCGCTATATTCGCCTACGCTTCATTTGTGTCACTCCCCTACAAAGCCGACGCCAAGGCGAGGCAAGCTGTAGACACGCAATTTTGGCCTAGTTGGAGAGCTTAAATTCTTGTTTTCATGAAGTATATTTGAGTAACCTTTCAAGGGAACCGAGTTTTCCGGAAAAATCGAGGTTTTTGGCACATTTCAAAGAGGGCAAAGCCCTGTGTATAAGGGCACCTGGCGCCCTACTTATAGGCGCCCTGTATACAGGGCACCAGGCGCCCTGTATACAGGGCACCAGGCGCCCTGTATACAAGGCGCCTAGATCCAAATCAAATCGATTTGACAGGCTGATTTGACCCCCCGCAGTGACTTGTATTGTCGACCTGACATATCTCATGATGCTGGCGCCCCATATATAGGGCGCTATGCCACATGGCACTATTTTTCGAAAATGGCCAAAGTACCCTCTTTTGGGCTATAAATAGACCCCCATTTGAGACTAAAAGGAGGTTCCAACCGCGTGCCACCCTAGAGCTCATCCAACACCACGTTTCTAAGCCATTCTCATCCCCCACAAGCCTTCAAATCGATCCAAAATCGTCCACCAAAAACCCTAAAAACCTTCTGTTTTTGTCACCCAGAAACATGATTTTTCTCCAACTTTGAGAACCTCTATCCGTCTCTCCTCTTTCATCCAGCATCCAAACCACATTTTATTAGCTTCATTTGCATATTTTCTACAAGGAGGAGCCCTTACTTCGTCTCGGAAGCCGCCCAGCACTCCGGAGCGACGTTGCGAAGAGAGGAAGAAAATCTGTTTGAACCAGACTTAGTGACCCGTATACAGGGCGCTTTGACTTGGTCAACGCGCCCCATAAAGGGGGCACCTGCTCCTGGCGCCCTATATATAGGGCGCCAGGAAGGACAGAACCTCATTTTTATCATTTTAGAATTCTGATCGCCCGTTTAATCGAGTTTTTCATCTTCCTATTTCATCCTAGCATTAATCATCATGTTATTTGGCATGTCTTAGAACATTTTGCATCTTATATATGTTTAAAAACCTACCAAAATAGGGGTTGGGATTCCGTCCCAATCCGGTTAGTCCCCTTCCATTTGCATGTTTGAATTCAAATTTGAGCACGATACTATGCTTTCATTAGAACTAATGAACCTTTCACTTGTTTCTATGTTTTCTTATGGACATTTTTAGGTAAATCCGATTGAGGCGGAGCTTCAACCGGATCGAAGATGAAGGACTCACTAAGCTCTCTTCTTTCGGCCGGCCGAGAGAGGAGAAGTCGGAACTCAACAATCTCCCCGCTTCCAAAGGTACGAAGGTCATTTCTCCATTTCATTTCTTTTCATTCCACTATATTTTGGAGTCTTTGGCTCCTGGCGACCACACCCACTAACATCCCATCCACCAAGTCCCCAAAGCAAGCGTAGTCGCCGGAAGGGGGAGATCCACGGGTGTCCCGTTTCGGGTGCTTACACCGAGCACTAACAGACCTGCTATCGAGCGAACGTCGCTAATGACTCATGTCAGACCCGATACCGAGCTCTGATTGGCTCGCTACCGAGCGTTGCCGGACCCGCTACTGAGCGCTGCCGCTAACGACGCATGTCAGACCCGCTACCGAGCACTGATAGACCCGCTACCGAGCGAACGCCGCTAATGATGCATGTCAAACCCGCTACCGACCTTTGACCGATGTACTACCGAGTGATTCCGCTAACGACGCATTTCAAACACGCTACTGAGCTCTGACCGACGTGCTATCGAGCTCTGAATGACGCGCTACCAAGCGCTGATAGACCTGCTACCGAGCACTGCCAAACCTTCTAAAAGAATATAATATTTCGCATGTACGTATTTTGTTGGGCTCAGCTATCTCCTTGCCTTTTGCGTTCCGTGCCTTTGTGCGACTCCGCAGGAAATGAACTTTCCAGGGTTCTTCCCCACCGGCACTCCACCATCACTCCAGAAGCAGCGTACGACATGGCCCTCTTCCTGTCTCCTGAAGCACATGGATGAACTTCTCTAGGAAATAAGCAAGGTAGGAAATTGAACTTCTCTTGCGGTAAGTGGTCTATATTGATCTTGATTTCTGTGTTGTTGTCGACCTGTACATACGTACGAAACCAATCCCACGGATTGAGTTTCGCAGACTCGCAGCCCAGATATGGACGCCGTGCAGGAAACATCGACTGCATCCACTGCTGTTGGGGCAACCAAGGTGCATGTATTACATAGATGTACTTTTGCTTACTATCGGAGAGAAATTGCTGCCATTCCTTTCAAACAGGTCCACAGAGACCTCCTTGCACAGACTCCATTCGGTAGTTATCTTGACATGCCCCTATACGAGTTCAGCACATCGATGATCAGGGAAATCCTTCTACTTCACCAAGGTGTGAAGTTTTTATCAAAAATGGGCAAAAGATCAAAATACAATTAGAGGATGTGGTCCTTATTTTGTGTTTACCCAATGGCGGTGAACCTATCCAGCCTGACACCAAACGGAAAAACAGAACTGGACAAACTATTCCCCCATAAGTCAAGTGCAAGCAGAAGTGGCATCTTAAAGTTAATCAGAAGCCTTGTAAAGTCTGATGCTCGAAAGGATGTCACCATCATCGTCTCTCTATGGATAGCATTCATGTTTTCATGTTTTTTGCTCCCGACATCAAATAGAACATGTCCAAAGGAGATTTTATATTATGTACAAGATATTAGTTCCATAGGTGGTTACAATTGGGCCAGCTATGTACATAATGTCTTGCTGAGCCGCATAGATGATGTTGCAGAGAAAATTAAGGCCAATAAGTCCCCACCCTATCTACTTGGGTGTGTGGCCATCATACCTGTAAGTTGGCATAAAAATGACAGCAATCATTGTTCTTTTTGTAATTGATGGGTTGGTATCAGTAGTGTGACTGTCACCCTTTGTTTCCAGGATTTTTTCTTTGAACATATCAGCGGCTTAGCACAATTTTGCGGGAGGACTATTCCACGCATTTTTAAATGTAACATGGCTCCTTTGAAGACCAAAGTGGACTTCGCTGACATAGTAAGACAGATCATAGAAAATAAGTATACGGTGAGTTACAATATTTCAACATGATAAATTTATGTATGTACGTTGTTAAAGTTCTGAATATTGTTGCCTGCACAGGTTATTATAGATATCGAAGCGGAGGGACTGAGTGAATCCGAAATTCACTCGGAAGTATCGACCCCTCAATACGGGGAGATAGTTAAGAAATGTCAAGCACTGGATCAAGAACTTGCCCTCAAGAGACAGAAGAGGGTAGAATTCGAGCAATTTTACACAAAGAATTGCGCACTTCCAGAAGAGGCTTGATGGGTTTGCTTCTGAGTTGGCACTCGAGCAAGTCAAGAGGATAGCCTTGGAGAAAAAAATAGAAGAAAGTAGTGGAAACGTTCAACAGCAACACTCCAACAAAAGAGATGTAAATTTCTGTCATCTACAAGAGGAGGTTGAATTCTTAAAGACTGTTACCTCCAATGAGAGTCAACGACGCCAAAGTTTGGATGCTACATTCACTGCCGGGCTGCAGTGCACAAAGGAATTAATAAGCGCTATTCGGGTGCATTCAACCTATAAGGCACAACCCCTGTCGCTCCTACCACCACCAGAGATTGAAGGTACACCAATGGAGACCCGACCACCTTCCCACATTGAAACCAATAAAACAAATGGAGGTAAGAGGAGGGGTGGCATGGGCAGGGGTGGCCAAGGAAAGGGTGGCCGGGGGAAAGGTGGTTAGGGAAAGGGTGTCGAGAGAAAGGGTGGCCGGGGGAGCAACGGCCAGGGAACGGATGGCAGGGGATGGAATGTAAGCAAAAAGATGACCCCCAAATATAAGGATGTGGAAACCATCTTACATTGCATTCCTCCAGACCACAGACAAAGCTGCCTGTAGTGGTTAGATGACATCCAGGATATCAAGTAAAATTCTGGCTATTCATATAAGTAGCTTGCATACAATCTATGTGTTGATAACAATATTGTTCTTCTTATAGGGCACTCTCTGATGTCGTGATGTACACCAAATGGTGAAATTTCATTGATGCCCAGCAAGCGATTGCACTGTTCAAGGTGAAAGAGTTTGTGTCTGCTAGGTCGGTTGAGGTGTATTTTGAATGCCTCCAACAAGAAATCCAAGCGAACCCCCACTGCTATCGGTCTGTTAAGTTGGTGCCTCCATTCACTCTAGCAACCACCAGATAGGCTTCGTTTAGGCTGGGCAAATGCATAGAGTGGATGAAAGCAATCCTCCAAACCAATTCTGCATCCGACTTCATGAATACGGACTGCTTCATCATAGGGGGCCACAATGAGAGTCATTTCTTCATCATTGTAGTTGACCCTAGCTTAAAAAGCTTTAAAGTTTACAACTTCATGAATGGCCATGCAAAGTATACGCCAAGAACGAAGCGAGCGGTGAGAATGACATGTAACATAACTCCCATGTTTTATGTTTATGACATAGTTAATGAAATTGTTCTCATTCGTGTAGGTTGCAGACTGGAAGGGTCTCTTACGAACGCTCTACAACCTTGACAGTATTATGGAATGGGCGGAAATGTATGAAATGGACTGCCCACAATAGCCACTAGGGAGGTATGTAATTCTCAGCTGTCCTTCTCCTTCTTGTTTGCGCGGAGTACGTAAGAAGGCTACTGAACATACAACCTATCTGTGTCAGCGTTAACTGTGCAATACATGTGATGCTATTTGCTGATGAGCTTAGCGCAAAAGGTGGCCCACAGTGGAATTTCACAGAAGACGACGTCATCAAGGCCAGGGTAGACCTGACGTATCGTGTCATGAAAACGGTCATTATGGGTGAAGGAGTAAGGAGATCAGAGGATGCTGAATTCCGGTGACATCCATGGACAATAGTAATAAGTATATAAGCGCATGAAGTGGAACTAACGAGTTAGATCTGTCTGCTCTAACTGATTAAGTACTTTGGGTTATTTTGCATAAAAAATGCCTGCTTTCATTTAGACAACGTCACTGATTGTGATGTCTACATTCATTGTCATGACACATGACAAATGACATTCGCTACTGACACATGAGCAATCCGCTACCGATGCATGTCGGAGTGCCTACCCACGACGTACTCGCTGCCGAGAGATGAGCAGTCTGCTACCGAGGAATGTCTGAATGCCTACCGACGACGTACTCGCTGCCGAGAGATGAGCAGTCCGCTACTGAGGCATGTCTGAATGCCTACCGATGGCATACTCGCTGCCGAGAGTTGAGTAGTCCACTACCGAGGCATGTCTGAATGCCTACCGACGACGTACTCGCTGCCGAGAGATGAGCAGTCCGCTACCGAGGCATGTCTGAATGCCTACCGACGATGTACTCGCTATTGAGAGATGAGCAGTCCTCTACCGAGGCATGTCTGAATGCCTACCGATGATGTACTCGCTACCGAGAGTTGAGCAGTCCACTATCAAGACATGTCTGAATGCCAATGGACGATGGACTCGCTGCTGAGAGATGAGCAGTCCGCTACCGAGGCATGTCTGAATGCCTACCGACGACGTACTCGCTGCTGAGAGATGAGCAGTCCGCTACCGAGGCATGTCTGAATGCCAACCGATGATGTACTCGCTGCCGAGAGATGAGCAGTCCGCTACTGAGGCATGTCTGAATGCCTACCGACGACGTACTTTCTACCGAGAGATGAGCAATCTGCTACCAAGGCATGTCTGAATGCCTACCGACGACGTACTTGCTACCGAGAGTTTAGCAGTCCACTACCGAGGCATGTCTGAATGCCTACCGACGACGTACTCGCTGCCGAGAGATGAGCAGTCCGCTACCGAGGCATGTCTGAATGCCTACCAACGACGTACTCGCTGTTGAGAGATGAGAAGTCCGCTACCGAGGCATGTCTGAATGCCTACCGACGACGTACTTGCTGCTGAGAGTTGAGCAGTCCACTATCGAGACATGTCTGAATGCCAACGGACGATGGACTCACTGCTGAGAGATGAGCAGTCCGCTACCGAGGCATGTCTGAATGCCTACCGATGACGTACTCGCTGCCGAGAGATGAGCAGTCCGCTACTGAGGCATGTCTGAATGCCAACCGACGACGTACTCGCTGCTGAGAGATGAGCAGTCCGCTACCGAGGCATGTCTGAATGCCTACGAACGACGTACTCGCTGCCAAGAGATGAGCAGTCCGCTACCGAGGCATGTTTGAATGCCTACCGTCGACGTACTCGCTGCCGAGAGATGAGCAGTCCGCTACTGAGGCATGTCTGAATGCCTACCGATGACGTACTCGCTGCCGAGAGATGAGCAGTCTGCTATCGAGGCATGTCTGAATGCCTACCGACGACGTACTTGCTGCCGAGAGTTGAGCAGTCCACTACCGAGGCATGTCTGAATGCCTATTGACGACGTACTCGCTGCCGAGAGATGAGCAGTCTGCTACCGAGGCATGTCTGAATGCCTACCAACGATGTACTCGCTGTTGAGAGATGAGCAGTCCGCTACCGAGGCATGTCTGAATGCCTACGGATGATGTACTCGCTGCCGAGAGTTGAGCAGTCCACTATCGAGACATGTCTGAATGCCAACGGACGACGGACTCGCTGCTGATGAGCAGTCCGCTACCGAGGCATGTCTGAATGCCTACCGACGACCTACTCGCTGCCGAGAGAAAAGCAGTCCCCTACCGAGGCATGTCTGAATGCCAACCGACGACGTACTCGCTGCCGAGAGATGAGCAGTCCGCTATCGAGCGCTGACTTAGATAATATCGAGGCATGACAGAAGGGCTACCGAGGCATGACCAAATCGCTACCCATGAAGACCAAATCGCTACCGAGCGATCAGGAAGTCCTAAACTATCTATGGAATTAACAAATGAAATGAAAGCGAAAGATCAGTAGATAACCAAGGTCACGTCCACACAAACACAAACAGCCATGTCCATAATTGCATACAGTAGAAATTTAAAACATTACAGAATTAGAGTGAGGCTTCCTCTGATTCGTCGGATTGGGACTTGCTGGTAGATGTCTCCATATCATCGGAGTCCATCATGTCTCCCAGCATTTTGGAGCATTCCGCAAGCTTCTTCTTCGCCACCTTCGCCTGTCGTTTCAAGTCGGCCACCTCCGACTCCAGGATGGCCATGTGTTCCTGGAGGTGTTCGACCAGCAAGGTGTTGTCGCACTTGCATGCCGCTGGGCCGCCCTCCGCAGGGAGGTAGTCTATCCAGACAAAAAATCACATAGCACATGCTGTAAAAGATAAATTGGAATGGAGTATGGTTAGTAGATCATTGTATATGCGATATTCTAAAAAAGTAATGATATATACTCACGTCACAGAAATAGAACTTCCGACCGTTGTCTTCTCCTTCAACAGCAGTGCCCATCTTACAGGTGCCGTGGCCATAACTGCATTGTATGGGTCGACCATCGGCCATCGTCTGATGTTATCTGAGTACGTTTAATAACCGTTAAATAGAATCGTGAACAAAATCAAGTATTTGTGACTCATTTTAGAAATAAACTTATACTAACAAAGTCTGCAGGTTGCCGATAGAATAAAAAACGTCGTAGCATGTCTACAAAGGAAACTGTTGCCCAATTACTTTCCGCTCATAAGCCGAAGAATGTCCATATGGGATACATTACACATCATGATGTTGAATGACTCCTGAGTCGATAAAGGAGGTTCCTGTGAGGACTGATGTTGAGATTGACTACTCATAACATACGGGTCAGTTAATTCCTGTTCATCCCTGGGTGGTTCAACATGAAGCAGTGAACTGCACCTATCTTTGTGTTTTACATTTTTCCTCTTTTCCAGGCATGATTTCATCCTACGCCTCCAACCCTTCTCAGGCCTGCCTTTTAACCGAAGAGCAATTTCATTTTGACCTTCTTGCACTGCTTCTATAGTAGGGACCATGGATTGACAACCTGAGGTTCCACGAGTCTCCACATTGGCTTGTGGAAGGGATTCAGATAGCTTTTCTTGTGAATTCTTTAAGTTGTTAGGAAGTGTTCATAGCTGTCTTGTCCCTTTGCTGCTGTTGCACATAACTCCACTGCACTTCTCAACAGATGCATGTACCTCATTTGGCATAATGTCTTCTCATCGCTGATATTATTGTATTTTACAATGGCAATTCAAATGTTAATGTTACAGGCCCTCCTCGTCCATCTAGTCAAGATATAATTTGCTGGAATAGTCCTAATTTGGACATGTAAGAACACACGCAAGACATGTCTACAGAGTATACCAATAAACTCAAACTTCTTACAAGAATTTTCAACGCTGTCATCTACACCTCTAAACATCTGCACATGATGCCAATGCTTGTCGTCGTTGTATACCACAAAAGTGTTTGCATCGGATGTTTGCAACGGTAGCTCAATAGACATCAAATATTGGTCTTGAAAGATTTCGTACACCTCAGGTGTGTATATCCCAATTGCTTGCTCCAGTATCCTTGATTGTACCACAGGTCTACTAAACGTATGTCTCATCTTATGATTAGCAACATCTTGGTTATACCTCCTATCCTCAATAAGTTTTTCAAAGTTTTCAAAGAACAAACACATTGTTTGTCTAATATCTAAATAATCTTTGAGAAGCTTGTTAATGCTTTCACATCTTTGTGTACTATCCATATCAACAATAAAGGTATTCCTTCCATACACAAGTGCCCATTTTTTTCTCTCCTCAAACAAAGCTTTAAGCCATACATTGTCATTCAATTGATATGTTGACAACATATCCTTCCATTTCTGCAGAAATGAGTCCTCTTCTTCATAGTCGTAAATACATCTCTGAAAATCTTTCTTAAACGTGGTTGTGGCATTAAATACATGGTTCAAATGTTGGCATGCATTTTGGTACATGTGGCACACACATATCCTGTGACTAGTTCTTGGTAATTCTTGCACTATGGCATTGCTCATGGCCTTGTCCTGGTTAGTTAAGATAGTAGTTGGCTCCTTTCCTCCCATGACACTTACAAACGTATTGAAGAGCCATCTGAATGTGTTGATTGTCTCATCATACAGTAAAGCTGTACCAAATATCACAGATTGTCTGTGATGGTTTACCCCTACAAAAGGAGCAAAAGGTCGGCCATACTTCTTGGTCTTATATGTTGTGCCAAAACATAGTACATCCCCAAACTTTTCATAGTCCAAGCGAATTCTAGAATCTGCCCAAAAAATATTGGTGATGAGGTCATCCTCATCAACTTGTAAGGAATAGGTGAAGGTGGGATCTTCGACTTGCCTACGATGGAAATAAGGAAGCAATCCTCCAGTGTCAAATTCTAACATCTACCTTTGTCTCTTGGTTCGTAGACAATTCTTCATATCGTTGTGCATGAATCCAAGGTTTCTTCTGCCACCCACTTGGTTGGACATCAGATGGAAAAGCTGCCTAGGTCGTATACCACTGCTCTCTCCAATGTCCACAATGGAAGCTTCAATTTCTGGAAATTTTCTATGGTACCGAAGCATGTGTGCCTTGGAAGGACTTTCCACGTCATGATTATGTTCAATTTCCCATCATGTAATTTTATACAATCCATTAACGTGGAGGATAAAAGTAATCCTAGCCAGACAACCCGTTCGGGTCTCCGGGCTGTGAGCTACAATTGTATCATATCGTGGGTCTTTCTTCCTCCAACCTTCTTTAGAACATACAAATCGTGCTCTCCTTACAATGCCTTGCTTATCCTTTAAATTTTCTCGTCTAACACTAAAACCAACATGTTTGGCATATTCAATATATGAAAGATAAACATCTTCAACGGTCCTAAACAATGACTCATAAGTAAGTCCTGGTGTAATTGTTCCTGTAAGATCATGCCCTTCGGGACTTTCCACAGGTTCCCTATACACGGCTACTACCGGTGACAGAATGTGGATTGGGTCATTAACCGGGTGACTTTCGCTAGACATGATGACAATGTCCCTTTTAGTTTGTTCCCTATACATATCAACCGGTGTTATAATGTTTTCATGCATGACCACTGAACTCAGTACAAAGCGAAAAATATCCCTTCCTAGATAAACAATGGCATGCAGCGCGAACACAGTAGATTGCATTTAACAATGGTTAACAAATAATGAAATGGATTACATTTCGAAGAGTACACAAATTGGAACTGCAAGTTGAACGGGAAGAGGAGATAAGATGCACTGTAAGGTCATCTTACTAACTTCAAAGATACTAGGAAACATGCGAAGATAATAGCAAACGTTAAACATGTGAAGATACTAGCAAACAAATGTTAAACGTGTTGTTCGCCACAAAGAAGAACAACAAGCGGATAAGAATCACTGAAGACGTGCGCCAAAACAAGTTAAAAACACATACTTAGCAGGAGGTCGAAGATGCCTGAGGTGAAAGGGGGGGATGTAGTTCGTCTGCTTTTGACCTCGCCGGCTATGTTGTTCATCGCCTTCGCCTGGAACTAGCCGGAGATGTCACTTGCCAACGAGCAAAGAGCCTGTTCTTGCGTGTGTTTGAATGGGGAGTTTCTACTCCTTTTTAGTCTTTTCACTGAGAAGGAAGGGAGATGCATCATTATGCGGTTTAATGACAATGTAAAATGTCTGACAAAATCGCCTGATGCCGATTCAGCTTTGCATGTCTACCATATAGGTTACCTCGGTCGAGGAGCCACTACCGAAGATGGTAGAATCCCTACCGAGCCCCCTCGAACCCGCGTTACCGAACCCTTCTTGACACGCTACCGAGCCTCCGACAACCCGCTATCGATTTCTCAGTTCCTTTCCTGCTTGTCCATTTTTAAAGTTTTAACATTTCTTTAACCACCTAAGTAGCTCACTATTGAGCCTGCGACCTACCGCTATGGAGGCCGGAATCATTTCCTGTCCCGCAATTACCATTTTTCAAAATTTTCAAAATAATCACTACCGAGCGTTGGGGGATTTATCCGCGCTACCAAGTCGTCGTTATCCCACTACCGAGCGTTTAAAAAAATGCTACCGAGCTCTGACCGACGCTACCAAGGCCTGAAGTAGTCGCTACCGAGAGGTTTGTTGCCTCTCTACCGAGCGTTGGGTGATTTATCCGCGCTACTGAGTCATCGTTATCCCACTACCGAGCGTTTAAGAAAATGCTACCGAGCTATGATCGAAGCTACCGAGGCCTGAAGTAGTTGCTACCGAGTGGTTTGTCACCTCGCTACCAAGCGGTTGTCTGAAGCCGCACTACCGCTACCGAGTTGTCGTTATCCCACTACCGAGCGTTTAAAAAAATGCTACCGACCTCGTGTGGCACACTACCGATGCCTGAAATAGTCGCTACCGAGTGTTTGTCTCCCACCACCGAGTGTTGAAATGGTGGTTACTGACGTTCCACTGACCCGCTACCGAGTATTCGAAGACCCACTATTGACGGGTATGTACTGAACGTCATGGGAGACCCTACTGCGTGCTCGCCAACCGTCACTGAGTTCCCATGAAAAAATATTATTCTTTCAGCGTGTCACTCGCTGGTGAACAGGCATTAATGACGATGTGATGGGTTTAAAACAATGGCTTGACGCTGCTTCCCCACCGTCGACGGCCGTTCGACACCGTTCTCTGTCACTGCACTTCCGTTATCCGACAGTGGCTCTGTCGGCTGGTTCGAGCACATTACACCACCTTCGACGTGGCGCACTCCAGTTGGGGACTGCGGGAGTTCCCTCCACCCGGGGATTGAGGTGATCCGAAGTCATTGAAGAGTATCTGTTTTTTACATTCGTGAGGCACATGGAAGTGCCTCCTCCACCAGGGCGTTAACAGCTACTTGGCTGAGATGTGACCACTGTGGCACTCTTCAAAAAAGATTTGTCAAGCCTTCGATGAAACTTTTTTTCAAATCAAATTTAATTATCGAATTCAAGAATTCACTGACTTGAATATTTGATATAATTATATATAGTCTAATCTTTAAAAGAATGAAGATTGAAAAAAAAAGATCAAATCACAAGAGAGACAAAATCATCCTAGCTTGGTCCCGAATAGATAATATATTACCCAGACTTGGGTCCACTATCTCACATGTGCTAAATTAAATCACACCAATTTTCTCAATCAATACAATCAGTAAATATATCAATGAATCATAATTGGAGATAAGGTGTGAATGCTCCTATGTGATGGTTGTAGAATTTGAAGACTCTTTGGATTGACTTTTGTGCAGTGGGGGGTCATTCTTTGTCATCTACTTTCATTAGTTGTGCTTGAACACTTGATTTCTTCTCATCTCTTATCTTTGCTTGAAAACTACCTAGGGTTTCTTGTTCAATTCCGGACTTTTATACCACAAGACCTTAGAGACTTGCCTTGGTCCAAGTTTCTTTCACCAAGAGCAGTTCCAAAGAATCTTGGAGAGTATCGAAAAGATCTCTACCAAATTTACCATCAATGATTTCTGGCTCTACGTACTGGAGGTGCATGCTGAAATTTTCAATCAATCACTTCCAGTCTACCAATTGTCTTTCATGCCAAATTTGGTATTGGAATGAAAATAAAAAGGATAGGGTTAAGTCATTTGTGATTATTCCTACCATTAATTTTCAGTCCGACTAAGAAAATCACTTCAATCATTGATCTGTTGACCAGATGTTTATAAGCTAGTCTTTTGGAGAAAATTTTTATAACTCTAGATCCTTTCTATTAACCAACTTTTCACCGACGTCAGGATATTTCTAATATCCCCAAAGTGACTCCACTCTCTCTCTCTCTCTCTCTCTCTCTCTCTCTCACCTTTATGCCTTTGTTAGACCTTGTGACCTCCAAACCCTTGCTGAGCTCCTATCAATCAGAGGAGATGGAGAAGGCGGTGGAGAAGGCGACCACAATGAGCTCTGGAGGAGATGAACTTGTCACATTTTGTACCCTCGAACCATCTCAACAGAAGGAGTGAAGGACATTAGCACACTACAGTTGATCTAAGGAGAAGGTAACGATATGGAGAAGGTGACCTTGCCCTAGTCTTTCTCTTAACATCATCATCTCCCACTCTAAAGGAGAAGGCAATGCTTGAAAGAATAGGCAACGCCTTTGTTGACTACATCGAAGGATGGAGAGGTTCACATCCCTTTCTCACCTTTGTTGCCTTAATGTCATCTTTTCCCGTCTTTCTCGCCATCGTGGTGCTTGTTGTCTTCCACGAGATGTCAGAATGAAGTATTCCCATTGTCTATAGTTTTAACTGCTACTGCTATCTGTTGCATCGGCTATATCGACGACGTGCAGCTCGTACGAGCTGGTCCCATGCTGGCTGGTCCTGTTCGGAACAATGGGGGGCTCCCCATCTGGCCGTGCCTCTGCCTGTACATCCAAGATGCCAGCCTCAGGTGATACAATGCTCTTAATCCTTCTTTGCAAGGCTCAATACTTTTATCTCATGTTAAGTAGGAAAAATGTGTCTTTTCATCCTCACTTAATTTAACACTCTGTTAATGTTAGATGGCCAAAGTAGAGTGAGAGTTATAGAAATTTGAAAAAGTGGATCTATTGTTTTAGACATTTTGATGTTGGACTATCTATTGAAGATGCCCCTTTGAACTAGAGTGGGAGTTAATTTCCTATATATAATATATTTTGGCACAATAAAAATAAATTGTATATTATATAATTGAGTTAGAAACATAGATACTAATAATTTCAGACATGACCATACTTGAACTAGAATCAAATTATCAATTAAAACCTAGAAATATAAAAACATGCAAACAACTTGTTCAATGGTTACCCAACAATTTCCTTCAGTGCCCTGGATCCTATCTCCCCCACGCTCACAAACAATATCAAAGCCCTCCACCAAGTGGCACCAATTCCCGCTCTTGATGGAAAAGGGAAAAGGTATGAAGAGGTTCCCGCAGTGCTGCAGGTCATACTTGGTGGCATCACACTAGTTGCAAGCACTTCGACAAGCCACTTGACATACAAATGGGAGACACCAGCCATAAAACAAGTCGACCTGAGTAAAGCCACAGCATGTTGCTCATCTAGCACTAGCCATCATTGAGAATGAGTAGAAGGGGAATAGTCAACCAAAATAATAGGCACAATCACCATTCTTCTGTCGTATGTAGAAAGATTGAAGCTTTATTATCATGTAAAGCAGCGTACGATCTTGGTGATCTACAGACGCTCATCTTGAAGCTTGGGATGAGCGATGCTTTCCGCCCTGTTCTTCTTCATAGCCTATTTCAGAAGCTGATGTCCATCCAAGTTCTGGATCTGAGCGAGAACGGCAACATCTCCAGGCTGCCAGTTTATGTGGGCAAGCTGAAGATCATTAAGTTTCTTAGCCTAAGCAGGACAAAGGTGGCAAGGCTACCTAAATTAGTGTGTAAATGGTGGAGCTCTGGCACTATACTCTCTCTCTCTCTCTAGTTTCTAATTGTAATGATCTTAAAGAACTTTAATGGAGGAGAACAATGGGTTGTTTTAATCTCTATTTATGAGATATGGATTTTTATGTAAATGATCATATAATAGGAGTTGGTGAAATTAGTAGTGTGGTCTTGTAACATCCCACACAAGTAGTGGGGGTTAGATGAATTTTTAAGACAATCTAAGATTGCGTTATTTTATATATTGGAGTTACTTGTGTAGAGAGTCTACTCAAGGCCTATATACTTGCGCCTTCTTTGCCTTTTGTATTCAAGTCTTGTAAGAAAGTTTATAAAGTGACTATTGTGTGGTCTTCTTCTACTTTGGGTATTCTCGTGTTATCTTCTTCTTTCTTTATTGCCTTCGGTACAAATTCTTGTGAGAATAGTTTCATCACACTTTGATACTAAATCAGCTTGTAGCATCTTGATCTTCATTGTTCGATGAAGCTGCAGTCTATGCAGCATGGCATTGGGAGGCTGACAAGCATTTGAATGATGTCCTTTTTCATGGTGGGTAAAGAGGTGGATCTTCTCAAGGAGTATGGTTGTCAACTTAGGTTTAGGGTTTGTCCTACCCACCCTCACATCCAAACACACCTTGGTCCCTAGGCTATTGACCCTCTACTTCACTTGAGCATCAGACGAGTAGCTCTAGTCATGTAGAAGGATGGGAGGAAGACAAAGAAAAGGGAAGAAACGAGGATTGCTAAGGATGAGGATGGAGACTTCTTGCCTCATACATGCATCATACCATTTCATAATTTTTTTATTTCAATTTTACACTCACCTTGATCTCGAAACTTTCAAAATTAGACGTTGCTTGGGCACTAGAGGATTTGTTTGGGTTGTATAGAATGAGAGAAAGAAGAAAAGGGAGTGAGAACATAAGGCAAAATGAAAAGGGAGTTGATGTGAAACCACAAAGTGTGTGTAGAGTGCGGTCACTATAAGTTGTAGGCTTCCAAAAAAAAGATGAACGGAGAAGTAAAATACTTGGTGGTTTGAGGGCTTTTAGCTTTCTCTTCTTTGTCCGACTAAGGATAAGGAGTTTAAGAAATCCCTCTTTTTCTATAATGTGTGAAGAAAAACAAAAAAAATCAGGTAAAATAATATTAGAACTAAATGATGTATAGTAACCCTATCAAAGTGAACTTACAAATGACAACCGGGAAAGAATGAACTGGAGGACTAGATCTTAACCCCTATTTTAGATGCATAGAGATGAATAGAAATACAAATGGATGTCAACCATTTGCAAGATAATGCTAACAATGTAAATAAAATATAGAAAAGAGCATTAGATGACCAATAAATGGGGTGAGAAGGGGCTCCAACTATTGTTGTGATGTTATGGAGATTCTGACGTCCCGGTGATAGGATGTCTAACATTTTGATGTCAAGACATTATGATGCAGATATGAAAAGAAGTCCTTGATCAGCTCTTTCGTCAGCTTCGAGTACCTACACTAACTATGGTTGGCCTATAGGACTCCTCAAAGGTCCTTCTGGAGAGGTGGATGCGGTTGGGTTCCTTAGAGACTAGGAAGTTTCAAGAGGTTTAAGTGGGAGGGAGTGAATGGGATGTAAGATGATCTTTTACAAAATTTTCTGGAGGTGTTCTTGATAGAAATGTATGCCCTACAAGTCAATCATATATGATATGATTTGACAATTTTAAATATATCTTATTCAATTAATTAGGCAAATCTTCATTATAAGTTCTTATTAGATGTGAATATCATAATGAAGTCCTTGATCAAATACAATGATGATTAAATCATGATGAGATCATGATAATAAGATTGATCATCTAAAGATATTTGATCTAAATGTTTCTTGTCTTAGGATACTTGAGATGGGACATCAAGGATCCGGATAGACTAGTGTATGTGATATGTTCTCATGTGATGTGGATGACCATTTTCATTGGTCATTAAGGTGGAGACACTAAGATACATATACAGGTGCTCATTAGTTGAATGAGTTCACTGAACTGACCAAATTAGAAACCGTGAATGGTATCTTACCGAACTGTCAATCAGGGTTTTCTATCATCACGGTTGCATAGTTGAACCTTTGACTTGAGTCTCCAAAGATACCTTATTGGGTGAAATTTGTGCTTTGACCATTGACTTATGGATCAATGTTTAGATAGTCCAGTATAGCGGCGGACCGGGTACAAGGAAAACACGATGGAGGCAATTGAGCGGACAATAAGGGATCGTCCACTCTCTGTAAGTGAGAGTGAATGTCCTAAGGGATAGTACTCCAAATCCCTAGCTAGGGTAGATAGGATAATTAGAAAAGGAGTTTTCCAATTGATCCAATTTCGAGTACAAGATCCTATAGAGTCAGTACACTAAGGAGTTGACAGTCGATGTCGTACTCCTTTCCGACCGGGACATTGAATAGATAGAGTTTATATCCTTACAGTAATTGATGATGGAAAGGCTCATTGAAGATGAGATTATTTCTATAGCCATTTGGGATTATGGGATGTGGCTTGTACCCTTCATGATCGGTAAGCCGATTAATATGTTATCGAATAATGGATTTAATTAAATTAAATAGAATTGTTCTATTTCATTTAGGCCTCAACCAAATAGGATATTAGGCCTAGTGGGTCACACACACAAAAGGACTTATCCACAAGTATAGGGGCAAGGGCATAATTTATAGAGATTTTGGGTTTTTATAAAAAATTTAAAAATTTTCTATAAATACTAATGGTTTCAGCCAAACCCTATCAAGCCAAGGGTGAAAATTACGTCCCTAGCCTCCTTCCTACCTTCTCCTCTCTCTAGAAGGTGTCCATGGTCGATGGATCTCTGTTCGAGAAGAGTTCTCGAGGCCGGCGCTAAGGGAGAACCGACTGTGGATGAAGTTCGTGTGGATACTGTTAGAGACTGGACACTTGAACAGTGTGAAGAGCTTGAGAATCTTATATCCTTCCTCTTCATGGGATTAAATGAATCCCTATTAAGTATATTCAAACCCGATTTGATCGGTTTTCGGTTTTTGTTCTTCGGTTTTTGTTCTTCGGTTTTGATTGAGATAGATTATAAAGGAACTCATAAGAATCGTCACTTCCGCTGCACCAAATTTTTATGAATGATTATTTACAGTTCTAAGAGTTTGTATGATTTGAAGGGTGGGTTGGAGATCTCTGGAGATGGCTGGGACAATATGGATTGAGAAACTTCTCTTGGAACCAATAAACATTAAGAAATGGCCTTCTATAGCTCAAAAGAGGGGCATTCTCAAAACTATAGAAAAGCTGCCATATGGGCTAAAGCAGATAAGGTGACATCTGACATCCCATACTCAGGACATCTGCAGTCTTGATAAATATGACATAATTAAAGGTTGAGCGATTTTGGGTGTGAGGGTCAAAATATTGACTTTTTGATCTAACATCTTGAAGATGGGATGTCATGACCCTATCACACATTAAATACACTGCACACACCTCTGACCATGCCATTCAGGGGTTAAATGTACCAACCATTGGCTGATGTGCCATCATAAGTAGTGTCCTTCGTTTGGTCTGGCATCAAAGTTATCAAATTTGGGCAAGAAACCATAACACTCCATTAATAGGACATCAAGCATACTGTTAATGAGACATTAGGCTTTGTTGTCCAAAAAAAATATATTGTTCAGAAAAAATTCTGATTAAAAAAATAAGTATCATCTATAAAAATAGGAGTTTTGGACTCCACAACTAAGCAAAAGTCGCATGCTAAAAGCTTGCCTCACCTTGGCATTGACTTTTCGAGGAAGTTACACGGAGGAGAGAAAAGATGAGTGAAGTGGAGTGTAGGGAGCCATAGCGGAGCATAATGGGAGTGGAATGAAAAGATGACTTCAAAGTGTAGATTTAGACACACTGCTTCATAGCCTAATCAAGAAACAATAAATGCAACTAGGTTTTGAGATCACCATTTTGTTCTATTTAAACCATTTCTTGTTATATATTAGAGAAGACATGTGTGGTGGGCATGAGAGATAAAATAAAAGGAAAGCATGCCCTTCATGTGGGAGCCTCCGAGTCTTGACTCTTGGGTTCATCTCGGTTAGTGGCCTAACTTATAGTGTGATTGTATTGAGAAGAGATAAATTAAAATTTGAATTAAAAAAATATTAAAACTAAAAAGTTTCTCTAATTGACCAGGGTTAGGTCCTTCAAGTTCATTAGATTCTCATGGAAATGTTAGCTTCTTTTTTGAATCGAATAACCACTTGTTCTAATAGAATCATCACTAAAACTTGGAGTAAAAATTTGATTACTTCTAAACATCCAAAAAAGTTTGAGCTATGGTTGAAGAGACCTAGTGAGATGAAGTAGTTGGTAGGATCCACAATGGGGTAGGATTGGGGTAAATGTGAAGGTATCACAAAGGGGGTAGGGTGGTTGATGAGACAATGATTGGGTGGAATAGTGGGACATGAAGAAGACACAATATTCATGAATATGATCCATGAAATGATGTATGCAATATTAAACGAAATGAAAATTAATACATAAAAGCAGTTCGAGATATAGGTTGTACATAACGAGTTTGGATCCTTGAGTGGGTACCTCATATCCATAGATACAACATAGGACTATTTGTATGTTTAGAAAAGTGATTGAGCTATCACTGATTTTGTTGAAGGGGTTCTCAAGTCCAATACTTCCTATGCTTGGGGTCTTCAAAATCTTGAGTGCTTAATATAGAAATAACACTAGTATGTAAGTCCTAAATGGTTGGGTAGTCCTCTTATTCTTTTTCACATATTCATTTTTGTGATTTTTCTTTTTTTTATTTGTCTAGTTTTCTATTATTTTAAGCACAAGATCTTGATTCTATGATGTAAAATGTCCCTTAACCAGGATGCCTACTACCCTACACATAATATTTGATTTGATGTGTTCCTCTAACTCTTTGTATCTTCCTTTGACAATACGAAGGTTTTTCAACCTTCTTTCCCTCATCTCTCCTTGCAAAAATATTCTTGCACCTCTTTTATTGGATAAGCCTTGCTTCTTTCTCACTCTTTCCTCACTTGCACTTTAATCTTCTACCATGTTTTCTCTTTATTAGAATGTGGTGCCAAAGAAGGTGAAATGGTTTGTAGAGGGCACATCCGGAACCAGATCTCAACTAGGGTGCGCGAGCAACGCCGAGAGATGAAAGTTCAGAGATAAATGTGAGTGTGAGACTGAGGTGAGAGTTTCTTGCATTTTCCTTCTTATCTTTCTAATCCCCTCCTGAGGTGTCGATCGGGATAACGACAAACCCATTTTTGGATCGACACTCGCTAGAAGGAGCTTGTGGAACTTGCATAACACTAGCATTGTTCATGAATATGTGAAGTGTTTATCTACCCTTACTTATAAGGGACATAGCCAAGAATGACAAGTTGTTCTACTTCATTGAAGGACTCCAACCCTAGGTACATGATGAGTTGCACAGTAGAGAGGTGAAGGATGTGGTCACTACTCAATCCTTGGAAAAATGCCTCGAATACTACTCTCGAACCATTAACCCACATAAAAAGAAAGCCTTCTCACAAGAAGGTACAAGGTAATCTACAACAAGAAGTTTTAAGAGGGGTAGTGGTACACAACCAGCTACTCTTTGTAGACATGCCAAATTTGCCTAATTCAGAGTATAAAACACATGTTTTATAGGGTAACATGCATGATTGATTTTAGAATGATTATGAATCTTTTTAATGTTGATTTTGAGCTTTGTTGAATGAAATCAGACATTTTTCAAAGTTTTCTGCACAAAGCCATACTTTTCGAGTGAAAGTCACTCGTAAATCATGTAAACACAGAAATTGGCTAGGTGACCAATGCCTAATGATCAAGCATTGAAGGTTATGGTCAGATTCATGTTCCAGATAAGCTTTGTCTTATGCCGCATCTTTCCGGTTGGTTGTTAGAAACATTTCGACCAGTATCGGATCTTCCGTTTACTATCCTAAATTCAGGATAAAATTTTGATGTTTTGAAGAGTGTGATGGCTGATGCATTGCTGTATAAAGCTTCTTCAGCCTATTATCTTTCCAATGCAACAAATGGCATAGAATTCCAAGTTCGAGAGTGTCTACAACGGCTTTTAGAACACAGACGCACAGAACTAGTCCCATGCGTCCTAGTCCCAAGGCACATGACCATGCGCCCTGCCCCTAGGGCACATGACCATGCACCCCCATCCTGAGGCACATGGCCATGTGCCCCCGATCGGTGGCACAAGGGAGCTAGTTTCCGATCAGAACTCTACCTCTGACTAGATCGGATCGAAATTTTTGATCGAATTGAGATGACTTTTTTGAAAGGATAAAATGCAACCCCAGAAGGGGGGCGCATGCGCACTAGCCCAAGGTGCAAGGTACCTATTTTTTAGCCCAGATCGGGATGGTCTTCTCCTATAAATTGAGACAATTTGTGGTCATTCCAGAGGCTGGTTCATGACCCCCCGAGCTACTCAAGAAGTCCAAGCTCCCTCTTGCATTGATTTGGTGATTTTTAGAGTGAAAATTTTAAGTTTTTAGAGAGAGAAGTCAGTTCAAGTGAGAGGAAGGATGGTCTGCAGGTGATCTACCAGGTCTCTCTTTATTTACTTCTAAAGCTGCTTGTGTACTTCTTCTGCCCAAGCTCTCAACATCAAAGTTATTCCTCTCTGAGTTTTCTTCGGTTTGAAATAACGACACATGATTCCAAGGTCGGGGCTGGTCGTTGTAGGCTCTAAAGCAAAGTCGTGCCTGGAAGATCCCAGACTGTTATTCGACTTTTTTGACAATACAGATTTGGCCATATCTCTCTCAATTCTTCTTAAAATTTTTATGCTCTTTTCCTATCTCTTTTTCTTATCATTCTCCATCCAACTATTATTTTTTACATTTTTACATTAGTTTTAGTCTAATAATTAGAAAATAAAAAGAGGTTAGAGATAACTCAAATCTTGTCAGTTTTAGTCTAATATTGCCATTGTTGTCCTACCATGTTTTCTGTTACATACTCCGTTATCCTACTGTGTCTGTTATTCCACTATTTTTTTATTCTATCATGTTTGTTTATTCTACCATGGTAATTATCATGTCATTGCTTTTGTCCCATCATTCTATGTTAGTCCCACCGTTATCTTTCATCCCATTGTGGCTTGAGTCTGTTTTCTAATTTTTTGAATATCTGGGTTTTTTTTGCCAAAACGTGATTCACAGTTTTCACGATACTTGAGCAACTTTTTGTGCTTAAAAATGAACCCTTTTAGAACTTGTGGTTATTCCACTCAGAATTAAGTTGGGTATTTTGGTGAGACTTGAATGAAATTGAGATTCCGGATATGATGAATTGGTATTCTTTTTATTTTAAAATCAATTTCTCTTTTAATCTTTAGCCCATCACAGTAGAAGAACACCACAAAGTTTGAGTTGCTGGTTGATGATGTAGCTATGAATTCGGGGCTCCTCATCACGTTGAGGGTTGGCTACTCCTTTATTCTTTTATTTTTCATCTCTCATGCCAATGACATGTCCTTTACCAATCAATTATATGAGGTTTTTATGGAACAAGAATGTGATCTCGAATATTTAGCGAGATTCATTTTGTTGAATTGGGTTGATAAGCATGTCTATATCTACACCTTGATGCCACCTTTTTAGTCCATCACCATTTCATTCTGCAACATTCATCTACACTCACTTCCACTCCATTACAATTCACTTCAAATCATTCCGCTTCATTACATGCCATTCTCTTACAAAGCCGACATCAAGACAAGGCAAGCTGTAGACACACCAAATATGCCTAATTCAGGGCATATGTCCTTTTAATGTTGATTTGGAGCTTTGCTGAATGAAATTGGATGTTTTCCAGAGTTTTCCGCACAAAGCCATAATTTTTGAGTGAAAGACACACGTAAATCACGTAAACACAAAAATTGACTAGCTGACCAATGCCTAATGATCATGTATTGAATTTTATTTGAGATTCATGCTCCAGACAAGCTTTGTTTCATGCCATATCTTTCTGGTTGGTCGTCAGAATCATTTCGACCAGTATCAGATCTTCTATTCACTATCCTAAATTATGGATAAAATTCTAATATTTTTAAGACTGTCATGGCTGATACATTTCTTTAGTAAGCTTCTTCGGCCTGTTCTCTTTCTAATGTAACAAACAGCGTTGAATTCGGAGTTCGGGAGTGTCCATAATGGCTTCCGAAACATGGGCGCGCGGAACTAGTCCCATGCACCTAGGTCCCAAGGCACATGTACCCTACCCCTAGGGCACATGACCATGCGCCCCCATCCTGAGGCACATGGCCATGTGCCCCCGATCGGGGGCACAAGTGAATAGATTTTCGATCAAAACTCTATCGCTGATTAGATCAGATTGAAATTTTCACTTGGATCGAGAGAACTGTTTTGGAAGGATAACATGTAAGGGGTTGCATGCGCCTTGGCCCAGGGTGCAAGGTACGTGTTTTTTAGGCCGGATCGGGACAATCTTCTCCTATAAATTTAGCCAACCTCTGATCATTCTAGAGGCAGGTTCACGACCCCCTGGGATTCTCAAGACTTCTAAGTACCCTCTTGCATCGATTTGGTGATTTTTAGAGTGAGAATTTCAAAAAGAGAGAGTCAGTTCAGTAGAGAGGAAGGTCAGTCTACAGGTGATCTGCCAGGTCTCTATTCATCGACTTCTATAGCTGCGTGTGGACATCTTCTACACGAGCTCAAAACATCAAAGTGCTTCTTTGAGTCTTCTTCTGTTTGTAATTGACAACACACAATTTGATGGTCAGGGCTGGTTGGGGTAGGCTGTAAAGCAAAGTCGCACAAGGCAGATCCCGAACTGCTATTTGGCTTTTTCGACAATACATATTTGGCCATATCTCTCTCAATTCTTTTCAAAAATTTTCTGTTCTTTCTCCTATCTCTTTGTTTCATCATTCTCCATCCACTTACAATTTTTTACATTAGTTTTATTTTGTTAATTTAAAAATAAAAAGGGTTAGAGATAACCCAAATCTGGTCAGTTTCCTTTCAATTGTGTTTCAAGTTATTTTCTTTACATATACTCCACTTTGTTTAGTTATAATTATCTTTTCATTTGTTTTGTTTTGTCTAGTTGCACAGGAAACTAAGCACCCATGAGTTAAGGACTCATCTTCATCGGCCGGCCGAAGAAGGAGAAGCTTTAACCTGCATTCTTCCTGCTAAGGTACACAGTCATTTTTATTGCATAAAGCGAAATCCACAGTTCTTGGCGACCACATTAATGTTTTAAGTTCCCTTCTTCTCATCTTCCTCACACATGACCCGAACCATCTCTTTGGTGATCGAGCGACGCCAAGGGATGAAGGTTCGGGAATCAATTAAGTGTGGGACCGACATAAGTTGTTTTCTGTGTTTTCTTTCCTTCTTTCTCATCCCCTTTTGAGGTGGCAATCTGGATTCACAGACTACCTGAAAAGTGATCCCCGTTTTCGTAGTCGGCACCCCTACTAACAAGAGTGGCAGTTTAACTGATAGCTACAACACTAAATGTCAAGATAGAGGAAAGTTTAATTAGCACAACTCTAACAACCATAAATGGACATAGAACAAATCTCCACTAGACGAGAGTTGGACAATGGTGGTATGCTTCATCTATTCATAAAATGTCCAACTATCCTGAGCATGAACTTTATGCCATTCAGAGCACATTTGACCCATCTATAAAAGTTGCTGAAATGGGGAATGTTGAAACCACAACAAACAATGTTGAAGCTCCAAGAATTTAGGCTTTACAGCTCTTGCAAGCACTTATGGCCCAAGTGGGGGAATGCAATGTGGAAGAGCATGTCCCACGCACCAGTGAATTGATGTATATCAACATTGTGCTAAATGGTTGTGCTGCCAAGGTGACAGTTGATATAGGAGCTACCATAGTTTCATTTCAAAGTGGGAGAGTTAGAGATTAGGCTTCCATCTTAAAGAAGATTCTAGCCATATCAAAGCTATCAACTATGAACCATGCTCTACGGTTGAGATTGCCAGAGATGTTCCCTTGCGGATCGGAATGTGGGTTGGCATGAGCAACTTTTTATCTATGCCTATGAATGATTTTTCTTTGATACTTGGGATGAAGTTAATACAAAGAACACAGTTGGTGCCTCTACCCTTTCTAATCTCAATTTGCATAACCAATCGCAATGCACCATGTATTGTGTCTATGGTCCAAAATGCAAAAAATCATATTCTACAATCGATAATGCAATTAAAGAGAGTCCTACAAAAGGGGAAAGCTATGTTTGATGTGGCTTTCAATATTAAGTATGTGCCTTAAAAGAGATGCCAGCTCCTTTTTTAATTCAAGCTGTGTTGAAGGAGTTTGCTGCTATTATGTCACCAAAGTTCCCAAAGAAACTACCACCTAGAAGGGTGATCGACTACAAAATAGAACTTGCACCAGGAGTAGTGCCACCTTCTTACTCCTTATATTTTATGCCCCTTTTTGAGCTTGCCTAGCTATGGAAACATTTGTCTGAGATGCTTGTAGCTGGCTATATGCACCCCTCCAAAAGCCCATTCAGTCCTGTGCTCTTTCGTAAAAAGCAAGATGGGAATTTGTGCATGTGTGTTGATTGTCATGTCTTAAACATGCTCACCATTAAAACATGTACCCCCTCTACATTTGATAGATGATATTTTTCACCAACTTGGCAAGGTGAAATACTTTTCCAAGTTAGACCTTTGATCAAGCTATTATCAAGTTCACAATTCCAAAGGCGATGAAAGTAAAATGGCTTGCATGACTCATTATGGAGCTTACGAGCTCACTGTGATGCCCATTAGTCTTGCCAATGCCCTTGTTACCTTTTGTACTCTCATGAATGAGTTGTTCTGAGACTTTCTTGATAAGTTTGTGGTTGTATACTTAAATGACATTGTCGTGTATAGCAACACATTAGAGAAGAATACAAGTTTATAAAAGAGACCAACTGACCTGGGTGTGCATAGGAGTCTTGAGGAGCCCAAGAAGATAAAAAGAATCTCTACTGGAACTGGAATAGTAACAGCATGAAAATGAATCATGTATAGTAACTTTCAATATATAGTAGAAGTAAAATTTTGAGGAAATTCCAAAAAATTGATAAAAATTACCATAAATACCTAAAAATAAAAAAAAACATTAAATCCACCAACCTCAGAGATTTTTCGTTGCAAGTCGAACCAAAAATTGAGGAAAAGGTGAAGGGTCATTAAAAACCACAGTAGTCCGAAGTGGGGACACCTAGCATCCTCCAGGAGGGATGTCAAGCGACCCTAAGGTGGAGTGCCTACTACCATAGTGGCCAAAAAGTCTGTTTGTCTTGCATGTTTCTTTCTTACTTTGTCTGAATTCCCTATCATTATTACTCAATGCATAATTTTCTATTGATATTCATGTACACTTGCTTTTGCAAGAGACTAATCTTTTGGCAAGAAGAATTGAGTTCGATTGCATAATGTCAACCATAACAGAGATAAAGGCCATGCAGGGTTGACAAGCCAAAGTGCAATGACAACATGGACCACACAGTTGTACAAGGCCAAATAGTTGAAGTACAACAAATACAAATGGCTAAATAGGGCCTTGACAATGACAACAAATTGAAAGGAAAGCAGACATAAAGCATGAGTCAATATCGTCCACGACCACTAGAGATCATTGGCGAAGAGCTCGGAGCCTCATGAAGTATCGAGTCCTCCTATCATCCTCCTCCACTATCGTCCGGAGTCCCAAAGTGGCAGTCCTTGATAGTGGGTACATGGGAAAGGCAAGGCACCTTGGAGCGTGGCTCACCGATCTGAGACAAGCAACGATGTGGGCTATATGCAACAAAAAAAGAGCTTCTGATCAACCAAAGGTCGACACCTAGTGAATGGAAAAAATAGATCTCCCTTCTTAGCATGGGAGGGGGTAGGGCACAAGAAGGCAGCCTGATTGATGGTGGAGAAATAAAGCACACCAGTCTCGGCAGTTCTTTACTCTTAGGCACTTGTTGATGACCCCACTCTTGCATACCCAGAATGAAGGTGATAGAGTAGAGAGGGCTGTATAGAAAATACCAAATGGTGGGCATGTTATGGCAGGCAATGTCAAACTTGAAATGCCAATCAGCACAAGAGGCCAAGAGAAGTAAACAGCCATGTAGAAGCCTACCAATGAAAGCCAAAGAAAGGCCATCATACAGATAGCCAAGAATGGAAGTAATGATCTTCTCCCTCTACCAAATGCCACGGATGGTTGATAGACAACCAGGATGGATCCATCCATCCTCGGTCATAAAAAGTTAAGAGAAAGCAAGAAGAGTAGCTGCCCCCTTTAGCCCTGGGGTCATTAGATTTGTATCCGCTCTCGCTGCCGCCAAGACCCCCATAGTCCATTTTAGGAGCCCTTGTAAGCAAATCTTACATCCCAGGATCAAAGGTTGGGCCTCAGCCAGACTCATGAACTCCTTTAGAAACTCAGTGGCTAAGAGGGGTTCAGAAGGCACAAAGGTAAAAAAGTTCTTGTTGTTGAGGAATGGCTTGGAGACCAAAGAGGATCTCAACCTCCTCCAGCAGGATGGTGCACTCGAAGGTATTGAAGATAAAAGTATGAGTCTTGGGTTGCCAAGACTCAATGAGGGCCTTGGTTAAGGAAATATCCCAATGGTATTTATGGACGTTCATGGCATGAACAAGGACCCCCGCCATTCCCCACTAACGAAAGCAAGTCCAAGCTTTAGGGCCTAAGTAGGAGGTTAGTCAAGGTACCAATCAATGAAGCCAAAGCGCCGAGTGCTTGGAAAAGCTGGAGCCTCCTGCCAGGCAAAGAAGAATGGATTCAAAAACTATAGTCGAGGGTAGTAGGCACTCCGATGGCGCGATGCCTAGCATCACGATGGAAAAATGCCTTCATGCAATCGATAAAAATACAGAAAAGTAAAAAAATGGAGGTCAAATCCAAGAAATCTGGTCCCAAAAGAAAGAACGACCATAGACAAATAGGAAGAATACATGCTAGCAAAGTTTTGTCAATAAAAAACTTACCACTATGGTCGAGATCCTATTTTGGATGTGCCTCGGGATGTCTGCGAACCTCTTCACCTTCAAAAGGACACATAGATCTTTGAGAAAGCTCCATCCCTAAAGAATCAAGCAAAAAAACAGCAAGAAATTGAAGAGAAGAGGCCAAGATTTGGGCTGGAGGAGGTCTCCCCACGAGCTGGGTGGACTAGGGCTTAAAAGAAAAGGATTTGGGGGGAGTTAACTCCCCCCTTTTAATGAAATGACAAATGATAGCCCCAGTCTATAAGTTGCATACAGGAAGCAGGCACTTTGGTAGGAAGACACTAGACGTCCTGTCATTGGGATGTTTTAAAAAAATCTAAAAAATTAAAATATGCATAAATATCTAAAAATAGTGACTCCCCCTTGACTCTCTTAGGCACTTGAATCTTTGTCATCAAATAATAATAGTATTTGAGATGTTCAAGACCACAGGTTCAAATAACACTGGGCCTGAGAACCCCTCCAACAAAATCATTGATGGAACGGTCGCTCAATGAACCTACGAATAGGCCAAACTCATGTGCATAGGGATGACAGTTCCTAATCGGCGTCTTGACCCATGGCACATGATCTATATCTTCAACTGTTTTCTAATTCTAATTTGTATTTCTTTCGCCTAGCATGCATTTGCATACAACATTTTGTATATCACTTTGATCATCTCGACTAGAGCTATTTTCTTTAGTAAGATGGGCAACTGTTCCTATTGAAGTGAGAGGTTATTCCATTCAGAGCTAAATTAGTGTTTCTGTGAGAACCCCGATGACTTTGAGAGACTTAATCCTAGTCAATTGTAAATTCTTTTGACTTTAGATCAATTTCTTTTCAACCCTTATCTTTACAAGCACACCACAAAGTTGGCTTGCTAACTGAGATGAACTCACGAGACATGCTTAGAGGTTTGTCACACGTGGGAGTAGGCATTTAATTTTCCTCTCTCATGCCCGCGGCACATCTCCTTTCTAACTAACCATGGGAGTGGTCCGAAAGAGACAAAGGGGTGATTATGAGACCTAAGAAAGCTCAACATGCATGATTAGGTCATAAGTCACATATCTAAATATACACCTTGCTATTAGTTTTTCAGTTTGCCACCGTTTCCCTTTTCTACAGCTCACTATGGTTGTTTCTACTTCACTCAATGCCGCTGCCTTGCAAAACCGATAGCAAGGCTAGGCAAGATGCAGATACTTGAATTCAGCCAAATTATGAAGACTAAAACTCTTGTTTTTATAGGCAATACTTGCCTTTTCTAATTGAAGAACCCGACTCAGCACAAAAATAACCAAACTCTGAGGGATGTAACTGGCATCTCGACTCTGTGCCACCTGGCATCAAGTCACTAAAGCGCCCGGCTCTCCTACCCATTTTCCCCCTAATTTTGAAATAGGTCGACGGCATTGTAGTGTTGTACAAGATTGCAGGTGTCTCCCTACTAAGATGTCGGGAATCTCACTGACAACTGTCGCTAGAGATCATGCATGGTAGGGGAATCTCGGACAGATCTGTTAGAGACAGTTAGCAAGGCTCTATAGGCTAGAGTCTAGCATTTCAATCAAGGAGCACCTAGCATCCAGCCTGCCAACTAACACCATGCAGTCTGTGCAAGTCAAGGACCAGCTCCTGCAATGGTGAACGAGGTTATGCATGCTCTGGCAGTGCGACACCTGGTACCCCCCAAGCAAGATGCCAGGTGCTACTCTTGGAGAGTGCCTTAGTCATCCCGTGGGCCTATAAAGGAGACCCTTCTCCCACATTAAAGAGATTCCAACCAGTGCTAACCAAGTGGCCAATCACTTTAAGAGATCCCAGAGAACTTCCTTGAGTGCCCTAGCATCCCCCCAACCCATCTAGGTAACCCTAGAGCTTCCAATTCCATCTCCAAGTCATTCAACACCCCCATTACATCCTCAGCATCTAACCCACTTCACACCATTGAAAAACCACCCAAACACTTCTCTAACTTTGTAAGAAGGCCACCAATCTCTCCGCCACATCCCAAAGACCCTCAAAGAGCCATCACATTGAGTGGAGACCCTTGGGAAGTCCCATTGGAACTGGGAGAAGATAATGCCAAAAGTTGCATGTGGAAGTCCAAGATGCTCCTCTGATAGGACGCTAGGTGACCCTAGCTGGGAGTGCCTACTGTCTCCAAAGATAGACCAGCCAGCAGCTCACCGATGATCTTCTTTCTTATCTTATTCTTTTTTCATTTTCTATTTATTGTCATTATACGTGTCATGCTAGCATAGTTCAATACATCTTTAGCTTTAGATCATCTAGGCCTTCTTTAAGAGGGGTTAGGAGTTAGTCCTAATCTAGTTCGTTCAACCCCTTTTTTCATTTCTTTTCTCTTTAGATCAGTTGCTACTCTATGTTTAGTTCTAATTGGTTGCTTTCGTGCTTTCATTTGTGATATACTTTTTGGTAAGCATCATTTTCTTCAAGGCTCTTCTTCCCCGGCCGGCCGAGGAAGGAGAAGATAGAACTCACCATGATCTCCCATTCAAGAGATAACTAGTCAATCCTTTTAGTTCTATTTAACTTTCTTCATTCCACTCTTTTGGAGCCTTTGGGCTCCTGGCGACCACACCCACCCTTCCCTTCCTGATTCAACAATGCCTCAGCTTTGTCGAGTATGTCAACTCCTCTCTACAATCTTCTTTTCTCTCCATTCTCAACACAGTACAAGTTGGCTCTTCGATGCCCAAGTGACATCAACAATTGCTAACTCAGGTATCAAGGTTAGTGTGGAGAAGAAAAGAAGAGGAAGGGATGGAGAATAGGCCGGACCTGTGGGAAGAAATCCCCATTTGTGTCAACCGACATGCTCAACATAAGCTAGCTTGCGAAATCCTAAGGAAGAGAACACACACGCGACACGATCCCATGAAAACCACTCATAGCAGGCTCAGATGAGAGAGGTCATGGGCACATGAGCCTGATTTAGAAAATTTAGGTGCACGTGGGCCTAGTTGAATGAAAGTGGCACATGTTCCCAGCTAAATAAAAGGAGCACATTGAGGAAAGTTGTGGGCACGTGGGCCCAGTTAGATAAAAGGGGAATGTGGGACCGATTGAATGAAAAGGGTCATAAAAGCCTGATTATAGAAGAGGGGCAAAACAACCTAATTGAATAGGATGAAGTGTGGACTGGCCTTACCATTGAAAGATTCTGGGCCCATGGGCCTGATCAATGATTGCAAGGAGGATAAAGAAAGGGTCATGGCCCTATGATTAATGAATTTTAGGCCAATGGGCTTGATTGTCTATTGCACAGAGCATGAGGTAAGGGTCATGGCCTAAAATTGATTGGTCGTGGGCCCATGGACTGGATTCTTGCTTACAAGGTGTATGGAGTAAGGGTCATGGCCCCAAGATTGATTTTGAAAAATTTGCCTACCTAACTGGAGAGGTCCTAATATCCCATTGCTGAGGTCTACATTCTTTTGGAGGCTTGTAGATTCATTCTTTATTTTACTAACCAATTCTATTTCTTTAATTTTCAGTTCAAGAGTCAATATAGTCTGACCAACCTCAGGGATTCCAATGAATGCAATGGCTGATCCTCGCCAGGTTTATGGTTTGCATGCTCTAATGAGACCCTAATTCTTCAAAAGATTGATGGGTCAATTGTGGCCCTTGTTCATGGAGGCCCTGAGGCAATGAACTATTCCCCATTTTGTTGACCGATTCATTCACACCATTCTTCAGTTTACGGGTTGATTCAGTCTGACCATTTTCAAGGATCAACCCTAATGATTTTATTAGTTGAGCTACCTCTTGTAAATCATTGCTTGGCCCTTCATCATGATTTGCTATAGACACCAGCTCGGGGTTGCCTAGCATGGGCTATTCCTAAGGTTGTTCAAGGACAAAGAGTGTGCCTTGTTTATGGGATTCCTGAGAAATATGAAAGGTTGGTTGAAAGTCAGACAAGTCAGACATAGGAGAGTCCTCATCAATTTGAATTTGGGATTCCCCTATGGACTAATCATGTCCAAGCTTGGTTTGCTCCATCACTGATACTAAAGTGATATGATGAGGGGCAAGAGGAAATGGTTCTGGTATCATAATAGGGGTATGAATGATTTGACGAACTTGATTATGTACAACTGTGTTGACTCTGAAAATGAGTTTGTTGTCTTTCGGATCGCCACCTCAAGAGGAGAAGAGAAAAAATATTGAAAATGCATAAAACTCTCTCACCTCGGTCCCACACTCACATTGATTCCCAAACATTCATCTTTCAGCATCTCTCAAGCACCGAATGGACAGTTCAGGTCGTATGGGAGGAGAGTGAGGACATAAAGAAACTTAATGCATGAAGGAATAAAAAATATGGTCGCAAAGAGCAATGGAATCTACTCTAAATGAAATAAAATGCAAATTAGGTAAAGGATGACCATGTGTACCTTAGCATGGGAAAGAGTGCATTCGGGTTCAACCTTTTCCTTCTTTGGCTAGCCGATGAAGAAGAGTCCTCAACCACTGTTAGCATGATGTATCTATGCTGGTAGTAAACAAAGAAGATAAAAAAACAAGTTAAAAGAAGAATTATAACTGAGTGAAGTGTAGTAACTGTAAAAGTAATAACATAAAATGGCAATTGGAAACAAACATATCGGATTCAGGGCTAGCCCTAATCCCTTTTTTTGTTTTTTATGACATATAAAAGTATGTAAAAACTAAATAAAAATGATATATAAATGATGTTGGATTAATGACAAAGAAGAAGAAATTTGACGGGTTCAAATTGAAGCTAAAATGGGTGGGATATCACCTATCTAGCCATACAGCACATAGGTGTGACCAAGCCATAGGTTTGAGGGCACGGTGGGCCCCTAGGTTCAGGAGTGCAGTGGTACTATCTGGCGCAACTTTGATGCAGAGCTCGCCAAGGGCAATTCTGGTATCAGAATTGAGGGATGTTTGTTGCAATAAACATAGGACTTGGAGAGAAATACTTTCTATGTTGATAACTTTTCCTCGATATGTTTGTACAGCTATGTAGAAATTATGGAAGTAGACAGAAATTAGAAATAGTACCAGATTGCGCGACTTTGTTGAAGAGATCACCAAAGACAACACAAAAATCAGAATGGACTCCTGTTTGTTTTAAAATAAGTAAGACGTTCAAATAATTATTTATGATGTAGACTTTTTGGAATGAATATAATTAGAGGTGATCTGAATTTACTAGATAAGTTGGATCTTAGACAGTGAAGTTCTGGAAACCACTGATGCAATGTTGATGTAGGATGTGCTATGGGCACCACATATATCAAAATTGAATGATTCTTATTGTAAATAAATAAGAACTAACTGGGGAACGGTTTCTAATAAGGATGTATAGGCCAGTAAATACACTGAAATTGACTGATAAGACAAGGACATAGAAGAGAAGACTTCAGATCTGTCTGTCCAGAGCCAGTTTAGAAGCTTCCATGAACCGAGGTGATGTCGGAATTGATCTCCGTTTGGTGGAGATGAAATATAAAAAAATGGATAACACTTCCTCTGATGGAATCCAAGATCAAAAATGATCAAAGAGATCTGTAGAATCTGATGATCAACAAAGCAACACGTCAGAGCGTAGACTAGTTTCTCTTTCACTTCAGGATGATCTCTAGGCACCAAGATGAAGATACGATGATTTCAGAAGGTTGGGATGATCCTGGTGGCTGGAAGATGAGGAGAGGAATGTTGGGTCATACCCCAGTAATCATAATTTATAGAGAATCAAAATCGGTGCAAAACACAGAAACTGACCGACCGCACTCTCAACCTGAGGGCACGCAGGTGAGCGCACTTCAACTTCGGGGGCATGTTCGATGCGTTATTGCTAAAAAATGGCAAAAAATTCCAAAAAATTACTAAAAAAGTGGTTGACATTTGACAAGATGAACGTGTCCCCGACTCGGGGGGCACAGTCAAAAAAATATTTTTAAGAGGAAGAAACTTACCAAAAATCAGTTTGGAAAGCCCAAAATGAGACAAATTTTTGGTTTCCAGAACTGACCACACCATCAGACTGGGGGCCCGCATACCATGCTCTCAAAGTGAGGGTGCGAAGACCATGCCACCAATTCAGGGGGGGGACTACACTCTCTCTCCTACACGTACTCCATTCATGAGCCGTAACTTACAAACGAGAGGTCCTTTTCAACTCTCGTTTGTTGCATTATAAAGAGGACTTACAAACGCATCTCTCCAAATGGATAAACCGGCGAGTACATATCCTGAGACATCTGTACGGGACTATAACTTCTGGTTTATCCTCCTGGTGGTGTCAAAGGGCCAAATGGTGATCCGAAACTCGGAAAAGTCGACAACAACACAAAACTTCATAATGACCCAGAAAGTTGGTGGTAACCCATACAACTCAGGTTGACAAATGGAAACAATGGGAATGACTCTGAATGCCTAGAAAGGTGCTCATAGGAACTGGTGATGACCTAGAATACTCGGAATGACCGAAAAAATCGATGGCAATCAGTACAACTCAGGTTGTTGACCGAAAATGATGGGAGGAACCCAAAAAGCTTGGAGAGATGCTTAGAAGAGATGGGGATAACCCAGAATACTCGGAATGACCGAAAAGCCAGCAGCAAGCTACACAAGATGGTTTGACTACAAAAAACAATGGGAGGAACCCAAAAAACTTGTAGAGATGTTCGAAGAAGCCGGGGATGACCCGAAATACTTGGAATGATCAGAAAAGCCAGCGGAAACACATACAACTCGGGTTGATGACCAAAAATGATGAGAAGAACCCAAAAAACTTAGAGCGATACCCAAAATAGTTGGGGACAACCAGGAGAACTTGAAATGACTAAAAAAGTTGGAGGGAACCCGTACAACTTGGGTTGACAACCGGAAACAATGGGACAAATCTGATATGCTCTATGCCACCCCGTTATTGATCAGAATGACCTGACAACAACCGAGAAACCCTAACGGTAAGCAAAGAAATGTACGATGACCCTACGAAAGGACATGGTACAATAGTCTTCACTCGACACACCCAGATTCGACCAGGGATCAACAACTCATCTTTAGATTTACAGTAAGCTTCTTGGCTCATCCAAAATGGTGGTTCAGCTTGATTTTAATGGTCTAAAAGAGATTTTGCCAATGGAATAACAGTTTAAGCTCTAAATGAAGCCAAATTGGCATGCCTACAACTTGCCTTGACTAAATGTCGGCTTTGCAAGGGAATGGTATGTAGCGAAGTGAAGTGAAATGTAAATAAATGTAATGGAATGTAGTGGAGTGAAATAGTGATGGACTGAAAAGGTAGCATCAAGATGTAGATATAGACACGCTCATTGACCAAATTCAATAAAGGGAATCTCTTTAAGTTTCTTGGATCACTGCCACATTTCATCAAGCCTTCTTACATTCAATTTGTAAAAGATGTGCCATGTGCACGAGAAAAGAGTAGCCAACCCCCAACTCTGTGGGGAGTTCGCAAATCATGAGTTCATGGGTTCATCATCAGCCAGCAACTTGATCTTTATGGTGTTCTTGTGCTATGATGGGTAAGGTTTTAAAAAAGATCTATTTTGCAAAATAAAAGAATACTAATCAAGCATATTCAGGCTCTTAAATTTGTTTAAGTTTTCCAAGAAACATGATTTGATTCAGAATAGTATGATCTTGATTCCAAAAGGCAAACATTTAGGCTCAAGAATAGAACTTGAGGATAATGGTGGTGCAAGAATTATGATCAAAATGGGTGTCCATAGTGAGATATAAAATGGGGACTGCCACGATGGGTTAAGTAGCAAGAAAGTATAGCAACGGCCATGGTCGGATAGAAATGAAACGTGTTGAGGGACACAAGGTGATTACAATAGATGAAAGACACGGTGGGATTAACGAATACGGTGGGATATTGAAAAGTAAAGAATTGGGATAAATGATGGGATGTAAAGACCTAATGAGATTCAGAAGATGTGATGACCATAGAGAGATGCAAAGATGATAAGTAAGAATGCAATGGAACTAATGCAAAACTATAAGATGCATGCTGGCCTAAAAAAGTCAAAATTTTACTTAACAAAGTAGGTAAAGATATAGATTGAACATTGGAGGTTAGGATACCCAATCGGGAATCATCATCCCCCAATATTTAATTTTGGCTTATTTGTGAGCATGAAGAATGACCTGAGTATCATGGATTTTGATGAAAGGGATCTTAGGTCTGGTTTTCTTCGCACTCACGGTCCTCAACATCAAGGCATAAATAAATAGTAATGCACCTAATATATGCTAAGAAAGAAAATGATAATGGTGAGTTTGCAATGTGATGACACGCATTCTCACAAAAGAGTTGCTAAGGACACAAAGTACAAGTTCTTCAACAAAGTTGAGACCGAGGTTATGGTGACACCTCCTCCTAAGAATCCTCAGGGGAGGGAAGTAGTGAGCATCACCTTGTTGAAGTCTTGCAAACTAAACTCCTCAGCAAAGTTGAGGCAGAGGTGATGATGACACCTCCTCCTAAGAATCCTCAAGAGAGGGAAGTGGCGAGTATCGCCTTGTTGTGTTGAGTTATTTGTGTTTATTCTTCATGCCTGAAACACTTAGAAAATGAGATTAGAATGACAATATGGCTTATCCCCCTTGCAAGCTATAGTCTACCTTGACCATTGTCAAAGAGTGATAGCCTTCTTAAGGGTGTAAAAATAAAGCAGCAAATATGTAATGAAAATTTTGAAACATGAGAGATTGAAATTAAATATGAGTGTAAAGATGAAAGTTCAAATCAAACTTGGTGATGAAATTTTTTGTTTTTTAAAATTGTGAAAACTTTTTTTGGAATCTTAAAAATAAATTTTTTTGAAAATACTCATTTTTTGAGACTTATAAAAGTAATTTTTTTTTGGATATTTTAAAAAATATTCATTTTTTTTTTAAATTTTTGAAAATATTCAAATTTTTTGGTATTTTTCTTAAAAGCATTCAACTTTTTTTGGGAGAGAAAAATCAGTATTGACAAAAGTCCTCATCACTCGGTTGTTATTCTAGGTTCGTTGGTAGATACCATGTGCAAAACAAGGGGTTCCTTTGGTCAACCAAAAATCCAGCTTTGAGTTGGTTGGTCCACCCATACATTGGGGGTTAACAAAGAAGAATTGGTTAAGAAGTCCTTGATAGGCTTTGGAGATATCAAGAGGGATTTCTCTACTTGCACCCCAATTGCTAGTTGGGGTTCGGCCTCTTCGGGTCTTTTCTTCTTTATTGAGAAACCTATTTTTGTGGCACACATTCAAACAAGTGTTTTGACCTATGGGGTCATTGCCCATCTTTTGGCACCTTTTTTTTCATTTTATGCATTTTTTTGGTACTCATTCAGATAGGCCCATATTTGTTTAAACTTGAGGGGTCATTGCCCATCTTTAAGCACCCCATTTTCCTTTTAAGAAGTTGGACCATCCAAGATGGCCTCCTACTAAGATGGCAGATGCTTTCGATACTCTCCCCCTCTAGTCCCCTATGCCTATCTTCGACCAAATAGAAGAGAATAGGGTGGGGGTTTTCCTTTCACCTTTGAGCCTTGCCTAGCATCTCTCAAGTGTTGGGTCATCAAGATTATGGGATTGGGATGTGTTGTGTGTGTAGAATGGTATCTACCCTCAACTCCTAGAGAACAACTTAGGATATGTTGGACTCAAGTAATGCTGGTAGTTCTCTCCAACTTTTATTTTGAATGGGTGAATCAATTGAAAACATATCTTGTAATGTAAATAATTCATTTGGATAAAACAAAAAGTAGTTATTATCAATCATAAATTTTCTCTCAAGTAAGATTATCATATGAGAATCAAAATCATTTCAAAAAAACATTGCCTTGCGGATGACATAATTATGATGAATGCAATTTCATGTAATACCTGAGAGAAGTAGTTCATTGTTTGTGACGATGTTGCATGTGCTTGCCTTGCCTAGTTGCTTCCACTTTGGATATGCTCCAAATTGAATTGGTTCAAAGATTCAGAGACATATGATGAAGTGAAAGATGTGGAGGATCCGATTTGACATGGTAGAGTCAGGATTGATGTTGCAAATGGCAAAGATTGTGGTATCACCCAAGAAATTTCTCTATCTATGAGTAAAATTTGAAAAAGAAAAGTTAATTTGAATGGAAATAAACATGCCTGAAAATAATAGTGAGTTAACACGAGCTCTTGGGCTGGAATTGAGAGTGGGCTTGAAGGCCCGAGAATGGTCAGAATCAAGAGGCACGTGGGCCAAGAGTTGAATGCAGGCTAGAGAGCCCGATTGATGTCGATGGACATGAGGGCCCGATTGGAGGTGATGGGCTTGAAGGCCTGATTAGAGATTAAGCCCAAGGGACCCAATGAAAAGTGCTAGTACATGGACCTGATTTAGATGGTTGGGAGCATGGTTGTTTGAAAGATTTATGATGTGTTCCAAGGTGCCATTGAGTATGGGTGCACAAGGCCAAAGTTAAAGAAGTGGGGGCACGGGGGCCTGATTTCAAAGAAGTATAGGCACGTGGTCCCAATTGTGAAGGAATGGGGGCATGTTGGCCCAAAGTTGAAGGAGTGTGGGCATCTGTACCTGAGGTTGATGGAAGGTGGGCACGTGGATTAGATGGAATTTGGGCACCTTGGACCGATTGCAGAAAAACATGGGCATGTGAGCCTGGCAAAGATGAATTGCATGCACACGGCCCTGATTTAAAAAAATTAAGGGCACATGGGCCTGATTGGGGTGAATTGTGGGCACGTGGCCCTGATGGAAGAAAAGGGGCATGTGGGCCCAGTTGGAGAAAAGGGGTGCATGGGCCCGATTGAAGGAAAGGGGTGCATGGGTCTGGTTGAATAAAGGGGGCACGTGGGCCCAGTTGATGAAAAGGAGCACATGGGCCCGGTTGATGAAAGGTGGGACATGGGCCCGGTTAGATGAAGGGGGCACATGGGCCCTGTCGAAGAAAAGAGGTACATGGGCCCAATTGAATAAGGGGGGCACATGGGTCCTGTCAAAGAAAAAGAGTTGCATGAGCCCAGTTGGATAAAGGGGCACATGGGCCTGGTTAGATAAAGGGGATAGCTCATGGGCCCTATCAATGATTATGAGAAAGATAAAGAAAGGGCAGTGGCCATAAGATTGAGGAATTGTGGGCCCATGGGCCAGATTGTTGATTTGGAAGATAATAAGTAAAGGATTGTGACCCTAAGATTGATGTTAAGGGATTTGCCTACCTAGCTAGAGGAGGTCCTAATGTCCCTTTGCTAAGGTCTATACCCTTATAGAGACTTGTTGATTTCTTCCCCATTTCATTGACCAATTCAGTCTCCTTACTTCCCAGTTCAGGGGTCAATTCAATCTGACCAACATCAGGGATTAATTCCAGTGATTGTAATAGTTGATCGATACCTGGCGAATCCTTGCTTAGTCCTTCATTGGATTGACAATCAACTAAGTTTATGATTCTATCATCTAAGCTCCCTACAATAGGCTTCTCCTCATGTTGTTCCACGGAAGAGGGCATGCCTAGTCAAGGAGATTTTGAAAAGATAGATGGGTTTGGTTCAATCTCTCATAATGACTGAATTTGATCCTAAGATATAGCAATGACATGATGAGAAGTTGATTCCTCTGCCATGGTAGGAGTGCAAATGGTTGGAGCAATTGAATCATCTGCCGGGGTAGGAGCATGAGAGGTCGAAGTGACTAAATCATCAACCATGGTAGGAGCATGGATGATCGGAGTGACTGGTTCCTCTGAAAGGGTAGGAGCTTGAATGGTGGGAAGGATTGGTTCCTCTGCTTAAGGCAGGAGCAATAGATGAAACAAGTGGCCTAACTGACTGAGGGGAAACCCTATGTTAAGGGATCGATTGAAGTGGTGCTAGCATAGAAGTCGGTTCAGGTTGACGAGCTATTGGTGAAATTGGTTGAGTCAAGGCTTGGATGGTTGGTCGAGGAGTTGGTGAAGTAGACTGAGAAGCCAAGGGCCAGATGATTGGCCGAGTGGTCTTTGAAAATGTTGGTGGAGTTGAAGGTTGGGGCACCAGTTTAGGTAATGAGGTATTGGCACAATTGACAAGAGGAGCTTGATTGTGCAAAATTGATTGTGCCATTCACACAGGTTGTATGACCAACTGAGGTTGTGGCATGGGTGGCCTAATCAACAGGCGTCAAAGAGTTGGCCGATGTTGATGATCTGAATAGAGTTGAGGAGAGCTACTAAGTTGGTGTATAGCATCAATGTTCTTCTCAGCCATGGGGCTCAATTTATCAAGAGATTGTGTAAATATTATCTCTTCCTTTTCTTCGTCGATTATTGTATAGCCCAGCCCATACCCATGTAAGAATTTTTCCTTGACAATTTTGAAATCCCATATTTCTACTTCGCCCAGTGAAAAAAAACCATTCTAAGGCTGCAGCCTCTAAAGATCGCCTATAAAGAAAAGCAATAACTCTTCGATCATTTAACCATCAAGATGATTTGCTTAAGAAATCATTGACATGGGTGAAAGGATCACCTGAGCCATTGTAGCAATGGTAGGTTGGCATTTGTGATGGGGGGATGTAGATAGTATAGAGGAAAAATTTAAGGGTTTCTTGATCCCTAGCAATGGGTGGAGAGGAATTCACCAGGGGTGTGTGCATGTGGCACTTGGATGGGAGAAAGGTTAATTGGTGTTCAAGCTGATCAATGACCCACATTGGGGTGAGTAGATAAAGCAGCATTGCAGGATTGTCCAAGTGGGGTTATGATAAGAGGCCGAACTACCAATTGGGGAGGTAAGGCAACTCGGTTGACTTCGGCTGGACCTTGATTAGCAGGCATCTTATTCTTGGCCAGGAATTGTGCAATCGCCAAAGATTCAGGATCAAGATGGAGAGATAACTCTTTGAAAAGTTCCACTATACTACATGGAGTGGATTTGTTGGCAGGATCTTGCACTTTGGGTTCCTGAATGGCATGGCCCTTTGGTTGGACCATAGATTGTTGTTGAAATTCATAGGGACCTGGCTTGTACTCTTATTGCTTCTAGTAGTTTGACCTCCCGACGTGTCTTTCAGACCTTAGCATCACAGGCATCATCTCGATCTTTTTACAAAATATGGCTGAAGAAAGCAAGTGGAGCACACAATTAAAGATATAACTTTTTTTGGGGGGTTTTGTTATTCGATGATTTTTTTTTGTTTCAATTTTGGTGTTTGGCAAATTACACACAAAATAAAAGAAATTTTTTTTGTTGAAGTGTTTTGGAAAAAAGATGTTTTTTAATTATGGTGAGCAAGCAAGTTGTGCAAACAACTTTTTAGAAGGACTACTCGACAATTTTTGGGTTCAAACCATAGATTAGATAGATTGTTAACAATTGTTCACTCAAGTAGGCATGGTCCCTATTGCTTCAATCTCCAAGACCTAAGGTTGTCACACAATCACCACGAGTAGGATACTTGGGTTCTTTAGGGTTTTGGGAAAATGTTACAACCAGCCTAATCATGTGGAGAGGAATACTACATGGATGTGGACTTACGGAGATCTTGATGGAAACCACCAAATCAACTAAGAAGGAATATTCTAGAAGAGAGATTAAAATCCACCAAGAAAGTGTTTGGAGGGTAAGGGTGTGTTGGGAGAGAGAGCCCCCACCTCGAATGTCCTATGGATCGGAATAAGTCTAGTACCCAATGCAAAAAGCTAATGCAAAAGTAAAAATAGAGGATAAGAGGAGAAGAAGCAATCAATATGCAAGAACATGAAATGAAAGAAAGTAAGTAAGTCGAGCATGAGATTTGTAAACGAGCAAGCAATCATGCAACAAAAGAAACAACCTAATGAATAAAGGCGGTTCACACGAGAATAGAATCAGAATGAAACTAGTTGCATAAACAAATCAAACTAGCACAGTTAAAGACATTGGTTGTCAAACCATGGTCACCACAAAGCTGTCAACTCTAAAAATGAGTTTGTCATCTTTCGGATCTCCACCTCAAGAGGGGAAGAGAAAGAAGGAAAGAAAATGTAGAAAACTCTCTCACCTTAGTCCCACACTCACATTCATCCTCGAACTTTCATCTTTCATTGTTCCTCAAGCACTGAAGAGATGGTTCGAGATGGTTTGGGTTGTGTGGGTGAAGAGTGAAGATGTAAAAATAACTTAATGCATGAAGGAATGAAACCCTAGGAGCCGTGGGCTCTGGTTTAAATGAAATAAAATGCAAATTGGGTAAAGGATGACCATGTGTACCTTAGCGCGAAAAAGAGTGTTCGGGCTCAACCTTCTCCTTCTTCGGCCGGCCAATGAAGAAGAGTCCTCAACCACCGCTAGCTTGTAAATAAATAAGATAAAAAAACAAGTGAAAGAATGATTATAACTGAGTGAAGTGTAGTAACTATAAAAACAGTAACATAAAATGGCAATTGAAAACAAACTTACGAGATTCAGGGCTAGCCCTAACCCATTTTTTATGATATATGAAATCATGCAAAAAATAAATAAAAATGATATTGTTGGATGAATGATAAATAAGTGGAAATTTTAATGGCTAAAATCAGAGATAAAACAAGTGAGATATCACCGATCTGGCTAGATAGAACACAGGTGTGACCGCGCCCTGGGTTTGAGGATGCGGTGGCACTGTCTGGTGCGACTTTAATGCAGAGCTCACCAAAGGCAGTCCCAATATCAAAATTGAGTACCGTTTGTTGCAACCAGAAACTATGGAAGTAGATGGTGTCGACTTGGAGAGGAAAAGTTTCTATGTTGATAACTTCTCCTCAATATGTTCTTACAGCCATGTAGAAATTATGGAAGTAGATGGTGTCGACTCTGAAAATTCAACAGGCCTCTCCTTTTCAAGGAAGTCCATGAATCCAGATCATCAGCTCAAGAGGGGATGAGAAAGAAAGAAATAAAACACAGAAAGCAACTCTCACCTCGGCCCCACACTCACATTGACCCCCGAACTTTCATCCCTTGGCGTTGCTCGATAACCAAAGAGACGGTTCGGTCATGTGGGAGGAGGGTGAGAAGAAGGAAATTAAGACATGTGGTCGCCAGGAACCGCGGGTTCCGATTTATGAAATTAAGGATGACCGTGTGTATCTTAGCGTGGAGAGTGTGGGTCAAAGCTTCTCCTTCGGCCGGCCGATGAAAAAGAGTCCTCAACGCGTGGGTGCTTGATCTTCTGTGAAACTAGACAAACAAACAAGTGAAAAAGACAATTAGAACTAAACAAAGCGGAGTATATGTAAATAAAATGACATGAAACACATAATTGACTAGAAACTGACCGGATTTGGGTTATCTCTAACCCCTTTTTTATTTTCAGATTAACAGACTAAAAATATTTCAAAAAATGTAAAAAAAATAGGAGGATGGAGAATCACGAAACAAAGAGATAGGAAAAAAATAGAAATATTCTGAATAGAATAGAGAGAGATATGGCCAAATCTGGGTTGTCGAAAAAATCGACCAGCAGTCCAGGATCTGCCAAGTCCGACTTTGCTTCTACGCTCGTCAAGACCAGCCCTGACCTCGGAATCACGTGCCATCAATTGTAAACTGAAGAAGACTTGGAGAGGAAGAACTTTGATGTTGAGAGCTCAGGCATCAGACATCCACACGCTTCTGTAGAGGCCGAAGAAAAGAGACCTGGCAGATCACCTGCAGACCAGCCTTCCTCTCTCTTGAACCGACTTTTCTCTCTCTAAAAACTCAAAATTCTCTTTCTAAAAATCACAAAATCGATACAGGAGGGAGGTTGGACGTCTTGAGATGCCTGGGGGGTTGTGCACATGCCTCTGGAACACCCGGAATAAGCTTCAATTTATAGGAGAATGACCATCACGATTAACACTACAAAATAGGGTACCTTGCGCCCTACCCCAGAGCGCATGTGCCTCCCAGTGAGGGCACATCCAATCCTTTCGAAAATTTTGGTCCGATCCGATCGAAAAATTCGATCCGATCCATTCATAGGTAGAGTCCCGATGAAAAACTGGATCCCTCGTGCCCTTGATCAGGGGCACAAGGCCACGTGCCTTAGGGTCAGGGCGCATGGCCACGTGCCCTGGGTCCTGGGCGCATGTGACCAGGGACATGGGCGCATGGGACTGTTTTGCGCGTCCTTCTTCCGGAAGCAATTGCGAACACTCCCGAACTCAGAATTCAACGCCGTTTGTTGCGTTGGAAAGATAACGGGACGAAGAAGCTCTCTATAGCATTGATCAACCATCACACCCTCCAAAACTTCAGAATTTTATCCAGAAGTTAGGATAGTGAACAAAAGATACAATACTGGTGATAATGACTACGACGACCAACCGAAAAGACACGGCATGAAACAAAACTTGTCCGGAGTGTGAATATGACCATAACCTTTAATGCATGATCATTAGGCATTGGTCATTCATCTAATTTCCATGTTTACACGATTTACGTGTGACTTTCGCTCGAAAATTATGGCTTTTTGCGAAAAACTTCGTAAAATATCTGATTTCATTTGACGAAGCTCCAAATGAAATTTACAAGACCCAGAATCATTCTAAGATCAATCATACATGTTACCCTATAAAACATGAGTTTTATGCTCTGAATTAGGCAAATTTGGCGTGTCCATAGACGGAAACTGAAAATAGTACTAGATTGCGCGACTTTGTTGAAACTATCACCACGGACAATAAAAAAATCAAAATGGACTCCTGTTTATCTTAAAATAAATAATACTTGTAAAGTATTATTTAATATGAAGACACCTTGCATTGAATATAATTAGAGATAAACTTAATTTACCTGATAAGTCAGATCTTAGACATTGAAGTTCTAGAAACCACCAGCACAATGTGGATGTAGGACGTGTTATGAACACCATAGATATTGGAATTGAATGTTTATTATTTTAAATAAAAGATGACTCACTAGGGAATGATTTATAGGAAAGATGTATAGGCTGAATCTTCTGGTAAATACATTGAAATTGATTGATAAAGTAATGACATAGAATAGAAGACTTTGGTTCTTCATATTTGTCTGTATAGCTCCGGTGTAGAAGCCTCCATGAGCCAAGGTTATGTCAGAATTGACCTCCAGTTGGTGTAGATGAAGGATAACCCAATGGTTCTCACTTCTTCTAAAGGAAGCCAAGATGGAAAATGATCAGAGAGATATGTAGAAGCCGATGATCAACAAAACAGCACATCGGAGCATAGACCGGCTTCTCTTTCACTTTGGTATGATCTCCGTGCATCGGGACAAAAAGAGGATGATTTGGGAAGGTTGGCAAGAAGATGAGGAGAAGAATCCTAGGTTGTACCCTAATGGCCGGAATTTATAGAGGATCAAAACTAGTGCAAAAGAAATAAACTCACCGACTACGCCCCCTGGTAAGGGGCATGTAGGTCGTGCCTCAACCTAAGAGCGCGCAGGCTGTGCCCTCATGTTGAGGGTGCGATGAGTGTGCCCCCATTTCGGGGGCATGTTCAACACGTTATTTCTAAAAAATGGCATAAAATTTCAAAAAAATACTTAAAATGGGGTTGACAAGATGAATGTGCCCCGACTCGGGGGCGTGGTCGAAATAAACATTTTTAAGAGGAGGAAAATTCTAAAAAATTGGTTTGGAAAGCCCAAACTGAGGCAAATTTTTGGTTTCTAGAACTGACAATGCCCTTAAACCTGGAGCATGCATACCACGCCCTCAAAGTGAGGGCGCGTAGGCCGCGTCTCCAGTTCAGGGGCTGTGGACACACCAAATTGGCCTGATTCGTAGCCCCAGACTCCTATTCTATTGGCAATATCCTTTATTTGACCATTATCTGATCCGGATTATCTCGTGGAGATGAGCTAAGGACGTTGGTGGAGCCCCTCATGGGTTGGGAATGGACCAATGATTTTCAGAACAATGTTGTAACCTTCAAGCGAGAGCTACGTGTGAATCATGAAAACACAAAGCCTGCTAGATGACCGATCTTGAATGGTCCATACTTGAACGTTTTGGGAGTCTGTGTGTGTTCTGTGATATTCGGGGTTTCCGACAAGTCATTTCGGTAGGCGTTGGTCTATAACGGCTTTTTCGTTATGGCTTTTCGATTTGTATTGACACGGCTATCCCGGACCATGTGTTAGGCCTTTCCGGTCATCACCGGGTCCTTTCGAGTCATCCCGGGTCAATCCCAGCTGAATATTTTCATCAATCAGGGCCATACGGCCATTTCGGTCAATTTTAGTGCTCCCATCTTTTCTGAGCTTCGGTTCATGTTTTCCAGGTTAACCTCAGATTTTTAGATGATTTCAGGTTTTTTGACCATATCAGACTTGTTCGATCATCATTTTAAGCCATCTTGAGTTGACCCGAACTTTCTCGACTGGAATTGTGCCCTTTCGGATCTTCGCCACGATTTTTGGCTTTCCGCGAGAGGGTAAACCGATAGAAAGCCCTGTGTGAACATCTTGGGAGTCATGCTGGCTGGTTTACCGACATGAGGAAGTGCGGTTGAAGCCCCTCTTTTCAATGTAACAAACAGGAGCCGAATCAGACATCTCGTTTGCAAGTTATGGCCCGTGGAACATGCGTATAGGAGAGAGAGTGTACTGCACCCCCGCCCCCTTTAAAATGGGAGGGTGCGGTGACCGCACCCTCACCCTGGGGGTGCGCCCTGTGCGCCCTCAGTCCGGGGGCGCGCCCTACATGCCCCCGCTTCCTTTGAAACGCGGGGGCACGGTCCATTTTTGAAAACTGGTAATTACCCTAATTAGCTCCTTCTAAACTAGATTTTGGAAAGTTTCCCCTGCTAATTATTGTTTATTTTGACCGTGCCCCTAGGTTGGGGCGTGTTCATCTTACCAAGCCGATTTTTAACAATATCCGGAAGGTTCTGGCGATTTTTAGCAATAAGACGTGTAACGCGCCCTCGCTTCCTTTGAAACAGGAGGGCGCGCCCTGCGTGCCCTCAAGGTGAGGGTGCGCCCTGAGTGCCCTTAGGTGGGGGGCGCACCCTACACGCCCTCACCTCCTTTGAAACACGGTGGGTGGTCAGACCAGTTTCCATTTTTTGCAACGGTTTCCATCTCTATAAATTGAGGGCTATATTCCCAATGACCCAAGGTTGAACACCCCATGCTCATCCTGAGGTCATCCAAGCTCTCTCCCCAGGCCATCCCAACATCCAAAGTTGATCCGCCGTCGAGAGATCGATCCCAAGGCGAAGGAGATGCCCAATCCATGCGTTCTACAGCACAATGGAAGGTGGACACGTGGGCCCGATTTAGAAGAAATTTGAGCACATGGTACCGGTTGCAGAAAAACATGGGCATGTGAGCCCGGTTGATGTGGATTATGGGCATGTGGGCCCGATTGAGGTGAATTGTGGGCACGTGGACCCGATTTAGAAAAATTAAGGGCGCATGGGCCCGATTGGGGAGAATTATGGGCACGTGGGCCCGATTGATTAAAAGGGGCACGTGGGCCCAGTTGGGGAAAAGGGGCATAAGAGCGTGGTTAATGAAGAGGGACATGAGGGCCCAGTTGAGAGGGATAAAGTGTGGTCTGTGGCCCTAAGATTGACAGATTTTAGACCCATGGGCATGATTGATGGTTGTAAGAAGAATAAAGAAAGGGCAGTGGCCCTAAGATTGAGGAATTGTGGGCCCATGGGCCCGATCGTTGATTTGGAGGAGAATAAAGAATGGGTCGTGGCCCTAAGATTGATTGATCGTGGGCCCATGGGCCGGATTGTTGCTTAGGAGAAGAATGGGGTAAGCGTCGTGGCCCTATGATTGATGCTAAGGGATTTTCCTACCTAGCCGGAGGAGGTCCTAGTATCCCCTTGCTAAGGTCAACATCTTCCATCTATAGGTTTATAGATTCCTTTCTTATTTCACTGATCAATTCAATCTCCTTACTTCCCAGCTCAGGGGTCAATTCAATCTGACAAACTTCAGGGATCAATTCCAATGATGATGATAGTTGATCTATACTTGAAGAATCCTTACCTAGTCCTTGACGATCAACAAAATTTATGATCTCCTCACCTAGGCTCCATACAGTAGGCTTCTCAGTTATTCTGGGGAAGAGGGCATGCCTAGTTTAGGGGATTCTAGAATGATAGAAGAGTTTAGTTTGACCTCCCCTAATGGCTGACTTTGATCTTGAGAGAGAGCAAGGATATGTTGAGGAGTTGATTCCTATGCCAGGGCAGGAGGACAAATGATTGGAGTTATTAATTTCTCTGTCAGGGTAGGAGCTTGAGGGGTCGGAGTGACTAAATCATATACCATAGCAGAAGCATGAATAATTGGAGTGACTGGTTCTTCTACCATGGCAAGAGCAATAGACAAAACAAGTGGTTTGACTAACTGAGGAAGAACCCTATGTTGAGGGATTGCTTGAAGTGGTGCTGGCATAGAAGTCGGTTTAGGCTGAGGAGCTATTGGTGTAATTAGTTGAGGAGTCATGGCTTGGATGGTTGGCCGAGGAGTTGTTGGTGGAATAGGTTGAGAAGCCAAGGGCTAGATGATTGGCCGAGGAGTTGTTGGTGAAGTAGGCTGAGAAGCTAAGTGCCGGATGATTAGCTGAGGGGCCTTTGGAAATGTTGGTGGAGCCAATTTAGGTAATGAAGTATTTGGACAAGCGACAATAGGAACATGATTGTGCACAGTTGGTTTCGCCATTAGCACGGGTTGCATGACCGGCTGAGGTTGGGGCATGGGTAGCCTAATCAACTGGCATCGAGGAGTTGGTCGATGAAGATGATCAGGATGGGATTGGGGAGGACTCCTAGGTTTATGCATAGAATCAATGCTTCTCTCAAGCCTGGGCCTTAATTCATCAGAATATTATATTAATTTCACATCTTGTTTTGCTTCCCCGATTATTGAATAACTCGGCCCATATCGTTGCAAGAATTTGGCCTTGACAATTTTGAAATCCCATATCTCTACTTCATTAAATGAAAAAACCCAATCTAAGGCTACACCCTCGAAGGATCTCCTAAAAAGAAAGGAGAGGGTCTTTCTATCATTCTGCCACTGAGATGATTTGCTCAGGAAATCATTGACATGGGTGAAGGGATCACCTGAGCCATTGTAGCGAGTATAGGTTGGCATTTGTGATTGGGAGATGTAGATAGTATAGACGATAAATTCAAGGATTTCTTTATCCTTGGAAACAGGTGGGGAGGAATTCACCAGGGGGTGTGCATGTGGCACTTGGATGGGAGGAAGATGGGTTGGTGTGTGAGCTGAAGAATGACCCACAATGGGGTGAGTAGATGAAGTAGCATGGCAGGACTGCCCCGGTTAAGTTATGGTAAGAGGTTCAACTGCCAATTGGGGAGGTGATGATAGAAATGTATGCCCTACAAGCCAATCATATATGATATGATTCGACATTTCTAGGAATATCTCATTCAATTAAATAGGCAAAACTTCGTTACTAGCTTTTATTAGAAGCGTATATCGTAATGAAGTCCTTGATCACATGAAATGATAATTGAATCATGATGAGATCATGATAATGAGATTGATCATCTAGAGGTATATGATCTAAATGTTCCTAGTCATAGGATCTTTGAGACGGGACATCAAGAATCCGGATAGACTAGTGTGTGTGATGTCTTCTCATATGATGAGAATGACCGATCTCATTGGTCATCAGTGTGGGGACACTGAGATACACACACAAGTGCTCATTAGTGGAATGAGTTCACTGAACTGGCCAATTTAAGAAAACCTGATCGGTATCTTATTGAACTGTCTATCAGGTTATTCTTACAACTCTGATACCACTGTAAGGAATCAATACATGACAGCGAAAAAATTTTGATTCCATAAAATCATAAACTTTGCCTTGATCGATGCCGAACGAGTAAAACTGGGAACTAAATAGACTCTGTTTAATGACTTATTAAATAGAGTTTTACTATTTTTGTCATTGAATTCTATTATTTTGATTTTGAAATTGTTATAAGATCAAAATTAATAAAATTAATGATTATATAAGTTCTGAGAAATTATTTAATAGGTTTGTAAAATGTTTATAAACCTGTTAAATAGTTTTGGACTTTGGTTGCCATAGAATCATTTTATAAATGATTTTAAAATTGTTTTAAAATCTTTATTGATTAAATTAGTGTTTGAATAAATTCTGAAAAATGTGATTTTGAAGAATTATGATTTGGACATTAATTTAGCTTTGAAAAATTTTGTAAAAGCATGAATCATTTGAATATTTTGTATTTTATGCATGTAAATTATTTATATGTGCATTTCATGTTATTTATTTTATGAAAATTCGACATGCATGAAATTTGAAATTTCAAAATTACAATATATAATTTTATGATGGTATATATGATACATCTCATATAATTATCACGTATGTGCTCTATGTTGATGTGATTAATGTTGGTGTGTGTATGGAGGTGATCATGGACTTAAATATGCTTTGCTTTTGATTGCTTGGTTAATTAAGTTGGTTATGTTATTAAATGGGGCCTGCATGTGCCTCCTCTCTCTCTATACAATCTGATTGTACATTCTACCTCCCCCCCATTGGTGTACTCCCCTTGGTTAAAACCAAGGTTTCTTATTATGAGTTGTACATTTGTGGGTCTGTGTACCCTTTAGCTGCTTGTAATGGTTAGAAGCCGGCTCGTGGTAGAATGGAGAGCGGGACCACTTGAAGAAGCACCCTTCTGAAGTGGGAGCATGCCAACTCAAGCTTCTGAAGCAAGGAATTGCACCTATAGGGGTGCCTTAGGTGTATGTTTAGGGTTAAGTCCATGATCACCTATGTTTTAATGCATATTTGATATGTGGTGTGTGCTATAGATTATACCTTAAATATATAATATTCCAAAAGTATATTAATATTTATATGTAGCACCTATGTTGATGAGACTAAAATAAAATCCCTCCTCGTTTTAATTAGGTCGATAAACGTGAGACACTGAGAATGACTCATGTAGCCTTCCGTTGTTATGGTCTTGATGAGCCAATCTTAAATTGGATGGGTTTGTTGTGTTTCCCACAAGACTCATTCAGCAAGGGATTGGTGATCATGGCTAAGGCATTTGCTGAACTTTGGGGTGGACCATTGCATGGCCTTGTTGTGTTTCCCACAAGGGCTATGTTAATAATCCATTCTCATAACGTAACAAGCGGATTTGACCTAACTAGAGTATATAGCTTGTTGTGTTTCCCACAAGGTTATAACTCTAGAGGCTAAATGACTAAGAATTGCATGGGTTGAAATTGGTAAAGGTTACCTACCTATTAAGTATGGGATGACTTGTGTTTTCCACAAGGTTATCATCATAAAGTTAGTAGGGTCTTGGTCGCCACTAGGATGTTATCGTGATATCCCGTTTTTGCATAGTGAGGGTTATGCAAATTCGTCGAAAATTAGTGGGAGTATAAATTAGGATGAAAGACCATATCTTAATTTTAATGAATGTCTGTAATGTTGATATAATTACATCTCTGTTGTAGAATATTATAAACCACCATTAATCTAGCATGCTAGAAGCTAAGTATTTTAATGGCTCACACTTTTTTATTGGTTTAGAACTAAGAGAATAGTTCTCATAGTTGACCTGTTGACTATCCTACTTGAGAAGTAAGTATCTCCTACACTATCTAATAATGTGAGAGAAGATAAGATCTTATCTCATTGAAAAGATGTATTAATTGTTGTATATCAGATGTTAGTCTCTATCAGATAAAAATAGTAGTGGCAACATGGATAGATGGATATGATATCCATCATGGCTCATGGTGATGAGCTAATTAAAGGCAAAAAAGAATAATACATCTTGAATACTTCTTATTGCTGAGACTAATAGAAATAAGTAATGTCATTAGATAGAGATAGAAGGTGAGTTAAAAGTCAAAGAAGTAAGTCAAGATATTACAACCCAAATTTGACATAGCATTCTTCTACTATCATGATGATGGTAAGTAGAAGAAGAAGTGCAAAGTGTATTGCACATAATGCAAAGGTGGAGCTTGAGAAGCTCCATGTATCTATGTCATTAATATTTACTTGTCTTAAATACACATTCAATAGTATAAGATACTATATATGTGTATTCTAGTATAAGATAATAGGGATGCATATAATAGTATGAGATACCAGATATGCATCATATATCTACAATGAGTTATAGATAATAGCAAGTAAATGAAGGCTTAAATGAGATTTTTGACCTACATATGAAATGGTACAAAATGTTCCATCGTTACTAGTGGGAGATACACATTTTCTATAGCCTTCTAGAGTTGTCTTAATTATCCTTCTAAAAGAATATTGTTTTCATTTCCTAGTTGAATAAATGGAGATTTATTCTATGGTATGAAAATGATAACTGGTAAAGTGTTTATCAGTAGGAGCATAATAAAAAGTTTATTCATATCAGATATGTATGCTCTTATAATATGTGTGAATAATCCTCATAAGGTGAAGTAGATTGATATTGATCAATCTATTGTTTAGTAGTATGGTCATATTTATAAGAAAAGACTTAAGGAGTTCTATTCGGATAGAAACATATAGGTAAATGATTTGGAATCATTAACTATATGTAAGTACAAATCCAAAACCTTTGAGAAATTATTTGAGATTAAGAATGAAGAGGAAATATTAATGAAAAGAGTATTAGAACTCTTTGATGAGATCAAAGAGGAGATACTTAAGTAATAATTCACACATAAATGAAGGATAGTAGAATCTAATTTTGATGGACACCTCTTATACATTTTAGCTTAATTGAGTAGCTAAAATGAGAAGCCATATTGTGTAGGACATAATATGGATAATGACAACCTTTGCAAAATTCTTCTTTGTCTATTTAGGGGGTAGCACTCAATATAGGCACTTGATCTTAAATCAGTACCTTCCAAATATATTCTAATTATTCCGTATCAGATATGGAAAGGGGTTAAAGCTTGACCTTAAGCCAGTTAAGGCTTTAGAATGTCTGGCTTGATGAAGAAGTATAACCCTATCAAGTTGGAATATAAGACTATAAAGTGTTGGCTTGTGGGATATCCTAAGAAAACATAAGGATATTAATGCCTCCCTTAGGTAGAAGGGTATGAGTTGCTCATCTCTCCATATTTCTAGAAGAAGAGTCCCTTCTTTAGAAAGATAGTTGGAGCAAGGTATAAATGGAAGGTGTTCCAGTCCCACAATCCATGGACACTTTTATTAAGGTACTAGTTTATATTTACACAAGGGCAAATGATAGATCTTTTCTTGTGTCCAATCAACCTAAGAGATATGTGGGACATATCTTTGATCGCAGAAATGAAACATAAGATAAAAGGATAATGATCCTAAGATCTATATTGAAGCAATATGAGATATTGATTCAAAATGGGAAGAAACAATAAAATCTAATATAAACTCTATCTATTCTAATCACGTTCAGAACTTGATTGATCCACCTAAGGATTTAGTATCTATAATTGGATCACTAAAGAATAGATTGAATTAGAAGATAAAGACCTTCAAAGTAAGGATAGTTAAAAGGGATATCATTTAAGTCAAATAGTTGACTATGATAAGACCTTTTACCTATGCCATGGAATTAATCCATTCAGATTTTGATTGTTACACACTATGTCTATAGGATATGTCAAATGAATGTTAAGATAGTGTTTCTCTATGTTATTTTGAGAAACAGGTGTATATGATACAACCTTTAGGAATCAAGTTCCAAAACATCCAAATAGTGTATGCATAAGGTACATTTATGGATTAAAGAAAAACTTCTCATAGATGGTAGATAAGGTTTAATGAAATTAAATCTTATGACTTCATTGAGAATGAAGATATGCCTTGTGTTTTCATATAAGATAAGTAAGAGTGCTATTATCTTCTTGACATGATATATGTATGACATACTACTCATTAAGAATAAAGTAAATATGTTATCATAAGTGAGCCTAGTTATCAATTAATCATCCAAACTAAATATAGGTTTTAAGATCTATGGAGATAGATCTAAAAGGTTTCTTGGCCTTACCCAATTTGTGTGCGTAAATACCATAGTCAAAGAATTTGACATGGTAAACTTCAAGATAGGTTTCTTATCTATGTAGTGTGGAGTTGATATCTTTAAAGAGATGTCTTTGTAGACTTTTTGAGAGATAAAGAGATCACATTAGTATAGCCATTATGCTTTTGCAATAGGACCTACCTATCACATTTGTGATGCTACGCATATGATTTCATTAATGATCTAAGTGTTATAAGCATTCATCAAGTAAATCCCTGTGAGAGTCACATGATAATTTAGAGATGTGTCCCTGAGTACTTGAGAAGCACTAAGGATATATCTCTAATGTATGGAGGATAAGACTTGAAGTCTTGTAGTTTTATGAACACAAGCTTCTAATCATATAAGTCTAATAATAATAAGACAATGTAATGGTGGTGCAGTGAGCTGGAAGAGTTCCATTCAAGAGAACACTGCTAATTCTACAACTAATCTAAAGTAGATTGCATAATGACTGTATATTGCTTGAGTAGCTGACTAGATGAAGATGTTCATCTGGCTTATGAGATTGTCCCAACCTTCTCTGAAAATGTATCTTTGTTTTAGGAAAACAATGGGGTAGAGCCAAAGTCTCATTAGAAGTTTCAAACTTCTATGGCAATACCATAGAATCAGAGAGAATGTAGGTGATAGAGATATAATTAAAGATAGAGTATCTTCCGTTAATAACATTACAGATCCACTAACTGAAATAGTTACTCAAAGAGTGTTTGAGCTTCACCTTGAGCTAATAGAGATCAGCCAGATGGGTGATTGGTTTTAGTGCAAGTGGGAGATTGATAGAAATGTATGCCAAATAAGCCAATCATATATGATATGATTCGACATTTCTAGGAATATCTCATTCAATTAAATAGGCAAAACTTCGTTACTAGCTTTTACTATAAGCGTATATCGTAACGAAGTCCTTGATCACATGCAATGTTGATTGAATCATGATGAGATCATGATAATGAGATCGATCATCTAGATGTATGTGATCTAAATGTTCCTAGTCATAGGATCTTTGAGACAGGACATTAAGAATCCTGATAGACTAGTGTGTGTGATGTCTTCTCATATGATGAGAATGACCAATCTCATTGGTCATCAATGTGGGGACACTGAGATACACACACAGGTGCTCATTAGTGGAATGAGTTCACTGAACTGACCAATTTAGGAAAACCTGATCGGTATCTTACCGAATTGTCTATCAGGTTATTCTTACATCTCAATAGCATGGTTGGATCTTTGACCTAAGTCGCCAAAGATGTCTTGCCAAGCATACTATGTACTTTGACTATTGACTGATGGATCACTTAGTATTGTGGTCCTATATAGTTAATGGATTGGGTATTTGAGAAACTTGGTGGAGGCAATTGAGCGGACAATAGGGGATCGTTCACTCTCGGTAGGAGTGAGAGAATGTCCTACGGATAGTACTCTAAATATTTGGCCAAGGTAGATAGGATAATTGGAAAAGGAGTTTTCCAGTTGATCCATTCCTGAGTACAAAAGATTTCATAAAGTTGGAATACTTAGGAGTTGACAGTCAGTGCCGAACCCCTGACCGACCGGGATATTGTATGAACGAGGATTTAAATACGTGTGGTAATTGATCATGGAAAGGCTCAATGGATGTTATTTAACTCCCCAAAGTCATTTTGGATCATAGGATGTGGCTTGTACCCTTTATGATCATAATGTCGTAAAAATTGTTATCGGATAATAGTTTTGATTTAAATTAAGGAAATTGTTCTTTTAAATTAATTAAGGCTTCAACCAAATTGACTATTGGGCTTAGTGGGTGACACACAATAGATCTGGTCAATAAGATGAGGGCATGGATGCAATTTTATAGAAGTTTTGAGTTTTTGTAAAAAATTCCATCTTCTATATATAAATGGCTTATGAAGCCAAACCCTAACAAGCCATAGGGCTGGAGCACGTCCCAAGCATCCTCTCTTTCTCTTGTCTCCTTTAAAAGGTGATCTCCTATGGTCAAGCTTGGATCTGGAAGGTTTTTGGAGGCCCAAAGGAAGAGAGAACTCGTCTATTGAAGTAGATCGTGTGGATACTGCTAGAGACCGGACACTTGAACGGTTTTCAGCAAGGGGGAATGTCCTCTCTTCATCCATGGTGAGGGATTTTAGAAATCCCATGAGGTACTCTCGTTCTACTTCATATTCGGTTCCCAGTTTACTCATTTGGTATCGATCAAGGAAATGATCATGGTTTTTATGGAATTAAAATTTTTCCGCTGTCATGTATTGATTCCTTACAGGTGAGGCAGTTCGGTTGACTTTGGCTGGACCATGATTGACAAGCAACTTGCCCTTTTCTAGGGACTACACAATTGAAAAGGATTTAGGATCAAGGTGGAGAGATAGACTCTGAAGGAGTTGCTCCATGCTAAGCGGAGCAGGCTGATGGGTGGGATCTTGAATTTTGGGTTCCCTGATGGCATTAACATGGCCCTCTGGTTGGACCATGGGTTGCTGTATCATGTAGTGACCCGTCTTGTAGTAGTCCAGCATCCCGACATGTCTTTCGGACCTTAGCATCATGGGCATCCTGTCGATCTTTCTTCAAAGATGGTTAAAAAAGAAGGGCAAGTCAAGCACACAATTGAAGATTTTTTTGTTATGTTTTGTTGTGTTTGATTTTTTTTGTTTCAATTTGGTTGTTTGGAAAACAAGTTGAACACAAAATTAAAGAGGTTTTTGTTTTGTTTTTTTAGGTGTTTTGTAAGAAGAAATTTTTGGTTGTTTCCAATTTTTGGTGAGCAAGCAAGTTATGCAAACAAGTTTTTAAAATGACTACTCGATAATTTTTGGGTTGAAACCTTTGATTAGATAGATTGTTAACAATTGTTCACTCAAGTAGGTCCATTCTTATTGCTTCAATCTTCAAGACCTAAGGTTGTCACTCAATTACCACGAGTAGGTACTTGGGTTCATTGGGTTTTGGGAAAGTGGTACAACCGGCCCAATCGTGTGGAGAGGAATACTCCATGGATGGAGACTTATGGAGGTCTTGCCGGAAACCACCAAATAAACTAGGAAGGAATATCCTAGAAGAGAGGTTAGAATCCACCAAGAAGGTGTTTGGAGGGTGAGGGTGTGTTGGGAGAGAGAGCCCCCATCTCAAATGCCCTATGGATCGGTGCAAGTCTGGTACAAGATGCAAAAGCTAATGCAAAAATGAAAAATGGAGGGTAGGAGGAGAAGAAGCAATCAATATGCAAACATGAATGAAACCTATTAAATAAATCAAACAAGTGAATGCAAGCAAGACAAGCAATGATAAAGTGAAACAAATAACTAGCAACTAGCAACTAAAGGTGGTTCGTGCGGGAACCAGCTTGTGATGAAGTGTCCAAGTGGGGACAAATCTGAAGTAAAGGTAAAAATATTATCCACGTGGGTACTGATTTTAAAATAAAGTGGCTGATGCGGGAGCCGAGTTTTGGAAAGGTAGGTGGTTCATGCGGGAACCAGTTTTTGAAGAAAAATGGGTGGTTCACACGGGAACCGGTTTGATTGATTGGAAAAATGAAAGAAGGGCCACTTGGGGCCAATTTAAAGTGGTTCAAAAGGGTGTTCCATGCGGGGATCGATCTGAAAGTGGGTTGGTTCACGCGGGAACTGGTTTAGAAAAGGGGTTGGTTCACGTGGGAACCGGTTTTTGTGAAGAAAAGGGTGGTTCACGCGGGAACCGGTGTAAGAGTTAACAAAATAGAAAGAGGGCCACGTGGGGCCAATATGAAGATGCTGTAAAGAGGTGGTCCACGTGGGGACCGATCTGAAAATAAGTTGGTTCACGCGGGAACCGAGTTGGAAAAGAAAGGTGGTTCACGCGGGAACCGGGTTGAAATTAAAGACAAGCAAATCAAGTCCACATGGGGGAAAATCTTTAAAGGATGAGTAAATAGCAAGTTTAAAAGTAAATGAACATGAAAAAGGTAAAATCATGCGGGAACCAAGTGGGAAAATAACTAGTTGCACAAATCAATCAAGCTAGCATGGTTGAAGACATTGGTTGTCCCATCGTGGTCGCCAAAAAGTTTTCGAATCTAGAAACGGGTTCCGGATCGGTACCTCAATAAAAGGGGGAAAGATAGATGGATTAGGGGGAAGGGAATGAATTGAAAAACACTCAAAAAGCAGTAAAGAGTCCTCACCTCGGTCCCACACTCACATTGATCCCCGAACTTTCATCTCACGGCGTCCCTCGAGCACTGGAGACGGTTCGGGTCATGTGAGAGGAGAGTGGGGAGGAGATGAACTTAGAACATGAATAAAAAGGTGGTCACCAGGATCCGCGGGCTCTGCTTTATGGAATTGAAAAATAAAAGAAGTTGACCGTGTGTACCTTAGCGCGGGAGATGATATGTGTGGGTTAAACCTTCTTCCTCGTCGGCCGGCCGATGAGGGAGAGTTCAACCGATGCTAGCTTGATCAATCTGTGCAACTTAAGACAATAAAACAAGTGAAGAGTTTGATTAGACTTGTGAGAAGTGTAGTAACTGTAGTAAGAAGATAAGAAAGGAAGCAATTGGAATCAAACTCACTGACTTCGGGGTGAGCCTTAACCCCTTTTTTTGTGTTTTTAGTTATGTAAAAATGATGCAAATGAACTAAAAGATGTTCTAAAATAGTAAATATATTGAATGAAATGAGTTAAGAAGGACTTATGAAGTGTATGGCTTAAGTTGAAGCCAAGCTGGTTGAAGAAGGCCGGTTGGGGTGCCTTGCACCCTTCTGGTGCGACTTTGGTGCAGAAAATGTTACGGATGATCCCAATGTCAGAATTGAGTGCCGTTTGTTTCTATAGATGGAGAACTCAGAGAGGGAGAGATCTTCTATTGATGACTTCTCCGTAATTTGCTGTAGGAGTCTATAAAAATTCTGAAATTGGACGAATGTGGAAAATAGAACATGTATGCGTGCCCTTAGTGCAACAATCGCCACGAATAGATGGCAAGTCAGAATCGAGTGCTGCTGGTTGCAAATGAAAGAGGATGAAGAGAGAGGAACAAATCCTCTGTTGAAGACTTTTGTAGTAGAAGCCCCAGATTTTCTACAGAAGCTGATGAAGTTGGTTGATGTAGAACGCACGGATCGGGCTTCTCCTTCGCCCCAGGATCAATCTATCGATGTCAGATCACCTTTGGATGTCGGGATGGCTTTGGGAGAGACATGTGAGAAGTTTAGTAACTGTAGTAAGAAGATAGGAAAGGAAGCAATTGGAATCAATCTCACCGGCTTCGGGGTGAGCCTTAACCCCTTTTTTGTGTTTTTAGTTATGTAAAAATGATGCAAATGAACTAAAAGATGTTCTAAAATAGTAAATGAACTGAATGAAATGAGTTAAGAAGGACTTATAAAGTGTATGGCATAAGTTGAAGACAAGTTGGTTGAAGAAGGCCGGTTCGGGTAGCCTTGCACCCTTCTGGTGCGACTTTGGTGCAGAAAATGTTACGGATGACCCCAGTGTCAGAATTGAGCGCTGTTTGTTTCTATGGATGGAGAACTCGGAGAGAAAGAGATCTTATGTTTATGACTTCTTCAGAATCTATCTGTAGGAGCTTGTAAAAATTCTGAAATTTGACGAATGTGGAAAACAGAACCTGGATGTGCGCCCTTAGTGCAGAAATCGCCACAAACAGACGGCAAGTTGGAATCGAGTGCCTATGGTTGCAAATGAAAGAGGATGAAGAGAGGAACAACTCCTCTGTTGCAGACTTTTGCAGCAGAAGCCCCAGATTTTCTACAGAAGCTGATGAAGTCGGTTGATGCAGAACGCATGGATCGGGCTTCTCCTTCGCCCTGGGATTGATCTTTCGACGTCGGATCACCTTTGGACGTCAGGACGACTTTGGGAGAGAGCTTGGATGACCTCAGGAAGAGCTAGGCACGAGGGATTAACCTTGGGTCATTGAGAATGACCCTCAATTTATAAAGGAGAGAAACTGGTGCAAAACATTGAAATTGGACCGACCGCGCCCCTGCTTTTCAAAGGAGGCGAGGGCGCGCAGGGCTTGCCCTCACCTTGGGGGCACGGTCTGCGCGCCCCCCAGTTTCAAAGAAACCGGGGGCGCGTTATGCGTCTTATTGCTAAAATGCACCAGAATCTTCTGAAAATTGCTAAAAATCTGACTTGATAAACGTAATGCGTCCCCGAACTGGGGGTGCGTTACAAATAATCGAAAATTATCGAGCGTAACCTTCCAAAAATCCGATTTAAAAGGTGTAAATCGGGGAAATTTCCTATTTTCGAAAACTGACCGCGCCCCAGCATTTCAAAGGAAGCGGGGGTGCCCCCCCGGACTGAGGGTGCACAGGGTGCGCCCCCATGTTAAGGGCGCGGTGACCGCGCCCTCCCATTTCAAATGGGGTAGGGGTGCAATACACTCTCTCTCTCCTGCACACGCATTTCACGGGCCGTAACTTGCAAACGGGATGTCCGATTTGGCTCTCGTTTGTTGCGTTGAAAAGAAGGCCTTCAACCTCACCTCCTCAAGTCAGTAAACCAGCCGGCATGAGACCCGGGATGTTTACACAGGGCTTTCTACTGGTTTACCCTCTCGTAAAAAGCCGAAAATCGTGGCGAAGATCCGAAAGAGCACGGTTCCGGTCGAGGAATCTCGTGTCAGCTCGAGATGACTTAAAATGATGACTGAACAAGTCTATTATGATCGGAAAACCCAAAGTCATCGAAAAATATGAGATTAACCCGGTAACGTAAACCAAAACTCGGAAAAGCCGTAAAACCCTAAAATCGACCAAAATGGCCGTATGGTCCTGGTTGATGAAATATATTGCTAGGATCGACCTGGATGACTCGAAAAGACCTGATGATGACTGGAAAGGCCTGACATGTTGTCCATGATAGATCGAAAAAGGCATAACGAAAAGCCGTTATAGAACAACACCTAACGAAATGACTTGTTGAAAAACCCGAATGTTACGGAACACATGAGGGACTCCCGAGACCTTCAATTAAGGACTATTCAAGGTTGGTCATTGAGCAAGCTCCGTGTTTTCACAATTCTCGTGTGGCTCCGTGTTTTCACAATTCTCGTGTGGCTCTCGCTTGAAGGTTACAACATTATTCCGGAAATCATCAGTCCATTCCCAACTCACAAGGGGCTCCACCAGCGTCCTTAGCTCATCTCCACGAAATAATATGAATCAGATAATCGGTCAAATAATGGATATTGCCAATGGAATAAGAGTCTGGGGCTCTGAATCAAGCCAATTTGGCGTGTCTACAGAGTTTACGTGGTTTTATCATAAAAGGATCCTGATTTCGAGGATAGAATTGAGGACTTGGCTGATGCGTATGCATATGGACATAAAAGGTTTAAAAAACCATTGGCCATGGTGGATGAACTGACAAAAGAATTAAACCTTGGAACACCAAAAGATCCTAAGACAGTCCTTCTAAGTGCAAACCTCACTCTCCCTGAGGAACAGAACTTAATTGAAATCTTGGAAGAATACAAGGACACATTCGCATGGATATACGAAGACATGCAGGGGTTAGATAGCTCGTTGGTTGAACATCATCTAGCTTTAAAACCTGGAGCTACCCTGGTCAAACAAAAATTAAGAAGATTCCACCCTGATGTTGCACTAAAGATGAAAGAAGAAGTCGACAAGTTACATCAAGCAAGATTCATTAAGGTTGTTATTTATCCGCAATGGGTGGCAAACATAGTCCCTGTCATGAAGAAGGATGGTCGAGTTTGGATCTGCATAGACTTCAGGGACTTGAATTGAGCGTGTCCTAAGGATGACTTTCCTCTACCTCATATTGATGTACTGGTTGATAACACTGCTAGATTCGAGATGCTCTTTCATGGATGGCTATTCCGGGTATAATCAGATCTAGTTAGCCGAAGAGGACCAGGAGAAGACCTCGTTCACTACACCTTGGTGAACCTACTGCTATGTCGTCATGCCCTTTGGACTAAAGAATGCTGGTGTAACATATCAAAGGGCCATGATGGCTATCTTCCACGACATGATGCATACCCTTGTAGAGGTGTACGTGGACGACCTGGTCGTTAAATCCAAAAGTCGAGAAGATCATTCTGAAGTGCTCAGAAGGGTCTTGCAGAGGACTAGGGAATATAAGTTGAAGATGAACCCAAAAAAATGCACGTTTGGAGTATCCTCAGGAAAATTGTTGGGGTTCATAATTAGAAAAAGGGGCATAGAGATTGATCCAAACAAGGCCAAAGCAATCATTGGTATGCCTCCTCTGAGAAATATGAAAAAACTTCGAGGATAATCGGGAGGCTACAGTTTGTCTGTCGGTTCATCTCACAACATTCCAAAAGGTGTAAACATTTCTATGAGTTGACCAAGGTGGGGGCCGAGTTTAAATGGGATTCGAAGTTCCAGGATGCATTCGATGGTTTGAAAAGATACCTGGCTAGTCCCCCTGTGCTTAGACCACCAGCCCCTGGCAAGCCCTTAGTTCTGTACATCTCGGTTTTGGAAAATTCTCTTGGGGCAGTCCTTGCACAAGTGGATGAAGAAGGGAAAGAGAGGGCAACTTACTATTTGTCAAAGTTTTATGATCCATGTGAGAAAATGTATACTGTAGTGGAGAAGACCTGTGCTGCGCTAGTTTGGGTAGTTCAAAAGCTTAAACACTATTTCTTAGCTCATGAGGTCAATCTTATCGCCCTCATCTATCCCATCAAATTCCTCCATGAGAAAACTATTCTAACTGATCGGTTAGGTCGTTGGCAGAGTTTCCTTTCCCAGTTTGATATCACCTATGTCTCCCAGAATGTGATTAAGGGCTATGCCATTGCCGAACATCTATCTCATCACCCTATACCCCTCTTTGACCCAGTCCAGTCGGAGCTCCCAGATGACGAACTAATGTTGATCTGATCTTCCCATCATTGGACATTATATTTTGACGGGGCTCTGAATTCACACAGTAAGGGAATAGGAATCATCCTTCTATCACCCGAGGGCGTCACCATTCCACAGGCATTTCATCTCGACTTCCCATCAACCAACAATATATCTAAATATGAAGACTTGCTGGCCTGACTGGAGGCCACTCATTTCTATGGTGCCAGGGAATTAAGGGTGATAGGTGATAGCCAACTAATCCTTCACCAAGTCCTAACCAAATACCGAACCTCTCATCCAAACCTCAAACCTTACCAAGAACTCATCTCTTGCTACATCAAACTCTTTTCCAAACTCACTTTTGCCCATGTTCCTCGAGCTCAAAACATCCTTGCTGATGCCTTAGCCTCCTTAGTTTCATCTCTATCAGTCCCGCTAGGTAGACAGGTGCAAACTATCCATGTCCATAGAAGGTCGATGCCGGCAATTAAGGATGGTCAATTTCTGAAGATCAAGGAGAGATTTGGCAGAAAGGAACATCTAGAGCAGAAAGAGGAGATTTCTCTAGTCGAGTTGAAAGAGGACGAGGGTGAGAGGCCTTGGTTTGATGAGATTGCAAGGTATTGTCAAGATCAGACATATCCACCTATATCAAATGCAAAAGAAAAGAAGGCCACTTGAAGAGTATCCCAGAGGTATACCATCCTAGGAGGGGTGCTCTACAAGAGGAGCCTGAGCGGAATTTTGCTGAGATGCGTTGATGAAGAAGAAGCAGAGTTGGTGCTTAAGGAAGCACATTATGTGGTCTGTGGGGGCCATGTCAATGCTCAAGCTCTTGCCAATAAAATCATCAGGCAGGGGTATTATTGGCTAACCCTAGAAGAGGATTGCTCCATCTTTGTCTGGCACTATCATTCTTGCGAATTTCATGTCGACAAGATCCACTCTCCTGCATCTTCCCTTCATCTGATTTATGCCCCATAGCCCTTCGCCATGTGGGCTTTCGATATCATTGGCTTTCTATGTGACCTTAACTGAAATCTTTTCCAAATCGTTCATCCTGACGGCAACAGAGTACTTCACCAAGAGGGCAGAAGTGGAAGCATTCGTGGAGATCAAGGCATCAACACTGTGCTCCTTCATCAAATGCAACATTATCTCTAGGTTTGGGATCCCCAGTGACATCATCACTGACAATGGACCACAATTTCTCTCTCAAGATCTGCACGATCTTTGCAACAGGTACCGCATTTCATTGCATCATTCATCTCCATACTACTTGCAAGGCAATGGTCAAGTAGAAGCCACTAAAAAACCCTTGATCAAAATTATTAAGAAAACCTGTAAGTCTAGCAAGTTCGCGGATTGGCCAGATAAGCTTGTAGCCCTATGGGCTTATCATACTTCTGTACGGACCCCCATTGGTCAAACCCCGTATGCTCTTCTTGCATATGGGATGGAAGCGGTGGTCCCGTATGAAGTACTCATTCCATCACTCCGAGTTCAGCTCGATAGGGACATCCCTGTCGATGATAGATGAAAATCTCTCCTTACACAAAGCAAGCTCGGATTTATCAGAACATATTTAAAAGGTTTTATCATGGTAGAGAGAAAGCTCAAAATCGGTGAGATGGTAGTCAAACGCATATTCGTTAAGCCGGGTGGTCTCCACTCCAAATTACAACCTAACTGGGAAGGGCCTTTTGTTATAACTAAAAAATATCTAGGCAATGCATATGAGCTTAGCAACGCCGATGGAGAAAAATTGAACCATCCATGGAATGGCGTTTACCTCAAAAAATATTTTCCTTAGAAAAAAATGGAGAATGTCTGGTATGATATTAAGTCATCGATCCAAGGGTGTTAGCTAAAAATCAAGGATAGACATCACCCTGCACACACAACACCTCTAGATCCTAGAATCCAGATAGCCCGTCACTCAAGAGAGGCAAGGAAGAACCCTGAAGGCATAAAAAAACCCTTGCCCTATTCTCTTCTATTCGGTTCAATATAGGTGAAGGAGACTAGAGGAGGATAGTATCAAAAATGCCTGCCACGTTAGTAGGAGGCCATCTCATAGGGTGCAAAAAAAGGGTGCCCAATGAACCCCATAGGTTTAAACAAATATGGGCCTGTTTGAATGAGTACCCAAAAGAGTAGAAAATAAAAAAGGGTGCCAAAAGATGGGCAACAACCTCACAGGTCAAAGACTTGTCTAAGTGAGTGCCACATGTAGAAAAGACCCAAAGAGGCCGAATGTCACACCCCGAGCCAAAGGCGGAAACACTCGGTAGCATAATAGCGGGAAAACAACCCTCTTAACCAAATATTCGGGGACGGAATGAAAATAATAAAAGATCATTCAAATTGTCCACAAACTATCAATTGTCTCCAACCAAAAAGTAAACATGATACCACAAACTAAATAGTCTCACTGAACAAAACCAACATAGTATAAAACCACAACACTATAATGTTTAAAATCTCTAACCAATTAGATAGATAGAAAACGGGTCCAGGCTATAAAGTCTACTCCTCTGCTTGAACTTCCACATCTTGATCACCCGAACCTTGAAAGTCTTCCTCTGTAAAAATTTTCAACCAAAGTAGTATGAGCCACCATGAAGGTGCACTCAGTAGGCCTCACATCACTTACCACCGATATAAACATATAATAAGGCATGTATAACTCATATATCCAAACATAAAAGATGATACATACATTATCATACAAAATAGGATTTAACTTGTTCAAAAGCATATCACAGTAACTAATGGCGAAGTAAGATGAACAATCAACTAATGACAACTAAAGAACTAATGCATTCCAATGCAGTTAATGACCAATATAAAAGAATGAAAGAATTCAAATACAAATAAAGACAAATATGAAAGAACTAATGCATTCTAATGCACATAATTTCTCTTTTACATTGCACTTGCTTATTTTGCTTGATTACCAATTTATTTTAGTTTTCATGAAATAAATCTAAATGCTTAATGCAAATATTCTTATCACTTTCACAAAAAGCTCCTTGTCCCAACTCTAATATATTGTATTTGATAAGCATATAGCTAAGCTAATTCCCGTGCGTCTAGGCAATGGCGCACAAGGACAAAACCGCGGTATCTGGGACCATTGGGTACTCCGGACAAACTAAGAAAACACGTTGCCCTCGGGCAAACTAAGCCTAGGTTGGGGAATCTCAATTTAGCATAATTTCAAATGATACACATGCAAATGTCATGTCCAAATACCAATCAAAGTTCAAATGTTCACATACAAATTGCCATAGGCACGAAAATCATAACCAATTTCAAATCTAAATGATGCATGGCATCCTAAAGCAAATGAGGTTTCTAATTAAATGCATAAATAAAAGACTTGAAACACACATTAAATTTGCATGGGGATATAACATACTAATTCTGGGCATTGTACAGTATCACAAGCAAAAATGAATATGAAATACTAAGCAAGGTAACGACGTGCTGTGTATAGTCCAGTTTAACAAAAAAAAAATCATATAAAACGTCAAAGATGCTTATGTTAACATTTCCATAAAATATTTAGATATCAAAACAAAGTGATACGAATAGAGGCGTTTGTATGAACGTACAGTTCCTTTCTCTCTCTTTTTTTTCACTCATAAAATATTTTAAAAATAAATGATCAGCCATAAATTTTTGACAAAGACCTCAAAATATTCAACAATGGAATATCCTTACGTTGGAAACGTGACTTGAGGGAAAGATAAGATACATATACATATATATTAAAGAGATTAAATGAAAGGAGTACTAAACATAAAAAGAAACTATTTGTGAATAGAGTAACAAGAGAACAAAGCAATAAATTCCATGGTATATATATAACATCTCGTATGTAAGAAAAATCACATGGTATAATTACATGCCCAAACTCCTGGGTCGTACCCCATCACCGTATTCCAAGTGCACAACTAGATATAGTTTAAATCAGAAAAATTCTATCATACTGTGGCCAAAATCGTGGTTACGGTCACACATATGTTGTTAAAATAAATACAAAAGAAAGGTCTTAGAGTTTCAACGAAAAATCACAACGAACGTTTAGCGAATCATAAATCTGAACAATAACTATTCCAAAATATATATATTCACACATGTCTATTTTGAAAATATTTTTTTTTCTAAACTCGGAGATAAGATCCGTAAGAACCTACCTCAAACAAAAATCACCAAATCGATTCCGAATGAACGTAGAACTCGAAGCCACATTCTAACAAGCCTTGGGGGCATCCCTTCCAACACGATCAACTCCTTCGTTGCCCCAATCAAGCACGAAATTGTCCGCTCCAACGAAGAAGACGACGTCTCCAAGGATTCCCAAGAACTGCCGTAATCTCTCACCCTTCTCTCCCTCTCTCTCTCGTGGGTTGGGTGGGTAGTTAGGTTAGGATGTGAGTTACGGCAAGGCAATGGGAGGGGGGGGTTAAATGACATAACATAAATATTATATTAAATAATTAATATCTATTATAAATTCTTTTTCTTTTTCATGCGGCCGTTACACCGAACCCCAACCGGCAATTTGGGCATGAGTAGAGAAACCCTCTTCAAACACCCCCAAATCCTATCAAAGACTTCCTCTATCGTCAAGACTTCTAAAGTGACCACCCCACTTGAAGACTTCTTGGAGTTGTCGTAGGCCATCACCATGGCACAAGATGGCTTGATTTCTTATTCAAAAATGCCACATAATTGCAAAGTTTCTGGCTGCATAACGTTGATAGAAGCTCCAGTGTCAACCAAACATGATTTCACTTCAACATTGCAGTTGATAACAGCCACATGCAAAGCATATCTCCTGACCTCTGGATCTGCTAATTCCTCCTGAGGGAAAGTGAGTGTCGGGTGCTCACTTCTAGGGGCTAACACTGTAGTGAGCTTCTCAGGTGGGAGATCTTCATTCACCATGACCCTTTATAAATATTGATGTAGAATCTCCTGTTGCACCTTTTATCTTTTGATCAACTCAAGTATGGAAATACGGGCCGGTGTCTTATCTAAATGTTTCAACAAATCATACATCATGCCTGGGAATGGTTCTTCCACTTGTTCCTCCTCCACTGGATCCTGTGGTTGAGTACTGGCCTGGGAAAAGAGCCACTGGAACATCCTCCCACTCCGAAGCACTGAGGCTATTTGGTGGTCGGGTAGAGGTGACGTGTTAACTAGGGTGGGTTGTGGTGGAACAGGTGGTGTAGGTGCAGGTATGGTAGGTAATAGGATTGGTGGTTCTGGGATGATTGGGTTAGTGGGTAGAGGGTTAAGGTTTGGAGGTGGCAATGATGGTGATACTGGTGGCCTGATAAGAAGAGGCCGGGGTGCAGGAGTGGTTGATAAGTTTAATGAAGGTGTTGGTAATGTGGTAGGTTGTGGGCTTGGTGGTATGATAGCTTGGGGTTTTGGAGTGGCAGAGCTCATAGGCTGGGGGTTCAAGTTTGATGGTGATTGTGGTGGTCGGATAAGCAAGGGCCGGTGTGTAGCAATGGTTAAAGGAGGTGTAGTTAAGGAGGGGGGTGGCCTAATGATGAGTCGGCGAGAAGAAGTGGCGGCCAGTGGTTGGGTTGTTGGTGGTGGTTGTGGAGTAGAAGGTGCACGAATTATTTGTCTAGGAGGGTTCCTAGAAGGAGGCCTAGCTGGGTTGACTGGCATGGTTGACTTTGGTTTTCTAGTTGCCAACCTTGAGCACGACTGGCATCTCCCTGGATAATGGAGTGTACTAGACCAATTCCTGGGTTTGGATGTGCTGGTGCCAGTGCTGGAGCGGGAGCATGTAATGGGAGCGGATTCTGAACAATCCTCAAGCCAGGTTGTTGTTGAGGTTGAGCCAGTGGACACTATCGCTGCTGCTGCCTAGCCTTCATTGCCTGCATGCATTCCCCCATTTGGGCCCAATCAATGCTGCCTTGGTCATTCAGATCGTGGATGCAATCCTTGAATTGAAAATACATTTCTACGGTGTCACCAGGACACCGGTGGTAAGCACAGTATTGGGGCATATCTGCCTTTGTTGGCCAAACCTCTCTTTCCTTGGGCAATTCCAACTATTTTTCTGCCATAAGTACATTGAAGATGTCGGTCAAGGAGTAAGGGAGTTGTTGGTAGTTCTCTCTCCTAGGACCTCCCCTTCGTGGTGCCTGATTGGGTGGTGGTGGTGCCCTATTGTAGGTAGGTTGATGAGGTTCTTTGGGGTTGTGCTACTGGTTGAGGGGGTTGCTGTGGTTGTCGTGGTTGTGGTGGCCTAACCTGTTGTTGAGGGGGGTAATAGGAAAGGTACTGTGGTGGGTTTTTGAACTGGTTTTGATGGTTCCCTCCCTAGTTCCCCACAATGTTCATAGCTTCGTTGTTGACCACTCCCTCGGTTGTAGGCCCAACTGGTGCAGAGGGTGTTTTCCTGAAGTTTCTAAGTTTGGGATCAAATGGATTTCTCATGGTGGCATCTTTGAAGTGGGCTTGCAAGTATCGGGCACTGTCATAGAGTTCATTCATGGTGGTAGGATGGTGCATGATGAATACATTCCTTAGAGCTTGTGTGGTGTTCCCGATAAGCATCTTTACTTGTTCCCATTTAGAAATAACATCTGTCAATTTCTCTGCCATTCCCCTCCAGCGATCAGCAAATTTTATAAAGTCCTTTTCGGGCTTCATCTTCTCAGCAATCAAATCTCTAATGGAGCATGATGGTGCCACCCAGTCTCTATTTCTTTGCAAAAATTTGGTCATGACAATATCAAAGTCTCCTGCCTCAAAGGGGTCGAGTGAGTAAAACGATTCCAATGTGGACCCTTTTAGCGATCGACAGAACAAGAAGGCAAGAACCCTACAATCATTTTTCCAAAATGAGGATTCATAGAGAAAATATTTAAGGTGAAGAAAAGGATTGTCAATACCATTATAGCGGCAATAAACTGGTAGTTCAGAAGGTGGCAGGTGGAGAACTAGCAAAGAAGGAATAGAGATCTCAGGAACTGACTTGGAGTCCAGGCGACATCTCAACCCTTTATAACGTTCATTCTCTCACCTGGGTGAGAGAAGGTTCTTGGTTTACTGGTGGGGGTATGTGGTTAGAGGCATAATTCTGGAATTGAGGAGCATGGCTTGGCAAATTCTCTGAAGATTGTCCCATGACTTGATGGGCCAAGGGAGCAACATGGTTGAAATAAGGTGGCTGGACAAATGATGGTTGAACCACAGATGGTTAAGTATAGATGGTTGAACTACAGATGGTTGTGCTAATGATGGTTGAATCACATATTGTTGAACAATAGGTGGTTGAACAAAGGGTGATTGAATGAGTGGTGGTCGAACCAGATGACAAGGAGATGAGGCAACTTGGTTGGCTTCAGCCTGATCTGAGGCAATTTTGCCCTTCACCATGGATTGTATGTGGGCGTAGGTTTTTGGGTCAGTATAAAGAGACAACTTCCTAAAGAGTTGTTCGACATCACGGAGAGCAGATGGTTGAGGGACCTCTTGTGCTTCTGACTCAAACAATGGATTAACATGACCGTCTAACGGAATTGGTTGGTGACCCATCTCATGCTCTCGATGTTCAGCATGTTCTGCCATTCCAACGTGCCTTCCAGACCTTAATTACATTGTCATCTTTAAACTTCAAGGAGAAGGTAAAACAAACAAGTTGGCAAAGCAAACAAAGAACTCTTTTCTAGTTTTTAGTATCTTGCAAAAATGTTAGAGGTTTGAATTTTTGTTTGACAAACAAGTGATGCAAAGACTTGAAAGCAAAATTACGCAATGATTTTGATTAAACCTTAGATTTATGGATTTTTTTAAGAATTTTTCTCTCAACAAATGGGTTAGGATCCTAACTCCAATCTCCAATGACCTAGGTTTCACACAATCTCACCACGCGCAGGTAACATAGGATGCTTCGGGTTTTAGGGAGTGGTACAACCAACCTGATCATGAAGAGGAATACTCCATGTATGAGGAATTACGGAGGCCTTGATGAAAGCCAACCAAGTCAACTAGGAAGGAATATCCTAAAAGAGAGGTTATAATCCACCAAGAGGGTGTTTTGAATGGGAGGGGTAAATGGGAGAGTGAGCTCCCGCCTCAAAAAGTGTAAAAAAAGGAGGTAGAGAGAAGGAGTAGAGAATGCAATCAAGCAAGTAATAAGCAAAACATAAACTTAAATAAACAAGCAATCACACAAGACAAGCAATTAGAAACTATACAAGTAACTAGAAACTAGAATCTAGACCTTGCTTCTTATGTGAGTCAAATGGAGATAGTGAAAAGTGATGGAAAGAAGAGGGTTCAGATCTGATAGCCAAGCAAAAGGGTGGTCCACATGGGGACCGATGTAAGAATAAGCTGGTTCATGTGAGAACAGAGGCAAAAAGTAAAGGTGGTTCACGTGGGAACCAGTTTTGGGTAAAAAAGGATGTTTTACGTGAAAACCGGTTTGAATGGTCAAAAGAAAGCCACGTGGGGCCAAATAAAGGTGAATAAGGATCTGATCCAAGTGGGGATAGATCTTAAGGAAAGTGGTTTGGCTCACGTGGGAACCGAAGTAAAGAAAGAGATTGGTTCACGCTGGAACCGGTTTTAAAAGGAAAAGGGTGGTTCACGCGGGAACCGGTTTAAATGGCAACAACAAATAAAAGAGGGTCACATGGTGACCAATTTTAGGATGATAACCTACAGAAAAAAAGAGAAAATATTATTTGAATGACTGAAAATAAATGTTGGTTCATGTGGGAACCGGTTTGTAGAAGAGAGTTGGTTCGCGCGGGAACCGGTTTTAAAGCAAGGTGGGTTCCCGCAAGAATCAATTGAAATAAAATGACAGAAATTAAATGAGGTACTTGGCACTTTAGATCTGATGAAAGATGGGTGAAATCAAAAGTTTTGAGATGGCATGAAATTAAGAAAGATGGAAAGGAGGAAAGGCTCACGTGGGAACCAGTCTTGAACTAGAACTAGTTACAAACAAAACACTAAGCACCCACGGTTGAAGACATTGCTTTTATCTCACCATGGTCGCCACAAAGCTGTCGACTCCAAAAATTCGATGGGCCCTCTCTTTTTTAGGGAAGTCAGTGAAACCAGATCGTTGATAGAAATGTATGCCCTACAAGCCAATCATATATGATATGATTCAACATTTCTAGAAATATCTCATTCAATTAATCAGGCAAATCTTCATTATAAACTCTTATTAGATGCGAATATCATAATGAAGTCCTTGATCAAATACAATGATGATTAAATCATGATGAGATCATGATAATGAGATTGATCATCTAGAGGTATTTGATCTAAATGTTCCTAGTCATAGGATACTTGAGACGGGACATCAAGGATCCGGATAGACTAGTGTATGTGATGTCTTCTCATGTGATGAGGACGACCGATCTCATTGGTCATTAGTGTGGAGACACTAAGATACACATACAGGTGCTCATTAGTTGAATGAGTTCACTGAACTGACTGAATTAGAAACCCTGAATGGTATCTTACCGAACTGTCTATCATGGTTTTCTATCATCACGGTTGCATGGTTGGACCTTTGACCTGAGTCGCCAAAGATGCCTTGTTGGGTGGAACTTGTGCTTTGACCATTGACTTATGGATCACAATTTAGATGGTCCTATATAGCGATGGATCGGGTACAAGGAAAATCCGATGGAGGCAATTGAGCGGACAATAAGGGATCGTCCACTCTCGGTAAGTGAGAGTGAATGTCCTATGGGATAGTACTCTAAATCCCTGGCCAGGGTAGATAGGATAATTCGAAAAGGAGTTTTCCAATTGATCCAATTCCGAGTACATGATCCTGTAGAGTCGGTACACTAAGGAGTTGACAGTCGATGCCGTACTCCTTTCCGACCGGGACATTGGATAGATGAGGGTTTATATCCATGTGGTAACTGATGATGGAAAGGCTCAATAGAGATGAGATTATCCCCATAGCCATTTGGGATCATGGGATGTGGCTTGTACCCTTCATGATCGATACGCCGATTAATCTGTTATCGGATAATGGATTTAATTAAAATAAATAGAATTGTTCTATTTTATTTAGGCCTCAACCAAATAGGCTATTGGGCCTAGTGGGTCACACACAAAAGGACTTATCCACAAGTACAGGGGTAAGGGCGTAATTTATGGAGATTTTGGGTTTTTATAAAAAATTCCATAATTCTCTATAAATACTAATGGTTTCAGCCAAACCCAATCAAGACAAGGGTGAAAACCACGTCCCAAGTCTCCTCCCTACCTCCTCCTCTCTTTGGAAGGTGTCCATGGTCGATGGAGCTCCATTCGGGAAGAGTTCTCAAGGCCAGCGCGAAGGGAGAACCTACTGTGGATGAAGTTCGTGTGGATACTGCTGGAGACCGGACACTTGAACGGTTTGAAGAGCTTGAGAAGCTCATCTCCTTCCTCTCCATGGGATTATATGAATCCCTATCAGGTATATTCGTACCCGATTTGATCGGTTTTCGGTTTTCGTCGTTCGGTTCTGATTGAGACGGATTGCAAAGGAACCCATAGGAATCGTTGCTTCCGCTGCTCCAAACTTTTATAGACGATTCTTTACAATCGTCACCTCAAGAGGGGATGAGAAAGAAAGAAAAAAACATGGAAAGCAACTCTTATCTCAGTCCTACACTCACATTGATCCCCGAACTTTCATCCCTTGCCGTCGCTCGATCACCAAAGAGACGGTTCGGGTCATGTGGGAGGAGGATGAGAAGTATAAAATTAAGACATGTGGTCACCAGGAACTGTGGGTTCTGATTTATGAAATTAAAGATGACCGTGTGTACCTTAGCGTGAAGAGCGCGGGTCAAAGCTTCTCCTTTTTCGGCCGGCCGATGAAGAAGAGTCCTCAACGTATGGGTACTTGATTTTCTATGCAACTAGACAAATAAACAAGTGAAAGAGACAATTAGAACTAAAAAATAGGGGATTTTATGTTGCGATCCGGGCTAAAAAATAGTGGATTTTCACCCTACCCCAGGGCGCATGCGCCCCACCTTGTGGCGCATGCACCCCACGGAGGGGGCACATCTCATCCTTCCTCAAAAATCGATCCGATCCGATTGAAAAATTCGATCCGATCCATTCAGAGGTAGAGTCCCAGTTGAAAACTGGTTACCTCGTGCCCTCGATCGGGGGCACAAGGCCACATGCCTCAGGGGTAGGGGCATGGCCACGTGCCCTAGGTCCTGGGCGCATGTGACCAAGGACTTGGGCGCATCGGACTGTTTTGCACGTCCTTCTTCCGGAAGCCATTGCAAACACTCCCGAACTCGGAATTCGACGCCATTTGTTGTGTTGTAAAGATAACAGGCTGAATAAGCTCTCTATAGCATTGGATCAGCCATCACACCCTACAAAACTTCAGAATTTTATATGAAAGTTAGGATAGTGAACAGAAGATCCGGTACTGGTCGGAATGACTCCAACGGCCAACCAGAAAGACACGGCATGAAACAAAACTTGTCCAGAGTGTGAATATGACCGTAACCTTCAACGCATGATCATTAGGTATTGGTCATTCAGCCAATTTTCTTGTTTACACGATTTACATGTGGCTTTCACTCAAAAATAACGGCTTTGTGCGGTAAACTTCAGAAAACAACCGATTTCGTTCGGCGACGCTCTAAATCAATTTTAAAAGGCCCGGAATCATTATAAGACTAATCACACATGTTACCCTATAAAACATGAGTTTTATGCTCTGAATTAGGCAAATTTGGCGTGTCTACAAGCATGAGGCCCTACATTTGAGTAGAAGTGGGCAGGTGAGCCAGAGTTTTAAGAAGTGTGAGCATGTGGGCCCAAATTTGAGTAGAAGTAGTGCATAGGCCTAAGTTTGAATGAGTGTGGGCACTTTTAGCCTAAATTCAAGGATAACTGGGCTTGCAGGTCCGAGTTAAAGTGAGTGTGGGCATGCAAGCCTAAATTTGAGATAAGTGGCACATGGACCTGAGTTTGAGTGAGTGTGGGCACACTGGCCCAATTTGGGAGCATGATGCGCATGTGGGCCCGATTGAAGAGCATGTACATGATGACCCGGTTAAAAGAAATCATGGGTATGTGGGCTTGACTAGTGAGCATAGGCATGAGGGCATAGTTAAAAGAGATTGTAGGCTCATGGGCCTAGTTGATGGAAATCATAGGCACGTGCTCCCAGTTGAGGGGGGGGGAGTTTTGGGTCTTGGCTTGAGAATTGATGATAGAAAGTTGGCATGTTTGGCTGAAGAAGGTCCCATATCCTTTGTAAATGTTAAAGCTTCTTTGTTGATTATAAATTGGTCTGACCTTGCCTAGTTTATTGTTGGATTTCTCTTTTCCTTCTTCTCTTCTAACAAGCTTTTCAATTGTCTGTCTTGGAGATCATCCAAGGATTGATGATTCAATTGTGGCCCATGATCAAGAAGTCACTAAGATAATGATTTATTCTTCCTTTCAAAGACTAGTTCAACTTTGTCATTCATCGGTTTAGGGGTGTAATTATTGACAATCAAATTCTGCTATAGGGATCAATTCTAGTGTTTGCACTAGCTAAACTACCCCTTACAAATCTTGGTCTAGCCCTTTACCAACTTCTGTATAATCTTCAACCTGGCATTGCCTAGCATAGGCTATTCCAGAAGTTGTTCGAGGACAAAGGGCATGTCTGGTCCAAGGTTTTCTAAAGGATAGGAAGGGGGTCAGTTGAAAGTTAGATGTTGGAGATTCCTCATTGATTTAGATTTTAGATTCTCCTAATGGATGATCCTGTTTAGGATCAATATGCACCAATGTTGACATGGCCCGATGATTGACATGAAAAGTGAATTCTAGCACCAAGGGAGGAGTATGTTATTGATTGATTTGTTTTTGGGATATTTTTGAGATTAAATCAACATGATGATGAACAAGAGTCAAATTTAGTACGGGTGCTGGTGAACAAATGATTGGAAATGTTTGACTATGTATAGAGAGATGGAGAGATTGTTGAAGAGCCATGGGTTGTATAACCAGCTGAGGACTCATGGATTGTATAATCGGCTAAAGTGCCCTGAGTTGAGCAGCTTGATGAAGAGGATGACTTGGCTAAGGGCAAGTCTAAAATTGATTGCTCTATTAAGGGGAAACCCTATGCTATAGAGGATTCCTAGATCAATATTGATGTTTTCCTATATGGTTTCCTACAAAATTTACATCCTCATCACCACTGGGGACTTGATATCCTTATAAATCCATGGGTGATGAATTCTTGTATTGAGTTTAGATGTATCTTACCCCTTCATATAAATCATGCATGGTTTCTAGATAATAAATGGACAAAATGTTTCCCAAGGCTGGTATGACAACAATTATCTTGACTTTGACTTGTTCTAATTATGAGTTTGTATCTTTAAGCTTATTGATCATTTATATCCATCTATCAATATATTGTGCAAAATCTTCATCATACTTCATTTTATCAATTATTAAATAACCAAGTAGGCTGGCCCAACGTGGTCTTTGTACCATTGTAAGAATTTTTTTCCTTGATTAAATTGAAATTGCTTACCTCTACTGGGTCGAGCAAATAGAACCACTCTAATGCCGACCCATCCAAGGACATCCTACAGTGTAAGGAAAGAGTCTTCTAATCTTTTTTCCACAATAATGATTCATACAGGAATTCCTTAACATGAAAAACTGAATTACCTATTCCATCACAGAGGTGAAATATCGACATCTCTGAGAGAAGGAGATGAAAGGTAGGAAGGTAGGGGATAGTGACTTCAAGAATTTCTTTGATGTTCATTAGTGTTCAAGCTCCTTATATCCTCCCCCACTTGATTGATCATGTTGACTATGGCTTAATTAGTTAAAGGTTCCTGAGTGATTGAAGAAGAAGGTTGCACTACAAGGAGTGTAGAAGGCACCCAAATAGGTGCGAGGTGAGCTAGTGTGGCAAAGTGAGTAGGTTCCAACTTCAAACAGGATGGGGGCTGAGCAAAAGTAGGACTAGAAATATGAGACAAAATATGAGAAAGACTAGAATGGGCTGAGGGAGCTAGTTGATCTTGTCCATGAAAAGAGGGGGATAACAAGTGCATAGGCTGAAGGCTGAGAGGAATTCAGCATGAGAAAGTTAGGCTAATTGGGATTATCCCCGAACGAGAATGAGAAGAGATAGTGACAACATGCCTGGTGTAAGAATGATCGACCAGGAGTGCATCAAATTGATGGGCTACCAATCAGGGAGTGAAAACTGGTTGAGGTAATTTGATCTTTATGAGTGCATAGATGGTATGGATTCTGGAGCTAATCAAAAGTGATATATGAGGTGAGGGATTTCATAATAGAATTTAGATTGGTAACTGGTTGGTGTGCGGGCTGATTGGTGACATAAATACAATTGATCGTGCTCCTCTAATATGCCAGCTACATATCCTATTGTTGCTTAGTGTAGTTCTTGTAGTTGGTCGCAAAATTTTTCGTTCATCTCACTTAATACAAATTTTAGCAGTGCTGAAACCGATCCAAAAAATCTAACCCAAATTGTGTAAAATAACCAAATGATATAAATAGGCTTTGTAAATGCCTTAGCATATCTTTATAGGCTAAAAATGGCCAAGATAACAAACTCATTATATAGCCCTAGTCAAGAACTTTGCAACGGTTCCAAAACATAAAAAATGAACATTGGAATGCCAAAATGACCATTTTGCCCTAGACACTTCGGGACAAATTGGGACTCTGTCAAGAAACACCAACTTCACCATTTTGTCTGTGCTAGATAGAGTTGAACAACACTTCAAATGGATTGAGAATCTAACCACCGGTCGGAAAGATATTCAAGAAAGATCAAATTTGGGCAAAGTCCGTGTTGAATCACACTAAGGGCATAATGGTCAAGATAATTTTTAGGACAGCCCATAGGCTGAAATTTTAATTTCTTAGTCCATGACTTTAGTCTGAGGAATATTGATGCTTTATAATAGAAATTTGGCCAACGAAAGAATTTAATTACACTCAATTACAGTTTTCAACATTATCGATGGTCGAGATCACACAAATTGGGAAATCGACAAAATCAATAGATCTAATGCAATTCAGGGTATCGTGGCCACACATTTGGATGGAGCACAAGATAAATGACTATCAGGGTACATTCTAGATTTTCTAGGTAAATTAAGGGGTTATTTAATTGTCTTCAATTGAAATTAACAACATTCGTCGGATTGGCTGCACTTTTGATCAAACTCAACTAAGGATTAACCCAAGATGGGCTAACCCATGTCTCATCAAGCCAAACCTAGCTCCCTCCCTCCAGCGTTGTGTGCACAAGCTTGTAGAATGTTGGATTTGGTGTGCCAACTCCTCACCCCATCTCATCTTCTCGTTATCTCCTATCTAGCTTATCATTATCTTCCTTGGATGAAGCTCTTGAAAGATAAGCCTTATATTACCAACCACCCTATCTACCATTTGACTTATCCTTATCTCCTAGCTGTCGACTCTGAAAATTTGACGGGCCCTTCTCCTTTTCAGAGAATTTCGTGAATCCAGATCGTCACCTCAAGAGTGGATGTGAAAGAAAGAAGAAAACATGGAAAGTAACTCTCACCTCTGTCCCACACTCACATTGATCTCCGAACTTTCATCCCTTGGCGTCGCTCGATCAACAAAGAGAAGGTTTGGGTCATGTGAGAGGAGGATGAGAAGTAGAAAATTAAGACATGTGGTCACGAGGAACAGCGAGTTCCAATTTATGAAATAAAGATGACTGTCTGTACCTTAGCGTGAAGAGTGCGGGTCAAAGCTTCTCTTTCTTCGGCTGGCTGATGAAGAGTCCCCAATGCATGGGTGCTTGATTTTCTATGCAACTAGACAAACAAACAAGTGAAAAAGAGAATTAGAACTAAACAAAGTGGAGTATATGTAAAGAAAATGACATGAAGCACACAATTGACTAGAAACTGACCTGATTCGGGTTATCTCTAATCTCCCTTTTCTATTTTCAAATTAAAAGACTAAAAATAATGAAAAAAATGTAAAAAAATAATAGGAAAATAGAGAATAGAATAGAGAGAGATATGGTCAAATCTGGGTTGTCGAAAAAGCCGAGCAGCAGTCCAGGATCTGCCAGGCGCGACATTGCTTATGTGCTCGTCACGCCCAGCCCTGACCTCAGAATCACATGATGTTGAATGAAAACTGAAGAAGGCTTGAAGAGGAAGAACTTTGATGATGAGAGCTCCGGCAGAAGATGTCCACACGCTGCTGTAGAGGCTGAAGAAGAGAGACCTAACAGATCACATGTCGACCAACCTTTCTCTATCTTGAACCGATTTTTCTCTCTCTATAAACTCGAAATTCTCTCTCTAAAAATCAAAAAATCGATGTTGGATGGAGCTTGGATGTCTTGAGATGCCTGGGGTGTCATATACCTACCTCTGGAATGACCGGAATCGGCCTCAATTTAGAGGAGAACGCCCATCGCGATCCACACTACACAATAGGGTACCTTGCACCCGGCCCCAGGGCACATGCGCCCTGGTGCAGGGCGCATGCACCCCACTGAGGGGCGCATGTGCCTCCCAGTGGGGGCACATCCAATCCATCCAAAATTTTCGTTTTGATCCGGTTTAAAACTTCGGTCCGATCTGTTCAGAGATAGAGTCCTGGTGAAAAACTGCTTCCCTCGTGCCCTCGATCGGGGGCACAAGGCCATGTGCCTCAGTGGCAGGGCGCATGGCCATGTGCCCTGGGTCCTGGGCGCATGTGACCAGGGGACCTAGGTGCATGGGACTATTTTGCACGTCCTTCTTCCGGAAGCCATTGCGAACACTCTCAAACTTGGAATTCGACGCGATTTGTTGAATTGAAAAGATAACGGGCCGAAGAAGCTTTCTATACCATTGGATCAGCCATCACACCATCCAAAACTTAAGAATTTTATCCAGAAGTTATTATAGTGAATGAAAGATCCGATACTGGTCGGAATGACTCCGACGGCCAACCGAAAAGACACGGCATGAAACAAAATTTGTCCGTAGTGTGAATCTGACCGTAACCTTCAATGCATGATCATTAGGCATTGGTCATTCAGACAATTTTCATGTTTACACGATTTACATGTGGCTTTCGCTCAGAAATTATGGCTTTTTGCGAAAAACTTCAGAAAACATCTGATTTCATTCGGCGAAGCTCCAAATCGACTTTAAAAGACCTGGCATCATTATAAGGTCAATCACACATGTTACCCTATAAAACATGAGTTTTATTCTCTGAATTAGGAAAATTTGGCATGTCTACACTAGCTACGCCTTATCATCCTCAACCTTAGAGGATATTACACCAACTCTCCCTCACCCTCAGCCTTGTGAGCACACCACCCTAGAATGTAAGGGTTGATGCGCACCCTTCCTCCTCTCTAGCTTGTGTGCACCCCGCAACAACCCTCAGCCCTATCTCCCATTTGGCTTATCCATATACCATCAGATCAGCCATTATCCTTATCCTGGCTGAGACCTATCATTCAGCATTATTTCCACATGGAGATTGTGCCCAAATACCCTATTTAAAGGCCTGGTATCTGGCCTTGGCTGAAGCTAGCCACACTCACCTATGTGCCAGCCCTGCCTTTCTCTCCCCTCACCTGCTCTAGTTGAACCCCATATCTCTTCCTTCTCTCTACGGTGCACCATCTTCATCAACAAGTAGCAGCACCAACACAAGGAGTACAAGAAGAAGAAAGACAACAAGAAGAGGAGAGGACTAGTTCTTTTTCTTGCGCCAACCTCGTGCATGATTTGCATCAGCCTCTTCTTCAATAATAGTAGGCTTCTCCATCCTCTATAAGGCATCCAGCAGAAACAGCAGCTCCATCTTCCTTCTAAAGCAAATGCATGCCAAGGAGAAGAAGGACAAGAAGAGGGATCAGCCTAATCCTCTGCCAAGCAGCCCCTCTGCACAAAAGAAAAAAAGAAAAAAGGTGAGTTGAAAAGAAATGCACCCTATGTAGTTCTTCTCTTCTCACTCTTTCCCTTCTTTTCTCCAGCCTTTTCTATGGCCAAGTGTTCCTTTGGACAGCCCATATGTTATCCTTGATCAGCCCCTTTGATGGCCAATTGGACCTGCACATGTCTTTGTTTGATCCCCATTTCTATCTCCAATATAGGCCACCTGATGTCTTCTTAAAATAGGTCCTTCTAGCCCCTTGTGCACCCCTCTAGCCTTTCCCTGATCAGGTCCTAAACATGACATAAACACCCTATCCTAATATAAATGTATGCCGTACAAGCCAATCATATATGGTATGATTTGACATTTCTAGAAATATTTCATTCAATTAAATAGGCATCTTCGTTGCATGCTCTTATTAGATGCGAATATAGTAATGAAGTCCTTGATCAAATGCAATGATGATTAAATTATGATGTGATCATGATAATGAGATTTATCATCTAGAGGTAGTTGATCTAAATGTTCCTAGTCATAGGATACTTGACATGGGACATCAAGGATCCGCATAGACTAGTGTATGTGATGTATTCTCATGTAATGAGGGTGACTGATCTCACTGGTCATTAATGTGAAGATACTGAGATACACATACTGGTGCTCATTACTTGAATGATTTCATTGAACTAACCGAATTAAAAACCTTGAATGATATCTTATAGAACAGTCAATCATGGTTTTTCTATCATCACAATTGCATGGTTGGACCTTTGACCTGAGTCACCAAAGATGCATTGTTGGGTGGAACTTGTGCTTTGACCAATGACCTATGGATCACTGTTTAGATGGTCCAGTATAGCGATATATTGGGTACAAGAAGAACTTGATAGAGGCAATTGAGCGGACAACAAAGGATCGTCCACTCTCGGTAAGTGAGAGTGAATGTCCTATGGGATGTACTCCAAATACCTAGCCAGTGTAGAGAGGATAATTAGAAAAAAAAGTTTTCCAATTGATCTAATTTCGAGTACAGGATCCTATAGAGTCGGTATCCTAAGGAGTTGACAGTCGATGCCGTACCCCTTTTTGACCGGGACATTGGATGGATGAGGATTTATATCCAAGCAGTAACTGATGATGAAAATGCTCAATGGAGATAATATTATCCCCATAGCCATTTGGAATCATGGGATGTGGCTAGTACTATTCATGATCGGTAGGCTGATTAATCTGTTATCGGATAACAAATTAAATTAAATTAAATATAATTTTTCTATATTATTTAAGCCTCAATAAAATTGGCTATTGGGCCTAGTGGGTCACATACATAAGGACTTATCCATAAGTGAAGGGGCAAGGGCATAATTTATAGAGATTTTAGGCTTTTAAGAAAAACTTTAAAATTCTTTACTAATGATTTCAGCCAAACCCAATCAAGCCAAGGGTGTTAACCATGTTCTAAACTTTTTCTATACCTCCTTCTCTCTCTAGAAGGCATCCATGGGCGATGGAGCTCCATTCAGGAACAGTTCTCGAGGCCAGCACAAAGGGAGAACCTACTAAGGATGTAGTTTGTGTGGATACCGCTAGAGACCAGACATTTGAACGGTTTGAAGAGCTTGAGAATATCATCTCCTTTCTTGAAAATATGAATCCCTATCAGGTATATTCGAACCCGATTTGATCAATTTTCGATTTTTGATGTTTGGTTTTGATCGAGACAGATTATAAAAGAACCCATGGAATCGTCACTTCCACTTCACCAATTATTTATGGATTATTCCTTACAGTGGTAGCAGAGCGAGGTTCAAGTCTTGGTCAAAACTAACGTAAAATCGATGCTATTTCATGTAATTTATGTGTTCCCGAATTAGTGCAAATGTCTATATTTTTTAGGCCAGCATAATCTGTATGTAATCCAGATAAGAGATTTGTTGGCCTCTATAGAATCTTGTATTATAGGACTTTTCAATGCTGCAAACTGTTTGAAGTTTGGATCTCTAGAGAGTTTGGGAGAAGCCCCAAAATTTGGAGTTTCCGTCATGCCCGAACCGTCACCCGGATTTAGGGATTTTATGAATGCTCCATCCATGGATAAAATTGAGGCATGTAAAAGGTTTTAGGAGATGTGCAATGTGATTATCAAACCTTTCCTCATGATATCCAGCTTTGAATGGTGGTGGAGGAAAAGAATTTGAGATTTCTCAAACGAACTAGGGTTATGCTGGGTCTTGCAGTGATACATTTGGAAGTGACACATTATAGAATTCTTCTCTCTGATTTCCTGTCATTATAGAAGTTTTTTATGAAGTGATACATTTGGAAACTTCATTTGATGAGCATTCCATATTTTATTTTTGGAGAATTTTTGGCTTCTGGGATAAGGAGTTATCCTAGTTGCAAGATGATGATTTCTGGTACGGAATCTAGACAATCGCCTCCAACTCTTTCCCTTTTTACGGCCAACTTGTATTTTTCTGGTGATAAGGCTGACTTTTTTGAAATCCACATTCGATGTGAATTCTAACATATATATTTTTTGGATTTTTCGAAGTCCAAGATAAAAGAGATAAGGACCTAGTTTTATGGTAACTCTTTCCCAAAAGAATAGTGCCCAGCCCCGGCCCTTATGGGGTAGAGAAGAATACAACTGGGTCCAATTCGGATCCGGTCGCTATAGTAGACGAAGAGCGGCATGCAAACGGGTGCATGACGGATGGCTCAACGCCAGTGGATGGCCAGCGCACGGGGGTGCACACCAGACAAGTGCCATGTACCGGCGAGCATGGCGTAATGCACCAGTTTCTTTGTTTATAATTTTAAATTGTTTAAAATCATATAAAAATTCATAAAATTGCCATAAAATTCCCTAAAATTCTAAATGATTCTATAATATTATTTAACATGTTTTAAAGTGTTTAATGACATGTTCGATGATGTTAAGCCCTATTTACATACATTCACTTATAGTTAAACTTTAAAATTATTTTAAAGGTTTAACATAATTAATTAACATTTTAATTAATTCTATAAAATGAGATTTTAAAGAATGGAAATTGGGACATTAATTTTTGACTTTGAACAGTATTGGGAATACATTTATGTTCGAAATAGTTTAGATATGTATGTTCAATTTATATAAATTTTTTATATGTTGTTGTCATTTTTTTTCATGTTATTTATTTCATGAAAATTCGACACACATAAAATTGAGAATTTCAAATTTAAAGTATATAATTTATGCTGATATATATGATATGTCTCATATAATTATCACGTATGCGCTCTATGTTCATGTGATGAATGTTAGTGTGTGTATGGAGATGATCATGGACTTAATTGTGCTGGGCTTATGATTGCTTTTATATTGTGTTGATTATGTTATTAAATGGGGCCTGTGCATGCCTCCTTTCTCTTTATACAATCTGATTGTACATTCTACCTCCCTCCATTAATCTACTCCAATTGGTTAAAACTAAGGTTTCTTATAAAGTTATGTACATTTACGGGTATGTATACCCTTAAGCCTCTTAGAAGCTAGTTCGTGGAAAGTTGGAGAGAGGGACCACTTGGATAAGCACCATTCTGAAGTGGGAGCATACCAACTCAAGCATCTAAAACAAGGATTTGCACCAATAGGGGTCCCTTAGGTGCATGCTTAGGGTTAAGTCTATGATCACCTATTTTTTATATATATTTGATATGTGGATGTGTGCTACAAGTTATACCTTAGATATATAATATTCTAAAGGTATTATATATACTTAGCACATATTATTGATGAAATTAAAATAAAATTCCTTCTTGTTTTAACTAGGTCGATAAGTGTGTCACATTAAGAATGACTCATGTAGCCTTCTATTGTTATGGTGTTGATGAGCCAATCTTAGATTGGATGGGTTTGTTGTGCTACCACATGGCCCATTCAACAAGGGATTGGTGATCATGGCTAAGGCATTTGTCAAACCTTGGGGTGGACTATTTTTATGACTTTGTTGTGCTACTACAAGGGCTGCATAAAGAATCCATTCTCATAATGTAACAAGCGGGTTTGACCTAACTAGAGTATATATGGCTTGTTGTTATACCACAAGGTTATAACTCTAGAGGCTAAATGACTAAGAGTTGCAAGAGTTGCAACTGGCAATGATTGCCTACCTACTAAGTATGGGGTGATTTGTTATGCTACCACAAGGTCATCACCATAAAGTTAATAGGGTCTTAGTCTACACTAGATTTCATCATGATATCCCATCTTTGCATAATGAGGGTTATGCAAATTCATCAAAATTTAGTGGGAGCATAAATTAGGATGAAAGACCATATCTTAATTTTAATGAATGTCTACAATGTTATATTAATAAAATCATATCTTAGGTGTAGAATACAATGATAAACAACCATTAGTAAGGCATATTAGATGTCAAGTAGCTTAGTGGATCACACTTTTTAGACTAGTTTAGAACTAACATAATTGTTCTCATAGTTAACCAATTAACTATCCTACTTGAGAAGTAGGTGTCTCCTAGACTATCTAATGATGTGAAAATAAGAAATGGTCTTATCTTATAGACAAGATGCATTGTTTGCCTCATATTAGATGTTAGTCTCTGTGAGATATAAAATTTTGTATAGGCAACATGGAAAGATGGATATGAGATCCATCATGACTCATAGTAATGAGTTAACTAAGGGCATGTTAGAACTGTCAACTCTGAAAATGGGTTTGTTGTTATCCGGATCACCACCTCAAGAGAATAAAAGAAAGATAGGAAGGAAAATGTGAAAAACTCTCACCTCAATCCCACACTCACATTGATCCTTGAACTTTCATCTCCCAGCGTTGCTCGAGCACCGAAGAGATGGTTTGCATCATGTGGGAGGAGGGTGAGGACAGAAAAACTTAATGCATAAAGGAATGAAAATAGGTGGTCGCCAAGAGCCGTGGGCTCCGCTTGAATTGAACAAAGTGTAGATTAGGAAAAGATGGCTTTGTGTACCTTAGCACGAGAAACAAGTGCTCAGGTTCGAGCTTCTCCTTCTTCAGCTGGCCGATGAAGAAGAGTCCTTAATCACTTACTTGATGTACCTGTGCAACTAGGAAACAAGAACATTAAAAAATTACTAAAAGAAGGATTAGAACTGACTGAAGTGTAGTAACTATAAAAACAATAATATCAAAATGGCAATTGGAGACAGACTCACTAGATTCGGGGTTAACCCTAACCCCTTTTTTTGGTTTCTTTATGATATATGAGATGATGCAAAAACTATATAAAATGATTTATAAATGATGTTGAATGAATGACGAAGAAGTAGAAACTTGAATAGCTCAAATCAAAGCTAAAACGGGTGAGATATCACCAATTTGTCAGGATAGCACAAGTGTGACTGCGCCCTTAACTTGAGGCCGTGGTCGGCGCACCCTAGGTTTGAGGGTGCAGTGGGCACACCCTAGGTCCTGGGAAGCGTTGACACTACCTGGCACGACTTTGATGCAGAGCTCGCCATGGGCAGTTCCAATGTTAGAATTGAGTTTTGTTTGTTGAAATAGATAGAGGACTTGGAGAGGAAGAGTTTCTATGTTTATTATAACTTCTTTTTAATATGTTCGTACTTCCTTATATAAATTATGGATGTGGATGGAAACTGGAAATAGTACTAGATTGCGTGACTTTGTTGAAGCGATCACCACGAACAATCCGGAAAGTGAATATACTTTTAAAGTATTATTTATTATGAAGACAATTTGGATTTAATTTTAAGAGAAATGATCTGAATGTACCAAATAAGTTGGATCTTAAACAGTGATGTTCTGGAAACCACTGGCGCAACGTCGATGTAGGATGTGCTATGGGAACCATAGATATCAGAATTGAATGATTCTTAATGAAAATGAAAAAGAACTACTGGATAACATTTTCTATGAAGGATTTATAGGCTGAATCCACTGGTAAATGTACTAAAATTAACTGATAAGATGATGACATAGAAGAGAAGACTTCTGATCTATCTATGCAGCACTGGTGTAGAAGCCACCACATGCCAAGGCAATGTCAGAATCAATCTTTGTTTGTTGGAGATAAAATGTAGCTCAATGGAGAACACATCTTATAAAGAAAGCCTAGCTGGAAAATGATCTAGGAGATCTGTGGAAGTCGATGATCCTTAAAGCAGTATGTCAGAGCATAGATCGGCTTCTCTTTCACTTCGGGATGATCTCTGGGCACCAGGAAGAAGAAACGATGATTTCAAAAGGTTGGGATGAGCCTATGGTGGTTGGAGGATGAGGATAAGGATCCTAGATCGTACCCCAATGGCTGGAATTTATAGAGTATCAAAACTGGTGCAAAACATAGAAACAGACTGAACGAGCCCATAGGTTGGGGGTGCGGTGGCCGCACCCTCAACTTGGGGGTACGCAATGCATGCCCTCATACTGAGGGCATGTTGGGTACACCCTCACTTTGGGGGGGTGTTCAGCACGAAATTGCTAAAAAATCCAAAGAAATATGGAAACATGCTAAAAATCAGATTGACACAATGAATGCACCACCAAACTAGGGGCGCAGTCAAATTAATTGGTTTCTAAAGGGGAAAACCTTCCAAATTTCTAGGTTCCGAAACTGACCACACCCTCAGTCCAGAGGTGCGTAGACCATGCCCTCAAAGTGGGGCTCATAGAACGCGTCCCCTATTCGGGGGCACGCTCCACTCACTCTCCTATGTGCACTCCATTAGCTAGCCATAACTTGCAAACGGGACGTCCATTTTGACTCCCGTTTGTTGCGTATGAAAGCGGACCTACAAATGTAGCTCCCCGAATAGGTAAACCAACTGGAACAAATCCCAAGACTTCTATAAAAGATTGTAACTTACTATTTATCCTCATAGTGGCACCGAAGGCCCAGACGGTGATCCAAAACTCAGAAAAGTGACAACAATGCGGAAAACTTTGGAATGACTTAGAAAGTCAGTGGCAACCAATACAACTCAGGTTGATGACCATAAATGATGGGAAGAATATGAAAAACTCAGAAAGGTGCTTGGAAAAGCCGGGGATGATTTGAAATACTCAGAATGACCTGAAAAGCTAGCGACAATCTGTACAACTTGAGTTGACGATTAGAAACGACGGGAAGAACCCGAAGAACTCAGAGAGATGCTCGAAAGAGCCGGGGATGACCTCAAGAACTTGGAATGACTAGAAAAGCTGGCGACAACCTGTACAACATGTGTTGACGACCAAAAATAATGGTACAAATATGGTACACCCTGGGCCCCCGGCACTGATCGGGATGACCTGACGGCAACCAAGAAACTCTAACGATAAAAAAAATGTATGATGACTTTATGAAAGCACACAACACAATGGTCCTCGTACAACAAACACGGATTCGACCAGGGATCAGTAACTGATCCTTAAATTTTTATTAAGCTCCTCAACTTGTCCAAAAGGGTGGTTTGGTTTAAGATCTAAATAAGGCCAAATTGGTGTGTCTATAGCTTGATTTTAATGATCCAAAAAGGATGTTGCCAATGAAATAAGGATTTAAGATCCAAATAAGGCCAAATTGGTGTGTCCACAGCTTGCCTCGCCTTGATGTCTGCTTTGTAAGGGAATGGTATGTAGCGAAGTGAAGTGAAATGTAGAGAAATGTAGCAAAGCAAAATGAATTGTAATGGAATGTAATGAAGAAAAATAGTGATGGAGTGAAAGGTGGCATCAAGGTGTAGATATAGACACTCTCATCGACCAAATTTGGCAAAGAGAATCTCTTCATGTTCCTTGGATCACTACCACGTTTGGTCAAGCCTTCTTACATCCAATTGGTAAAAGATGTGCCATGGGCACTGTCAACTATAGAAATGGGGCTCTCCTTTTAGATAGTAGTCCATGAATCTGGATCGCCACCTCAAGAGGGGGATGAGAAAGAAAGGAAGAAAACATGGAAAACAACTCATCTCGGTCCCACACTCACATTAATCTCTGCACTTTCATCCCTCGGTGCCACTCAATCACCGAAGAGATGGTTCGGGTCATGTGGGAAGAAGATGATAATAAGTATATTTAAGAAATTATGTGGTCTCCAAGAACCGCAGGTTCTGCTTTATGCAATAAAAATGATCGTGTGTACCATACGGGAAGAGTGTGGGTTGAAAGCATCTCCTTTTTCGGCTAGCCGATGAAAAAGAGTCCTCAACTCGTGGGTGCTTGGTTCCTGTGCAAATAAACAAACATAAACAAATGAAAAAGACAATCAGAACTAAAGAAAGTGGAGTATGTGTAAAGAAAATAACATGAAACATACAACTGAAATGAAACTGACCAGATTCAAGTTATCTCTAACCCCTATTTTATTTTCAGATTAACCGACTAAAATTAATGTAAAAAATGTGAAAAAATGATAGGAAGTTGGAGAATGACGAAGTAAAGAGATAGGAAGAAGAAAAGAAAATTTCTAAGAAGCATTGAGAGAGATATGGCCAAATTTGTATTGACAAAAAAGCCAAACAGCAATCTAAGATCTGCCAGCTGCAACTTTGCTTCAGAGCTCACCACTACCAGCTCTGACCTCATAATCATGTGCTGTTGATTGTAAACCGAAGAAGACTTGGAGAAGAAGAACTTTGATGTTGAGATCTTGGGCAGAAGATGTCAACACGCTGCTGTATAAGCCGATGAAGAGAGACTTGGCAGATCACCCGCAGATCGGCCTTCCTCTCTCCTGAACTGCCTTTTCTCTCTTTAAAAACACAAATTTCTCACTCTAAAATCAAAAAAATGATGCAGGAAAGAGCTTGGATGCCTTGAGATGCCTAGGGGATCATGAACCAACCTCTGAAATGACCCGAATCAGAGTCTATTTATAAGAGAAAAATGGCCCGATCTGTCCTAAAAATAGGCTCTTTGCACTCTAGTTCATGGCGCATGTGCCCCCTCCTAGGGGCGCATCTAATCCTTCCTAAAAAAATGATCTGATCTGATCAAAAAATTTAATACAATCCGGTCAGAGGTAGAGTCCTGATCAGAAACCAGTTCCCTTGTGCCCCCGATCGGTGGCCCATGGCCATCTGCCTCAGTATGGGGGTGCATGGGACTAGTTCCATGCGTCTTTGTTCTGGAAGCCATTGCAGACACTCCCAAACTCAGAATTCAACACCATTTGATGTGTTGGAAAGATAATAGGCCAAAGAAGCTTTCTATAGCAATATATCAGCCATTACACTCTCCAAAACTTAAGAATTTTATCCATAAGTTAGGATAGTGAATGGAAGATTTGACACTGACTGAATCATCCCGACGATCAACTAGAAAGACACGGCATGAAACAAAACTTGTTCTGACCATAACCTTTAATGCATGATCATTAGGCATTGGTCACCTAGCCAATTTTTGTGATTTACATGTGGCTTTCACTCAGGAATTATGGCTTTGTGTGGAAAACCCTATAAAACGTCAGATTTCATTCGAGAAAGCTCCAAATCTACATTAAAATGACCTGGCATCATTATAAGATCAATCACATATGTTACCCTATAAAACATGAGTTTTATGCTTGAAATTAGGCAATTTTGGCATGTCTACAGGCACGGGAGAAGAGTAGCCAACCCCCAATGCGGTGGGGAGTCCTTGAATCATGGGTTCGTAGGTTCATCAACAGCCAACAACCTGATCTTTGGAACGTTCCTGTACTGTGATGGCTAAGGTTTAAAAAGATCTATTTTGTAGAATAAAAGAAAACCAATCGAGCATATTCAAGCTCTCAAATTCATTTAAGTTTTTCAAAAGACATGATTTGATTCCGAATGGAATGATCTCAGATTCCAAAAGGCAAATATTTAGGTGCAAGAATGATGATTAAATATATACCCAAGGTGAGATAAAGTTACTACCATGGTGGGATGAATAGCAAGAAAGTATAGCAACAGCCATGATGGATAGAAATGAAAGATGTTGAAGGACACAAGGTGATTACAATAGGTGACGGACATGGTGGGATTAACGAACATGGTGGGGTATTGAGAAAAATTAGAATTCGGGTAAATGATGGGAGAATGTACCAGTGGGATTCAAAGATCATGGTGAGAAGGTGATGATCACGATGAGATGTATACAATGAAAATGAAAAAAAAATGCAATGAAACTAATGCAATATGATGTATGTTAGTCTTAAAAAAAATTAAAACTTACTTAACAAACAAGTTGAAGATATAGATTGATCATCAAAGGTTAGGATACCCAATTGGGAACCATCATTCCTCAATATGTAATTTTAGCTTATCTGTGAGTACAAACAATGACCAGACTATTGTGGATTTTAATGAAGGGGATCTCGGGTCCGATCTTCTTTGCACTCATGGTCTTCAACATCAATGCATAAACTAAATAGTAATGCACCTAATATATGCTAAGAAGTAAAATAATAATGGTGAGTTTGTGATGTGATGACCCGCATTCTCATAAAAGAGTTCATGTGCCTTGATAAAGACAGAGCAAAAGTTCCTTGGCAAAGTAGAGGCTGAGGTTATGATGACACCTCCTCATAAGAATCCTTAGGGGAGGGAAGTGGTGAGCATTGCCTTGTTAAAGTCTTGCAAAAGGTTCCTCAGTAAGGTTGAGGCCATGTTTATGGTGACACTCCACATAAGAATCCTCAAGGGAGGGAAGTGGTGAGTATCGTCTTGTTGTGCAAAGTTCTCCATGTTTGTTCTTTGTGCCTAAAACACTCAGAAAAGGAGATTACAATGACAATGTAGCTTATCCCCTTGCAAGTTGTAGTATGCCTTGACCTTTGTCAAGGGTGATAGCCTTCTTAAGGGTGTAAAAATAAAGTGGCAAATATGCAATGAAAAATTTGAAACATGAGAGACTATAATTAAATATGAATGTAAAAATGAAAATTCAAACCAAGCATGGTGATGAAATTTTTTGTTTGAATTTGAAAAGGTAAGTTTTGTGAAAAGATTCATGTTTTTCTAGAATTTTTGAAAATATTTATTTTTTTGGAGTTTTGAAAATATTTAATTTTTTGGGAGTTTTGAAGATATTAAATTTTTTTGGAGCTTTTGAAAATAATTTTTTTGTATTTTTTTGAAAATATTCAATTTTTTTGTATACATTGAAAATATTCAAGTTTTTTGGGAGAGAAAAATCAATAATGACAAAAGTCCTCAACACTTTGGTTATTATTCTTGTTTTGGAGGTAGATATCATGTAGAAAAGGGATTATTTACTCAGAATGTTTCTAACCATCAACCTTTGATCAGCCAGAGTTTAGCTTTGATTTGGTTGGTCCATCCACACCCTGGGGGTTAAGAAAGAAGAATTGATAGGAAGTCCTCGATAGGCTTTGGAGATGTCGAGTGGGATTTCACTACTTGCACCTGATTGCTCATTGGGCATGAAAAAATTGATGAGATTTTTCTTTCTAATGATTTTAGAATCAATCAAACTGATTCATGTGTTTATTACAAAATGTTTGGTGAAGCCAGCTTGATTGTGAATACAAGAATTATAAGAAATTCAAATGGAATAGCCTTGTCACAATCTCACTACATAGATAGAATTCTTAGAAAATTCTATTATATAGATTGCGAGCCTTTATCAACTCCTTATGATGTAAGTGCTCACCTAAAGAAAAATTTAGATAATCCTTCATTACAATCTAAATATGCTCTAATGATGGGCTTACTTAGATTTCTCACAAATTATACAAGGTTAGATTTAGCATCTACTATAAATAAGTTTAGTAGATATACTATAAATCTAGATGATAGTCATTGAAAAGCATCATAAAGAGTACTTAGGAATTTAAAAGTTACTATGTCATGTGCTTTATATTATTCTAGCTATCTTTATGTATTGGAGGTGCTAATTGGATCAGTGATACCTTAGATGTAAAATCAACATTCGGATTTGTTTTCCTTTTAGGAGGAGGTGCTGTATCATGTAAAGCTACTAAACAAACTGTGTTATCTAGAAGTACAATGGAATTTGAAATGATTGAACTTAACACCACATGATTGAAGATCAATTGCAAAGAGATTTATTTATTGATATTTAATTGCTTACAAATCCTTTGCCTCCTATATCATTTTTGTGTGATTGCAAGTTAGCAATTGATAAATGTATGTAGGCCAATGTAGATGTCACAGTGAATAGAAATCTAAAAGTGAGACACAAGTCCATAAAAGACAAAATGAAACAACAATTGATAACCTTAAATTTTATGAAATTATAAAGAAATATTGTAGATAACTTTGTAAAAAGATCTTCTAAAATGGTGGTTCTAGAAGCATGGGGGGGATGGGATTGAGCCTATAAATGAAAAAGGTTACCACTCAACCTCATAGAGATTCAATGGGTAGAAACAAGCTGATGAGTAACCATGTGTGGAGCACTTATCTATTATGCTCCCATACATATGGCGATAGTGCTCATGTACAATCTAGTGGTATGATGAGTTTTATACTCTTAATGGATTCGTGACCCAAGTGGTAGGGTGGTTCCTTGTGCTCGCCATTGGAGAATTCACCAACATGTGTGGAGTCGTGAGGTTGTGACTATGAAATGGCTGTCTTTTAAAATAAACATGAGATACCTATGCAAGGCCATTAATAGCACAACCCGTATGAATTTTATCTTGCTTTACTATGTGTGAATTTGGGAGAATTGGAAGCATGGAATCCAATTCAAGGTGAAATATCCATCGAATGTTCTATAGGTGATCCCAAATATCACTATGTGGGTTCAAACTGCAAGGTACCTTAATCTATCACATAGTATAAGAGTGCCCACTAGTATTTATTTGTTGGTATTATTTTATTTTGATTTTATGCATTTTTATGAGCCGGGTGACCATCCCATGCATGCTGTTAACACACAAACACTTTTCCCATTTCCCCTTGCCATTGGAAAGCATCCAACGTAATTAAAAGGAGGATATTTTTTCTTCTCTCTTCTGTTCGACATACTACTCATTCCAGTGCTTAGATAAATGCTAGGATTCCTCTCTTTCTTTGTCTCCTCTTGGACGAACAATTACTAAGGTTTCTCTCTTCTACATTCTCTCTTCTTCTTCTTAATTTGAAGCACTCAACACATTGATTCACAAAGCTCTCCTAAAGGATGTGGTGATGGGAGAGATAGGTCTCGCCTACTTGTGGGTAGTCGTATTTCTAAGAGGATGTTGCCAAGAGAGTCACATGTCGATTGGCACTAGAACTCTTAGTTCTAATGATTACGCATTTCAATTTGATAAACTATACTTCTAACTCTATTTACTTGATTTAAATATGTTCATATCAAGGTGTTTTTGTTGATGGTTTAGGAAGACAACCCATCAAACGATTCACCTTCTGGCCTGCTTATTAACATACATAATTTTTATACATATATATAAAAGATGCATGATTTGAGAATTTTTAGTTATGTGAGATCATTTGGTGAAAATCGTGCATGCATATGGGCTGTGTTCTCTAGCGCACTGGATGTCACAAATGCCGGCTTGTGACTCACTACAGCTAGGTCATTTGAACAAATGAGTTATGTCGTAGGCCGCCAATATAGCCAACAACAATGTCGATGCTACATGGCTAGGTCAATCGGCATCAATAGTGCACGTAATGATGGGGGCATCTTGATGGTGGGCGGCTTTGGCTACATGGTTCCCATCTACGTGAGTTTAGATCATCTCAATCCTTTGGTGAAGGGAGTAGCCTCAGCCCTTAATAAAAAATGACCATGATTCCAATCACTCAAGTGATGGGTAGTGAGTTAGTAAGGCATTGATAGTGGTTCAACCAAGTCAGTAGCAGGTTAATGAGTCAATAAACCATTGCTGAATCACTACCAATGCGTTATTAACTCACAACTGAACTTAATACAACTTGCCACCATCAGGTAGAGAGTTAGTTGTAGACATGCCAATTTGGCCTTATTTGGAGCTTAAACCCTTATTCCATTGGCAACATCACTTTTAGACCATTAAAATAAAGTTGAACCATTCCTTTGGATGTGCCAAGGAGCTTACTGGAAATCTGAGGATGAGTTGTTGATCCCTAGTCGAATCCAAGTTTGCCAAGTGAGGACCATTGTGTTGTGTCCTTTCGTCAAGTCATTGTATATTTTTTGCTTACCGTTCGGATTTTCCAGTTGCCGTCAGGTCATTTTGATCAATAATAGGGTGGCATAGAGCATACTGGATTCGTCCCATTATTTTTGGTCGTCAACCCGAGTTGTTGCCCCTAGCTTTCCTGGTCATTCTGGGATCTCCAAGTTGTCCCCGACTATTTTAGGTATTAAAGCGTCAGCAGTTTGCTCCTTCATCAAGCGCAACATCCGAGCAAGGTTCAGGATCCTCAGCGACATCGTCCCCGATAATGGGCCACAATTTCTTTCTCAAGATCTACGTGATCTTTGCAATAGGTATCGCTTTTCATTGCATCATTCATCACCATACTATCCTCAAGGCAATGGTCAAGCAGAAGCCACCAATAAGACCTTAATCAAAATCATCAAGAAATATTATAAGTCTAGCAAGTTTGCTGACTGGCCTGATAAGCTTGTAGATGCTCTATGGGCTTATCGTCTTTCTGTAAGGACTCCCACTGGACAAACCCCCTATGCTTTCGCATATGGGATGGAAGCAGTGGTCCCTTTCGAAGTATTACTTCCATCTCTTCGAGTTCAGCTCGACAGGGATATTCCTGTTGATGAGAGAAGAGAATCTCTCCTTGCACAGCTTGAACTCTTGGATGAAAGAAGGCTAGCCGCCACTGAGCATGCCCGGACTTATCAAAATAGACTCAAAAGGTTTTATCAAAAGAAGGTGGTCGAGAGAAAATTCGAGATCGGTGAGATGGTAGTCAAACGCATATTCGTTAAGCCAGGGGGTCCCCACTCCAAGTTGCAACCTAACTGGGAAGGGTCTTTTGTAATCACTGAAAAGTATCCAGGCAATGCATATGAATTGACTAATGCAGATGGAGAAAAATTGAATCATCCTTGGAATGGAGTTTACCTTAAAAAGTACTTTCCATAAAAATGGAGAAACCACGGGTACAATTTCCAGCCATCGATCCTAGGTTGCTCCTGCGAAGTCAAGGGTAGGTACCATCCTACACACACAACACCTCCCGATCCTAGAATCCAGACAACCTGACACTTGCGAAAGGCAAGGCAGAAATCTAGAAATGGAAGGAGTACCCTTACCCTATTCTCTTCTACTCGGTCCAAGATAGGGAGAGAAGATAAGAGAGGGGTAGTATTGAAAACACTCCCACCCTAGTAGGAGGCCGTCTTAGAGGGTACAAAAGGGTGCCAAAAGATGGGCAATGAACTCCTCAAGTTAGGAAAAGAAAAAAAATGATCAACCTATCTGAATGAGTACCTAGAATGATAGTCAAGGCAAATGGCATTAAAAGATGGGCAATGTCCCCACGGGTCAAAAACCTGTCCAAATATGTGCCATACAGAAAAGAGCAAAAAAAGAAAGAAAAACCCAAAGGGGCCGAATCACAATGGGTAATTTGAGTGAGAGTAGAGAAATCCCTCTCAACATCTTCATACCCTATCAAGGACTTCCTCTATACTCTTCCTCCTTAAACCCCTTGGGTAGGGTAAACCGACCAAATCCAGGTGGAACCCAAGCCGATCAAAGGAAGAAGGTTAGAAAGATTCTAGGTAGGGAACTTTATTTTTGCACGTGGCATCTACTACTTGAGTCTTGACAAACTCCAAAGATCGATGAACTGTCTCAAATACCAGCATTTTCTCCACAAAAAAATTGCATATTTCAAAATTCCAAAAAAAATGAATATTTCAAAAATACACAAAAAATTGCATATTTCAAAAACCCAAAAAAATGCATATTTCAAAAACAAAAAAAAATGAATATTTCGAAAATTCAAAAAAAATTTTGCATATTTCAAAAATAAAAAAAAATTGAATATTTCAAAAATTCAAAAAAAAGGACTGTTTTCAAGAAAATCCAAAAAAAATTTGCTCAGTCATGATCATTGCCTTAGTTGCAACCATGCTTATTTGATTGTCATGCATATTTCCATTCTTGCATTGCATATCCATTTTTGCTTTAATTACCTTGTTAAGAAGGCTCTTCACTTTGACCTAAGTCAAAGTTGACCATAATAAGCAAAGGGATGAGTCGTGGTGAAGATCTAATCCTCTTTTATTAAGTGTTATAGGCATTTCAATACAGGAGAGGAGAGGATTCACACCATGACAAGTAAGTTCTCTCAACCCTTACATTTCATTTTAGTCTTTTGTTTTGTTCCACCTTGTTAAGAAGGCTCCTCCCTTTGAATCAAAATCAAGGCAAATGATATATAGGCAAAGGGATGAGTCATGATGAAAATTTAATCATCTTTGTTAAGTGTTTTCAGGAGCTGAAGAAGCAAAAAGAGAAGGGCGATCAGGTACAATTTTTTTTGGAAAAAAAAATTGCCTCAGGGCGCATGTGCCCTCATCTGGGGGCACATGGCCAGGTGCCCCACCCCAGGGCACATGGCTAGGTGCCCCCGATCGGCACATGGACCAAAAAATTCGAAAAATTCGAAAAAATCTCAAAAATTCAGAAAATTTTCAGAATGTTAAAAATGGCATTTTTGCTAAAGGAACCATCATCAAAAACATTGTTTTGACCTCTAAATGATGGTTCTAATAGTGAAAACTTCAGTTGTTCATTTCAAGATCAATTTGCTTCATATGACAATTCTGTCTGTTGGGTACTAACCAGAAATGTGCAGGCAACCTTTTTAGTCCTAACAGGTGAATTGGCGAGATCAGTGTTCCCCAAGGAACGTCATGCCAACCTTGCGGCGAAAAGAAAGGAAGCACCACCCAGCTGAACATTCTCATGGTGTTGTATTCCGTTAGAAGGCAAGACAAGGATGGACCAGAGATGTTAGTCAATGCACTATGCCTGAAGACTTCACTCAAATCCACATTCTCATCAATCTCACATCATCACCAACACTCCATTTTGCACTTCACATCACCTTTAACATTTGCCACCTAGTTATATTAGGGCCATTTGATACATATTATATGCATTAATGTTGAAGACCTTGAGAGTGAAAATGACTGGGCCCGAGGTCCCCTTCAACAAAATCTACAACGGCTTGGTCATTTCTTCACACTCACGGATAAGCCAAAATTGAACATTGGAGGGACGATGGTTCCTAATCGGGTGTCTTGACCTCCAATAGACAATCTATATCTTCAACTATTTTCTACATGATTTTCTATGTGTTCACATCCATCTCCTTTTCTTTCTTCATCATTACCAATTTTATTTTATCATGTTTTCTCTTTCTTTTATTTCATCATGTTTTATTCTTTCTTTTATCGCTTCATGTTTTATTCCTTTCTTTTTATTCCACCATGTTTTATCCTTTCCTTTCCTTTATCCCACCGTGTCATGGCAATTGTCAAGCCATTGTTTCTTCTTTCCCATCATTCTATGTTAGTCCCACCATTATCTTTCAATCCCACTATGGCTTAAGTCTGTTTTGTCGTTTTACGAATACCAGGTTTCTGCTAGAGCGTGATTCATGGTTTTCACGATACCCGAGCAATTTTGTTTTGCTTAAAACGAACCCTTTTAGAATTTGAGATTATTCCACTCAGAATTAAACCGAGTATTTTGGTGAAACTTGAATGAACTTGAGATTCCAAATATGATGGATTGGTATTCTTTTCATTTTAAGATCAATTTCTCTTTCACAAACTTTAGCCCATCACAATACAAGAACACCGCAAAGTTCGGGTTGCTGACTGATGATGAACCTACGAATTCGAGGACTCCTCACCACGCTGAGGGTTGGCTACATCCTTTTATCCTTTATCATTTACTTTTTCATCTCTCGTGCCAAGGGCATGTCTTTTACCAGTCAATCATATGAGGTTTTGATAGAACATGAAAGCAATCTAGAATACTCAGAGAGATTCATTTTGCTGGATCAGGTAGATAACCGTGTCTATATCTACACCTTGATGCCACCTTTTCAGTCCATCACCATTCCATTCCGCTACATTCATCTATGTTCACTTGCATTCCATTACAGTTCACTCCAAATAACTCCGCTTCATTACATGCCACTCCCTTACAAAGCCGACATCAAGGCGAGGCAAGCTATAGACACGCCAAATTCGCCCAATTCAGAGCATAAAACTCATGTTTTCTAGGTTAACATGTATGATTGACCTTATAATGATGTTGGGTCCTTTAAAGTTGATTTGGAGCTTCACTGAATGAAATCGGATGTTTTCCGATGTTTTCCGCAAAAAGCCATAATTTTCGAGCGAAAGCCACACGTAAATCGTGTAAACACGAAAATTGGCTGAATGACCAATGTCTAATGATCATGCATTGAAGGTTATGGTCATATTCACACTCCGGACAAGTTTTGTCGCATTCCGTGCCTTTCCGATTTGCCGTCGAAGTCATTCTGACCAGTATCGGATCTTCTGTTCACTACCCTAACTTCCGGACAAAATTATGAAGTTTTTAAGGATGTTATGGCTGATATAATGCTATAGAGAGCTTCTTCGGCCTTTTATCTTTCCAACGCAACAAACGGCGTCGAATTCCAAGTTCGGGAGTGTTCGCAATAGCTTCCGGAAGAAGGACGCGCAAAAATAGTCCCATGCGCCCGGGTTCCTGGTCACATGCGCCTGGGACCCGGGGCACGTGCCTATGCGCCTGGGACCCGGGGCATGTTACCTTGTGCCCTCACTTGAGGGAACATGCGCCCCACCCTTGAGGCACGAGGGACCCAGTTTTTCACCGGGACTCTACCACTGAATCGACCGACCGGATAAGACCTCTTTCTTCGGGAATAGTGCCATGCGCCCTGCACCAGGGCGCATGCACCCAGAGGTGGGGCGCAAGGACCCTTTTTTTAGCCTTGATGAGACTGTTCGTTCTCCTAAAAATTAACTCTGATTCTGGTCGTTCCAAAGGCATGAGCACGACCCCCCAGGCATCTCATGACGTCTAACCTCCCTCCTGAATTGTTTTGTGATTTTTAGAGAGAGAATTTCGAGTTTTTATATAGAGAAAAGTTGGTTCAAGAGAGAGGAAGGCTGTTCTGCAGGTGATCTGCCAAGTCTCTCTTCCTCGGCCTCTACAGCAGTGTGTGGACGTCTTCTGCCTGAGATCCCTTCATCAAAGTTCTTCCTCACAATTTTTCTTCAGTTTGCAATCAACGGCACTTGATTATGAGGTCGGGGCTAGTCGTGACGAGCGCAGAAGCAAAGTCGCGCCTGGCAGATCCTGGACTGCTGCTCGATTTTTTTGACAACCCAGATTTGGCTATATCTTTCTTTATTCAACTCAGAATATTTTAGTTCTTTTTCCTATCTCTTTTTTTCGTGATTCTCCATCTTTCTATCGTTTTTTTACATTTTTTGCATTACTTTTATTCTGTTATTCCGAAAATAAAAAAAGGGGTTAGAGATAACCCGAATCCGGTCAGTTTCTAGTCAATTGTGTGTTTTATGTTATTCTCTTTACATATACTCCACCTTGTTTAGTTCTAATAGTCTCTTTCACTTGTTTGTTTGTCTAGTTGCACAGAATATCAAGCACCCACTGCGTTGAGGACTCTTCTTCATCGGCCGGCCGAAGAAGGAGAATTTTAACTCACATTCTTCATGCTAAGGTACACACGGTCATTTTAATTCAATAAATTGGAACCCACGGTTCCTGGTGACCACATGTCTTAATTTCTTTCTTCTCACCCTCTTCCCACATGACCTGAACCGTCTCTTTGGTGATCGAGCGACGCCAAGGGATGAAAGTTCGGGGATCAATGTGAGTGTGAGACCAAGGTGAGAGTTACTTTCCGAGCTTTATTCCTTTCTTTTCTCATCCCCTCTTGAGGTGACGATCTGGATTCACGGACTTCCCTGACAAGGAGAGGACCCCGTCGAATTTTCATAGTCGACAACTTTGTGTCCTCACTCTCCTCCCACATGGCCAAAACCATCTCTTCGGTGCTCGAGAGACGCCGAGTGATGAAAGTTTGGAGATCAATGTAAGTGTAGGACCAAGGTGAGAGTTTTTCGTAATTTTCTTCCTATCTTTCTTATTCCCCTCTTGAGATGGCAATCTGGATAATGACAAACCCATTTTCGGAGTTGACAGCTTTGTGATGACCACAGTGGGACAACTAATGTCTTTAACCATGCAAACTTGATTTATTTGTGCAACTAGTTTAATTCTAATTCGGTTCTTGTGCGAACTGAGTCACTACATTGTTTGTTTTATCGCTTGATTGCTTGTCTTGTTTACATATCGCATCTTCGATTTACTTACTTCCTTTTATCTCATGTTTGCACATATTGATTGCTTCTTCTCCTCTTACCCTTCATTTTTATTTTTGCATTAGCTTTTTGCATCGAGTACTAGACTTGTTCTGATCCGTAGGGCATTTGAGGCTAGGGCTCTCTCTCCCCACACACCCTCACTCTCCAAACACTTTCTTGGTGAATTCTTACCTCTCTTCTGGGATATTCCTTTCTAGTTGTTCAGGTTGTTTCCATCAAGACCTCCATAAGTCCCCATCTGTGGAGTATTCCTCTCTGCACAATTGGGCTAGTTGTACCATTCTCCCCAAAACCCAAAGAACCTAAGTACCTACTCATGGTGATTGTGTGAGAACCATAGATCTTTGGTTATTGAAGCAATAGGAATCAAACCTACTCAAGTCAAGTCAACAATTGCTAACAATACATCTAATATAAGGTTTGAACAAAATCATTGCATAATCATTCAAGAGACTTTGTATACCTTGTTTGTTAACAACAATTAAAAACAACAAATTTTTTTTTTTCAAAACCCCAAAATAACAAAATAGTCTTTTAGTTTTGTGTTCAAGCTTGTTTGCCAAACCTAAATTGAAAACAAAAACATTTTCAAAACACCAAAATAAACAAAGAAATATTGCTTGAAATCACCCCCCTTTTCATCACTTCTTTTGAAGAAAGTTTGACAGGATGCCTGTAATGCTAATGTCTGAAAGTCACATTGGGATGTTGGACTACTTCGAGCAAAAAGAGTACGGGGCAGGTCTCTACAAGCTCTAGCAAGAACCGAAGAGCCATGCCAATGCTACTATAGAACCTGAAGTGCAAGGGGTTGCTCATCAATCTACTCCATTCAGTGTGGAGCAACTCTTTAAGGAACGATCTTTCCACCTTGATCCCAAGGCTTTGGCTCCATTCAAGCCACCCAAAGTCAACCGAGCTACCTCACCCTCCCCATTCAACAGTTTGGCCTCTTATCATAACCCCACTTGGATAGCCTTGCCACATTACTTCACCTAGTCACCCAATTGTAGGTCATTCATCAGGTTGCACACCAACTCACCTCCCTCCCATCTAGGTGCCACATGCACACCCTCTGATATATTCCTCTCCACCTGTTGCTAAGGATCAAGAAACCCTTGAATTTACCATCCATAGTATCTGCATCCCTCCATCACAAATACCAACCTACCATCACTACAATGGCTCAGGTGACCCCTTTGCCCACGCCAATGATTTCATGAGTAAATCATCTTGATGGCTAAATGATCGAAGAGCTCTTGCTTTTCTTTTTAGGTAATCTTTAGATGGTGCGGCCCTACAATGGTTCTTTTCACTGGGGGAAGTAGAAATATAGGATTTTGAAATAGTCAAGGCAAAATTCTTCCAAAGGTATGGGATGGGCTATACAATAATCGACGAAGAAAAAAAGGATATGAAATTCACACAATCTCTTGATGAATTGAGAACCATGGCTAGGAAGAGAATAGATTCAATCTCTAAGTTGCAAATTGATGCCAGGAGTGTTAGGCACCAACCTGGGAGTCCTCCCCAACCCCATCTAGATCATCATCATCGGCCAACTCCTCGACGCTAGTTGATTAGGCCACCCATGACCCAACCTCAGCCAGTCATGCAACTCATGCCAACACTGCAACCAACTATGCATAATCAAGCTCCTCTTATCAATAGTGCAAATACTTCGTTACCTAAACTGGCTCCCCAGCCTTTGACTTCATTAACATTTCCAAAGGCCTCTCTCCCAATCATCCAACCCTCATTTTATTCATCTATTTCACCAATGGCTCCTCAGCCAACCACTCGACCCTTGGCTTCTCAGCCTATCCCACCAGCGGCCCCTCGGCTGACCATTCAACCTTTTCTTCATGAGCCGATCGAACAAACCTTGGCTTCTCAATCAATCCCACCGCATAGGGCTCCTCCTCAGCTATTTGCACAACAACCAGTCATTTCTTCTATTACTCTTGCCACAATAAAAGAATAAATCACTCCTACTATTCTTACTTCTACTATAGTAGAAGATTTAGTAACTTTGACCGTTCATGCTCCTGCCCCAGTAGAGGAACCAATCCCTCCCACCATTCATGCTCCTACCTTGGTAGAGGAACCGGTCACTCTAATTGTTTATGCTCCTACCATGGTAGGCAATTTAGAAACTCCGACGCTTCGTTCTCCTGCCCCGGAAGATGATTCAATTGCTCCAACCATTTGTGCTCCTACCGTGGTAGAGGAATCAACTTCTCATCATGTCATTGTTATATCTCAAGATCAAAGTCAGCTAGTAGGGGAGATTGAACTAAATCCTTCTATCTATTTGGAATTCCCTAGACTAGGCATGCCCTCTTCCATAGAAGAACCTGAGGAGAATCCTATTGTAGGGAGCTTGGATGATATAATTACAAATGTAGTTGATTATCAATCCAATGAAGGATTAGGCAAAGGATTCGCTAGGCATTGATCAACTGTTGCCATCATTGGAATTGATCTTTGAAGATGGTCAAATTGAATTGATCATCGAATAAGAAAGTAAAGATATCAAATTGGTAACGAAATGGGGAAAGAATCTACAAACCTTTCAAAGGATAGGGACCTTAGAAAAGGCATATTGGGACCTCCTCCAGCTAGGTATGAGAATTTTTCAAAATCAATCGTAGGGCCATGAGCCAACCATCAATCAATCTTAGGGCCATAACCCTTTCTTTATCATCCTTTCATTCAATGATTGGGCCCATCGGCCCACAATTCCTCAATCATAGGGCCACAACCCTTTATTTATCCTTTTAGCAATTATCAATCAGGCCCATAGACCCAGAATCTTTCAATCTTAGGGCCACGACCCACACTTCTTTCCATTCAATCAGGCCCTTGCACCCCTTTTCGGGCTCTTATGCCCCTTTCCATCAACTGGGCCCATGTGTCCCTTTCCATCAACCAGCCTATATGCCCCACTTCATCAACCGGGCCCATACGCCCCCTTATACAACCAGACCCACGTGCCCCCTTTATCCAATTGGGCCCATGTGCCCCTTTTCCTTAATAGGGCCCATGTGCCCCTTTTATCCAACAGGGCCCATGTACCCCCTTTCATCAACCAGGCCATGCATCCCTTTTCATCAACTGGGCTTGCGTGCCCCTTTCCTTTAACCGGGCCCATGTGCCCCTTTTTCCCCAACCGGGCCCACATGCCTCTTTCTTTCAATCAGGCCCAATTGCCAACAATTCTTTCCAATCGTGCCCACATGCCCTTAATTTTTCTAAATTGGATGCACGTTCCCACAATTCACTTCAATCAGGCTCACGCGCCCGCAATTCACCTCCACCGAGCTCACATGCCCATGTTTTTCTACAACCGGGCCCATGTGCCCAAATTCCTTATAAATCGGGCCCCCATGCCCACCTTCCATCAACCTAGGGCACACATGCCCTTGTTCCTTCAAGTTCGGGCCCACGTGCCCCCATTCCTTCACAATCGGGCCTGCATCCCCAAACTTCAATGAAATCGGACTCACGTGCCCCCGCTTCTTCGAATTTGAGTTCACACATCCATACCTTTCAATGGTGCTTGCGAGCCCATCACAAATCTTCCAAATCACAATTATGCTCCCAACCATCTAAATTGGGTTCACATGCCCACTCATTTCGTTGGGTCCCACAAGTACAACCTTCAATCAGGCCCTCGAGTCCATCATCATTAATCGGGCCCTTGAGCCTATCAACTTTAATCGGGCCCTTGAGCCCAACACCTTTAATCGGGCCCTCGTGCCCATCAACATCAATTGGGCCCTCTAGCCCACATTCAACTCTTGGACCCGCATGCCCCTTTATTCCAACCATTCCTAGGCCTTCAAGCCCCTTCTCAACTCTTGGGCCCAAGAGCCCATTTTAACTCACTTTTATTTTCAAGTATGTTTCTTTCCTTTTACAATTCCCTTTCCTTTTTCAAATTTTACTTTAAACAAAAATCAAAGGTAGAGAACTTTTATTGAGTGATACCACAATCTTTTCCTTCTACACCATTAATCTTGACTCCACCATGTTGTTGGCATCAAATTTTTTCGCTTAACTTGCTTAATACAAATTTTAGCAATGCCGAAGCCGGTGCAGAAAATCTGACCTAGATTCGTAAAATTCAAGAATAGATGATGCAAACAGGCTCTGGAAATGCCTTGGCATAGATTTACATGCCATAAATGGCCAATATAATGTGCACATTGCATAGCCCCAGTCGAGAGCTTCGCAATGGTGCCCAAAACATGGAAAACGGACACCGGAAGACTGAAATGACCATTTTGCCCCCAACATTTTGAAACAAATTGGGACTCTAACATGGAAATTAAATTTTACCACATTGTCAAGGTTGGATAGAGCTAGGCAATGCTAAAAAAGTATTGAAAATCTGACCCCCGGATGAAGAGATACGTAAGAAAGAGCAAATCTGTACGGAAAGCCGTATGTCGTCGCACCATGGGCATAATGGTCCAATCAGCTCCGGATCGACCCATGGGCTGAAAATTTCAATTTTCATGACTTAAAACTTTTATCTCATGAATATTTATGCATGAAAAATAAATTTGTCCAATGGGAGAAGGTAATTGCACTTAATTATAGTTTTTAGCATTATCGATGGCCGAGATCACCTCGATCAGGGAAATCGGTAAAATCAGAGATCCAGAGCAATTTAGGAGATCTCAGCCACACATCTTGGTGGATCACATGATCAATGGTCATCATAGCTCATTCCATATTTTTTGGGATTAATTCAAGGTGTATTTAATTGATTTCGGTCAGGATTTATTGTATCCGTCGGATCGGGAGCACTTCGATCAAACCAGGGTTAAAATTAACCCAAATTGGGCTAACCCAAGCTGCATCTGGCTAAACCCAGCTCTTTCCCACCTTCATTTAATGTTCAATTCCCCTAAATATAGGATTGGGTGCACCAACACCCTACAATGTAGGGGCAGGTGTGCCAGCTTCTCATCCTCAACCACCTCAACCTCCCATGGCTTATTATCCTTATCACCCTCAACCACTCCCTTGATTTATCGTCATCCCATCTGACCCTACAAAAACCCCTGGCCTATCCCCATCTGATGGCTGGCCGAACCAACCCCAACTTGCATGGTGTGCTCAAACCCCTAGAAGATAGGAGGCTTGCCGAACATGCTCTCTCTAGCTTGTTGCCCACCACCCTCAACAACCTCTAGCTCAACCAACTGTGGGTTATACTTATCACTCTAAACCTTCACCATGTCCTATACTTATCCACCCTCAACAGACCATGGCTTATCTCCTTATTTAGATTGTCACGACCCAGAATTTAAATAACATAACCACAAATACGCAACGGAAATACACAATGTCGTGACAGTGGGATGAAACCCAACACTTGGATTCCACAACCCAAACTTAAACAATTAATCTCTTAAGATCCATCAAAACAAGATAACATAATCATACTTCTAAGTCTATCCACACTGTTGTTCAAAAACAACCAAGATCATCTACCTAAGTAGAGGATACCATGAATCTCCATGTGCAAATGACTCTGATTCCTTTGGTTCCACCTGATCCTCATCTTCAAGCTCTTAAATCTTCAAAACCTGCTGAAAAATTTAACCCACAACGGGGTGAGTCCGGGGACTCCGTAGGATTTACACCTATCACCCATCAATCGGATAAATAACATATAATCAAGCAATGGTATGTAACATATCCAAATTGAGATGTAATACAAAAGTATAAAATGTCTTCTATATTAATCTCACAACCCATATCTGAACATAATTATCTTCAAAGAAAAGATTATGCCAAAGCCACTTAATTCTAGACCAATGCACACAAGACCATACAAGCTAGACAAATATCATCCAAATGACCTCAAGACTTAACTTAACATGACCAAATTAAAACAGACAAATCTGATTTTTCTAACATGACATGGTTTAACATCCATACATGACACACAAGTAACATATTTCATATCCTTTCCCGAACACATAGCCAAAGAGCAAGGAATTGGTCGTCTTGCTTCACATGTACAAAATGCATTCACCAGCTCTAATATATATATAGAAGTAACATATACTAAGCTAGCCCAAAGTGCACCTAGGCAGTGGTGACACTAAGGGAAAAACCGCGGTAATCCGGGATCTGTGGGAGGGCCGGATTCATCTAAGTTACCCGCTGCCCACGGGCGATTGTCTAACATAGGCTGGTGAAGCCTTCATAGCACGACATATCAAGAGTTCATAACATAATTTCACATCATGACATACCTGACCATACCATGCATACATGACATAAACATCTAATTTCATAGCCTTTCATACAAGACATAACATTCATAACAAACTTGACAAGACATATGATAACCCGACATAATTGAACTGGTTCTCAATGACAACTCATACTAATCATGATCAAATTGACATGACTAACTATGCATAGCATAGCCCATGATCTATAACCAAATTAAACATATTTTGCCATAACTAGACAAGACTTGTACTAATCGACCTGATTGACATATTACGAATCAAACATATACCATACCTAACCATATGAACATAATCATATCATGCATGACATATTACATAATCTAAAACCAAACTAACCAAAATTTACTTGATTTATATACATGAAATGACAAACCGAACTAGACATACTTAATCACATAAACAAGACAATTAACTTAAATCAAGCTTGGCATAATCAAAACAAGATAACTTCTGATGTCAACACCCATAATCTGACCTAAACAGGTTCCAAAAAGTGAAATCTGATGACTTTTGATTTATCCAAAACTCCACATAATTATATTTCAATTCTAGGCCCATTCTAGCACATAAACATATACATAATTAACATATGGTCAAGCCTCATGAAAAATAGTTCTACCCATCCAGAATCATGCCAAACATGTCCCATAATATTCAAAATATCATTTTCAAAGTTCTGGATTCAAGGATTTTTGAGAAAATTCACTAATCATGAGTCAAAAGTCTAGATTAGTCAAATCAAGGTCCATAACTTAAATCATGCATATTTTCTAATCAAAATGGGATCAAATACATAGACGAGCTTGAGAAACCTACCTGGAAGCTTCTGAGAATTTTCTAGAATTTTATGGATTTTCCTGCTATTTTTCTTGGCCTTATTCTAATATCCGGATTTAATAAATCCGAAAATTAGAATTTCCTGAACCGACGCCGAACCGGGCGGTTCGACCGGCTGAACCGGGGCGGTTCGGAGGCGTTGGACCGCGGCTGGACTGGCGGCTCACGGGCGGCACCGGTGACGGCGCTCGCGACGGCGGAGGCGGCCGGTGGCGCTCGACGGCGAAGGAGGCAGCCGGCGGAGCTCGCGGCGGCACTCGATGGCAACGGCTCTGGCGATGGCGGCGGGCAGGGAAGGGGGCTGGCCATGGCGGTGACAGCGAGAGGAAGGCTGGCACGGCAGTGCACCAGCGGCAAGCGGGTCCACGCCGGAAGGCGGCGGCGGCGCTGCAGACGGGGTGGTGCGGATGGGAGGTTGGCGACGGTGCAGGCCGGCAAGGCGATGGCGGCGGAGGCCGCGGGTGTGCGATGCGTCCACGCCGGGGGGGCAGCGCGGAGGGGACGACGCAGGGCAGCGGGAGGCGCGGTTGGTGGTTGCGCATGGTGGTGGGTTGCGCGCTCGCACGCGCCAGATGGTGGCTGACGGTGGGTCGGGTACTCACGGGCTGCTGGGCGATGGGGGCGCACGGCGCTGTGCAGGGCGGCGGCCGCAGACAAGGTTGCATGGGCGGCGCCTGGGAAAGGGGTGGCCGGCGGCGGGTTGCGCAGGTGCTGGCGCTGGCGCGGGAAGATGATGGCGATGCGGTGGTGTGAAGGCGTCAACGGCTGGTGCCCATGCGGGCGTGGTAGGCTGGGCTGAGGGCGGCAGAGAGAAGAAGATATGGAGGGGTGGCTCGAGGAGGTGCTTCAGGCGGCGACTCCTCCCGGAACAAGGGAGGCGACGACGAGGAAGAAAAAGAGAGGGCAGCAACCAGCGGCTAGAAGAGAGAGAGAGAGAGAGAGAGAGAGAGAGAGAGATTAGGCGGTGAAACTGGTGAGAGAAGGGGGCGCGGGTGTAACGGCGACAAAGGGGGGAAGGGGGCATTACCGGCGATAGAAAGGGGGGGGAGGCGAGGCATTAAAGATAAAAATAAATTATTATATTATATTTTTTTTTTCAAGATGTTACATAGATGGCGCCCCTCAGCCCTATAAAAGCCCCCTCAGCTGGCCATGTTCAGGACAATCTGATCACCCAGCGGAAGCCCTGCCTCTCCTTCCCCTCACCATCTCTAGTCGAACCAAGCCTCATCTCCACTTGCTTGTATGTCTTCAACAGCAAGTTAGCAAGCTTTTATTCCTCCCTTTGATGTGCCAAATGAAGGAGAAGAAGGGGGAATCAAGCTAGCTCCAGCAAGTACGCCAGCAGCAGGTGCAACCAACCCACCTGATTGGTGTGCCAACTTCAGCAAGTGCAGCAAGCTCTCTTCATCCCTTTGCTCCATTCATTAACACCAGCAAGGAAAAGACCCCCTCTTCTCATTCAACAGCAAGACAATAAGAGTTTGGTGGCACCTTCAGCCCATCATCTTCAGCACCACCTGCAGCACAAAAAAAAGAAATGAAACAAGGTGAGTAGAGAAATAAAAGATGTAGCACTTCATTTCTCTTCCTCCCCTCTTCTCTCTCTGCCCATCAGCATCCCCTTTGGCCACTCTAAATGCCTCAAAACCCAGCTGTTCTGCTCCTTTTAAAAGCCCATGTGCATCCCCTCAATTAGCCCCTTGCTGGCCATCTAAATGTGCTCTAGAAAACCAGCCTTTCTGTCTTTTCAATCAACCCCTATGTGCCCCCTTGAAACTCACCCATAACCAGGACCCTTGAGTGCCCATAGACACATCCACAATCAGGCCCCTTGTGTGCCTTAAAACCCTTAGCAATCAGGCCCCCTGAGTGCTCATGAACCTGTCCCTAATCAGATCATCTAAACAGCCCCTTTGCTGGCCACCTAAACAGGTCCTTGCATAGCCTGTCATCAGTCCCTTTGTTGGCCATCTAAGAAACACCCAATCAGCCATATTTCATTCTATACACATCCCCCTTACCCATTGAGGACGATGGAGTGATGTCCCGGGCATTCTTGGATCCACAAGATGGGCCAAGTCTCCCCCGGGCGGGCTCTTGATCCCTTGTTTTGGCTAGAGGAGAGGGTGATGTCCTGGGAATTCTTGGAATCCGTACGACGGGCCAAGTCTCTCTCAGGCAGATTCTCAACTTCAACAAAGACAGCCCCCTTTGTGTGGCCTTCTTCATTTTAATACCAAACAGCCCTTTTGAGGCATTGAAATCCTTAACTACATGCCCTTTGTGCAGCACCTAATCAACCCTTCCAAACTTGTCTTAAACCTACCCCTTGTGCAGTCCCCTTTCCAACTCTTCCATGCAGCACCTCCACAAACCCATTCCAGCCCCTCTGAGGCTCACCTATCCTGCTGCTATAGCAATATGTCAAGGTGCAAAAATGGAGTGCAAATCAGGCTAATCGGGCCATGGAAATGCAAATCAGACCCATAGGGTCATGAAGCTCAAAATAGGCCATCTGGCCATGAAGACATGAAGCTTGAATTGGGCCAACTAGGCCGACATGACATGAAGCCAACCTTCTCAGGCCATGAGACATGAAGACCAGCCCATTGTGCTAATGAAGCTGGCCCATTGGGCCTTGGACACTTACAATAAACCTTAATTAAATCTGAAAGCAAAAAGCCAAAATTAAATGAGGAGTTAGTCCACAATTGGACGCTCCATTGGGCGGCTCATCCGGCATGCACCGGAACGATGACTCGGGCGTAGGCATGGGACACGCTTCCCACTGCAGATGGACCCTTCCCACTACATGAAAAATCAAATGACTATACCATGTAGGATGGGTAAAATTCCACACCGATTGGAAAATAAGGCGGTATGCTACCAAAATTTTCCCAATCAAATGGATTTTACACCAAGGGAAGGACATTCACACATTTGCACCATTGATAGCATTGAACATGGCATATGAACTGCCACATTCGATGTATATTCACATGAAATATTTTGAACATGAACATTTCAAGTGCCGAGTTGATTGCATGTGATTGGGCATCGACACTAGCCTGACAGACCAGATGTGATGCAAATCGAGTAAGAGTTAACCAAATCAGATGTTAACTTAATTAAATTTAAAAATACATTCAAAAAAACCTTAAAACATGTTTAAAATAGATCATTAAAGCTTTAACATTCAACAAAAATCAGATTTAATACAATCTAAAAAAATTGATTCAATACACTTAATCCATTGGAATTCAAATGCTAAACCAAGTGCACATCAAATAATTTACAACCAACTGAATGAAGCACATTTAAAACACATTAAAACATCTGAAACACATCTTAAAACATGTAATTCAGATCATTAACAATCTGAAGTTCAAGTTTAATCAATTTAAACCAAACTTCAAAACATTTAAAACATACTGAACGCACCTGAATCGGTATTAAAATACCAACTTTCATAAGAAAATCACATGAAAATAACTCAACACATGTCAATTAAACTTAAACAAGTCAAAATTGATCAACACATCTAAAATATCAGGTTCAAACAAAAATAAAATAAACCTCAACCAATTGAAATAAAACAAACCAAACAACTCAAACAAACTCAAAACAAATAACATTCAAATCCAAGTCAAATGGAAATATTAAATCAACATTTCAAACCACATCAAAATAAGTTCATAAATAAATATAAAATAACTTCAAACAAAATCTAATCAAACTTGATCTCATCGGGTTTGAAAGGGCGGGGCCCTTTGTGTTCTTTAACCGTTGTGGATGTGCACACTCTCGTTAAACAAGATCGCTATGGCAATTAATCAAGGGTGTTCGAGTGTTTTATCGACGTAAATAAACATCGGATATTCGCACCATCCAATGGAGAGAGGACAAAAATATTTTCACAGAACCCAAACCTCAGTTCTATACCCTTTTAATATCACCTGGACTATCTAGTCTTTTTTATGGTCTATCACCTACTTTACTAGAAAATTTGGGTATGATATTTCAAACATTCAAAAACAAATCTTTTAAACACATTTAAAAATAAAAGATTTCCGAGGTTCCCACACATGTCAAATTGGATTCTCCACATCTGTCACTTCATCATATGACTTAGAATCTTTGATCCAAATTCAATTTGAAACATATTAAAGGTGGAAGCAACTAGGCAAGGCAAGCACAAGCAATGTTATTACAAAAAATGAACTTCTTCTTCTCTTATTTATTACATCAATTTTCATTCATCATCATCTTGTCATTTACAAGGCAATATTTTTTTGAAATATTTCTAAGTCTCCCATTTTTATTCAAACATGCAGGGCATAACTAGGAGAAAATTTGTGATTGACAGTATTTATAACTACTTTTTGTTTTATCAAAATATTTTTATTTACATTGCAAGGCATGTTTACAATTTATTTAACCATGGAATGTAATTTACCTCAAAAAATGGAGAGAACTACCAGTATGACTTGAGTCCACATGTCCTAGATTCTTCTCTAGGAGTCAAGAGTAGATACCATTCTACACATGCAATACGTCCCGATCCCAGAATCTAGATGACTTGATACCTGAGAGAAGCTAGGCAAGGCTTAGAGATGGAAGGAAAACTCTCACCATGTTCTCTTCAATTCAGTCCAAGATAGGTGAAGAGGATTTGATGGGGAGAGTATTGAAAGCATCTGCCACCTTAGTAGGAGATTGTCTCGGAAGGTCCAACTTCTCAAAAGAAAGAAAAAAAAGGGTGACAAAAGATGGGCAATGAACCCCTCAGGTTTAAATAAATAAGGTCCTATCTGAATGAGTACCCAAAATGTAGAAAATGAAAAAAGGCGCCAAAAGATGGGCAATGACCCCACAGGTCAAAGCACCTGTCTGAATGTGTGCCATAAAAATAGGTTTGTCAATAAAGAAGAAAATACTTGAAGAGGCCGAACCCCAATGGGCAATTGGGTGTAAGTAGAGAAATCCCTCTCAACATCTTCAAAGCCTATCCCGGACTTCCTTATCAATTCTTTATTTTTAACCCCCAGGTTATGGGTGGACTAACCAAATCAAAGCTAAACATTAGCCAATCAAAGGTTGAAGGTCAGAAAGATTCTGGGTAAGGAATCCCATTTTGCACATGGTGTCTACCAATGAACCTAAAATAACAACAAAGTGATGAAGACTTTTGTCAATACTGATTTTTCTCTCTTCTCAAAAAAGTTGACTATTTTCAAAAAAACAAAAACCCAAAAAGCTTGAATATTTTCAAAAATACAACAAAAATTGAACATTTTCAAAAAATGCAAAAAATCTAAATACTTTCTAAAAAATAAAAATAAATAAATATTTTTAAAAATTCAAACAAAATTTAAATATTTTTAAAACTTCTAAAAAAATTGAATATTTCTAAAAAAAAATTTAAAATTGAAAATTTTCATCACCATCTTTGATTTAAATTTTCTTCTTTACATTCATGTTTACCGCGAAATTCCTACTTTATTTTTACACTCTTAAGAAGGCTGCCACCTTATGACAAAGGTTAAGGCATACTACAACTTGCAAGAGGGATATGCCACATTACAATTGTAATCTTCTTTTTCTAAGTATTTCAGGCACAAGGAGAACTTTACACCCCTTAACAAAGGTCAAAGCAAACTGCAAGGGGGATAAGCCACATTGCAAATCTAATCTCCTTCTAAGTGTTTTAGGTACAAGGAGAACTTTACATCCCTTCACAAAGGTCAAGTTAGACTGCAACTTGCAAGGGGGATAAGCCTTATTGTCATTCTAATCTCCTTTTCTGAGTGTTTTTGGCACAAAGAACAAACACGGAGAACTCTACACAATAAGGCGATACTCGCCACTTCCCTTCCACAAGGATTCTTAGGAAGAGGTTGTAGACATGCCAAATTAGCCTGATTCGGAGCCCCAAACTCTTATTCCATAGGCGATATCTTTTATTTGACCATTATCTGATCTGGATTACCTTGTGGAGATGAGCTAAGTACGCTGGTGGAGCCCCTTATGAGTTGGGAATGGACCGATGATTTCTGGAATAATGTCGTAACGTTCAGGCGAGAGTCGTGCGTGAACCGTGAAAACACGAAGCCTGTTCGATGACTGACCTTGAATGGTCCACACTTGAACATCTCGGGAGTCCCACGTGTGTTCCGTAACATTCGAGATTTCCGAGAAGTCATTTCGATAGTCGTCGGTCAATGACGACTATCGTTACAACTTTTTCGATCTGTACTGACACAGCTATCCTGGACCATGCGTTAGGCCTTTCCAGTCATCACCGGGTGTTTTCGAGTCATCCAGGTCGATCCTAGCCGTATATTTCATCAACTGGGGCCATACGGCCATTTCGGTCGTTTTTAGGGTTTTATGACTTTTCCTAGTTTCAGTTCACGTTTACCGGGTTAATCTCAAATTTTTCAATGATTTCGGGTTTTTGACGATACCAGATTTTTTCGGTTATCATTTTAAGTCATCCCGAGTTGACCTAAGATTCTTCGACCGGAACCGTGTCTTTTCGGATCTCCGCTGCGGTTTTTGGCTTTTCGCAAAAGGGTAAACCGGGAGAAATCCCCGTGCAAACATCTCGGGAGTCATGCCAGCTAGTTTACCAACTTGACGAGGTGCGGTTGAAGGCCCTCTTTCCAACGCAACAAGCGGGAGCCGAATCGGACATCCCATTTGCAAGTTACGGCCCGCGGAACGTGCGCACAGGAGAGAGAGTGTACCGCACCCCCGCACCCTGCCCCCTTTTTGAAACGCGGGGGCGCGGTCAGTTTCCGAAAATCAAAAATTGTCCCGATTTACATCTTCTAAATCGGATTCTTGGAAGGTTACCATCGATAATTTTCGATTATTTGTGCCGCGCTCCGGTTCGGGGGTGCGTTACGTTTGTCAAGTCGATTTTTTAGGAATTTCTGAAAGATTCCATCAATTTTTAGCAATGAGATGCATAACGCGCCCCCACTTCCTTTGAAATAGGGGGGCACGCAGACCGCACCCCCGGGTTGAGGGCGCACCCTGCACACCCTCATATCCTTTGAAAGGTGGGGGCACAGTCGGTCCAGTTTCTATATTTTGCACCAGTTTTCTCCTCTATAAATTGAGGGCCATTCTCAATGACCCAAAGTGAATCTTCCATGCCTAGCTCATACTGAGGTTGTCCAAACTCTCTTCCAAGGCTGTCCCGACGTTCAAAGCCGATCCGACATCGAGAGATCGATCCCGAGGCGAAGGAGAAGCCCGATATGTGCGTTCTGCATCAACCGACTTCATTGACTTCTATAGAACATCTGGGGCTCCTGCTGTAAAAGTCTTCAACAGAAGAGTTGTTCCTCTCTTCATCCTCTTTTATTTTCAACTGACGATACTTGATTCCGACTTGCTATTTGTCTGTGACAATTGCTGTACCAAGGGCGCGCATCCAGGTTTTACTTTTCACATCCATTCAATCTCAGAATTTTTACAGACTTCTACAGGTGGATTGTAGAGAGGTCATCAACATAAGAACTCTTTCTCTCCGAGTCTTCTATCTACTGCAATAAACTGCACTCAATTCTGACATCGGGACTGCCCGTGATGAGCTCTGCACCAAAGTTGCGCTAGACAGTGCAACGCGCCCCCGAACCAAGGGCACGCAGACCACGCCCTCACACCTAGGGCGCGCCCACCGCGCCCTTAAACCCAGGGCATGTTCAGTCCAGTGTGCTATTCGTCCATATTGTGATATTTTCTCCATTTTAGTTTCGATTTGAGCTGTTCGAGTTTCTATGTCTTCATCATTCATCCTTTTAGCATCTTTTTATTTAGTTTTTTGCATAATTTTCTATCACAAAAAATATACAAAAAAGGGGTAAAGGCTCACCCGAAGCCGGTGAGTTCGATTCCAATTACTTCTTTCTCTTCTTCTCTCTGGAGGCCACGTCGGGAGGTCGGACTACTACAAGCAACAACAGTATGAGCCGGGTCTCTACAAGCTCCAACAACAACTCGAGAGCCATGTCAATGCTACTATGGGACCTGAAGTGCAAGGGGATGCCCATCAGTCCGCTTCATTTAGTATTGAACAAGATCTTAAGAATCTATCTTTTCATCTTGATCCCAATACCTTGTCATTCATACAATCTTTAATGAAAGGCAAGATGCCTACTAATCAAGGTCCAGCCAAAGTCAACCGAGCTGTCTCGCTTCCCCAATCGGCAGTTTGACCTCTTACCATAACCGCACCTGGACAGTCTTTCCATGTTACTTCATCTACTCACCCCATTGTGGGTCATTCTTGAGCTTGCACACCAACCCACCCCCCTCCCATCTGAGTGCCACATGCACACCCCCTGGTGAATTCCTCCCCACCCGTTGCCAAGGATCAGGAAACTCTTGAATTTCCCCTCTATACTATCTACATCCCCCAATCACAAATGCCAACCTACCATCGCTACAATGGCTCAGGTGATCCCTTCACCTATGTCATTGATTTCCTGAGCAAATCATCTCGATGGCAGAATGATAGAAAGACCCTTGCATTTCTTTTTAGGAGATCTTTAGAGGGTGCAGCCCTAGATTGGTTTTTTTCATTGAACGAAGTAAAGATATGGGATTTCGAAATTGTCAAGGCCAAATTCTTGAAACGATATGGGCCAGGCTATTCAACAATTGGGGAAGTAAAAGAATATGTGGAATTGATGCAATATTTTGATGAATTGAGGCCCAGACTTGAGAGGAGCATTGATGCTATGCACCAACCTAGGAGCCCTCTCCAACCTCATCCAGATCATCATCTTCAGCCGACTCCTTGACGCCAGTTAATTAGGCCACCCATGCCACAATCTCGGCTGGACATGCAACCCGTGTCAATGGCACAATCAATTGTGCACAATCAAGCTCCTCATGTCAATTGTGCCAACACCTCATTATCAAAATCGAATTCTCAGCTTATTTCACCAACAACCCCTCAGCCAATCATTCGGCCCTTGGCTTCTCAACCTATTCCACCAACAATCCCTCGGCCAATCATCCAGCCCTTGGCTTCTCAGCCTATTCCACCAACAACTCCTCAGCCAACCATCCAAGCCATGACTCCTCAACTAATTACACCAATAGCTCTTCAGCCTAAACCGACTTCTATACTAGCACCACTTTAATCAATTCCTCAACATAGGGTTCCTCCTCAGTCAGTCAAACCACTTGTTTCGTCTATTGCTCCTGCCATGGTAGAGGAACCAGTCAATCCGATCATCCATGCTCCTGCTGTAGTAGAAGATTCAGACACTTCGACCCTTCATGCTCCTGCCCTAGCAGAGGAATCAATCACTCCAACCATTTGTGCTCCTACCCTGATAGAGGAATCAACTCCTCAACATATCCTTGCTCTCTCTCAAGATCAAAGTCAGCCAGTAGGGGAGGTCGAACCAAACTCTTCTATCATTCTAGAATCCCCTAAACTAGGCATGCCCTCTTCCCTAGAACAACCTGAGGAGAAGCCTACTGTAAGGAGCTTAGGTGAGGAGATCACAAATTTAGTTGATTGTCAAGGAATAGGCAAGGATTCTCCAGGTATAGATCAAATGTCGCCATCATTAGAATTGATCCATGAAGTTAGGGAGATAGAATTGATCCTTGAACGAAAAAATAAAGGGATAGAATTGGTCAGTGAAATGGAAAATGAATCGAAAAGCCTCCAGAAGGGCATAGACAAAGGGATACTGGGACCTCCTCCAGATAGGCAGGCAAATCTGTTAGCATCAATCTTAGGTCCATGACCCTTACTCCATTCTTCTCCTAAGCTACAATCCAGCCCATGGGCCCACGATCAATCAATTTTAGGGCCACGACCCTTTCTTTATTCTCTTTCAAATCAATGATTTGGCCCATGGGCCCATAATTCTTCAATCTTAGGGCCACTACCCTTTCTTTATCCTTCTTACAACCATCAATCAGGCCCATGGGTCCAAAATCTATCAATCTTAGGGCCATGGCCCACACTCCATCCCACTCAATTGGGCCCTTATGCCCCATTTTTGGGCCCTTATGCCCCATTTTCGGGCACTTATGCCCCTTTTCGTCAATCGGGCTCTTATGCCCCTTTTCATCAACTGGGCCCATGTGCCCCTTTCTGTCAGCTGGGCCCACGTGCCCCCTTTATCCAACCAGACCCATGTGCCCCTTTTAATCAACCAGGCTCTTATACCCCTTTTCTTCAACCGGGACCACCTTCCCCTTTTAATCAATCGGGCTTGTATGCCCCTTTCCTTCAACTGGGCCCATATGCCTCTTTTCTCCAACTGGGCCTACGTGCCCCTTTCCTCCATCAAGCCCACGTGCCCAAAATTCTCCCCAATCGGGCCCATGTGCCCTTAATTTTTCTAAATCGGGTCCACGTGCCTGTAATTCACCTCAACCGGGCTCACATGCCCATGTTTTTCTACAACCGGGCACATATGCCCAAATTTCTACTAAATCAGGCCCACGTGCCCACCTTCCAACAAACTCGGGTAGACATGCCCACACTCCTTCAACTTCGGGCCTATATGCCCCCATTTCTTCACCATCGGGCTCGTGTGCCCAAACTTCTTCGAAATCGGGCCCCCGTGCCCCCACTTCTTCAACTTTGGAATTACGCGCCCATACTCTTCAATGGCGCCAGCGAGCCCATCACAAATCACAATCTTGCTCCCAACCCTTTAAATCGAGTCCATGTGCCCACTCTTTTCATTGGGTCCCTCAAGCTCAAACTCCAATTGGGCCCTCATGCCCATCAACATCAACCAGGCCCTCTATCCCACATTCAAATCTTGGGATCACATGCCTCTTGATTCTAACTACTCCCAGGCCTGCAAGCCCACTTTCAACTCACGGGCCCAAGAGCCCATTTTAACTCACTTTTGTTTCCAAGCATGTTTATTTCCATTCAAATTCTCTTTCATTCTCTAAGTTTTACTTTCAACTAAAAAATCAAAGTAGAGAAATTTCTTGGGTGATACCACAATCTTTGCCTTTTACATCATTAATTTTGACTCCGCCATGCTAAATCATATCTTCCACATTTTCACTTCATCCTATGACTATGAATCTTCAATCCAATGCAATATGGTGCATATCAACAGTGGAAGCAGTTGGGCAAGGCAAGGCATGGCAGACAAGGCAAGGCAAGCACAAGCAAAGCCGTCATCAGCAATGAACTTTTTCTTCTCTCAGGTATTACATGAAATTGCATTCATCATCATTATGTCATCTGGAAAGCAATATTTTTTAAAAAAATGATTTTGAATTTCACATGACAATTTTAATTGAGAGAAATTCATGATTTGACGATATTTGTAGCTACCTTGTTTTTATTAAACAAATTCTTTACTTTGCAAGGCATGCGAACAATTGATTCACCTCTGGAATATAATCTACCTCGAAAATGGAGAGAACTACCAGTATGACTTGAGTCCACATGTCCTAGGATGTTCTATAGGATTCGAGGGTAGATACCATACTACACACACAACACGTTCCTATCTCAGAATCTAGATGACCTGACACCCGAGAGAAGCTAGGCAAGGCTTAGAGATGGAAGGAAAACATTCACCATATTCTCTTCTGTTCGGTCCAAGATAGGCAAAGGGGACTAAAGGGGGAGAGTATCGAAAGCATCCACCGCCTTAGTAGGAGGCCGTCTCGAAAGGTCCAACTTCTCAAAAGAAAAGGGTGCCGAAAGATGGGCAATGAACCCCACAATATTAAACAAATATGGGCCTGTCTGAATGAGTACCCATAAAAGTAGAAAATGAAAAAAGGCACCAAAAGATGGGCAATGACCCCACATGTCAAAGACTTGTCTAAGTGAGTGCCACATGTAGAAAAGACCTGAAGAGGCCGAACCCCAATGGGCAATTAGGTGTGAGTAGAGACATCCCTCTCAACATCTCCAAAGCTTATCAAGGACTTCCTTATCAATTCTTCATTCTTAACCCCCCAAGGTGCGGGTGGACCAACCAAATCAAAGCTAAACTCTAGCCGACCAGAGGTTGAAGGTTAGAAAGATTCTGGGCAAGGAACCCCATTTTGCATATGGTGTCTACCAACAAACCTAGAAGAACAACCAAGTGATGAGAACTTGTGTCAATACTAATTTTTCTCTCCAAAAAAAAAATTCAAAAAAGAACTCTAAAAAAAAATTGAATATTTTAAAAAACTCCAAAAAAAATAAATATTTTCAAAAACTCAAAAAAAGAATATTTTAAAAAATTATAAAAAATTGAATCTTTTCAAAAAAAAAAGAAAACTTCATTTTCAAATTCCAACAAAATTTTTTAAAAAAATTTTCATCACCATGCTTGGTTTGAATTCTTGTCTTTACAATCATTGTATTTTTGCTGCTTTATTTTTACACCCTTAAGAAGGCTATTACCCCTTGACAAAGGTCAAAGCATACTGTAACTTGCAAGGGGGATAAGCCACATTGTTGTTGTAATCTCTTTCTTCTAAACGTTTCAAGCACAAGAAAAACTTTACACACATTAACAAAGGTCAAGGTATACCGCAACTTGCAAGGGGGATAAGCCATACTGGCATTCTAATCTCATTTTTCAAGTGTTTCAGGCACAAAGAACAAACAAGTAGAATTGCACAACAAGGCGATGCTCGCCACTTTCCTCCCCCAAGGATTCTTAGGAGGAGGTGTCACCATGACCTCGACCTCAACTTTGGCGAGGAGCATTTATCAAGATTTCAATAAGGCGATGCTCGCCACTTCCCTCCCTTGAGGATTCTCAGGAGGAGGTGTCATCATTACCTCGACCTCAACTTTGCCAAGAAGTTTTTGCTCTGTGTCCTCATTAGGACACATGAACTCTTTTGTGAGAATGCATGCCATCACACCGCAAACTCACCGTTATTATTTTCTTTCTTAGCATATATTATGTGCATTACTATTTATTTTATGCATTGATGTTGAAGACCATGAATGCAAAGAAAACCAGGCCCGAGATCACCTTCATCAAAATCCACGACGGTCGGGTCATTCTTTGAACTCACGGATAAGCCAAAATTGTGTAGTGAGGGACGATGGTTCCCAAATGGGTATCTTGACCTCATAGACACTCTATATCTTCAACTATTTGTTATACAAGTTTTGTTTTGTTTTCTTGAGCCCAACATGCATCATGTAACGTTAATTGCATTACATTTTGTTTTGTCATTGCATACATCCTTTCATAATCTTCACCTTCTCACCCCAGTCTCTAAATTTTTATCCTAATTCCGATCATTATGAACTCCACTGTGTTTTCTAATACCACCATGTTCTCTAGTCCCATCGACCCTTCAGATATCCCATCATGTCTGTTAATCCCACCGTGTTCGGTAATCACCTTGTGCCTCCAACTCCTTCATTTCTATCACCATTGTGGCCACTACAACAACTTTCTTGCTATTTATCCCACCGTGATAGTCAATTCATCCCACCAAGGGCCTCTGATTCAATCAGAACTTGCACCGTCACTATCTTCACGGTCTGAGCTTCAACATTTGCCTTTTGGAAGTCAAGATCATTCCATTTTGAATTGAATCTTGTCTCTTGGAAGACTTAAATGAATCTAAGAGCTTGAATTGCTCAATTGGTATTCTTTTACTTTTTCAAAACAAATCTCTTTTTAAAATTTTAGCCCATCATAGTACAGGAACACCGCAAAGAACCGGTTACCGGCTGATGATGAATCTACAAACTCGTGTTTCGAGGACTCCCCACCGCGTTGGGGGTTGGCTATTCTTCTCTCGTGCCAATGGCACATCTCATACCAATCGAACATAGGAAGACTTGATGAAACATGGTGGTTAACTAGGAGACTTGAGGAGATTTGTCTTGCCGAATTTGGTCATTGAGCATGTCTATATCTACACCTTGATGCCACGTTTTCAGTCCATAACCATTTCACTCCACTACATTCCACTATGATCCATTTCACTTCGCTACACTTTCTCTACGTTTCACTCCGCTTCGCTACATGCCATTCCCTTGCAAAGCCGACATCAAGGCGAGGCAAGCTGTAGACATGCCAAATTGGCCTGATTCGGAGCCCCAGACTCTTATTCCATAGGCGATATCTTTTATTTGACCATTATCTGATCTGGATTACCTCTTGAAGATGAGCTAAGGACACTGGTGGAGCCCCTTGTGAGTTGGGAATGGATCGATGATTTCTGGAATAATGCCGTAACCTTCAGGAGAGAGTCACTCGTGAATCGTGAAAACACAAAGCCTGCTCGATGACCGACCTTGAATGGTCCACACTTGAACATCTCAGGAGTGCCGTGTGTGTTTCTTAACATTCGAGGTTTTTAAGAAGTCATTTCGGTAGTCGTTGGTCAATGACGGCTATCGTTATGGCTTTTTCAATCTGTACTGACACGGCTATCCTGGACCACGCCTTAGGCCTTTCTGGTCATCACCGGGTCTTTTTGAGTCATCTAGGTCGATCCTAGCCGTATATTTCATCAACCGGGGCCATTTCGGTCGATTTTAGGGTTTTACAACTTTTCTAAGTTTCGGTTCACCTTTACCGGGTTAATCTCAGATTTTTCGATGATTTCGGGTTTTTTACTGTACCAGACTTGTTCGGTCATCATTTTAAGTCATCCTGAGTTGACCCGAGATTCTTCAACCGGAACCGTGTCTTTTCGGATCTCCGCTGCGATTTTCGGCTTTTCCCAAAAGGGTAAACCAGTAGAAAGCCCTGTGCAAATATCTCGAGAGTCATGCCAGCTGGTTTACTGACTTGAGGAGGTGCGGTTGAAGGCCCTCTTTCCAACGCAACAAACGGGAGCCGAATCGGACATCTCGTTTGCAAGTTACGGCCCGCGAAATGAGCGCCAGGAGAGAGAGTGTACCACGCCCCCGCCCCCTTTGAAATAGGAGGGCGCGGTCACCGCACCCTCAACCTGGGGCCACGCCCTGTGCTCCATCACACTGGGGGCGCACCCTGCGTGCCCCAGCTTCCTTTGAAACGCGGGGGCATAGTCAGTTTCCAAAAATCAAAAATTGGCTAGATTTACACCTTCCAAACCGGATTTTTGGAAGGTTACCATAGATAATTTTCGATTGTTTGTACCATGCCCCTGGTTCGGGGGTGCATTATGATTGTCAAGTCGATTTTTTAGCAATTTATGGAAGATTTCGTCGATTTTTAGCAGTGAGACACGTAACACGCCCCCACTTCCTTTGAAATAGGGGGGTGCGCAGACCGCGCCCCCTAGTTGAGGGCATGCCCTGCGTGCCCCTGGTTTGAGGGCACGCCCTGCGCGCCCTCATATCCTTTGAAAGGTGGGGGCGCGGTCGGTCCAGTTTCCATATTTTGCACTAGTTTCTCTCCTCTATAAATTGAGGATCATTCTCAATGACCCAAGGTGAATCCCCCGTGCCTAGCACATCTTGATGTCATCCAAACTCTCTTCCAAGGCTTTCCCGACATTCAAAGCCAATCTGACATCGAGAGATCGATCTCGAGGCGAAGGAGAAGCCCGATCTGTGCGTTATGCATCAACCAACTTCATCGACTTTTGTAGAAAATCTGTGGCTCCTATTGCAAAAGTCTTCAACAGACGAGTTGTTCCTCTCTTTGTCCTCTTTCATTTTCAACTGGTGGCATTCGATTCTGACTTGCCATTTGTCCGTGATGATTGCTGCACCAAGGGTGCACATCCAGGTTTTACATTTCACATCTGTCCACTTTCAGAATTTTTACAGATTTCTAACTAGTGTATTCTGGAGAGGTCATCAACATAAGAACTCTTCCTCTCCAAGTCTTCTATCTACTGCAATAAATTGCACTTAATTCCGACATTGGGACTGCCCATGGCGAGCTCTGCACCGAAGTTGCGCCAGATAGTGCAACGCGCCCCCGAACCAAGGGCGCGCCCACCGCGCCCTTAAACCTAAGGCATGTTCAGTCCAGTGCGTTGTCCAGCCATATTGGTAATATCTTCTCCGTTTTAGCTCCGATTTGAGCCATTCAAGTTTCTATATCTTCGTCATTCATCCATAATCATTTTAGCATCATTTTTATTTAGTGTTTTGCATAATTTTATATCACAAAAAAAATATACAAAAAAGGGGTTAAGGCTCACCCTGAAGCCGGTGAGTTCGATTCCAATTGCTTCTTTCTCATCTTCTCTCTACAGTTACTACACTTCTCACAAGTCTAATCAAACTCTTCATTTGTTTTATTGTCTTAGGTTGCACAGATTGATCAAGCTAGCATCGGTTGGACTCTCCCTCATCGGCCGGCCGACGAGGAAGAAGGTTTAACCCACATACCATCTCCCGCGCTAAAGTACACACGGTCAACTCATCTCTTGATTTATATTTCATAAAGCGGAGCCCGCGGCTCCTGGCAACCACCTCTAATCATGTTCTAAGTTAATTCATTCCTCACTCTCCTCCCATATGACCTGAACAGTCTCCGGTGCTCGAGCGACGCCGTGAGATGAAAGTTCGGGGATCAATGTAAGTGTGGGACTGAGGTGAGGACTTTTTACCACTTTTTGAGTGTCTTCCGATTCACTCCCTTCCCCCTATTCTATTCTATCTTTCACCTTCTCTTGAGGTGCCGATCCGGAACCCATTTCTGGAGTCGAAAGAGGTGTCACTATAACATTGGCCTCAACTTTGCCAAGGAACCTTTTGCAAGACTTCAACAAGGTGATACTTGCCACTTCCCTCCCCTGGGGATTCTTAGGAAGAGGTGTCACCATAACCTCGACCTCAATTTTGTTGAGGAACTTTCTTCAATACAACAATGTGTCCTCATCAGGGCACATGAACCCTTTTGTAAGAATGTGCATCATCACATTGTAGACTCACTATTATCATTTCCTTTCTTAGCTTATATTAGGTGCATTACTATTTATCTTACGTATTGATGTTGAACATCGTAAATGCAAAGAAGACCAAACTCGAGATCCCCTTCATCAAAATTCATGATGGTCAGGTCATTCTTCATGCTGTTGGATAAGCCAAACTTAAATATCAAGGGATGATGGTTCCAAATTGGGTATCCTGACCTTTGATGTCCAATCTATATCTACAACTAGTTTGTTAAGTAAATTTTGATTCTTTTTAAGCCCAAGTTGCATCATATAATTTTGCATTAGTTCCATTGCATTCTTTCTCATCATTGCATACATCTTATCATGATCGTCACCTTCTCACCATGAGCTCCAAATCCCACCACGTACACTGTCATTATTTATCCAACATCATATTTTCAATATCCCTCCATGTCTTTAGTCCCACCGTGTCCGTCAATTATCATAATCACCTTTTGTCCCACAACGTCTTTCTTTTCTATCCCACCACATCCTCCTACAACACTTTCTTGCTACTTATCCCATCGTGGAAGTCCCCATTTTCTATCCCATCATGGGCACCCATTTTGATCATAATTCTTGCACCACCATTGTCCCCATGGTCTATTGATTGAGCCTAAACATTTGTCATTTGGAATTTGAGATCATTTCATTCCGAATCAAATCATGTTTCTTTGAAAACTCAAACGAATATGAGAGCCTAAATATGCTTGACTGGTATTCTTTTATTTTGAAAAATAAATCTTTTTGTTAAACTTTAGCCTATCAGTATAGGAACACCTCAAAGATTGGGTTGCTAGCTAATGATGAACCAACAAACCCATAATTTGAGGACTCCCCACCGTGTTGGGAGTTGGCTATTCTTCTCTCGTGCAGTGGCACATCCCTTATCAATTGGGCATAGTAAGACTTGATGAAACATGGTAGTGATCCAAGGAACGTGAAGAGATTCACTTTGTTGAATTTGGTCATTAAGCGTTTCTATATCTACACCATGCTGACAAATTTTCAGTTTATCGCTATTTCACTCTACTACATTCTATTACAATCCACTTCGCTTCGCTACATTTCTTAACAATTCACTACATTATGCTACATACCATTTCCTTGCAAAGCTGACATCAAGGCAAGGCAAGCTGTAGACATGCCAATTTGGCCGTATTTAGAGCTTAAACCCTTATTCCATGGCAATATCACTTTTAGACCATTAAAATCAAGTTGAACCATCCTTTTGGATAAACTGAGGATCTTAATAAAAATCTGAGAATGAGTTGTTGATCCCTGGTTAAATGTAGGTTTGTCGAGTGAGGACCACTGTGTCATGTCCTTTTGTCAAGTCTTGTATGTTTTTTGCTTACTGTTCAGATTTCTCGGTGCCATTAGAGCATACTGGATTTGTCACATTATTTCTGTTTATCAACCTGAATTGTACGAGTTTCTGTTGGCTTTTTCGGTCATTCTGGGTTCTCTGAGTTGTCCCCGACTATGTTGGGTATCTTTTCTAAGTTTTTTGGGTTCGTCCCATCATTTTTGGTCAGCAACCCGCATTGTATACGTTGCCGCTAACTTTTTTTGGTCATTCTAAGTTCTCTAGGTTATCCCCAGCTCTTTCGAGCATCTATCCGGGTCATCCAAGTTCCTCCCATCATTTCTGGTCATCAACCCGAGTTGTACGGGATGCCGCTGGCTTTTTCAATCATTTTGAGTTCTTCGGGTCATGCCCAACCCTTCCGAGCATCTCTTTGAGTTTTCTAGGTTCCTCCCATTGTTTCTGGTCGTCAACCTAAGTTGAACAAGTTGTCACCAAGTTTCTAAGTCATTCCAAAATTTTCTGCATTATTGCTGATATTTTCGAGTTTCGAGTCACCGTTCCAGCCTTCGGCACCACCAGGGAGATAAATCAGAAGTTATTGTCCCATACATAAGTCTTGAGATGTGTACCAGCTGTTTTTATCAATTTGGAGATCTGCATTTGTGAGTTCTCTTTCATACACAACAAACAGGAGTCGAAACGAATATTCCGTATATAAGTTATGGCTCACAAATGAAACACACATAGGAGAGAGAGTGGATCGCGCCCCTAAACTGAGGGTGCAGTCTATGTGCCCTCACTTTGAGGGCACAATCTGCACTCCCTCAGTTTGACAGTGTGATCAGTGCACCAAACTGAGGGCACATTCAGTTCCAGAAACCGGAAGCTTGCCTTCAAACCGATTTTTGAAAAGTTCGGGGTGCATTCATTTTGTTAATTCAATTTATAGCATGTTTCCAAAATTTTTTAGATTTTTTTTAGCAATGACGAGCTGAGCACGCCCTCAAAGTGAGGGCGCACCCACCATGCCCTCAAGGTGAGGGCACGGACTGCGTGCTCCCGAGTTAAGGGCGTGGCCACCGTGCCCCCAAGCCGGGGTTGCATTCAGTCTATTTTTGTATTGTGCACTGGTTTCGATTCTCTTTAAATTCCAGCCATTGGGGTGCAATCTAGGGTTATTTTCCTCATCCTCCAGCCACCCTAAGCTCATCCCAACCTCTCCAATTCATCCTTTCTACATCTCGGTGCTTAGAGATCATCCCGAAGTAAGAGAGAAGCCGATATATGCTCCAAAGTGCTGTTGAGCTGATCATCAGGTTTCACATAATTCACTAAGCATTTTATGGTCAATATTTCTTCAGAATAAGTATTCATCGTTGAGCTGCCTTTCTTCTGCAACAAACGGTGATCAATTCTGAAATCTCTACAGCTTGTGATGGCTTCTACACCGACCCTGCGCAGGCAAATCTAGAGTCTCCTTTTTTTGGTCATCATCTTCTCAGTCCAACTCACTACACTTAATTGCAGATTAATCCTATAAATCCTTCATAGAAAGTCTTTTATTTCCAGCAAAAATTTATTTAATTTTAATATATGTGGTGCCTGTGGTACAACCTACATCGATGTTGTGCCGATGGTTTCTATCATGCTCCGGATTTTAACAAGCACAACGGGATAATTCGACGATGTGATTGGGGAAAATTAACCCCATAAAGACATTGCTTTGGAAAAAATGAAGACAAACTAGGTCCTAGTTCATAGATTGCACATTCCAAAAAAATACATCGCTAATGCTACAATCAAAACAAAGCTAAATGCCATTTAGACACAATGATCATCCAATTGCTTCTTGAACATTGATCCATCACGCTTCTGCTGCACTAAACTAGATTACATGAAAATTGATAAAAGAATTGAAATGAGTACGACAACTCAGTAAAATCATTCGCCAAATCGGATAGCCAAAAGACCCTAAATGTTATTTAAATAGGTACCCAGGCCTACAACCGTTACATATAAATATAAACTAGTCAATACAATAAATATTTAACTTAATCTACATGGTTTACACCACCAACCAACACTTACAATCACACCAACCAGCACCTATATGGACCATAACATGACCAAAAAAGATGGTATGAACGTATGCATAGGCTATATGCTTCATAAGATGATATACTATAAATGGGATATTTCATACATACACCATGCAACTCCTCATGGAAAAGACAAAATAAAATACATCATTAGATCACCTATACCATATAATACAATAATGCACCTATTCTCTAATAAGAATCACATTCACACAGATGCGCCTATCCTCTAATCATTTTCTTAATAGCAATGAATACGTCATCTGGACACCTCAACTAGCTACCATCAGATCTATCATATATAGAAGTACTATATAAATAATTGAAATCCCATAGTGCACCTAGGCAGTGGTGGCACTTAGGATGTCCACAGGATCTAGGATAGAAGGATGCACCAGATGGTTCTAACCCCCCGCTACCCTTGGGTCACGACTAACTAGTCTGGTGTAGCTTAGTCTTCCATTCACAGTTTCAATGCATCATGCATCAATATCAATAATGCCATGCCTTGAGCACACTTATGAAATAGATGACATACACCATATCATGCTATGACATCATACCACTAATGAGAATACCATGATCAACCACATCTAAACAATATGTTAAAAATGCTAGAACCATAAAATGACAAGAATAAATAATGACTAAAATGATAGCACACCACATACTCAACCCAACATGATATGACCATAAGGAAACCAGACCCTATCACCTGGTTAAAAGGACATAACATAGCCAAAATCAGATTTAATATGCTAGCTAAAACATTAACTAATCTTGTTAACCTAACACCATACCTATACAATGGGATTAACTCAAAAGGGGTAACAAGGATTAACTAATTACAATCTAAATTGAAGAGGAATATGACCAACTAAAATCTACCAATCAAAGACAACATAATTATCAACTTAACACGATCCTTACGTACAAAAGAGAACAACACTACTAATCATGCTAATAAACCATAATACGCAACGCTAACCCGACTAATCAACTCATTAAAAATTACTGCAAGTCATGAAGGGTTTAAATATATGAATTTAATGATAATGGACGTGTCAAGGATGTCTACTGGATTGACGCGGAAAAAGTTGAGGATTTTTTACCGAAAACGATATCGAACGTTTAAGATGCGGTGCACAAATCAAACCACCCAAAAAAGAGATCCCCCTCCTCCAAAGCTGATGGAAAAGACATACATAATGGGGGGTTGCCATCAGATTAAGGGGGAAAAGAGAGAAAATAAGAGTAATTATATATTAGATAACAAGAGAGAGAAGAAGATAGAATAGGAGAGAGAGAGTTTTACCATGTTGGATAGGGGGCTAGGGCACACAGCGGCGCTCACATGGAGTTGGTGCACGATGAAGTGGGGTTGGCACACAGTGCAGGCGGCTGGCGAGGAGGGGTTGACTGCTAATGTCGGCGAGGCGTTGGCGGACGGCGGTGACCATGGTGTCCTTGGGCGGCGTGGAGGCAAACGGCCGAGCGGCAGCTCACGTGGGCATAGGGGCGCTGCTGGCATGCAGATGGATGACATCGGTGATGGGGAGGCGGGGGCCTAGGCAAGGATGGAAGCATCTCATGCGCAATGGGCAATGGCAAGAATGCATGAGGAGGCAGAAACGAGTGATGACATGGAGGCTAACGAGGCTCAGCAACATGTGGATGTGCGGGTGGCAACACTAGCAGCATCCATGCAGTTAGGGTGGCGATGACGAGAAGGGGGTGAGGTGATGCTGGACGGTGACCGGCGGGCTGCGGTAGCTGACGTTGCAGGTAGGGCTGGCCGCTTGAGGGTGGCACGTGAAGGTGAGGAGGGGGGACGACGCCGACGTGCACGGGCGAAGGTGAGGTAGGACGGTGAGGAGAGAGAGAGAGACAATCGATGCAAGGCAACAACGAAGAAACTGGTGTGGCAGCGAATGCTATTAGGGTAGGAAGAGAGGATTAAAATGATAGAACATAGTATAAATAGGAGAAATGAAAAAAAATTAAGGGGAGAGATATTTAATAGTTATTTAACACCTCAATTAAATAGAAAAAATATAACTTTCTATTAACGAATAAGACACCATATAAATAAAAAAATCTACTTACTTATATGGACACATAAAAAATAATTTAAACACACATTGTAAATAATTTAAAAAATCAAACCGTAATAGCCTATTTACTATTATAAAAAAATAGGATATTACAATTTTCAAAACTTCACTATCCAAGATCTGAATTATCAAGTAAATTCAGATCACTTATAATAGTATTCAATAAAAAGTGTCCTCATCCTAAATATCTCTTTGTAAGCCTACTTTATTTTAAAATAAATGGGAGTCCATTCAGATTTGTGTAAGGCTGTATGTACATATTGAAGAGAAGTTACCGACTTTGAAACTCTTCCCCTTCAAGTCCTCTATTCATTGCAATAAATGACACTCAATTCCAACATTGGGACTGCCCGTGGCGAGCTCTGCATCAAAGTCATGCAAAACAATGTCAATGCGCCCCCAAACCCAAGGCACGCCCACCATGCCCTCAAACCCAGGGCGCGCCCACTGTGCCCTCAAATCAAGGGCGTGTTCACACATGTGCATCCAAACAAATCAGTGATATCTTATCCGTTTTAGCTTCGATTTGAGCCTTTCAAGTTTCTACTTCTTCGTCATTCATCAATATTTATAAATAATTTTTATTTAGTTTTTGTATCATCTTATATATCAAAAAAAACCAAGAAAAAGGGGTTAGGGCTAACTCTGAAAATAATGAGTTTCTTTTTTATTGCTATTTTTTATGCCACTTTCTTTATAGTTACTACACTTCACTCAGTTATAATTCTTGTTTCACATGTTTTTGTGTCTTCTTTGTCTACTAGTTGTACAGGTACATCAAGCAAGCAGTGGTTAAGGACTTTTCTTTATCGGCCGGCCAAAGAAGGAGAAGGTTGAACTCGCACCCTTGTTTCTTGTAGTAATGAACATATGGTCAATTCTCTCTCATTTCAATTACATAAAGCGGAGCCCGCGGCTCCTGCTGAGCACATTCTTCAATCCTTTTATGCATTATGTTTCTTTAATTCTGTAACGTTTTGTTTTTTTATATAGGTTAATGGTGTTTTAAATTAATTTTAGGAGTGTTATATTTTATTTAAACTTCTACCTATTTATCCTCCACGTTTACCACTTTTTCTCCCTCCTATACCCTAATTTTTACCCTCGCTGTCTTCCCCTCACGAAAACGCCACTTTCTCCTTTTCTCCTCTCCGAAACCGTCATGTTGCCCACCTGGTTGCTGCCTCATCGCTCTCTTTCTCTCTTTGTCACCTCCCCGATCAAGCGCTGCCGGCCGCTTCTTCTTCCCACTCACCATGCGTGCCTCTGCACGGTTAACCGCGCTGCCAAGTCAGCGTCGCTGCCTCACCATCCACACCTCTGCCCTCACGAGCGTGCGTGCGCGTTCTCGCCTGGCACCACCTCCCGGTCAATGCGCCTCCACGCGAACGGCCACCGCAGCAGAAGCTGCCGCCCACATGGTCGCCCGCGTGCCACGCTCAGTGTGCTACTTCGCCGTCTGCCCCACCGCAGCCAGCCCAGCCGCGCTCAGCGCGGTGCCTTGCGCCCGCTAGCCGCAGTGCGCCCTCCGTGTGCCGCCCCCCTATCCGCCGCCTTGAGTCTCTCTCTCCTATCTTCTCTTTCTCTCTCTCTTGATTATCGATCATATAATTGCCCTTATTTTTCTTTGATTCGATGTCAAATTTTCCCTTGATCAGGGTGCTTTTTCCAACATTTTGACAGTGTGAGTTGTCTTTTAGATCGGCTCGAATTGTGAGCTACGTAGCCGACGTTCGATATCCTTTTCGGTCGCTGATTCTCGAGTTCCTTAACGTCGATCAGGTAGGCACTCTTGACGTGTCTACTATCATTAAAAATTATATATTAAACTCTCCATGACCCGTAGTGAATATCATTAGTTTAATTAGCCGATTTTGTTGTATATGTTGTGGGTAATTAGTAAAGATAGCGGTGGTATTTTCCTTTTGCATGTAATGGAGATTTTGTTAAGTTGAAAGTGTGTTATCTCCAGCATGTTAAACGTCATATTTCTGAATGATTTCAGCCCCTTTAGATAACTTGTCTAGTTAGTCTATTGATATTTCCTTTGAGTACCATTTTTATATATTTATGGTGATAGGATAATTCAACTAGACATTGATTAGTTAGCTTACTTAATTCATTTTTCCAGCCATGGTTACATCATTAAATAAGGTGTTAAGGTCTGATTTTTTTAGAGTCATATCACGTTGGGTTGAATGTGTGATGTACTTACATGTTAGCTCTCATTTAATCTCATAATTTTATGGTCTTAGCATCATGACCAGGTTATGTAGTTGTGGTTGCTCATGTTACTTTTGCATTGTGGATACGTTGTCATGGCATGGCATGATTGATATGAATGCATGATGCATTGAAAACTGAATTGGAGAACTAGCTACACCGGACTAGTTAGTCGTGACCCGAGGGCAGCGGGGGGTTAGAACTGTCTGGTGCATCCTTTGATCCCAGATCCCGCGGGCATCTTAAGTGCCACCATTGCCTAGGTGCACTATGGGATTTCGATTAGTATATGGTACTTTTATATATTATAGATCTGGTGCTAGCTAGTTGAGATGGCAATATGACGCATTCATTGCCAAAAAGATAAATGATGTGATTCTTTTTAAAAGATAAATGCATGTTTGCATAGTATGGCATAGTTGGTTTGGTGAGGTAGTTTATTTTTGTCAATTATCACATTGTGTTGCATAAGGTATGTTTGAAATATCTCATTTATAGTATATTGTCTAGTGGAGCATATACTAGATGTCTATGCATATAGGTGTTATGTTTATTCAGTCCTTTTAGATTATATCAAAGTGCATAGGTGCTGGCCGTCGTGGGCATAGGGCTGGTTGGTGGTGTAAAAGACGCGATTTAAGTCAATTGTTAATGTATTGACTAGTTTTACTTATATGCCTATAAAGGGTGCTAGTCTGGATATTTATTTTAAGTATAATTTTAGGGCCTTTTTGGCTATCCGATCTGGCGGATGATTGAGTGCCTACTGAGTCATTTTATATGACTCACCCAGTGGTTTAATTATTTCAACAAGTCTTGAAGAGGAGGAGGAGAATACCAAGGCAGTCGTGGAAGAGACGCCAGTGGTAGAATAGGATTACACTGACCTTGGAGATGTTTGATATCCATGTTTTTGGTGTTCGAGATGGTTGTTTAGTTGTTATAACATTTATTTTTCAGCACTTTATGGTGTCTCAATTGGAGTTGTTTAGATTGTTTAGTTTGGTACTTTTAGTTATGTTATGTTTTATTTAATCGTGGCGTTGTGAACAATCTAGTATGTGATTTGATGTTGATTCAGCTTTACTCATGTGATGTTAAATCAGTTTATATTAATTTTGGTTGTGTCTAGTGATTGTGTTTTTGTTGCCAAACCTCTCTATTTATTTTGGGTTTTATCCCACTGTCAGAATTCAGAAAAAAAATCCGCTGCGTTTTCTGGGTCGTGACAAATTCCGTCCTCACTCCCTTCCCACACGACCCAAACCGTCTCTCCAGTGCTCGAGAAATGTCGAGAGATGAAAGTTTGGGGATCAATATGAGTGTGGGACCGACATGAGAGTTTTTCGTATTTTCCTTTCTATCTTTCTTATTCCCCTCTTGAGGTGGCGATCCAGATAACGACAAACCCATTTTTTGAGTCAACATTAGTAAGACATCAGTTTTGGTTCAGCCCTTTTTAGTAGTTGTTCACTAAACTTGTTATTTGAATTGCCACATAAGTGGCTAGGGTTGTGACCATTTTTAATTGTGGACTGAGGCTACTCCATCTACCAAAGACTGAAATGATCCAAACTCAACGTGGCCACCCCCTAGAGAATGATGTATGTCATCCTCTAGAGCCAACCTCTGCTGGATCCAGTCCAAGCCCTACAAACATATATCGCCACCCATAGCAGCAGTCGATATTCAACCTAGACACATCATCCAGTTTGAGCTACGTGTCGTGCATCAATATGGCATGCAATCATTGTCAGGGCGATCTAGCAGCATGGGTTAGAGGTCATCCAAGATCTGGACGAGAACAAAATAGATTTTTTTTACTATTAGTACTAATTTTTGTTGACCAATATAAATATATATATATGTACGCATACTACCATACGTGTTCATGGATGATGGAGTGCGGTGCATCAAAATAAAAATCATATTATCCTAGAAATCACATAAAATGAAGGACAACTCCTCCTCCCGTTTCTTCCTACTATTTTTCTTAATATATCCTACCTTCGTCAAATGTTGGTACACTTTGGGTGTGTTGGTCTTTTTTGGAAGATGATGCCGCAACTGTTGTTCACTATAGCAAATGCCGCACTAACACATAGGTTTGTGATATAAGAGGAAGAACTTATCAGAATTATTTATCTGTCCCCACTTTTTACCTACCAACCAATATATTTTGCAATAACTGGTAATTCCAGTTTTTTATCACTAGATAGTTTTAAAAAATTGAAAACTAAAGAAGATAAAATATTTGGCTATATCTTTCTTCCTTAAATGAGAAAGCCAAACATGGAAATCTAAAAGTCAAGCTTCATTGAATGAGATTACGCGAAGTTAGAGATTTTGATGATTAAAATCTCTAAAAATTAACATAAAATTTTAATGATTTTCCCTCACATCTTTTAACATGTTTTGTAATAAAATTAATTACAACAAAAGCTCAATTTATCATTCAACCAAACATTTCCATTGGATGGTCTTTCTCTTATCCAAACAATATCAAGTTCAAAATTTTAATTAATAAGTTTGATAATCTAAAATATGAAAAATTATCTCATTAACATAAAATTCACTGTATATTTATTAATACAATAGAAAGTATAAAACATAATTTAATAAAAGATATAATTATATAATTATATACATTAATTACGCAGTATAATTTTTTTTGCAAAGTGGATTTAAAAACATGGTGGAACATTTTTTTACATAAGCTTTGTTTAAAATTTGGATAATATTTATATACATGATATCCACAGTGAGGATACCTCTTAAATTGGACCATCCACTTTATCCAATTATATTTGTTTTGCAGTTGAGTCAGGTAGGAGCATCAAGATGTGTAATCTTGTTATTCATTAAGTTAATTTATACTATCATCTATAATTATATTGTATTATTTTAACATATAATATATCTTTTTGTCCTATTTGGATCTTAATTTATATTTTAGTCCCATCATAATTGGCACTTATATTTTGATCCCAAAACTTTCTTTTCCTTTTCTTCTAATCCTATTCATCACACATGTATCCATATTTCAATTTTACTCATGCTTCAACTGTGATAGGAATACCTTCCGGCCATAAGCGGAATATTTTTAAAGTTCATTTATTGAAGTCACTGGGTGCCTAGCTCACTTTCATTCTAACGCATGATATATTATAGGATAAAATAAAACATTTTAACATAATGTATATGCATCACATTATGTATTATTATATGATATATGATTATGTATTATAAATGTTAAGTATATGCATCATAAATATTAATTGTAAATTATAATATTAAAAATAACTTATATTTTTACATTTAACAAACTCAGTAAAATAAATAAGTTTTAATATAATTTGTAAAAATAATGAAAAAAATAAAATTTCAATTTTAACGTAATATTTATATCAAATATTTAGAATTAATATTTTTGGCATTTAATCACAATTTTATTTATGAAAATTTGAAGATAAATAGTATATACAAATCTTGTTTCAGCATTCATAATGTATATGGTATTCAGCTATTATTTGAAATGTGTGTTTTATTCCACTTAGACAATAAAGAGTTCATCACAATTTGATTTAAAATATTGATTCCATTTCTTTAGGTTGATAAATAATATGTCATAATTTTATTTGAAATGTATATTGCCAACATAAAGAGTGGAATGAAACATCATCTCCTTATTTTTCATAAAATTTTCTATTGATAAATAAAACATTAAGTTAACATGGATGTGCCCATTTGTGCCCAAGCCAATGCACATCCCATGTTCATGGGGTAAAATGAGAAACTTATGAATACTGTCATGAACTTTGATGGTCTCAAAAGTAGATGGGGGCAGGAGCAATCAAATATTTAAAAATGGGATTACAAAATAAATATTGAGGAAGGTCAAACTGAAATATAAAGCACCCTTGGAAAAGTAGGGCAAGAGTTGATTTAATTACTCTTAATTAAGTGATGGACGATGGTGCCTATCTCAGAGCACACTGGCGGACATCATCGACTGACCCAAGGATGTCACAGGTGCAAGTGTAACCTATTAAAGCTCATCAATATTATCTAGCATATATACCCTTTACTTTACAAGTGTGATCTAAACCCACAGGGCACACAATCTTCATCTAAGGATATGATCTGATTAATTATATACAACCCACAAGATATAATGATATATCTATCAATCTATATATAGACATCCTGTGGGAACCTCGGGAATCGTTTTGATTCTAAGAAAAGATTTTTTGTTTTTTTATGTTTTGAAATATCGACATCCAAATTTTCTAGTAAAGTAGGTGATAGACCATAAAAATACTAGATAGTACGGGTGATATTAAAAAGAGTATAGAACCGAGGTTCGAGTTCTGTGAAAATATTTTTGACCTCTTTCCATCAGATGGTGTGAATATCCGATGTTCATTTACATCTAGCAAACACTCAAACATCTTTGTTTAACTACCATAGCGATCTTGTTTGACGAGAGCGTGCACATCCACAACGTCTAATGAACACAAAGGGCCTGGCCTTTCAGGCCCGATGAGATGCAAACAAGTTTGATTAGATTTTGTTTGGAGTTTATTTATGTTTGATTTATGAATGGATTTTGATGTGGTCTGAAATGTTGATTTCATATTTTGATTTGACTAGGATTTGAATGATATTTATTTTGAACTGGTTTATTTTACTTCAATTGGTTGAAGTTTATTTTATTTTTGTTTGAACTTGATATTTTAGATGTGTTGATCAATTTTGATTTGTTTAAGTTTAATTGACATGTGTTGAGTCATTTTCATATGACTTTTTCATGTTGGTTGGTGTTTTATTACGATTCGAGTGTGTTCAATATTTTGAAGTTTGATTTAAATTGATTAAACTTGAACTTAAATTTGTTAATGATCTGAATTTGACATGTTTTAAGATGAATTTTATATGCATTAATGTTTTCTTTATGTGTTCTTTTCAATTGGTTGTGAATTAGTTGATTTGCACTTATTTAAGAAATTGAACTACAATGGATTAAATGCATTGAATCAATTCTTCCAGATTGTGTTAGATCTGATTTTGGTTGAATGTTAAAGCTTTAATGACCTATTTTAAGTGTGTTTTAAGGTTGGTTTGAAAGTGTTTTTATATATGATTAAGTTAACTTCATATTTGGTTAACTCTTGTTCGGTTTGCATCACATCCGGTCTATCAGGCTAGTGTCGATGCTCAGTCACATGCAATCAACTCGGCACATGAAATGTTCATGTTGAAAGTATTCCATGTCAATGTACATCAGATGTGGCAGTTCATATGCCATGTTCAATGCTGTCAATGGTGCAAATGTGTGAATGCCCTTCCCTTGGTGTAAAATCCACTTGATTAGGAAAATTTTGGCAGCATGCCGCCTTATTTTCCAATCGGTGTGGAATTTTACCCTTGCCACAAGGCATAGCCATTTGACTTTCCAAGTAGTGGGAAGGGTCCGTCTGTAGTGGGAAGCATGTCCCATGCCTACGCTCGGGTCAGCGTTCTAGTGCATGCCGGATGAGCCGCCCAATGGAGCGTCTAGTTGTGGACTAACTCCTTATTTAATTTTGGCATTTCACCTTCAGATTTAATTAAGGTTTATTTTAAGTGTCGATGGCCCAATGGGCCAGCTTCATCAGCACAATGGGCTGGTCTTCATGTCTCATGGCCTGAGAAGGCTGGCTTCATGTCATGTCGGCCCGATTGGCCCAATTCAAGCTTCATATCTTCATGGCCCAGTTGGCCTGTTTTGAGCTTCATGACCCGATGGGCCTGATTTGCATTTCCATGGCCCGAATGGCCAGATTTGCACTACATTTTTGCACCTTGACATCTTGTTGTAGCAGCGGGATAGGTGAGCCTCAGAGGGGCTGGAATGGGATTGCGGAGGTGCTGCATGGAAGAGTTGGAAAGGGGACTGCACAAGGGGCAGGTTTAAGATAAGTTTGGAAGGGTTGATTAGGTGCTGGACAAAAGGCATGTAGATAAGGATTTTAATGCCTCAAAAGGGCTGTTTGTTATTGAAATGAAGAAGGCTACACAGAGGGGGCTGTCTTGTTGAAGTTGAGAATTTGCCTGAGAGAGACTTAGCCCGTCCTACGGATTCCAAGAATTCCCAGGACATCACTCTCTCCTCCAGCCAAAACAAGAGATCAAGAGCCCGCCTGGGAGAGACTTGGCCCATCTTGTGGATCCAATAATGCCCGGGACTTCACTCCATCCTCTTCAACAGGTAAGGGGGATGTGTATAGAATGAATATGGCAGATTGGGAGTTGCTTAGATGGCCAACAAGGGAACTGATGGCAGGCTATGCAAGGACCTGTTTGGGTGGCCAGCAAAGGGGCTGTTTAGATGATCTAATTAGGGACAGGTACATGGACACATAGGAGGCCTGCTTGCTAAGGGTTTTAAGGCACACAAAGGGCCTGATTGTGGATGTGTTTAGGGGCACTCAAGGGGCATGGTTATGGGTGAGTTTCAAGGGGGCACATAGGGGTTGATTGAAAAGACAGCAAGGCTGGTTTTCTAGAGCACATTCAGATGGCCAGCAAGGGGCTAATTGAAGGGATGCACATGAGCTTTTAAAGGGAGAAGAATAGCTGGGTTTTGAGGTGTTTAGAATGGCCAAAGGGGAGGTTGAAGGGTAGATAAGGAAGAGGGGAGGAAGATAAATGAAGTGCTACATCTTTTATTTATCTACTCACCTTGTTTCATTTCTTTTTTTTTTATTGTGCTGCAGGTGGTGCTGAAGATGGAAGGATTGTATGCCATTATTCTCTTTCTTCTTCTTATTCTTGTGTAGATGGTGCCAGAGGAGGAAGATGAAGGTCTTTTTGGTGTTGAAGGCCTCACCAATGATGAAGAAGCCTGCTGCTCTTGCTGGAGTTGGCACACCAACCAGGTGGGCTGGTTGCAGCTGCTGCTGGCGCGCCTACTAGAGGAAGCCTTTTTCTTCTTCTTCTTCTTCTTCTTCACTTGGCACACCCAAAATGGGTAGTAGAGATTCCTGACTTGATGATGAAGATGTAAAAGCAAGGTGAGGCAGGCTTGGAGCAAGGTAGAGGGCGCACCAAAGAGAGGAATGGGCTGGAGCAGAGTTGGCGCACAGATGGACTGATCTAGCTTCGACCAAGGCCAGATGGGGAGCCTTTTTATAAAGGATTAGAGACCCATATGAAGCTGAGGACAAGGCTGAGAGGTTGAGAGTCCTAATTTTCAAATATTTCTATTTTTACAAGACTTTTAATTGGGCTAGACATCTAACCAAGGTGTGGTGTATGTAAGATGAAATCTGGCGTACCAGCTCGTACCTTTTAGGTGAGTGTGTGCACATGGCAGGTGAGAATGGGTTGAAGTTAGACCAAAACATGCCCATATAATGGTTAACATAAGCCTTGGATGATAAGGCTCAGATGGGATATGGATAAGGATTATTTGGGGAGAGTCCTAGTGCAAGAAGACTTCTCATCAGCCATGTGTGTGTGAGATGAGAAGCTGGCGCACCTGCCCCTACATTGTAGGGTGTTGGCACACACAATCCTATATTTAAGGGCATTGAATGTTCAATGAGGGTGGGAAAGATATGGGTTCTTCCAGATGCAGCTTTGGTTAGCCTAATTTGGGTTAATTTTAACCCGGGTTTGATCGAAGTGCTCCCGATCCGACGGATACAAAAAATCCTGACCGAAATCAATTAAATACACCTTGAATTAATCCCAAAAAATATGGAATGAGGTATGATGACCATTGATCATGTGATCCACCAAGATGTGTGGCTGAGATCTCCTGAATTGCTCTGGATCTCTGATTTTACCAATTTCCCTGATCGGGGCAATTTCGACCGTCGATAATGCTGAAAACTATAATTAAGTGCAATTACCTTCTCCCATTGGACAAATTTAATTTTCATGCATATATATTCATGATATAAAAGTTTTGGGTCATGAAAATTGAAAATTTCATTCCAAGGGTCGATCCGGGAGTTGATCGGACCATTATGCCCCTGGTGCGATGACATACGGCTTTCCGTCCAGATTTGATCTTTCTTGCATATCTCTTCATCCGGTGGTTGGAATTTCGATCTTTTTTGAGCGTTGCCTAGCTCTATAAAACCTTGACAATGTGGTAAAGTTGGAATTACATGTTAGAGTCCCAACTTGTTCCAAAGTGTCGGAGAAAAAATGGTCATTTCGGCCTTCCAGTGTCAGTTTTCCATGTTTTGGGCACCGTTGCGAAGCTCTCAATTGGGGCTATCCAATGAGCACATTATCTTGACTATTTATTGCATGTAAAGCCATGCCAAGGCATTTCTAGAGTCTGTTTGCATCATCTATTCTTGAATTTCATGAATTTGGGTCAGATTTTCAGCACCGGCTTAGCATTGGCAAAATCTGCATCAAGCAAGCTAAGTAGAAAAATTTTGGTTTCAACACATCCCTTCCATGAACTTTACATAGGTGTGGCACGTAGAAATTAAATTGATTATGGATCCTGCAGGAAGCACATTCCCCTTGATTATAATATTCCTTCTTCTTTGTTCCATGCCATGTACTGTTAGTTTGTGGAGAATACTAGCTGAACCTTGAAGAAATTTCTACAAAGCAAATAGTCTGCTTGGAATCAAAAGGTAATTTTTCATACCTTCGTTCATAACTATTAGTAACATTCTCCATGATAAGATCATCTACTCCCCAATAAGATTAATTTTTACTGATATTTCATTCTTTTCTACTTATTATTTTTGTTACCTCTCATTTATATATTAAGCACAAGTAGACCTGTCAATGGGTTGTATTTGGATCGGATCTACAAAGATCCGGATCTGGATCCAATAAACATAACCCAAATCCAAATCCAAAATGTATTTTGCTGAACTTTCGGATCAGGTATTTGACCCAGATCCGAAGTGACTTTCAGGTTTCGGGTCCCCATCGCCGCCCGCACAATCAGCACCATCATCTCTGCTGTTCTCCTCTCCAACCTCTCCAGCATGTTCAGGACCGACCATCGTGCCGCCGGCGATTAGGATGGTTTCACTTGATGGTGCAACATCGGTGAGGGAGTGATCGATGGAGAGGAGGCCGATGGTGTTCGAAGTCCCAGTAACACCCTCCTCTTACCTACCATCTGTCCTCCGTAGGAGGCGGAGCTACCAGGTGCTGGGCTCGCGTTGTGGCGGATACGGGGATATACCGGGCGGGGAGGCGGCGGCGGCGGCGGCGGCGCAGCCTCACCACTTCCGCGACGCCTTCCACCTCTGCTGGAGGCCCCCCAGCTGCTCCTGCGATGTATTCATGTACAGGGGGTTATGCCCTTCTGCAGCGAGGACTGCCACCATGCCACCAGGAGCAGATCGACCTTGACTTGGCTCGAGAGGAGGAAGAGGCTAGGTACTAGTGGAGCAGCAGGAGGATGAGAAAACCCGCCGAGTCAACTAGCTGGCGGAGATGGCCACCGATCTCCCAAAAATGATCCTCGCAGGCGTCACCAGCTGAGGTCGCTGCGGCAGAACCCCTCCGTCTGTCCGTCATTTCCATTGCCCACCGCCTAAAGAGGATCAACTAGGCTTTTGATTTTCAGTGGCAGCCAGAGAGATCGAGGCCCTCCCCTCCAATCCTCAAAAGAGGAGAACCATGCTCTCGAAGTGGAATGACATCTCAAAGTAAATGTTGGGGGCGTGTCGAAGTGCGGCGAGGAGCGGCGGAAGGCATCGGTGCCACTTGTGCCAGGCGGTGGTGCCAGAGGAGCATGAGGGAGAGATGGCAAGGACGGCGGCAGAGGATAGACTCTTTGAGGGGGTTCAATCGGTGGCATCCTGCAGCAAAGAGTCGGTGCTGGCGACGATGAGGGCGGAGGCGACACCACGACGGCCAAGGTGACCTGCAAGATGCAATGGTGTCTTGCGATGTTGGACATCACGGTGACAGCATAAATTCATTAAAATCTCACCCACTCCCCCGTCATTCTCTCCTCCGCGAGGACCCACCCAGGCCTGCTACAAGTGCGCTCTGCCATGGTTAATCATCTCGCTGTGTGTACATGTCAAGCTGCATCGGTAGAGGCATAAAAGGTGATCCGGTCATCCATCATCGTGCAATCGGATTCTCTATCAGGTTTTAATATTGAACCCGACAAATGAGATTCAGATTTCGTTCAAATCAGGTTCACCCAAATCTAAGTTCTGAGATGTTTCGGAGCCGCCAGTTAGGTATCCAAACCTTCGTTCCCTTTTCGGATTCAGGCTGAACCGTTGGTTGCCTGAATCCATTTACAGGTCTAAGCACAAGTACACTACACACCCCTCATCTATAAGATGCCTGCTTTGAAAATTTCAGTACTTGGTGATTGTATGTTGAAGATTGTGCACACATATGGGACGTGTTCTCCAATGCACCAACAACCACCGAAGGTCCTGAAAATGCTATCTCGTGACTCGTTGAGGCTAGCTCATCTCCATGAACTAGTTCGGTTAAAGGCCACCGGTGCAGCCAACCACAGCACCAGTGCTGCGTGGCTATGTCAATTGGCATCAACCACCCATGTATTGGTGGGGGACATCTTGCCACTAGGCAACTTCAGCTACATGGTTCCCATCTACGTGGGCACCCCTTGGAGAATGATGTATGTCCCCCTTGACACTAGAGCTAACATCTGCTGGATCCAGTATGAGCCCTGCATACATTGCTACCCACAACAACATCTGCTTTTTAACCAAATCGCATCATCCAGTATGAGCTACATTCTGTGCATTGATCTGGTGTTCAACCATCATCCCATCATCTGCTCTAGCAGTGGCGATGACAACGGTTGCAACTTTGGCAGGTGAACCTACTGGGTTGTGTACAGGGATGGCTCTTACTCGCCTGGTTTCCTTGTCAGGGATAGGGTCACCTTGGCAGGTGTTGTACAACAAGGTAATTTCTCTTTCAGCTGTGGCAACGACAATAGAGTGCTCTTCATCAGAATCACTGGGCTGGTCGACCTCGCACGCACCAACCAGTCACTCAATAAACAAGTGTCACATATGGGCAACATCTTCTCTTACTATCTTTCCCCCACGTATAGATATTTTAGGCACCTAACCCTCGATGATGGACCATATGCTCCAGCGGTATACACGCCTATCAATCCAAAGCTTGCACATCTAAAAAAGTTCTTCATTAGCCTATCGGTGATGAGTGTAAATAGTCAGTTGCTGCTTGTGTTTGAGGGGGTCTTCATGGCGGCCAAGGAAATCATTGATGCCGGTTCTCTAATGACGTACATTCCAAAGCTTGCTTACATCGTCCTCAGGATGGCTATTCACAGTAGCATGACCCAATATAGGCTTGTGCCCCCACTGCACCCCCCTATAGACACCTACTATGACTTGGTCAAGGCAACAATAGTTGATTCTCCACCAGTCATCCTCCACTTCACCAACATCGAACTCCATCTAGAGTTCACTCAGACATTCTTTAACTATCTCTAGAATTAGCACATTTACTGCTTGGCGTTCATGGCAAACAACCTCAGAGACCTCTCGTCCATCATCAGGGCAATCCAACAATGTGGGTTGGAGGTCATCTACAATCTCGACGAGAACAAAATTGGTTTCTCTACTATTATTACTAATTGTCATTGACCAATATCAATACATATACATATGTATGCATACTATGGACATGTTCATGCATGACGGAGTGTGGTAGATGATAAAAAAATTCATATTATCCTAGACATCATATTAAACAAAGGACAACTCCTCCCACTCTTTGGTCTTTCTTAATGCTCTTTTATCTTCATATATTCTTTCTTCATCAAATGCTGGATCACATCGGGTGCATTGGTTATTTTTTTAGAAAAATAATTATAGATCTATTTAAGAAATAAACTTTCACAGAAGGTCCTTTGACCAAATTTTTGTTGCCCTTAACCCATTGACTCAAATTTATTTAATACTAGATCCATTTCATAAGCCACCCTCTAGTCACTGTTAAGACATTTTTTATAATATGATTTCTCCTGCCACCCATTGTGCCTTACTCCTCTCTTAGCCCCACAACAATCAATCTATCTTGCCCGTAGCTCCATCTCTTATGAAAGTGGATCTAAACTTGGACCGAAGGTGGCGTAGATATTTCTTTGTTCCTTTCGATAATTTGAAGTCCTTTTTGAGTGATATAGATTTTAAATTATTTAAATTATAAATTTATAAAATATTCTTTACACAAAGGTGTGAGGTCTAATATTTTTTTTTGACATTTTTATGTTAACTAGAAAGAGCACGTGATTTCAGCATTGATATTTCTGCAAGATCAACATATTTGGGGATGGTTCACGTGATATGTTATTTTATTTTAGAAAAGCAAAAAAAATTTCATGTAGTGACAAAAGCATGTGGACGGGTAAAGAGGTCATCCACCATGTTATTTAACATGAACACCATTGGGAACGAAGCATGAGATTTTTTGTTTCAAAAATAGAGCTAGCGTCGAATTGCATTTGTGACCGGATCTTGGGCTAAAGAACTTGTGTTTGCAAAGTAGGAAAATTGGATTTTAAACCTGGCGAAACAATTTTTTAATCAACTTTGTTTAACATTTAGATAATATTCATGTTATATCCACTGTGAGGATACCTCTTAAATTGTACCATCCACTTTATCCACCTGCATCCATTTTGCTATTGAGTTAGCATCAACTCCTATTGTTCATTGAGTTAATTTATACTATCATTCATACTTGTATTGTATTATTTTAACATATAATATATCTTTTTTTGGTCCCACTTGCATCTTAATTTATTTTTTGTTCCCTTTGTAATTGGCACTTATCTTTTGATTAAAAAACCTTCTTTCTCTTTTCTTCTAATCCTATTCATCACACATCTATCCATATTCATATTTTACCCATCCTTTTACTGTGATAAGGATACCTTCCAGACATGAGAAGAATATTTTTAAAGTTCATTTACTGGTTCTTGGTTGCCTAACTGACTTTCATTCTAACCAGTGTTTGTCGAGTTAGGACCCAAATCATGACCGAGCCCCGACCCTGTCGATTTGGGCTGTGACTGACCTGGTCGTGACCTGGTTGGGGTGACCTGTTAGTCGAGTCATGGGGTCATGCAACCCCGTCTACAACAGTCATGTGAACATTGCTGGTTGGCAACCTTTGCCAACAGTTACGGGGGCGTAAGGCCCCCAAGGGGCTCTCTTCCTCCTTGCCTCACTCTTTTTGACTCAAATACTCACTTGCTCTCAATATTTTGCTCTCAATTTTGGGCTCTCCTCTTTGTTTTAGATATTTCATTATGCTCTTAGTTTTACTTAGTTAATTAATTAGTTGATACTTAGTTAATTAGATATTCAAGTAGTTTATTAAGTACTTCATCACTTACTTAATTAGTTTGCTAATTACTTCATTAGTTACTTAATTATTAATTCTATTTTTATATAAATTTTACTTAATTCATTAAACTAGTTGATAGTTTGTTAATTAAATAGATATTCAAGTAATTTACTCAGTAGTTCATTAGTTACTTAATTAGTTTGTTAATTACTTCATTAGTGACTTAATTAGTCTTAATTACATATTTATTTAGTTACTTAAAGTTGTCTTCTCCAAGGCACACAACCCAAACTTCTGGTGCGACTTAGAATGAGTTGACTTAGGCACATTGTAACTTGATCTCCAGGGTGAAGAGAAAAGTGTAATGTAAATATTGTGACAAAATTATATTCAATGGTATTTATCGTTTGAACTTTCATCTTATAGGCATGAAGGGTAATGTTGCACCTCACACATGGACTCCAACGGAGGTAAGAACTCAATTTCATAGGCACCTACAAGCATTGGAATAAGTGAAGGGAACTTCCAAATGGTATAAGGAGACTGTTCGAGAAGAATTGTCATAATCGGCAAGACATTTTGTACACTTTTATGGGATTGGATAAGATTGGCCGGATATTCGTCGAGACCAAAACTTTGCAAAAGGTATGATTGTATTACTCATAAAATTAGTTCATTCTCCTATTTTATTTATCATTAATTAGTTAAATAAATTTAAATAGATGGCCTTTTCTGAGCAATGGAAGCAAGTCGAAGATCTTTCACTGACAAAGACCTATATTGATGCACCGGCAGAATGATGGGTCAAGGATTGGGAAGTGGAAGTGGTCGAGGAAGTGGAAAAGGATCCAACAACTAACCATAAAATGAGATTCATGATCTCACTCAAGATGATTGTAGACTCTGAAAATGGGTTTGTCATCTTCCAGATCACCAACTCAAGAAAGGGATGAGAGAGAAGGAAGGAAAACACAGAAAACACTCTCACAACTCGTTCTCACACTCACCTTGATCTCTGAACTTTCATTTCTCGATGTCACTCAAGCACCGGAGAGACGGTTCGGGTCGTGTGGGAGGAGAGTGAGAATGGAAAGAAACTTAATGCATGAAAGGAATGAAGAGTGTGGTTGCCAGGAAGCGCGGGTTCCACTTTATGTAATGGAAATTAAAGAGGGAATTGACCATGTGTACCTTAGTGCGGGAGAGAGTGTGTATAGGTTCAACCTTCTTTTTCTTCGGCCAGCCGATGAAGAAGAGTCTGCAACCAATGCTAGCTTGATGTACCTATGCAACTAGTAGACAAAAAAGACAAATAAATAAGTGAAGGAAGGATTAGAACTGAGTGAAGTGTAGTAACTATAAAAACAATAACATAAACGACAATTAGAAACAAACTCACCAGATTCAGGGTTAGCACTAACCTATTTTTTTGGTTTTGTATGATATATGAGATGATGCAAAAACTAAATAAAAATGATGTATAAATGATGCCAGATGAATGACAAAGATGTAGAAACTTAAACGGCTCAAATCAGAGTTAAAATGGGTGAGTTATCACTGATCTAGCTGGACAACACACTGGGGTGACCGTGCTCATGACTTGAGGGCATGGTGGGCGTGCCCAAGGGTTGAGGGCATGGTGTGCACGCCCTGGGTCTGGGGGCGCGGAGGCACTGTCTTGCTTGGCTTTGATGCAGAGATCGCCACGAGCAGTCCCGATGTCAGAATTGAGTTCCATTTATTTTAATGGATAGATAACATGAAGAGGAAGAGTTTTTACGTTGATAACTTCTCCTCAATATGTCCTTAAAACCTTATAAAAGTTATAAAAGTGGAAGAACATTAGAAATAGTACCAGATTGTGCAACTTTGTTGAAGCGATCACCACAGACAATTAAAAAATCAGAATAGACTTCCATTTGTTATAAAATAAATATGACATGAAAAGGGTTATTTAAGATGAAGACACTTTAGATTCAATCTTATGATAAATGATCTGAATTTACCTAACAATTCGGATCTTGTACCAAGTTCTAGAAACCACGAGTGTAATGTCGATGTAGGATGTGCTATGGGCACAACAAATATTGGAATTGAATGATTCTTATTGTAAATATAAGAGGACTCATCGGGGAACAACTTACATGAAGGATGTATGGCTGAATCTGCAAGTAAGCATAGTGAAGTTAACTGAGAAAATGATGACCAAGAAGAGGAGACTTTGGATCTGTCTATGCAGCATCGATGTAGAAGCCATCACGAGCTAAGGCGATGTCAGAATCGATCTCCGTTTGTTGAGGATAAAAGATAGCTCGATGAAGCACTTCCTTTGAAAGAATCTAGGCCATAAAATGATCATAAGGATATGTAGAAGCTGATGATCAGAAGTGCAGCACGTCAGAGCATAGACTGGCTTCTTTTAACTTCGGGATGATCTCCGTACACTGGGATGAAGAGAGGATGATTTGGGGAGGTTGAGATGAGCCTAGGGTGGCTGGAAGATGAGGGGAAGAGCCCTGAATCATACTCCAATGGCCAAAATTTATAGAGAACCAAACCCACCTGTGTACCCCCAACCCAAGGGCGCGCAGGCCGCACCCTCAGATTGAGGGAGTGGTGACCGCGTCCCCACTTCGGGGGCGCATTCGCCGCATTATTGCTAAGAAACGTTAGAAAATTACTAAAAATAGGGTTGACAAGATGAACCGCCCTTGGCTCAGAGGTATGGTCAAAATAAATGTTCTTATGAAAAGGAAAATTCCCAAAAATCGATTTGGAAAGCCCAAATTGGGGTAATTTCCGGTTTTCAGAACTACGAGCGCGTCTTCTGTGAGCCATAACATGCAAATGAGACGTTCAATTCGACTCCCGTTTGTTGCGTTGGAAAGAGGACTCTCAACCATATCTCCAAAAGTCAGTAAACCATCCTGTACACATCCTAAGACTTCTATACGAGTCTGTAACTTTTGGTTTATCCTCCCGATGGCGCCGAAGGCCCGGACAGTGATCCAAAACTCGAAAAAGCGACGACAACGCGAAAAACTTTGGAAAGATCCAGAAAGTCGGTGGCAACTTGTACAACTCGGGTTCACGACTAGAAATGATAGGAGGAACCTGTAAAACTTGGTAAGGTGCTCAGAAGAGCCAGGGATGAACCGGAATACTCGGAATGATCGGAAAAGCCGGTAGCAACCCGTATAACATGGGTTGGCAACCAGAAACAATGAGAGGATCCCAAAAAACTCGAAGAGATGTTAGGAAAAGTAGGAGACAATCCAAAATAATCATCATGATTGGAAAAGCTGGTGGCAACCCGTATAACATGGGTTGTCAATTGGAAACGACGGGAGGATCCAAAAACTCAGAATGATACCTAGAAGTGCCGGGATGACTTAGAATACTCAGAATAACCAAAAAAGTCAGCAACAACCCATACAACTTGGGTTGATGACCGAAAACAACAAGTAGATCCCAAAAAATTCGGAGAGATGTTCGAAAAAGTTGGGGACAACCTTGAATAATCGGAATAACTGGAAAACCTGACGGCAATCCGTACAACTTGGGTTGATGACCGGAAATGATGGGAAAACCCGATATGCTCTTTGCCACCTTGTTATTGATCAAAATGACCTAACAGCAATTAGGAAACCCTAACGGTAAGAAAAAAAAGTATGATGACTCGACAAAAGGACACGACATAATGGTCCTCCCTTGGCACACTTGGATTCGACTAGGGATCAAGAACTCATCTTCAGCTTTCTAGTAAGCTCCTCAGCTCGTCATATAGAATGATTCAACTTGATTTTGATGATCTAAAAGAGATGTTGCCAGTGGAATAAGGGTTTAAGCTCTGAATGAGGCCAAATTGGTGTGTCTACAGCTTGCCTTGCTTGATGTCGGCTCTGCAAAGGAATGGTATTTAGCAAAGCGAAGTGAAATGTAGAGAAATGTAACAAAGTGGAATGAATCGTAATGAAATATAGTGGATCGAAATAGCAATGGACTGAAAAGGTGGCATCAAGGTGTAGATATAGACACGATAATCAACTAAATTCGACAAAGGGAATCCCCTTAAGTTTCTTGGATTACTACCATGTTTCATCAAGCCTTCTTACATTTAATTGGTAAAAGATGTGCCATGGGCATGAGAGAAGATTAGCCAACCCCCAACGTGGTGGGGAGTCCTCGAATCATGGGTTCGTGGGTTCATCATCAATCAGTAACTTGATCTTTGTGGTGTTTCTGTACTGTGATGGGCTAATGTTTAAAAAAAGTTATTTTGCAAAATAAAAGAATACCAATCGAGCATATTCAGGCTCTCAAATTCTTTTAAGTTTTTCAAGAAACATGATTTGATTTAGAATAAAATGATCTTGATTCCAAAAGACAAATGTTTAGACGCAAGAATAGACCATGAGGATAATGGTGGCACAAGAATGATGATCAAAATGGGTGCCCAAGGTGGGATAAGGTGACTTCCATGGTGGGATAAGTAGCAAGAAAGTATAGCAATGGCCACGGTGGGATAGAAATGAAAGATGTTGAGGGATACATGATGATTGTGATATATGATGCACACGGTGACACGGTGGGATTAACGAACACGATGGGATATTGAAAAGATCAAAATTGGTATAAATGATGGGACGAAGAGACCCACTGAGATTTAGAGGATGTGATGACCATAGAGGGATGTAGAGATGATAAGTAAGAATGCAATGGAGCTAATGCAAAATTGTATGATGCATGCTGGGCTAAAAAAAGTCAAAAGTTATCTAAAAGAGAGTTGAAGATATAGATTGAACATTAGAGATCAGAATACTCAATTGGGAACCATCGTCCCTCACTGTAGAATTTTGGCTTATCCATAAGCATAAAGAATGACCTGACTATCATAGATTTTGATGAAGGGGATCTAGGGTCCGATCTTCTTTGCACTCGCGGTCTTCAACATCAATTCATAAAGTAAGTAGTAATGCATCTAATTATATGCTAAAAAGGAAAATGATAAAGATGAGTTTGTGTTGTGATGATGCGCATTCTCAAAACAGAGTTCATGTGCCTTGATGAAGACACAAAGCAAAAGTTCCTCGACAAAGTAAAGGCTAAGATTATGATAACACCTCCTCCTAAGAATCCTTAGGGGAGGGAAGTGAAAAGCATTGCCTTAGTGAAGTTTTGCAAGAGGTTCCTCGGCAAAGTTGAGGCCGAGATTATGATGACACCTCCTCCTAAGAATCCTTAAGAGAGGAAAGTGGCAAGTATCACCTTGTTGTAAAAAGTTCTTTGTGTTTGTTCTTCATGCCTGAAATACTCAGAAAAAGAGATGAGAATGACAATATGGCTTATCCCCCCTGCAATTTGCAGTCTATCTTGACCTTTGTCAAGGGGTCCCGCGACGTTCAAGTATGGACCATTCAAGGTCAGTCATCAAGTAGGCTTCGTGTTTTCACGATTCATGTGCGTCTCTTGCTTGAAGGTTACGACATTATTCTGGAAATCATCGGTCCATTACAAAAATCTCGCTTGAAGGTTACGCCAATTTGGCGTGTCCCACCATGGTCATTAAAAAGTTGTCGACTCTAGAAATGGGTTTCAGATTGGCACATGAAGAAAATGTGATGATGGAATAGGGAAAAGGGAGTGAATTAGAAAACACTCGAAAAGCAGTAAAATCCTCACCTCAGTCCCATACTCACATTGATCCCAGAACTTTCATCTCACAGCATCGCTCGAGCACCAGAGAAGGTTCATCATGTGGGAGGAGAGTGAGGAATGAATTGACTTAAAATATGAATAACAGAGGTGGTCGCCAGGAGTCGTGGGCTCCACTTTATGGAATTGAACAAGAGATTAAGTTAGATGACCGTGTGTACCTTATTGCGGGAAAGAGTGTGTGCGGGTTCAACCTTTTCCTTCTTTGGCCGGCCAATAAAATAGAGTCCAACCGACGCTAGCTTGATCAATCTATGCAACTATTAAACAAAAAGACAAGTGAAGAGATGGATTAGACTTGTGGGAGTGTAGTAACTGTAAAAAGAAGATGAGAAAGGAAGCAATTGAAACCGAACTCACCAGCTTCGGGGTGAGCCATAACCCCTTTTTTGTGTTTTTTTGTTTATGTAAAAATGATGCAAACTAAAATAAAATATGTTTTAACAAGTAAGTGAACTGAATGAAATGAGTTAAGAAGAACTTATGAAGTGAATCGGTTTGAGTTGAAGCCGAGTTAGTTGAAGAAGGCCGATTCGGGTAGCCTTGCACCTTCTGCTGCGACTTTGGTGCAGATAATGCTATGGACGATCCCAATGTTGAAATCGAGTGCCGTTTATTTTCATGGATGGAAAACTCGGAGAGGAAGAGATCTCTTGTCGATGATTTCTCCTAAATCAGAAAATCAAAAAGTGGGCGGATATGGAAGAATAGAACCTGGATGCACGCCCTCGGTGCAGCAATCGCCACGGATAGATGGCAAGTCAGAATTGAGTGTCGCTGGTTGCAGGTGAAAGAGGATGAAGAAGAACAACTCTTCTATTGAAGACTTTTGTAGCAGGAGCCCCAGATTTTTTACAGAAGCCGATGAAGTTTGGTTGTTGTAGAACGCACGGATCGGACATCTCCTTCACTTAGGGATCAATCTCTCAATGATGGATGGGCTTTGGACGTCAGGATAGCCTTAGGAGGGGGAGCTTGGATGACCTTATGATGATCTAGGCATGGGGGATTCATCTTGGGTCATTGAGAAAGGCCCTCAATTTATAGAGATGGAGAACCGGTGCAAAATATGGAACTAGACCGACCACGCCCGGCATTTCAAAAGAGGTGAGAGAAAATGGGGCGCACCCTCACCCTGGGGGCGGGGTCTGCGTGCCCCCTATTTCAAAGGAAGCAGGGGCACATTACTTGTCTTATTGCTAAAAATCGCCGGAACCATCCGAAAATTGCTAAAAATCAAACTTGATAAGATGAACACGCCCCAGAACTGGGGGCGCGATCAAAATAATCAATCTTAAGCGGGGGAACCCTTTCCAAAATCTGGTTTAGAAGGCACTAATTAAGATAATTTTTGTAAGGAATCATCCATAAAAATATGGTGCAGCGGAAGCAACGATTCCTATGGGTTCCTTTAGAATCTATCACATTCGGAATTCTGAACGACGAAAATCGAAAATTGATCAAATTGAGTTCGAATATACTTGACAGAGATTCATATAATCCCATGGAGAGGAAGGAGATGAGATTATCAAGCTCTTCAAACCGTTCAAGTGTCCGATCTCCAGTAGTATCCACACGAACTTCATCCACAGTAGATTCTCCCTTCGCTCCGGTCTCGAGAACTCTTCCTGAATGGAGCTCCATCGATGATGGACACCTTCTAGAGAGAGGAGGAGGTAGGGAGGAGGCTAGGTACATGGTTTTCACTCTTGGCTTGATTGGGTTTGGCTGAAACTATTAGTATTTATAGAGAATTTTGGAATTTTTCATAAAAACCCAAAATTTCCATAAATTATCCTTGCCCCTGTACTTGTGGATAAGTCCTTTTATGTGTGACCCACTAGGCCCAATAGCCTATTTGGTTGAGGCCTAAATAAGATAGAATAAATCTATTTAATTTAATTAAATCCGTTATCCGATAACAGATTAATCAACCTACCGATCATGAAGGGTACAAGCCACATCCTGTGATCCTAAATGATTATGGGGATAATCTCATCTCCATTGAGCCTTTCCATCATTAGTTACCGCATGGATATAAACCCTCATCCATCCAATGTCCCGGTTGGAAAGGAGAATGGCATTGACTGTCAACTCCTTAGTGTACCGACTCTATAGGATCCTGTACTAGGAATTAGATCAATTGGAAAACTCCTTTTCCAATTTTACTATCTACCCTAGCCAGGGATTTAGAGTACTATCCCATAGGACATTCACCCTCACTTACGTGGATGATTCCTTGTTGTTCGCTCAATTGCCTCCATCAGATTTTCCTTATGCCCGATCCATTGTTATACTGGACTATGTATACGGTGATACATAAGACAATGGTCAAAGCACAAATTTCGCCCAACAAGGCATCTTTGGTGACTCAAGTCAAAGGTCCAACCATGCAACCGTGATGATAGAAAACCCTAATAGACAGTTCGGTAAGATACCATTCAGGGTTTCTAATTCGGTCAGTTCAATGAATTCATTCAACTAATGAGCACCTGTATGTGTATCTCAGTGTCTCCACACTAATGACCAATGAGATCGGTCATCCTCATCACATGAGAATACATCACATACACTAGTCTATCCGGATCCATGATGTCCTGTCTCAAGTATCTTATGACTAGGAACATTTAGATCAAATACCTCTAGATGATCAATATCACTATCATGATCTCATCATGATTTAATCATCATTTTCTTTGATCAAGGACTTCATTATGATATTCGCATCTAATAAGTGCTTATAATGAAGATTTTCATAATTAATTGAATAAGATATATCTAAAAATGTCAAATCATATCATATATGATTGGCTTGTAGGGCATACATTTCTATCAATCTCCCACTTGCACTAAAGCCAATCACTCATTTGGCTGATCTGTATCAGCTCGAGGTGAAGCTCAAACACTCTTTAAGTAACTACTTCAGTTAGTGAATTTGCATTGTTATTAGCGGTAGATACTTTATCTTTAATTATATCTCTATAAGCTGCAATCTCTCTGATTTTATGGTATTGCCATAGAAGTTTTAAACTTCTGATGAAACATCGGCTCTACCCCATTGTTTTCTCAAAACAATGGTACACTTTCAAAGAAAATTGGGACAATCCCATACCTTAGATGAGAATCTTCATCTAGATTATTCAAGTAGTGTGCAACCACTACGTAAACTTGTTTACATATATGGTAGAATTTACAGTGTTTCTATCACATAGAACTCTTCCAGCTCACTGCACCACCATTATTCTGACGTAATATCATACTTATTTGATTAGAAGCTTGTGTTTGTAAAACTACATGACTTCATGTCTTATCCTCCAGTGTGTAGAGATACATTCTCAGTACTTCTCAAGTACCAAATGATATATTTCTAAACTATCCAATGACTCTCACTTGTATTTTCCTAATGAATGCTCATAACACTTAGAGCATTAATCATTTCATGTACATAGTATCATAAAAGTGATGGACCCTATGACAAAAGCATAAGGGCTCTACTTATTTGATCTCTTTATCTCTCAAGAAGTCTACAAAGACAACACTTTAGAGAGATCAACTTCACACCACATAGGTAAGAAACCTATGTTGGAGTTTATCATGTCAAACTCTTTGACTATGGTGGCTACGTACATTAACTGGGCATTGATTTTAGATCCATCTCTATTGATCTAAAAACCTAAATAATGTTTGGAGATCAATTTGATAGCTACGTTCATTTATGATAACACACTTACTTCATTCTCAATTAGTAGTATGTCATCAACATAAAATGTCAAGAAAGTAATAGCATTTCCACTTATCTTCTTGAATACACAAGGCTCCTCTTCGTTCTTAACGAAGTTATAAGATTTAATCTCATTAAACCTTATATACGATCTATGAGAAGTTTTACTTCAGTCCATAAATGAACTTAAAACACACTCTTCTTGGATGTTATTGGGACTTGATTCCCTATAGTTGTATCATATACACCTGTTCCTCAAAATACCTTAAAGGAACACTATCTTAACATCCAATTAGCTTATCTTATAATCAAAGTGTGTAACAATCAAAATCCGAATAGATTAACCCATGGAATAGGTAAAAGTTCTCATCATAGTCAACCATTTGACTTCGATGATATCATTTTCAACTATTCTCTCCTTTGAAGATCTCTAGTTTCTAATCCACTCCAATCTATTCTTTACTGATCCATTTATTCCTTATGGGTACTATACCCTTAGGTGGATCTATCAAGTTCTAAACTTGATTAGAATAGATAAAATTTATATTAGATTTTATTGTCTCTTCCCATTTATGAATCATTATCTCATATTGGTTCTATATAGATCTTAGGATCAATATTCTTATTATCTTATGCCTTATTTCATCTATCAAAGATATGTCTCACATATCTCTTAAGTTGAATGAACACAAGAAAAGACCTATGAACTATCCTTGTGTAATTATTAATTGGTACCTTAATAGAAGTATTCTTGGGTTATGGGACTGAAACATCTTCCATATATATCTTGTTCCCACTATCTTTCTTAAGTTGAATGAACAACTATCTCTTAAGTTGAATGAACACAAGAAAAGACCTATGAACTGTCCTTGTGTAATTATTAATTGGTATCTTAATATAAGTATTCTTGGGTTATGGGACTGAAACATCTTCCATATATATCTTGTTCCCACTATCTTTCTTGAGAAGAAACTTTTCCCTTAGAAATAAAGTGAGCTGAGCAACACATACCCTTATATATAAGGGAGGTATATTAATATCCAGAAGTTTCCTTAGGATATCCCACAAACCAACACTTCATAGTCTTATATTCCAACTTGTTAGAGTTATACTTCTTCACCAAGTCGGACATTCCGAAACCTTAACTTGCTTAAGGTCAATTTTTAACCCTTTCTCCATATCCTATATGGAATAATCAGAACAGACTTAGATTGTACCTCTTAAGATCAAGTGGTTATAATGAGTACTTATCCAAAAATAAACAAAAGGAAATTTTGCAAGGCTTGTCATTGTTCATAATATGTCCTACATAATATGGCTTCTCATTTTAGCTACTCAATTAAGCTAAAATGTGTAAAGAGGTGTCCATTAGATTCTACTATCCTTCAATTATATGTGAATTATGTACTTAAGAATTCTCCTCCTTGATATCATCAAAGAGTTCGAATATTCAGTCCATTATATCTCTACTTCATTCTTAATCTCAGATAATTTCTCAAAGTTCTTACATTTGTACTTCATAAAGTACATGTATCCATATCTAGAGACATCATCTTTGAATTAATGAAGTAGAAATATTCTTCTTTAGCCTTACTAGATCTGGGCTAACATACATCAATGTACGAGTTCTAACAACTCATTAACCTATTATCCATGTCTACATAAAGCTAATGTGTAGATTGATCTAAATCAACCCATTTCCTCTTAAAAGGAGTATTCCCACATAACATGGGAGCTAACATATCAAATATGATTAAACAATTCATTAAGCTCCCACTGGCAAACACTTTGCCATTCAATCTATTAATACATTTATCAATTTCATAGCTTAGAATAAATCAACATTTATTCAAGCAGGAAATCATATAATGTTCTTGTAGAAGGATATAATAGTAATCTTAATTATTAAGACATCTCCATAAGGCAAAAAGATTTGTAGCTCCCACTAATAATGATGCAACTTTTGCACCATTTCATATGTAGGTCAACATCTTCTTTATTAAGCCTTCATTTACTTGTCATCATCTACAACTCCTTATAGATATAAGATCCATACCCAGTATCTCACATACCATTAGATGCATTCATAATATCTAATATTATGATATACACATATAGTATATAATATTATTAAGTGTATATTTAAAACAAGTAAATGTCAATGACTTTGATGCATGAAGCTTCTCAAGCTCCACCTTTGCATTATATACAAAACACTTTGTACTTCCTCTTCCACTTATCATCATCATGATTGCGTAAGAATCCTATCTTATTCTGACTTTATTATCTTGACCACCTTCTTTTACTATTAACTATCTCATATTTCTATCTAATGATTTTACTTCTTTCTATTGGTTTCACTAACAAGAAGTAATTAAGATGTATTGTTGTTCTAACTTGCCCATAGTTAGCTCATCACTATGAGCCATGATAGATCTCATATCCATCTATCCATGTTGTCTCTATAATTTATGTCTCATAGAGACTAACATCTAGTTTAAGGCAAACAATGCATATTTTCTATGAGATAAGATCTTATCTTTCTTTCATATCATTAGATAATTTAAGAGACACCTACTTCTCAAGTAGGATAGTTAATTGGTCAACTATGAGAACAATTCTCTTAGTTCTAAACCGGTCTAAAAAATGTGAGCCATTAAGCTATTTGGCATCTAGTATGCCATACTAATGGTGGTTTATTATCGTATTCTACAATTGAGATATAATTTTATCAATATAACATTTCAGACATTGATGATATTAAGATATGGTCTTTCATTCTAATTTATGCTCTCACTAATTATTGACAAATTTGCATAACCCTCATTATGCAAAGACGAGATATCACGATGAAATCCTAGTGGGGACTAAGACCCTATTAACTTTATGGTGATGACCTTGTGGTAGCACAACAAATCATCTCATACTTAATAGGTAGGCAACTTTTGCCAGTTGCAACTCTTGTAACTCTTAGTCATTTAGCCTCTAGACTTATGACCTTGTGGTAGCACAACAAGCCATATACTCTACTTAGGTCAAACCAACTTGTTACGTTATGAGAATGGATTCTTCACATAGCTCTTGTGGTAGCACAACAAAGCCATGCAAATGGTCTACCTCAAAGTTCGGCAAATACCTTAGTCTTGATCACCAATCCCTTGCTGAATGGGCCTTGTGGTAGCACAACAAATCCATCCAATCTAAGATTGGCTCATCAAGACCATAACAACGAAGGCTACGTGAGTCATTCTTAATGTCACATGTTTATCAACCTAATTTAAACAAGGAGAGGTTTTATTTTAGTCTCATTAATAATATGTGCTAAGTATATATAATACTTTTAAAATATCATATATCTAAGGTATAACCTATAGCACACATCCACATATCAAATATGCATAAAAAACGGGTGATCATGGACTTAACCCTAAGCATGCACCTAAGGCACCCCTATAGGTGAAAATCCTTTCTTCAAATGCTTGAGTTGGCATGCTCCCACTTCAGAAAGGTACTTCTCCAAATGGTCCCGCTCTCCAACCTTCCACGAACCAACTTCTAACTTTTACAAGCGGCTTAAGGGTACGCAGACCCACAAATGTACGTAACTTAATAAGAAACCTTGGTTTTAACCAAGGGGAGTACATTAATGGAGGGAGGTAGAATGTATCAGATTGTATAGAGAAAGAGGAGGCACACACAAGCCCCATTTAATAACATAACCAAAATAATTAAAAGCAATCACAAGCCAAGCACAATTCTATGATCACCTCCATACACACACTAACATTCATCACATGAACATAGAGCGCATACGTAATAATTATATGAGATATATCATATATATCAGCATAAAATTATATACTTTAATTTTTTAAATTCTTAAATTCATGCATGTCAAATTATCATAAAATAAATATCATGAAAATAACATGACAACATCATATAAACAATTTATATGAAATAAACATACACATCTAAACTATTTAGAACATTCATGCATTCTCAATATAGTGCAAAGTAAGAAATTATTGTCCCCTTTATATTATGTAAAATCTTATTTTACAGAATTAATTAAGATATTAAATATATAAGTTAAACCTTTAAAACAATTTTAAAGTTTAACCACGAGTGAATTTATGTAAATAGAGATTAAAATTATTTAACATGTCATTAAACACTTTAAAACTTGTTAAATAATACTATGAAATTTTTTAGAATTTTTTTGGAATTTTTTGGCAATTTTTCAGATTTTTCTTTGATTTTAAACAATTTAAAATTATCTAATTAAGAGTCTGGGTGCTGGCGCAATGCGCCACACCGACGTGTGCCAATGTGCACCGTCGCAGCCCAATGGCATTGGCGCATTGCGCCGCCTGCGCTTCTGCGGTGTGTGCGGCGCCGATGCACCCACGTGCATGGCCACCTCTCCGCCCGATGACACTGTTCATCTGGGGGATATGTCTCCCCCTTAACATGGAAATATCACCATAACCCGTGCTCAGAAAAATCTGAAAAAATATGCGTTAGAATCCTCATCGAATAAGGATTCCAAAAAAGCTAGCCTCATATACATTAAAAATCTCAATATACCCTAAAATAAGGTAGAAGAGCCGGCAGTCACCGAGATTCCGTAGCAGAAATCTTCATTTTGCAATGAGGATAACTCCTTATCCCGAAAGCCAAACATTATTCAAAAATATAATTTAGAATCCTTATCAAATGATGTTTCCAAATATGTATAGATAACTTAATAAAAAATTTCTGTAGCAATAGGAAATCAGGAAGAAAAGGGTCGGCGTCGCCATACTCCGCAGAACGCTAAAACGCCGGAAAAATTTCAAATTCTATTCCTCTGCAGCCGTTCAAAGCTGGATATCAAAATAAAATGTTAGGTAATCATATTACCCATCTTTTAAACATTTTCCAAGCCTCAATTTCATCTGTGGATGGAGATTTCACAAAATCCCCAAATCCGGGTGATAGTTTGGGCATGACAAAAACAGCAACTTTTAGAGCTTCTCCCGAACTCTACAGAGATTGAAACTTTGAACGGTTTGCAGTGTTGGAAAGATCTATATCACGAGATTCTATCAAAGCCAACCAATATATTATCTGAGTTATACACAGGTTATGCTAGCCTTGTCAAACCACACATTTGCACAAATTCAGGAACACATAAATAACATGAAATAATGTTGATTCGACGTCAGTTTTGACCAAGACTTGAACCGGGCTCTGATACCACTGTAAGTTATCCTCCATAACAATATGGTGCAGCGGAAGCGATGATTCCTATGTGTTCTTTTAGAATCTGTCTCGATCAGAACTGAACGATGAAAATTGAAAACCAATCAAATCGGGTTCAAATATACCTGATAGGGATTCATATACTTCCATGGAGATAAAGGAGATGATATTATTAAGCTCTTCAAACTATTCAAGTGTCTGGTCTTCAGTAGTATCCACACGAACTTTATCCACAGCAGGTTCTCCCTTCGTGCCGGTCTCGAGAACTCTTCCTGAACGGAGCTCCATCGACCATGGACACCTTCTAGAGAGAGGAGGATGTAGGGAGGAGACTAGGTTTGTGGTTTTCACCATTGGCTTTATCGGGTTTGACTGAAACTATTAGTATTTATAGAGAATTTTAGAATTTTTTATAAAAACTTAAAATTTCTATAAATTACATCCTTGCCCCTGTACTTGTGGATAAGTCCTTTTGTGTGTGACCTACTAGGCCCAATAACCTATTTGGTTGAAGCCTAAATAAAATAAAACAATTATATTTAATTTAATTAAATATGTTATCTGATAACAGATCAATCGGCCTACCGATCATAAAGGGTACAAGCCACATCCCATGATCTCAAATGGCTATGGGGATAATCTCATCTCCATTGAGCCTTTTCATCATCAGTTACCGCATGGATATAAACCCTCATCCATCCAATATCCCAGTCGGAAAGGAGTACGGCATCGACGGCATCGACTATCAACTCCTTAGTGTATCGACTCTATAGGATCTTGTACTCGGAATTGGATCAATTGGAAAACTCCTTTTCCAATTATCCTATCTACCCTGGCTAGGGATTTAGAATACTATCCCATAGGACATTCACTCTCATTTATTGAGAGTGGACGATCCCTTGTTGTCCGCTCAATTGCCTCCATTGGTTTTTCCTTGTGCTCGATCTATCACTATACTAGACCATCTATACGGTGAGCCATAAGACAATAGTCAAAGTACAAGTTCCACCCAACAAGGCATCTTTGGCGACTCAGGTCAAAGGTTCAACCATGCAACTGTGATGATAAAATACCTTGATAGACAGTTTGGTAAGATATCATTCAGAGTTTCTAATTTAATTAGTTCAGTGAACCAATTCAACTAATGAGCACCTGTATGTGTATCTCTGTGTCTCCACACTAATGACCAATGGGATCGGTCGTCCTCATCACATGAGAAGACATCACATACACTAGTCTATCTGGATCCTTGATGTCCCGTCTCAAGTATCCTATGACTAGGAACATTTAAATCTAATATATCTAGATGATCAATCTCATTATCAAGATCTCATCATGATTTAATTATCATTGTATTTGATCAAAGACTTCATTATGATATTTGTATCTAATAAGAGCTTAAAATGAATATTTGCCTAATTATTAAATAAGATATATCTAGAAATGTCAAATCATATCATATATGATTGACTTGTAGGGCATACATTTCTATCAATTTCCAGTTTCTGAAAATGGACCATGCCCTCACCTTTCAAAGGAATCAAGGGTGTGTCTCCAGTGTGAGGTCACGGTGACCGCGCCATCCCATTTCAGGCAGGGCGGGGGCACGGTACACTCTCTCTCCTACACGCATGTTTCGCGGGCCGTAACGTGTAAACGGGACATCTGATTTGGCTCTTGTTTGTTGCATTGGAAAGAGGGCATTAAAGTGCAGCTCTTCAAGTCAATAAACTAGTTGGCATGACCCCTAAGATGCTCACACGGTGCTTTCTACCATTTTACCCTCTCGCAGAAAGCCAGAAACCGCGGCGGAGATCCGAAAGAGCATGATTTCGTTCGAGAAATCTCGGGTCAACTCGGGATGACTTAAAGTGATGCCCGAACAAGTCCGGTATGGTCAAAAAATATGAAATGATTGAAAAATTTGAGGTTAACCCGGTAAATGTGAACCGAAGCTCGGAAAAGTCAGGAAACCCTAAAATCGACCGTATGGGCCTGGTTGATGAAATATATGGCTAGGATCGACCCGGATGACCTGAAAAGGCTCCGTGATGACCGAAAAGGCCTAACACGTGGTTGGGGATAGCTGTGTTAGTATATGTCAAAAGGCCATAATGAAAAGCCGTTATAGATCGATGCCTACCGAAATGACCTGTTGGAATCCCCGAATGTTACGGAACACATGTGGGACTTCCAAGACGTTCAGGTATGGACCATTCAAGGTAAGTCATCAAGCAGGCTTCATCTTTTAACGATTCACGTGCGGCTCTCGCTTGAAGGTTACAACATTATTCCAAAAATCATCGGTCCATTTCTAGCTAATGAGGGGCTCCACGAACGTCCTTAGCTCTTCTCCACGAGGTAATCCAGATCAGATAACGGTCAAATAAAGGATATCACCAATGGAGTAGGAGTCTGGGGCTCCAAATCAGGCCAATTTGGCGTGTCTACAACTTTGCCTCACCTTGATGTCGGCTTTATAAGGGAATAGCGTGTAGCGAAGCAGAGTGAAAAGTAGAGAAAGCATAGCGAAGTGAGATGAATCGTAGTGGAATGTAGTGGAGCGAGATGGCGATGGACTGAAAAGGTGGCATGAAGGTGTAGATATAGACACGCTCAATGACCAGATTCGGTAAGACGAATCTTCTCAAGTGTCCTGGATGACCGCCATGTTTCATCAAGTCTTCCTATGTTCAATTGGTAAGTGATGTGCCATTGGCATGAGAGAAGAATAGCCAACCCCCAACACAGTGGGGAGTCCCCAAAACATGGGTGTAAGCACCCGGAACGGAACATCCGCGGATCTCCCCCCTCCGGAACCCCTACGCCCGCCTCGGTGTGTGTGGGTGGGTGGTGTGTTATGTAGGTGTGGTCGCCAGGAACCAAAGGCTCCAAAGTATGGTAGGATGAAAGATGATGGAATAGAAATATGACCGTCGTACCTCCGGAAGCGGGGAGATTGTTGAGTTCCGACTTCTCGTCTCTCGGCCGGCCGAAAGAAGAGAGCTTAGAGTGAATCCTTTCCCTTCAATCCGGTTGAAGCTCCGCCTCGATCGGATCTACCTAAGAATGTCCATAAGAAAACAAGGAGACAAGTGAAGGTTTCATTAGTTCTAACGAAAGCATAGTATCGTGCTCGAATTTAGATTCAAACATGCAAATGGGAATAGACTAACCGGATTGGGACAAGATCCCAACCCCTATTTTTGGTAGGTTTTAAACATATATGAAATGCAAAAAATGCTCTAAGACATGCTAAATAACATGATGATCAATGCAAAAGCAAAAAAAGGAGACAAAAACTCGATTAAACGGACGATCGGAATCCAAAATAACAAAACAAGCTTCTGTCCTTCCTGGTGCCCTATATATAGGGCGCCAGGAGCAGGTGCCCCCTTTATGGGGCGCGTTGACCAAGTCAAAGCGCCCTGTATACGGGGCACTAAGTCTGGCCCGAACGGATTTTCTTCACCTCTTCGCGGCGCCGCTCCGGAGTGCTGGGAGGCTTCCGGGACGAAGTAGGGGCTCCTCCTTGTAGACAATACTCAAATGAAGCCCATGGAAGAGGGTTTGGGTGCTGGATGTATGAGGAGAGTCGGAGAGGGGCTCTCAAAGTTGGAGAAAAATCATATTTCTGGGTGACAGGAATAGAAGGTTTTAGGGTTTTTGGTGGAGGATTTTGGATCGGTTTGGAGGCTTTTGGAGGGTGAATGTGGCTTAGAATCGTAGTGTTGGATGAGCTCTAGGATGGCACGGAGTTGGAACCTCCTCCAAGCTCCAAATGGGGGTCTATTTATAGCCCAAAAGAGGGTACTTTTGGTCATTTCCGACGGTGCCATGTGGCATAGCGCCCTATATGGGGCGCCGGCATCATGAGATATGTCGGATCGACAAGACAAGTCATCGGGGGGGTCAAATCAACTCCGTCAAATCGATCGATTTGGTTCCAGGTGCTTGTTTATAGAGGCGGCCCCGGTGCCCCGTATACGGGGCGCCGGGTGCCTGTATACGGGCGCCAGGTGCCTCGTATACGGGGCGCCGGGTGCTGTTTATAGGGGCGCCCGGTGCCCTATAAATAGGGCGCCCGGGTGCCCTATATATAGGGCGCCGGTGCCCTATAAACAAGGGCGCCCGGGTGCCCTATTCTTGGAGCATTTGGCTTGTCCGATTGTGATGGACCCACCTTCGGAATGTGCCAAAACTTGATCTGTCCGGAAAACACGATGTGCTTTAAATATTCTTTATGAAAACAAGAATTTGAACTCTCCAACTGGGCCAAAATTGCGTGTCTACAGCTTGCCTCGCCTTGGCGTTGGCTTTGTAGGGGAGTGACATGAATGAAGCGTAGGTGAATGTAGCGAAGCGTAATGAGGCGTAGTGAAATGAAGTGGTAATGGACTGAAAAGGTGACGCCAAGGTGTAGATTTAGACACGCCCTCATTGGCCTAGTTGAGTGAAATAAAACTTTACCGGACTCCGAGATTACCCTTTGTCTTATCGAAACCCTTCCTCTTGTTGATTGGTTAAAAAAGAAGAACAGAAGTAAATAACTTAAAATCCCGCATGGGGGAGAATTGTTACCGGCCAGGACCCGAACTGCATGGTGTGCTGGACTCGGCAGAAATGCGGTAAATTGCGAAAAGTAAAGAGGAGACAGCCAATCAACCAAGGTTGGGTTCTTCAAATTCATAAGGTTTTACTCAACAATATCGGTTTAGTTCGACGTGGAAAAACTTCTTGTTTTGGTGAAAACATTATTGAAACATATTGAAAGTCGATTTTTCGGAAAAACAAGACCTCCTCTAGGGGCTATAAAAGACCATCTTTAAAAAGGTTCATGATGGGACTGGAAGGAAGCAGGAAATGGTTGTGGTGGGATGATGCATGTATGAAATGATGCATGCTGGGTTTAAAGAAAGACAAATAAGTATAAGAAAATAGTTGAAGATATAGGTTGACTATAACGGGTCAGGACATCTATGAAGAAACCGTCGTCCCCGCACATTCAACTTTGGCCTATCCGCAAGCCTAGGGAATGACTGAGCCCTCACTGATTTTGTTGAAGGGGTTCTCAGGCTCAGCCCCCTCTAGACTTGAGGTCTTCAACATCTCAAATATTATTTATTTTGATAGATGCAATACTAAATGCAAGTCCTAATAGGGGTTGGGGTAGTCCACTTTTGTTTTTCAATTTTTGATTTTTTTCGTTGTTTTTGCTTCCTCTAAGTTTCTGGGGATATGAAGCTGGCATGCCTTCTCCTATTCCTGCATCCACTTGAGAGAAGATATTAGAACTTTATTTTGGCTTAGTCCCTTGCGAGGAGAGGGCAAAGTTGCCTTGACCTTTTGTCAAGGGACATCGGCCTTATCAAGGTAAAGATAACAGAAAAATATAAGTATGCACAGAAAGAAAACATGCAAGATTGAAATTAAACATGAATGCAAAGGCAACTAGTCAATTAAGAAGCAAATCTTTAGGTGTTTTGGGATTTTTGATTTGTTTGGGTTTTGATGGTTTTATAATGTTTTTGATGTTTTGGAACTTTTATGATTTTTTGTTGTTTTGAATATTTAATTTTTTTAGATTTTTGACTTTATAGATTTTGTTTGGTGATTTTGAAGTATTCGATTTTTTTTTTTTTTTGTTCGGTGTGAAGGACACGACCATCTCATCCTTTGCCTTGCTTGCCATAGGTGCCTCTCATTGTTACCTAAGGGTTAAGAGTAGGCATTACGTGTAAGAAAGTGCCCAGTCCGAGATCTTCTGACCTTCTGCCTTTGATAGGCTATGGTTCTTCTTGGACCTAGTCGGTCAACCCTATCCTTGGAGGTTGAAGAAGGAAGATGATTGGTGGTAAGTCCTTAGTAGAATTCAGGGATGTCGAACTTGTTTTTCTACTAATACCCACATTGCCCATTCGGGTTTTGACCTCTTCGGTTCCTTCCTTCTAGCCCATTTTCTTTGATGGCCCACATTCAGACAGGTCTTTCTTCTCTTTTTTTTTTTGCTTGATTTTGACCTAAGGGGTCATTGCCCATCTTTTGGAGCCTTTCCTTTTGGACTTTTGTTGGTACACATTCAGATAGGTCTATTCTTTTGCTGACCTGAGGGGTCATTGCCCATCTTTTGGCACCTTTTCTTTTAATAAGAAGTCAGTCCTTCAGAGGCATTTTTCAACTAAGGCAATGGGTATTTTCGATACTCCTCATTCTAACCCCTTTCATCTATTCTGGACCGAAACGAGAAGAAAATGGAATTGGGTTGACCTTCTTTTGCCAAGCGTTACCTAGCTTTCTCTCTGACTTCCGATCATCGGATCTCAAGACTAGACGTGTAGTGTGTGCAGTATGATGCCTTATCCTTATTCCCCTAAGTGACAAGTTGGTGTACCGAGCAAGCAAGCGTTGGATGTTATCATTATACTTCACACTTTTGATTTTATATATTTTTGTGATTTTTGTTTTAAGGGAAATATTTTTTGAGGTATACACCATTCCAGGGATGAGCTAGCTCTTCTCCTTCTGCATTAGTCAGCTTATATGAATTACCGGGATAAATGACCGAAATAACATAAGGACCCTCTCAATTTGGTTGAAGTTTGGAGCGGGGACCGCCCGGCTTAACAAATATTCTTTTAAGCACAACCTCACCGACTTCAAATTTTCTCACCACCACCCTCTTCTGATAAAATCTTTTAAGTCTATTTTGGTAAGATCTAGCATGTTCGGCAGCGGCACCCTCCTTTCATCCAAGAGTTCGAGTTGCGCGAGAAGAGAATCTCGACGTTCATCCATTGGGATATCTCGATCGATGCGGACTCGGAGAGAAGGAATGATTACTTCGTATGGGACTACCGCCTCCATCCCAAATGCCAAGGCATAGGGGGTCGACCCGTTGGGGGTTCGAATAGAAGTGCGGTAGGCCCATAGAGCATCAACTAACTTATTTGGCCCGGTCGAACTTGCTAGACTTACAAGTCTTCTTAATGATCTTTATCGTGGTCTTATTGGTGGCTTTGGCTTGACCGTTGCCTTGAGGATAATATGGAGATGAATGATGCAATTTGATGCAATACACTGTTGCAATGGTCACGTAGCTCTGAGAGATGAATTGCGGTCCATTGTCGGTGATGATGTCGCACAGGGATCCCGAACCTGGCAATGATGTTGTGCTTGATGAAGGTGCAGACTGTTGATGCCTTGATCTCCACATATGCTTCCGCTTCCGCCCACTTGGTGAAGTACTCCGTTGCAGTTAGGATGAAGGATTTGGTTTTGTTTGTGGAGTTTGGGTCACTGAGGGGTCCGATAACATCAAAAGCCCACATAGCGAAAGGCCATGGGGCGTGGATCGGATGAAGGGAAGATGCGGGAGAGTGAATCTTGTCGGCGTGGAGTTGACATTGATGACAATGCCGGACAAAGATCGAGCAATCTTCTTCCAGAGTAGGCCAATAATACCCTTGCCTGATGATCTTCTTGGCGAGGGCTTGAGCATTTACATGGCCTCCACATACTCCAGAGTGTGCTTCTTTGAGTAGCAATTCAGCCTCTCCTTCATCTACTCATCTTACTAGAACACCGGCCAAGCTCCTTTTATAAAGTACTCTACCTAAGATGGTATTCTAAGCTTTTTGAGCTAACTGATGCAGGTATCTTTCTGGAACTCCCCTACCTCTGATTTTTGCCCTATTTTTATTGTAAACTAAACCTAAAGAAGAAGAAGATAAATAAGAGGAGGTGGATGGAGTGGAATTTATTGAAGAGGATGGAGGGCAAAGGAGGTCAATCAAGGATCTGGTGGCTCCTTGAGTTGAATGCCCTTCCGAGGTAAGTTTAGATGTTTCCTTGATCGAAATTTGAGTTTCGAAGAGGACGTTGTTTTTTGAGGAGTGCTAAACATAAAGACAGATTGGGCTTCAGGTGCCCGATTTGGGTTGAGATCAACTACGGGGGTCGGAAGTAGGCGAAGATATTGATAAAGAGGGGAAGACTTCGAGTAATGTTTGATAGAGGGGCTTTCGGGCCCAATGTTGACGAAGAGATGATGGGCCAGTAGGCCGAATGATCATAGAGGAAGATGGGTTCATGGACCCAATAAGAGGAGGATGCGGGATCAAAGGCCCAGGTTTAGGAGATGGTCTCGAGGGCCCGAGAATTGGAGAAAATGGGCACAAAGGCCCGGATTTAGTAGAGGGGCTCAATGGCCCAGGAGTTGGCGAAAATGGGCACAAAGGCCCAGATTCAATAGAGGGGCTCGATGGCGCAAGAGTTGGAGAAAATGGGCACAAAGGCCCAGATTTAGTAGAGGGGCTCGATGGCCCAAAATTTGGAGGAAATGGGCACAAAGGCCCATATTTAGTAGAGGGGCTCGGTGGCCCAAAAGTTGGAGGAAATGGGCACAAAGGCCCAGATTTAGTAGAGGGGCTCGGTGGCCCAAAAGCAACAAGTGGGTTCGTGGACCCATAAGTTGGGCCTGAGGGCCTAGAAATAGGGATCGGGCCAAGAAGCCCGTGGAGAGAGTCATAGTGAGCTGGGGCATTGGCCCCAAAAGAGGAGATAATGAGGGAAGGCCCTCGCGGAGTTGGTTGGACTTTTTCTCGAGTCGGTTTGGCAATATAACCCTTAGGTGGGTCGACAGGTGGTTCAGCCTGGAGTGGCTCATTGCTTGACCCTTCTTCATCGGTGGAAAACAAAAGAGATATTTCGGGATACACGTCATCTTCGGGGTCGTTGGCTCTTCTTCTTTTGTCTTGCTCCAGCCTCTTGTTCTTCCTTGTTCTCACCAGTTGAATGGTTTCTTTCTTGATGAAAAACTTTTGTAAGCATCCTCGAAAGGTATTTGCTTACGAGATTCCGACCATTCGCTGTCGTTCCATCATATCCACCCGCTCTTTGGTTGTAACCTCATTATATTGATTGGATCAGCTATGCCTTGCAGTTCTTTGCCTAGTCCTTGGCCTTCTCTATATCTCAAACTCTTCATTATCTGCCATCCAATGGTTTCATTTTCCTTTCTTTTTCTTCTCCACACTTGCTTGGGTTGCCTACTCATTTCTGGAAGATCCAAGATTGTCAAAATTGGCTCGTTTGGCAACCCAAGGGGTGGTGGTGGGGAAGATGGATGGTCTAAGGGCAGGCTCAGCACCTTAATCACTGTCCCTTGTAAGGGAATTTAAGACAACGGTGATTGGTGGAGGCGATCGCCTCAAGTGCTTCCAAGTAGGGTCGTCCCAAAATAGCTTTGTAGGTTGGATCCATCTCAAGTATGTGGAAGTTAACGATGATCGTTCGAGGTCCAAGTTTCACATTTAATGTAATCATGCCATCGGCAGTTTTTTCGAATTGTCATATGCGATCCGTTATTTGAGATGGCCGTATGTCTTCCTCGGAGATTCCACAAAGATGTAATGTTTCTGGTGGCAGAACATTAATGGATGCTCCGGTATCGACCAAACATGACTTAATGCCTACACCATTGATGTGGACTGTGATGCACAAGGCACATTTCCTTATTTTCGGGTCGACCAACTCTTCCTTTGTGAATGTGAGGGCCGGGTACTCACTTCTCGGGACCAAAATTGATGAGTTTTTTTCTGGGGGGAGGCTCTCGTTTACCATTACTCGCTGTAAGTACTGTTGGAGAACCTCTTGATGGACTCTGGATCTTTTGATCAACTCTAAGATAGAGATCCGTGCCGGGGTTTTATCAAGATGTTTCAACAAGTCATAGGATGTCCCAGGCAACGGTTCTTCAATGTGTTCTTCTTCTCTTTCTGGTACCAACCCTGACTGACCGGCCTGGGGAAAGACCCTTTGGAACATGCGCCCACTTCTTAGTACTATGGCAAGTTGAGGAGCTATGGCTGGGGTGGTAGTGGTGGGTGGTGGGTTTGGTCGAATGATGGGAGCTCTTGCGATGGGCGTAATGATGGTGTTTTGAGGCATGGTAGAGTAGGTAGGTATGTTTGCACGGGGCGGGATGATGATAGGTCCTAGTGGTGGTGATGTTTGTGGTGGATTAATCGGTCGGATTAGGGTCCGTCCCGATTGGAGTTGTGTGGTTGGTGATGTGATGATGGGTTGTGATGGCATTCGGATGATGGGCATTCTGTTTAATGTGATGGGATTACGTGACATGGTTGTTCGGGGTATCGAGTGGACGGTTTGGTTAGGAGGGTGAAGTAAGTTGATGTGCATGGAGGAGGCGGCTCCCTCGACTTGCCAATTCTGGCCCCGATCATGATACTCCTCGGAAGAAATCATGATGGGATTAACGTGTTGATTCCCAGCGCGGGTGCATGTAGAGGTAAAGGATTTTGGATAATCCCCGGTGCCGGGGTTGTTTTTGTTCTTCTTGAGCTGGTGCATCTTGCCGCCGTTGAGTTGATTTTTCAGCATTCACGATGTATTCCCCCATACGGTCCCGTCATCGCCTTGCTCATTAAGATCTTGGATATAGTCTTTGAACTGAAAACAATTTTCCACGGTGGCGGGATATCTATGGAACAAACAGTATCGCTCTGTGTTGGCATTCTGAGGCCATTCCAATTTCTCCCTTGGCAATGCAATTTGCCCTGCCTCCATGAGTTCATTAAAGATGTCCACGAGAGAGTATGGCAAAGGCGGGTAATCGTTCCTCTTGGGTCCAACCTTCCAGGGTTCGTAGGCCATGGGAGGGGGTTCTTGGTTGTAGTTGGCCAGTTGTTGCCGCGCTGGTTGGGGAACTGGGGCTTGCGGTCGCTGAGGGATGGGGGCTTGTTGCTGACGGGGCTGGAACTGAGGTCGAGGGTTTCTAAATGGTTGATTTTGTTGAGGGTTCCTGAACTGGTGTAGATAATTTATAGGTGGGTTCCCTACAACGTTAAGTTTTTCGTTTGTCACTATGCCCTCAGTCACTGGGCCGGTTGTGGTAAAAGTGGTTTTCTTGACAGCTCGGGGTCTAGGATCAAACAAGTTCATGATAGGTGAGTCCCTAGGCGTGTCTCCGAATATACCGTGCCCTCTCGCCATAAAGTTCACTCATGGAGGTGGGGTGAGGCAAAGCCAGCATATTCTTTAAGGCCGGAGTGGCATTGGTGATGATCATTTTCACTTGCTCCGGTTCTGAAATGGAATCAATAAGTTTTTCTGCCATTGACCTCCATCTATCAGCATATCTGGTAAAGTCTTCATCATTTCTCATTCTTTCAGCCATGAGGTCAGTGATGGAATATGTTGGTCCGACTCTATCTTGATATCTCTGCAAGAATTTAGCTTTGACAGTTTCAAAGTTACTTGCCTCCAAAGAGTCAAGCGAGTAGAACCACTCTAAAGCTGATCCCTCTAATGATCTTCTGAAAAGAAAAGCAAGGGCCCTTGGATCATTTTGCCACATTACCGACTCATAAAGAAAGTCCTTGATATGAATGAAGGGGTTACCGGTTTCGTTGTAGCGACGGTATACCGGCATCTCAGAGGGAGGTAGATGAAAAGTAGGGAGGGAAGGAAGAGAAATTTCGGGGACTGCCTTGGGGTCGATTAAACGTCTGAGCTCTCTATACTGTTCGTCCATGCGATTGATTTTATTAATCATAGCTAGATCGACAGAAGGTTCCCCAAGAGGAGGAGGAGAAGTGGGTGCTTGGTGCACCGGAATTGAGATTTGATGGGCCGAAGTGGCCGGATAAGAAGGATACATTGGGGGATGCACCAAAGGGTGAGTAAGGTTGAGATGATTAGAGGAATAAACTGGTGGTCTAGAAGGAACAACAACATTTGGATTGGGATGATCTAGATTAGCCACCAGATGAGGAGAAATTGGGGCCATGAGCCCGGTATGAGAATGGTCATGAGTGGGCACATTGGGTTGATGTGCCCCAGACCGAGGGGTAGAGATGTGAAGACCACCTTCGGGAGGGATGTGGTCGGCGGGCGACTTGCCCTTGAGGATGGCTTTGATAGCCTGAAGTTGGGTAGGGTCGGCATGAGAGAATGTCTCCCAAAGCGAATTTGGATTGGGTTGAGGAGAATTTCGACTAGGTTCGGGGAGAACTTCGGGTTCATTGACGGCACACACGGCATCAGGATAGAAATAAGATTGGTCATACTCCAACTGTAGTTGCTCGTATCCTTGATCCGCCATTCCGATAACTCGACCTGACCTTAAATTCATAAACACAATAGAAAAAGAAGGTTGACAAATAAAAGCTTAAGGATTTTTTTAGTTTTGATTTTTTTTTACCCCTTTTTGTTTTGATTTTCTTTTGTCGGACAAGCAAGTTGTCAAGCAAATTTTTTGTTTTGGTTCTTTTTAGGTGATTTTGGGATTTTTGTTTAATTTTAAGTTTTTGTTTGCAAACAAGTAATAGCAAAGACTTGGAATGATTAACGCAAATTTTTTTTGTTTCAACCTTGAATTAATGGCTTGTTAAGAGAAATATTGTCCACTCAAATAAATGGGTAGGACCCTATGCTCTCACAACGCCGAGCAATCTAAGGTTGTCACTTTTTTCACAACGATAGGTAGTAGGTACTCCGGGTTTTGGGATAAAGTGGTACAACCAGCCCGATCAGTGAAGAGGGAATCCTTCACGTCTGGGGACTTACAGAGGTCTTGATGGAAGCTACCCGGTCCTTCCGAGAGGGAATCCCCGGAGGAGGAGTTGGCAACCACCAAGAGGGGTGTTTGGATGTGTGGGGCTTTGGGAGGAGAGAGCCTCCCTTCTCGGATGTCCTAAGGAGACGGGCGAACCCGAAACTCCAATGCAAACTAAATGCAAGTGAAATTTCAAGGAATAAGAAGCAACCAAGAAGAAAATAAAAGCATACAATGATTAATGAGATGTTGTAGGAAGCAAGTAAACAAGACAATGAGATAATATAAAATAAAAACTAAAATGGAAAGGAGCACTTAACCATGACTAGAAATGCTTAGCAAATTTACTAGAACGGAATTAGACATGGAAGGAAATAGGCAAGCATATTTGTCAAGGCAAGAAATAGGATGATCTTCAAGATACTAAATTGAAATAAGATGATAAACAAAGCTAAAAATCAGATTGCCATGCTTTTAAAAAGATAAAGGGAGGGCAAGTAAATTTGAAGAAAAGTAGATGATACTTCAAAGAAAGTAGTAAGCAACGTAAACAAGCAACAATGTAAGGAAATGGAAATGACTCACATGGAAATGAAAGTAAACATGCTTTTCAAATGGACATTCTTAGGAAAGAAAATAGGATCTCACTAAAGCAAAGTCGGTCCCACCGTGGTCGCCAAAAGGTGTAAGCACCCGGAATGGAACATCCGCGGATCTCCCCCCTCCGGAACCCCTACGCCCGCCTCGGTGTGTGTGGGTGGGTGGTGTGTTATGTAGGTGTGGTCGCCAGGAACCAAAGGCTCCAAAGTATGGTAGGATGAAAGAAAATGGAATAGAAATATGACCGTCGTACCTCCGGAAGCGGGGAGATTGTTGAGTTCCGACTTCTCCTCTCTCGGCCGGCCGAAAGAAGAGAGCTTAGTGAATCCTTTGCCTTCAATCCGGTTGAAGCTCCGCCTCGATCGGATCTACCTAAGAATGTCCATATGAAAACAAGGAGACAAGTGAAGGTTTCATTAGTTCTAACGAAAGCATAGTATCGTGCTCGAATTTAGATTCAAACATGCAAATGGGAAGAGACTAACCGGATTGGGACAAGATCCCAACCCCTATTTTTGCTAGGTTTTAAACATATATGAAATGCAAAAAATGCTCTAAGACATGCTAAATAACATGATGATCAATGCAAAAGCAAAAAAAGGAGACAAAAACTCGATTAAACGGACGATCGGAATCCAAAATAACAAAACAAGCTTCTGTCCTTCCTGGTGCCCTATATATAGGGCGCCAGGAGCAGGTGCCCCCTTTATGGGGCGCGGTGACCAAGTCAAAGCGCCACGTATACGGGCACTAAGTCTGGCCCGAACGGATTTTCTTCTCCTCTTCGCGGCGCCGCTCCGGAGTGCTGGGAGGCTTCCGGGACGAAGTAGGGGCTCCTCCTTGTAGACAATACTCAAATGAAGCCCATGGAAGAGGGTTTGGGTGCTGGATGTATGAGGAGAGTTGGATAGGGGCTCTCAAAGTTGGAGAAAAATCATATTTCTGGGTGACAGGAACAGAAGGTTTTAGGGTTTTTCGTGGAGGATTTTGGATCGGTTTGGAGGCTTTTGGAGGGTGAATGTGGCTTAGAATCGTAGTGTTGGATGAGCTCTAGGATGGCACGGAGTTGGAACCTCCTCCAAGCTCCAAATGGGGGTCTATTTATAGCCCAAAAGAGGGTACTTTGGTCATTTCCGAAAAGCAGTGCCATGTGGCATAGCGCCCTATATATGGGGCGCCAGCATCATGAGATATGTCAGATCGACAAGACAAGTCACTGTGGGGGGTCAAATCAACCTGTCAAATCGATCAGATTTGGTTCCAGGCGCCCTGTTTATAGGGCGCCTGGTGCCCTGTATACAGGGCGCCAGGTGCCCTGTTTATAGGGCGCCTGGTGCCCTATAAACAGGGCGCCAGGTGCCCTATTTTTGGGGCATTTTGCTTGTCTGATTGCTTGATGGACCCACCTTCAGAATGTGCCAAAACTTGATCTGTCCGGAAAACACGATGTGCTTTAAATATTCTTTATGAAAACAAGAATTTGAACTCTCCAACTGGGCCAAAATTGCGTGTCTACAATGGGTTCGTATGTTCATCATTAGCCGATAACCCAATATTTGTAGTGTTTTTGTACTGTGACAGGCTAAAGTTTTAAAAATATATTTGTTTTAAAAAGTAAATGAATACTAATCGAGCACATTCAAGCTCTCATATTCATTTAAGTCTTCCAAGAGATAAGATTCAATTCAAAATGGAATGATCTCGAATTCCAAATGACAAATGTTGAAGTATAGACCGTGAAGATAATGACGGTGCAAGTTCTGATGAAATAGGTGGCCCTTGGCGAGATGAGTTCACTACCACGGTGGGATGAATAGCAATAAAGTGGTAGTGGCCATAGTGGGGATAGAAATAAAATATTTGAAGGCACAAGGTGCTTACCGAACATAGTGGGATTAATAGACACGGTGGGATTAGGAAACACGGTGGGATTAGAAAAGATCATAATTGAGGTATACGACGGGAGAATATCTCTAGTAGGGTTCAAAGATATCCCAACGGAGGTAGAAGATCATGAATAGATATATGGAATGATAATGAAGAATGCAATGCAACTAATACTACATGATGCATGCTGGGCTCAAGAAAACAAAAACAAGTCTTAACAATTAGTTAAAGATATAGATTGTCTATGAGGTCAAGATACCCATTTGGGAACCATTGTCCCTCATATCACAACCTTGGCTTATCTGCGAGCATGAAAGACAACCCGACAGTCGTAGATTTTGATGAAGGGGATCTCAATACGACTAATGATTTATATGTTAGCTTACAAGCTATAGGGGTTTCCCACATCCATTCTTCCATTTTTGTGAGCAATTTATGTGGCCCACCATGTTCTTGGCCACTTCTTTTAAGCGAGGCGGCTGTGGTGGCATTAGCGGACACGACTTCCATGCCTCCTCCACGTGGTCAATCCTTTGGAGTAGGCGGTAATAGTCATTGATATATGTAGTAGACTTCAACTTTTCTAGTGTTGTAGCTCCTTTTCTTTCTTGTTGAAGCACTTGATGGTGCAATCAGATCTTTCTTTTCAGAGTCACTTGCACTGTTCTTTTCTGCTTGACATCACTCTAAAGGGTAGTTAGTATCACATTTCGACTTGGCCCCTTGAAAGTTTGTCAAGGGGTGGAAGCCCCTTGATGATGGTAAATGTTAATAATTAAGAAGACAATAGATGTAAGGTTAAGAAACTTACCTGTTGGCGAGACTTTCCTCTCCTTGACTCGTGTTTCTTTTCTGAAATACTTAATGGATTAGATCTGCTCTATGACTTACCCCCTTGCTTATTGTCATCTTGCCTTGCTTGTATGTCAAAGGGGGTAGCCTTATTAACAAGGTAATATGAACAAAAGACTGAAAATGAATAAGATAAAGGTTAAGAAAGCTTACCTGCTATGGCGGGAGTCACTCCCTTATTGATCTCAGGATCCTAAAACAATTGATAAAGGGTATTAAATATTTACCATGGCTCATCTCTTTGCCTATTGCTATCTGTCTTGACTTATGTCAAAGAGAGGAGCCTTCTTAACAAGGTAGAAAAATAACCTAAAGAACCGAAATGAAATGGTTAAGAGAACTTACCTATCATTGAGAGAACCTTCCCCTCTTACTTTAAAGTCCCTGAAAACACTTGATTAAAAAGAATCAGTTCTTCATAACGACTCATCCCCTTGCCTACCACGGCCAACTTTGACTTAGGTCAAAGGGATGAGCCCTCTTAACGGGGTGATAATAAAGATAAACATATAATGCAGAAATGAAACATGCAAGCCAAAAAGATAAACATGAATGCTAGCAAAGGCAAAAATCAAGGTTATGCCACATTAAATGATTCATTTTTTTGATTTCTTTGAAAATCATATATTTTTTTTGGATTTTTGTGGAGAATGTGTCGGTAACAAGACAATTCATCGATCTTTAAGTGTTAATTAAGATTCAAGCGATAAAAATCACGTAAAAATAAGATTCACTACCTAGAATCTTTCTTGCCCTCTTCTTTTGATTAGTTTGGATTCCCCCTGAGTTTGGATAGTTTACCCTACCCTAGGGTTTTAAGATGGAAGAATAATAGAGGAAGTCTTTGATAGGATTTGGGGGTGTTGAGGAGGATTTCTCTACTCTTGCCCAAATTGCCCGTTGGGGTTCGGCCTCTTCGGGTCTTTTCTACATGTGGCACTTACTTAGACAACTCTTTGACCTACGGGGTCATTGCCCATCTTTTGGTGCCTTCTTTTCATTTTCTACTCTTCCGGGTACTCATTCAGACAGGCCCATATTTGTTTAAAGCTGTGGGGTTCATTGCCCATCTTTTGGCACCCTTTTGCACCCTATGAGACGGCCTCCTACTAAGGTGGCGGGCATTTTTGATACTATCCTTCTCTAATCTCCTTCACCTATATTGGACCGAATAGAAGAGAATAGGGTAAGGGTCCCTTTCCGCCTTCAGAGTTTTGCCTTGCCACTCTCGAGTGTTGAGCTATCTAGATTTTAGGATTGGGAGGTGTTGTGTGTGCAGGGTGATGTCTACCCTTGTCCTCTAGCAAACACTCTAGGATCGATGACTTAATATGATACCATAAATTCTCTATTTGTCTTCAAGGAAAATATTTTTTGAGGTAAATGCTATTTAATGGATGGTTCAAAATTTTTTTATCGGCATTGGTTAGCTCATACGCATTGCCAGGATATTTTCCAGTTATAACAAAAGGCCCTTCCCAGTTAGGTTGCAACTTGGAGCAGGGACCACTTGGCTTAACGAATATGTGTTTGATTACCATCTCACCGATTTTGAACTTTCTCTCTACCACCATCTTTTGATAAAACCTTTTCAATCTATTCTGATAAGTCTAGGCATGCTTGGAGGTGGTCAACCTTCTTTCATCTAGGAGTTTAAGTTGTGCAAGGAGAGATTCTCATCTCTCATCGACAAGGATGTCCCTTTTGAGCTGAACTCGGAGTGATGGAAGGAGTACTTCGTACGGGACCACCGCTTCCATCCCATATGCAAGAGCATACAGGGTTTGACCAGTGGGGGTCTGTACAGAAGTACGATAAGCCCATAGGGCATCTACAAGCTTATCTGGCCAGTCCGCGAACTTGCTAGACTTACAGGTTTTCTTAATAATTTTGATCAAGGTTTTGTTGGTGGCTTCTGCTTGACCATTGCCTTGCGGGTAGTATGGAGATGAATGATACAATGCAATGTGGTACTTGTTGCAAAGATCGTGCAGATCTTGAGAAAGAAATTGTGGTCCGTTGTCAGTGATGATGTCGTTGGGGATCCCGAACCTGGCGATGATGTTGCGTTTAATGAAGGAGCACAGTGTTGATGCCTTTATCTCCACGAACGCTTCTGCTTCTGCCCACTTGATGAAGTACTCTGTTGCCGTCAAGATGAACGATTTGGAATGGATTTCAGAGTTAAGATCATTCAGAGGGACAATGAAATTGAAAGCCCACATGGCAAAGGGCCAAGGGGTATGAATCGGATGAAGGGAAGATATGGGAGAATGGATCTTGTCGGCATGGAGTTGGAAAGAATGGCAGTGCCGGACAAAGATGGAGCAATCCTCTTCTAGGGTTGGCCAATAATACCCCTACCTGATGATTTTCTTGGCAAGATCTTGAGCATTGACATGGCCCCCACAAACCCCAAAATATGCTTCCGTATGCACCAACTCTGCCTCTTCTTCATCAACACATCTCAGTAAAATACCACTCAGGCTCTTCTTGTAGAGCATCCCTCCTAGGATGGTATACCTCTGGGATACTCTCCTGATGATCTTCTTTTCTTTTGCATTGGATCCAGGTGGATATGACTAATCTTGACAATACCTTGCAATCTCATTAAACCAAGGCCTCTCACTCTTGTCTAACTCTTCCAACTCTACTAGAGAAATCTCCTTTTTCTGCTCTAGATATTTCTTTCTACCAAATCTCTCCTTGATCTTCAAAAATCGACCATCCTTAATTGCTGACATCAACCTTCTATGGACGTGGATAGTCCACACCTGTCTACCGAATGAAATTGATAGAGATGAAGCTAAGGAGGCTAGGGCATTAGCAAGGATGTTCTGAGCTCGAGAAACATAGACAAAAGTGAGTTTGGAAAAGAGTTTGATGTAGCAAGAGGTGAGTTCTTGGTAAGGTTTGAGGTTTGGATGAGAAGTTCGGTATTTAGTTAGGACTTGGCAAAGGATTAGTTGGCTATCACCTATTACCCTCAATTCCTTGGCACCATAGAAATGAGTGGCCTCCAGCCTGGCTAGCAAGGCTTCGTATTCAGCTATGTTATTGGTTGCTAGGAAGTTGAGCTGAAAGGCCTGTAGAATGGTGACACCCTTGGGTGATAGAAGAACGATTCCTATTCCCTTACCATGTGAATTCAAAGCCTCATCGAAATATAATGTCCAAAGATAATAAAATCGGATCAACATTAGTTCGTCATCTGGGAGATCTGGGAGCTCCAACTGGACTGGGTCAAAGAGGGGTATAGGGTAATGGGCTAGGTGTTTGGCAATGGCATAGCCCTTAATCGCCTTCTAGGGAACATAAGTGATATCAAACTATGAAAGGAAACTCTGCCAACAACCTAACCGATCAGTTAGAATAGTTTTCACCAGAAGGAATTTTATGGGATTGATGCGGGCAATAAGATTGACCTCATGAGTTAAGAAATAGTGTTTAAGCTTCTGAACTACCCAGACTAGTGCAACACAGGTATTCTCCACTACAATACTTCTACTCACATAGATCAAAAATCTTTGACAAATAGTAAATTGCTCTCTCTTTCCCTTCTTCATCTACTTGTGCAAGGACTTCCCTAAGAGAATTTTTCAAAATCGAGATGTACAACACTAAGGGCTTGCCAGGGACTGGTGGTCTAAGCATGGGGGGACTAGCCAGGTATCTTTTCAAACCATTGAATGCATCTAGGCACTTCCAATCCCATTTAAACTCGGCCCCCGCCTTGGTCAACTCATAGAAAGGTTTACACCTTTGGGAATGTTATGAGATGAACTGGCAGACAAACTGTAGCCTCCCGATTAATCCTCAAAGCTCTTTTATATTTCTCAGAGGGGACTTACCAATGATTGTTTTGGCCTTGTTTGGGTCAATCTCTATGCCTCTTTTGCTCACTATGAATCCCAACAATTTTTTTGAGGATACTCCGAATGTACATTTCTTTGAGTTTATTTTTAATTTATATTCACGAGCCCTTTGCAAGACCCTTCTTAACACTTTAGGATGATCTTCTCGACTTTTTGATTTAACGACCAGGTCATCCACGTACACCTCTACAAGGGTATGCATCATGTCGTAAAAGATAGCCATCATGGCCCTCTGATATGTAGCACCAGCATTCTTCAATCCAAAGGGCATGATGACATAGCAGGTTCCCCAAAGTGTAGTGAACGAGGTCTTCTCCTGATCCTCTTTGCTTAATTGGATTTGATTATACCCGGAATAGCCATCCATGAAAGATAGCATCTCGAATCTAGCAATGTTATCAATCAGTACATCAATATGAGGTAGAGGAAAGTCACCTTTATGACATGCTCGATTTAAGTCCCTGAAATCTATGCAGATCCGAACTTGTCCATCCTTCTTCATTACAGGGATTATGTTTGCCACTCATTGTGGATAAAGGACGGCCTTAATAAATCTGGCTTGATGTAACTTGTGGACCTCTTCTTTCATTTAAGTGCAACATCGGGGTGGAATCTCTTTAGTTTTTATTTGACCAGGTAGCTCTAGGTTTCAAAGTTAGACGATGTTCAACCAACGAGTTGTCTACCCTGACATGTCTTCGTATGTCCATGAGAACGTGTCCTTATATTCTTCCAAAATTTTAATTAAACTTTGTTCCTCAGTGGGAGTGAGGTATGCACTTAGGAGGATTGTCTTAGGATCTTCTGGTGTTCCAAGATTTATTTCTTTTGTTGGTTCATCCATCATGGCTAATGGTTCTTCAAACCTTTTAAGTCCAAATGCATACGCATCAGCCAAGTCCTCAATTCCTTCCTCAAAATAAGGATCCTTTTCTGATAAAACCTCATAAACTGCCAGTGTATGTCCTACATTGAATTCATCCTCATGTTGGATTTCATCAAGTTGGATAGCATTTTCTAAAAAACTTGGTAACTTTGCACATTCCTTGCACTTCTGAGCTGATTGCTGGAGATATCTCTCTGGAACGCACTTACCTGGAGTTTTCTTCTTTCCTAACCTAACTACTCCTAAAGAAGGCAGAATTGAAAAGGTGGTATCTACAGTGGGTGAAGGATCGAGTAGATCGATCAGTGAATTGGAGAAGAGAGGTCCCTGTTTAGGAGCACCCTTTGAGACAAGCAGAGACATCTCCTCAATGGAAAAGTGAGTTTGCGAGAAGACATTTTTTTGGGTGTTTTCAATAACTGAAAGAAAATGAGCCGGTGGGGCTCGAGTGGAAAATGAAAGCTTAAGTAGAAGAAAGGAAAATGGGCTCACAGGCCCCACAATGGCAAGAAACGGGCACATGGGTCCAAAGCTAGAAAAGAAATCTAAGAGGCATGTGGGCCCAATTGGTGGACACATGGGCCCAAAGTTAAAGAAGAAATTTAAGGGCATGAGGGCCCAATTGGTGGGCATGCGGGCTCGGTGTTGTTAAAGTGTTGTGGGCATAGGGGCCCAGTGGAGTAAGAAAATTTGAATGGGCTCTCAGGCCCTATGATCAGTTTGAAAGCCCATCGAGCGAATTTAGGAGGGAGAGAATGAGGATTTTGAAGTACGTGACCATAGGATATGGCACACACAGATGTTGAATGGAGGTTTTCTATAATGGATAAGTTCTTTAGAAAAGGATTGGCCCTTGACTGATTCTTCCTCCTCCATTAACAACCGAGCCAAAGATGTACTCAAGTTGTCTACTTCTTCCTCTTGCTCTGGTGCCTTCCCCCTCTTGATTGGTTCTTCTTCTTCGCCTCAGCCATCATCATGGTCTCCCCTTTGGTGAAGAATCTTTGGAGTCCCATGGCAATTTTTTGGCCAGTAGACCATCCTCAGAGTGAAATTTGGCTCATAGCCAAGCACGTGCCTTCTTGATCTTTGTACAACTTGAACAGAGTGCACAACCTCCTGCAATTCCTTTCCCAACCCCTTACCTAGTTGATAGCCCATTCCTTCATCATCCACCAGGCAACTATTTCTGTAGGTGTTGTCAACACCATGACCTCGGGCAGTTTTGTAGTTGAAACCAACAGCTAGACAAGTTCTGATACTAGCAGTGCAGAAGAGAGGTCATCCACATCATTTAAAATGGGGATGTTGGTTACTTTAATCACCTGGCCCTTGTATGAGAACTTCAAACATTGATGATTAGTGGAGGCAACAACTCCTATTGCTTCAAGATGTGGGCATCGCAAAATAACTCTGAAAGTGGGGTCCAGTTCTAACACATGGAACTCGGAGGTACATGACCCGAGCCCTACTTCCAATTTAATCACCCCTCGTGTCAGCTTTTGAGAGTTGTCATAGGCTATCATCATGATGGTAGAAGGCTCGATTTCCTCATCGGAGATGCCGTAAATTTTCAATGTTTCTTGTGGCATGACATTTATGGATGCTCCAGTGTCAATCAAGCAAGACTTGATCTCTATGCCTCTAATGACTACTAAAACGCACAAGGCATACTTTCTGATTTCCGGCCTACCAACTCCTCCTATGTGAACGTGAGTGTCGGATGCTCACTCCTAGGTGTCAGGATAGTAATGATCTTCTAGGGTGGGAGGTCCTCATTGACCATGACCCACTGCAAGTATTGTTGTAAGATGTCTGGATGGTTCTTTGACCTCTTTATCAGCTCCAGGATTGAAATCCGTGCCGACATTTTGTCCAAGTGCTTCAACAAGTCATTTTTCATGTCAGGCAATGGTTCTTCTACCACCTCCTCTTCTACTTTCTCCTATGGTTGCATCCCATCCTGGAGGAAGACCCTTTGGAACATCCTCCCGCTACGAAGTATCGGCCTCAGCGTGGTAATGGGGAGTGGTGATGATAGGGTTGGTTGGGATGTTGAGGGGCCTATGTTACGTTGGGGCGGTGAGGATCGGATGATGAGGGGTCATAGGGTACTGGAAGCCGCTGTGTTGGGTGATGGTTGGGGTGTTGGTGGTGATGGTCTAATGATGAGGGATCGTGGAGTGGTAGCAACTGATAGGTTGGGTGACGGTCAGATAATAAGAGGCCGAGGAGTGGTGGAGGCTGGTAAGTTAGGTGATGTTTGGGGTGTTGGTGGCGGTCTAATGATTATATGCTGGGGAGGAATGTTGGTTGATGGGTTAGGTTGGGGTGATGGTTGGGGTGCTGGTGGTGGTCTAATGATTAGGCTCTGTGAAGGGTTAATGGTTGGTGATGACAGCGTTGGTGAGATTGGGTTTTGTGGTGTTTAGGTAGTATATGGGCTGGGGAAGCTCTCGGTATGGAGAGTATGGGTGCGATTTGTAGGTGGGGTTGGTTTGGCTAGCATGGAGGCAGTTTGATTCTCAACCTGCCAACCCTAGGAGTGGTGGGTTGACTCCTCGATGGCGGAGTGGACGAGGCTGAGTCACTGGTTTGGCGGTGAAGGTGCCGGTGCTTGAACGGGTGCATGTATTGATAGTGGATCTTGAACTATACCCAGGCCAAGCTTCTATTGTGATTGAGGTTGTTGTTACTGTGGTTGATTTTACCGCTCCTTCATAGCTTGAATGAATTCTCCCATCTATCCTCAGGCAATGTTCCCCTGATCGTTGAGGTCATGAATATAGTCTTTAAATTGGAAGCAGACATCCACCGTGTGCCCAGGATACCGTTGGTAGGTGTAGTACTTTGTCATATCAACATTCGTCGGCCATCCTTCTCTCACTTTCGGAAGCTCCAACTGCTGTTCAGCCATCAATGCATTGAAAATATTGGTGAAATGGAATGGCAGTTGAGGATAGTACTCTCTCTTGGGTGCCCCCTCCTAGGTTGGTTGGCTAGTGGTGGCACTTGGCTGTAAGCTTGTTGTTGTTGTAGTTGTGGTCGGTTGTAGATAGGTTGTTGCTGAGGTGATCGGTTATAGGCATTTTGCTGTTGGCGTGCTCAGTTGTAGGTAGGTTGCTGTGGTGATGCTTGATTGTATGCAAGTTTCTGTTGGGGTTGAGGAGTTGGTTGAGGAGCTGGCCAATATTGTTAGTGGGGTGGTGGGTTACGGTATTGGCTTTGGCGATACCCACCCTGGTTTCCCATGGCATTGATGCTCTCATTGTTCACTACCCCCTTCAATGGTAGGCCCTACAGGTGTAGGCTATCTAGTGTTACGGGGTTTGGGGTCGAACAGGTTGATCATGGAAGCATCCTTGAAATGGGCATGGAGGTAGGCGCTATCACACAACTCACTCATGGTAGTCGGGCAGTACATAATCAAGAGGTTGTGAAGGTTAGGCGTGGTATTCCTGAGGAGCATCCTTACCTACTCCTCCTCTGAGATGGTATCTACTAGCCTCCCAGCCATTCCCCTCCACCGATCAGCAAATTTGGCAAAATCTTCATCGGGCTTCATTTTCTCAACAATTAAATCAGTTATCGAGTAGGCTGGACCCACCTGGTCCTTGTACCTCAGCAGAAACTTCGCCTTGACAATATCAAAATCCGCTGCCTCAATAGAATGAAGAGAACAAAACCAGTCAAGGGCAGATCTTTCCAATGGCTGACAAAATAGGAAGGCAAGTGCATTGCAGTCATTCTTCCAGAATGTAGTCATATAGAAAGCTCTTTACGTTGTTAAAGGGGTTCTCAGTCCCATTACAGTGTTGAAATATTGGTATTTCAGAAGGAGGGAGATGTAGGATCAGAAAAGATGGAACAAAAATTTCTAGGGTGGCTTTAGAATCGAGGCGGTGCCTCAGCTCTTCAAAGCTCTCATCCATCTGGTTAAGTTTTCCCATGAATGTCTGGGTGAGGGTGGAATCCTGAGCCACTGGAGCAAAGTATTTAGGTGAATGGGTAGGAAGAGGTGGGTTGGAAATAGGAGCTGGAATAGCATTATGTGAATGCCCCACAACGGGGTGAGTGGAGACACGGCAGTGTTGCCAAGGAGAAGAAATGATCAGGGGCCTGACTTCCGATTGAGGTGTTCATGGGCTTGATTTCCATTGACCGGATCTTGATTGGCGGGCATCTTGCCCTTTGTGGCAGATTGGATGATTGCAAAGGTCTCAGGATTGAGGTGAAGAGATAGATCTTTGAGAGCTTGTTCTATACTATGTGAGGTGGTTCGGTGAGCTTGGACCTCAGGTTCCGTCATGGCATTAACATGGCCCTCTGGTTGGACCATGTGTTGCTGAAGCTCCTAATGACCCATTTCGTACTCCTCTTCTTGCCCGTAGTAGTCCAACATCCCGACGTGTCTTACGGACCTTAGCATCATGGGTATACTGTCTAACTTTCTAACAAAATGGTTGAAAGAAAGCAAATGAAAGGTGTAAATGCAAAGAGAAATTTTTTTGTTTTGCTTTATTTCAACTTTTTTGTTTGTTTTAGTTTTGTTGTTTGACAAACAAGTTGAACACAAAAATTAAAGATTTTTTTGTTTTGTTTTATTAGATGTTTTGAAAGAAGAAATTTTTTCGATTGTTTTCAATTGTGGTGAGCAAGCAAGTTATGCAAACAAGTTCTTAAAATGACTACACGACAATTTTTTGATTCAAACTTTAGATTAGATAGATTGTTAGCAATTTTTCACTTAAATGTGTATGGCTCCCATTGCTTCAATCTTCAAGACCTAAGATTGTCACTCAATCACCACGAGTAGGTACTTGGGTTCTTCAAGTTTTGGGAAAGTGGTACAACTGGCCCAATCATGCGGAGAGGAATACTCCACGGATGGGGACTTATAGAGGTCTTGATGGAAACCACCAAATCAACTAGGAAAAAATATCCCAAAAAAGAGGTAAGAATCCACCAAGAAGGTGTTTGGAGGGTGAGGGTGTGTTGGGACAGAGAGCCCCTTGCCGACTCCGAAAATGGGTTCCATATCGGAACCTTAAGAAAAGGTAAAAGATAGAATAGGGGAATGGGAGTGAATTGGTAGACACTCAGAAAGCGGTAAAAATCCTCACCTTGGTCCCACACTCACATTGATCCCCGAACTTTCATCTCATGACGTCGCTCGAGCACCGGAGACGGTTCGGGTCATGTGGGAGGAGAGTGAGGAAGAGATGAACTTAATGCATGAGAAGATTGAAGTAGTAGTCACCAGGAGCCGTGGGCTCCGCTTTATGTAATGAAAATAGAAAGAAGTTGACTGTGTGTACCTTAGTGCGGGAGATGATGTGTGGGTTAAACCTTCTTCTTCTTCGGCCGGCTGATGAAAAAGAGTCCAACCGGTGCTAGCTTGATAGACCTAGACCTATGCAACTAGAATAAAAAACCAAGTGAAAGAAACCGATTAGAACTATGGGAAGTGTAGAAACTATAAGAGAGAAGATGAAAGAAAGATGCAATTGGAATCGAACTCACCGGATTGGGGCAAGCCCTAACCCCTTTTTTGTTTTTGATTATGTAAGAATGATACAAACTAAAATAAAATATGTTCTAAAAAGTAAATTAACTGAATGAAATGAGTTATGAAGAACTATGAAGTGAATCGGCATGAGTTGAAGTCGAGTTTATTGAAACAAGCAGGTTCGGGTAGCCTTGCACCCTCCTAGCGCGACTTCAGTGTAGAAAACGCTACGGATGACCCCAATGTCATAATTGAGTGCCATTTCTTTCTATGGATGAAGAACTTGGAGAGGAAGAGATCTTCTGTTGACTACTTCTCCAGAATCCTTCTGTAGAAATATATAAAAAATCTGAAAGTGGGCGGATGTGGAAAAAAAGAACCTAGATGCACACCCTCAGTGCAGCAATCACCACGAACATACAGCAAGTTGGAATCAAGTGCCACTAGTTGCAACTGAAAGAGGACGAGGAGAGGAACAACTCTTCTATTGAAGACTTTGGCAGAAAAATCCCCTAATTTTCTACATAAGCCGATGAAGTTGGTTGATGTAGAACGCACGGATTGAGCCTTCTCCTTCACCTCGGGATCAATCTCACGATGTCGGATCGGCTTTGGACGTCAGGACGGCCTTGGGAGGAAGCTTGGATGACCTCAGAAAGAGATAGGCATGGGGGTTCAACCTTGGGTCATTGAGAATGTCCCTCAATTTATAGAGAATGGAAACCATGTAAAATATAGAAATTGGACTGACCGCGCCCCCGCATTTCAAAGGAGGTGAGGGCACGCAGGGCACACCCTCAACCTGGGGGCGCGGTCTGCGTGCCCCCTGTTTCAAAGAGAGCGTGGGCGTGTTACGCATCTTATTGCTAAAAAACATCAGAATCTTCTGGAAATTACTAAAAATCGACTTGATAAGATGAATGTGCCCCCGACTCGGGGGCGCGGTCAAAATAATCAATCCTAAGCGGAGAAACCTTTACAAAAATCCGGTTTAGAAGGTGCTAATCATGGTAATTTCCGATTTTCGAAAACGGACTATGCCCCCGCGTTTCAAAGGAAGAAGGGGCACGTAGGGCGCGCCCCTGGACTAAGGGCGCTCAGGGAATGCCCCCAGGGTGACCAAGCTCGGTCAAAGTACAAAGTCCAAATATTGGAGGATCAATTGGATATCGATTCCTTATCAGGAAATTCTAATTAGATAGGGTGGAACATTGGGAATGGGGAGATGGGGTAAATGTTCAGCAGTTTCAAAGCCCTTGATCACTTTCTATTGGATGTAAGTGAAGAAGTCAAAACTGAGAGAGGAAGCTTAGCGAATGTGCAAGCCAGTCGGTCAAGACAGCTTCTTCAAGATGAAACTTGAAAGGATTCATGCGAGCAATGAGATTAATCTCGTGGACCAAAAAATAATGCTTAAACTTTTGGACGACGTAAAGGTCGCGCAATTTCTGAGAGATGAATTGAGGTCCTTGTCGCTGATGACATCGCCTGTGATCCCGAATCTGGCAATAATGTTGGGTTCGATGAATGTGCATCGTGGATGCCTTGATTTTGACAGGATGCTTCGCACGCCCACTTAGTGAAGTGATCCGTTGTTAAAATGGAGGATTTGGTCTTGGTTTGTGGATTTTGGATCACCAAGAGGTCCAATGACATCAAAAAGGCTCACATAGCGAAAGCCCATGGGGCATGAATTGGGTGAAGGGAAGATGTAGGAGGGTTAATCTTGTCGGCGTGAAGTTACATTGATGACAATGTCGTACAGAGGCTGAGCAACCTAAGTCAATAGTACCCTTGACTAATGATCTTCTTGGCAAGGACCTGAGCATTTACGTGGCCTCCACATACCTCGGAATGTGCTTCTTTAAGCACCAACCCGGCCTCTTCTTCATCTATGCATCTGAATAAGACTCCAGCCAGACTTCTCTTACAGAGCACTCCTCTTAAGTTAGTGTATCTTGGAGAAACCGTTGTGATACCTTTCTTCTCTTCAGTGGTTGATGTTGGTGGATATGTTTGATCCTGACAATGATTTGCAACTTCATAATACCATGGTTTATCACCCTCTTCTAGTTCCTCCAACTCAAACCAAAGACACTTCTTCTATTTGCTCAATATATTCCTTCCTTTCAAACTTCTCTTTGGTCTTCAAGATTCGTGCATCTTTTATTGCTGGGATTACACGTCAATGGACGTAGATCGTCCTAACCTGCCTGACTCGTACGATAGATAGTGAGGATGCTAAAGAAGCGAGAGCATCAGCAAGAATGTTTTGAGCACGTGGAACACGAAAAAACTCGAGTTTGGAGAACAACTTGATGTAGTAGGTGGTGAGTTCTTGATACGGTCTGGGACAAGGATGAGATATGCAGCACTTGGAAAGCACTTGCTCAGCTTCTTCAAGATGAATGTGCCCCGACTCGGGGGCGCGGTCAAAATAATCAATCCTAAGCGGAGAAACCTTTACAAAAATCCGGTTTAGAAGGTGCTAATCATGGTAATTTCTGATTTTCGAAAACGGACTATGCCCCCGCGTTTCAAAGGAAGCAGGGGCACGCAAGGCGCGCCCCTGGACTAAGGGCGCTCAGGGAATGCCCCCAGGGTGACCGCACCCTCCCATTTCAAAGGGGGCGGGGGCGCGGTACATTTTCTCTCCTACACGCGTGTTCTGCGGGCAGTAACTTGCAAACAAGACATCCAATTTGTCTCCCGTTTGTTGCGTTGGGAAGAGGGCATTAACCTGCACCTCCTCAAGTCAGTAAACTAGCCGGCATTACTCCCGAGATGTTAGCACGTGGCTTTCTACCAGTTTACCCTCTCACGGAAAGCCGAAAACTACGGCGGAGATCCGAAAGGGCACAGTTCCGATCAAGGAATCTCGGGTCAACTCGGGATGACTTATAATGATAACCGAACAAGTCTGGTATGGTCTGAAAACCCAAAAACATAGAAAAATCCAAGGTTAACCCGGTAAACGTGAACCGAAGCTCGGAAAAGCCAAGAAACCGTAAAATTGACCGAAACGGCCGTATATCCCCGGTTGATAAAATATACGGCTAGGATTGACCTGGATGATGCGAAAAGAGCCGGTGATGACCGGAAAGGCCTAACACGTAGTCCAGGATAGCCGTGTCAGTACAAATCAAAAAAGCCATAACGAAAAGCCATTATAGACCAACACCTACCGAAATGACTTGTCGGAAATGCCAAATGTTACAGAACACAAGCAGGACTCCCAAGACCTTCACGTATGGACCATTCGGGGGTTGGTCATTGAGCAGGCTTTGTGTTTTCACGGTTCACGCGCGGCTCTCGCTTTGAAGGTTATGGTATTATTCCGGAAATCATCGGTCCGTTCCCAACTCATAAGGGGGGCTCCACCAACATCCTTAGCTCATCTCCACGAGATAATCTAGATCTGATAATGGTTAAATAAAGGATATCGCCAATGGAATAGGAGTCTGGGGCTATGAATCAGGCCAATTTGGCGTGTCTACACCCCCATCTCGAATGCCCTTTGGATCAGAGCAAGTCCGGTACCCGATACAAAAGCTAATGCAAAAATAAGAAATGGAGGATAGGAGAAAAAGAAGCAATGAATATGCAAACATGAAATGAATTAAAGCATTGATAAAGTAAAACAAGAAACTAGCAACTGGTAACAAAAAGGTGGTTCGCGAGGGAACCGGCTTGTGATGGAGAGTCCAGGTGGGGACAAATATGAAATGAAGGTAAAAGGGATGGTCCACATGGGGGACTGACTTGAAAATAAAGTGGCTCATGTGGGAGCCAGGTTTTGGAAGGGTAGGTGGTTCACGCGGGAACTAGTTTTTTGAAGGAAAAGGGGTGGCTCACACGGGAACTGGTGTAAAAAGTGACAAAATGAAATGAGGGCCACATGGGGCCAATATGAAGGGGTGGTCCACCCGGGGACTGATTTGAAAATAAGTTGGTTCACACGGGAACCGAGTTGAAAAGAAAGGTGGTCTACGCAGGAACCGATTTATAAGAAGAAAAGAGTGGTTCATGCGGGAACCGGGTTGAAATTAAAGACAAGCAAATCAAGTCCACCTGAAATACAATCTTAAAAGAAGAGTAATCAGCAAGTTTAAAGGTAAATCGACATGGAAAAGGTAAAGGATAAGCTGGTTCGCACGGGATACAAATTGGAAAACAACTAGTTGCGCGGATCAATCAAGCTAGCACAGTTGAAGACATTGGTTGTCCCACCATGGTGGCCAAAAAGATGTCGACTCCAAAAAAGGGTTCTAGATCGGCACCTCAAAAGAAGGTGATGATAGAATAGAGGAAAGGGAGTGAATCGGTAAACACTCGGAAAGCGAAAAATCCTCATCTCGGACCCACACTCACATTGATCCCCGAACATTCATCTCACGGCGTCGTTCGAGCACCGGAGATGGTTCGGGTCATGTGGGAGGAGAGGGAGGAGTAGAATGACTTGGAACATGAGTAAAGAAGTTGTGGTAGCCAAGAGCTGCAGGCTCCGCTTTATGTAATGAAAATAAAAGATGAGATGACCGTGTGTACCTTATCGCGGGAGATTGAGATGTGAGTTCAACCTTCCTCCTCTTCGGCCGGCCGATGAGGGGGAAGTCCAACCGATGCTAGCTTGATGTACCTATGCAACTACACAAGGAAGTCAATAAAACAAGTGAAAAAAAAGATTAGAACTGGGTAAAGTGTAGTAACTATAAAAAAATCAATAACATAAAAACGACAAATTGAAACAAACTCACCGGATTCGGGGTTAGCCCTAACCCTTTTTTTGTGTTTTTGATTATGTAAGAGTGATGCAAAATTAACCAAAAGATTTTCTAAGACAGCAAATAAACTGAGTGAAATGAGTTGAGAAAGCTTATGAAATGGATCGGCTTGAGTTGAAGCAGAGTTGGTTGAAACAAGCTTGTTCGGGTAGCCTTGCACCCTTCTGCACGACTTTGGTGCCAAGAATTCTACGGATGACCCCAATGTTGGAATTGAGTGACATTTGTGTCTATGGATGGAGAACATGGAGTGGAAGAGACCTCCTGTTCATGACTTCTCTTGAATCCATCCGTACAAGCCCTTTAGAAAATCCGAAAGTGGGCGGATATGGAAGAACATAACTTGGATGCATGCCCTCAGTGCAGCAATCACCATGGACAGACGACAAGTAGGAATCGAGTACCGCTGATTGCAAATGAAAGAGGATAAGAGAAGAACAACTCTTTTGTTGAAGACTTTTGCTACAGGAGCCTCAGATTTTCTACAGAAGCTGATGAAGGTTGATTGCTGTAGAACACATGGATCAGACTTCTCCTTCACTTTGGAATCAATCTCTCAATGTCGGATTGGCTTTGGACGTTGGGACAGCCTTGGGAGCGAGCTTTGTCGACCTCAGGATGAGCTAGGCATGAGGGGTTCAACATTGGGTCATTGAGAATGGCTCTCAATTTATAGATATGGAGAACCGGTACAAAATATAAAAACTGGACCGACCACACCCCGCATTTCAAAGGAGGTGATGGTGCGCACCCTGGGGGCACGGTCTGCATGCCCCCCTGTTTCAAAGGAAGCAGGGGCGCATTGGACGTCTTATTGCTAAAAATCATCAAAACCTTCTAGCAATTGCTAAAAATCAGACTTGATAAGATGAACGTGCCCCCGAACCGGGGGCATAGTTAAAATAATCAATCTTAAGTGGGGGAAACCTTTCAAAATCTGGTATAAAAGGCGCTAATTAGGGTAATTTCCGGTTTCCAAAAATAGACTACGCCTTTACCTTTCAAAGGGATAGAGGGAAAGTAGGGCGTGCCCCCCTACTATGGGCGCTCAGGGCGCACCCCAAGTGTGAGAGCATGGTGACCGCACCCTCCCATTTCAAGTAGGGTGGGGGTGCAGTACACTCTCTCTCCTGAGCGCATGTTCTGAGGGCCGTACCTTGCAAATGGGACATCCGATTTGGGTCCCGTTTGTTGCGTTGGAAAGAGGACATTAAACCATAGCTCTTCAAGTCAATAAACCAATCAACATGACTCCTGAGACATTCGTACAGGGATTTCTACCAGTTTCACCTTTGTGGAAAGTCAAAAACCGCGGTGGGGATCCAAAAGAGCACGGTTCCGGTCGAGGAATCTCGAGTCAATTCGAGATGACTTAAAATGATGATTGAACAAGTCTGGTATGGTCAAAAAACCATAAATCATCGAAAAATTCAAGATTAACCTGGTAAACGTGAATCGAAGCTCGGAAAAGTCAAAAAACCCTAAAATCGTCCAAAATGGCCGTATGGCCCTGGTTGATGAAAATATGTGACTAAGATCGACCTGGATGACCAGAAAGGGCCCGATGACCAGAAAGGCCTAACACGTGGTCTAGGATAGCCGTGTTATCATTGTAAGCACCCGAAACGGGACATCCGCGGATCTCCCCCCTCCGGAACCCCTACGCTCGCTTTGGTGACTTGGTGGATGGGATGTTAGTGTGTGTGGTCGCCAGGAGCCAAAGGCTCCAAAATATAGTAGAATGAAAAGAAATGAAATAGAGAAATGACTGTCGTACCTTTGGAAACGGGGAGATTGTTGAGTTCCGACTTCTCCTCTCTCGGCCGGCCGAAAGAAGAGAGCTTAGTGAATCCCTTGCCTTCAATCCGGTTGAAGCTCCGCTACGATCGGATCTACCTAAGAATGTCCATAAGAAAACATGTAGACAAGTGAAGGTTTCATTAGTTCTAACGAAAGCATAGTATCGTGCTCGAATTTAGATTCAAACATGCAAATGGGAAGAGACTAACCGGATTGGGACGAGATCCCAACCCCTATTTTTGGTAGGTTATAAACATATATGAAATGCAAAAATGCTCTAGAACATGCTAAATAACATGATGATCGATGCAAAAGCGAAAAAGGGAGACAAAAACTCGATTAAACGGACGACCGGAATCCAAAAATAACAAAACAAGCTCGTCCTTCCGGTGCCCCGTATATAGGGCGCCAGAGCAGTGCCCCTTTACGGGGCGCGTTGACCAAGTCAAAGTGCCCCGTATATGGGAGCACTAAGTCCGGCTCCGAACGTATTTTCTTCCTCTTCGCGGCGCCGCTCCGAGTGCCGGGAGGCTTCCAGACGAAGTAGGGGCTCCTCCTTGAAGACAATACTCAAATGAAGCTCATGGAAGAGGGTTTAGGTGTTGGATATAGGAGGAGGGACGGATAGAAGCTCTCAAAGTTGGAGGAAAATCATTTTTCTGGGTGACAAGAACAGAAGGTTTTAGGGTTTTTGGTGGAGGATTTTTGATCGGTTTGGAGGCTTTTGGAGGGTGAATATGGCTTGGAAACGTAGTGTTGGATGATCTCTAGGGTGGCACGGAGTTGGAACCTCCTCTAAGTTCCAAATGGGGCTCTATTTATAGCCCAAAAGAGGGCACTTTGGCCATTTTCGAAAAACAGTGCCATGTGGCATAGCGCCCTGTATATGGGGTGCTAGCATCATGAGATATGTCAAATCGACAAGACAAGTCACTGCGGGGGGTCAAATCGACCTGTCAAATCAATTTAATTTGGATCCAGGCGCCCTGTATATAGGGCGCCTGGTGCCCTGTATACAGGGCGCCAGGTGCCCTGTTTATAGGGCGCCTGGTGCCCTATAAACAGGGCGCCTGGTGCCCTATTTATAGGGCGCCTGGTGCACTATAAGTAGGGCGCCAGGAGCCCATATACACAGGGTTTTGCCCTCTTCGAAATGCGCCAAAGACCTTAATTTTTCCGGAAAACTCGGTTCCCTTGAAAGGTTACTTAAATATTCTTTATGCAAACAAGAATTTGAGCTCTCCAACTAGGCCAAAATTGCGTGTCTACAGCTTGCCTCGCCTTGGCATCGGCTTTTTAGGGGAGTGACACGAATGAAGCGTAGGCGAATGTAGCGAAGCGTAATGAGGCGTAGCGGAATGAAGTGGTAATGGACTGAAAAGGTGATGCCAAGGTGTAGATTTAGACACGCCCTCATTGGCCTAGTTAAGTGGAATAAAACTTTACTGGACTCCGAGATTACCCTTTGTCTTATCGAAACCTTCCCTCTGGTTGATTGGTTAAAGAGAAGAACAGTACTGAAAGTAAATAACTAAAATCCCACGTGGGGGAGAATTGTTACCGTCAGACCCGAACCGCATGGTGTGGCCGGACTTAAATGCGGTAAATTGCGAAAAAGTAAAGAGGAGACAACCAATCAACCAAGGTTGGGTTCTTCAAATTCATAAGGTTTTACTCAACAATACCGGTTTAGTTCGACGTGGAAAAACTTCTTGTTTTCGATGAAAACATCGTTGAAAACACATCGAAAGCCGATTTTTCGGAAAAACAAGACCTCCTCTAGGGGCTATAAAAGACCATTTTTAAAAAGGTTCATGACGGACCGGAAGGGAGCAGAAATGGTTGTGGTGGGATGATGCATGTATGAAATGATGCATTGCCGGGTTTAAAGAAATACAAATAATTATAAGAAAATAGTCAAGATATAGGTTGAACATAACGGGTCGTGACATCTATGAAGAAACCGCCGTCCCCGCATATTCAACTTTGGCCTATCCGCAAGCTTAGGGAATGACCGAGCCCTCACCGATTTTGTTGAAGGGGTTCTCAGGCTCAGCCCCCTCTAGACTTGAGGTCTTCAACATCTCAAATATTATTTATTTTGATAGATGCAATACTAAATGCAAGTCCTAATAGGGGTCGGAGTAGTCCACTTTTTGATTTTCAATTTTTGATTTTTTTGTGTTTTTGCTTCCTCTAAGTTTCTGGGGATATGAAGCTGTCATGCCTTCTCCTATTCCTGCATCCACTTGAGAGAAGATATTAGAACTTTATTTTGGCTTAGTCCCTTGCAAGGAGAGGGCAAAGTTGCCTTGATCTTTTGTCAAGGGACATTGGCCTTATCAAGGTAAAGACAACAGAAAAACATAAGTATGCACAAAAGGAAATATGCAAGACTGAAATTAAACATGAATGCAAAGGCAGCTAGTCAATCTAGATAGCAAACTTTAGGTGTTTTGAAATTTTTGATGGTTTTATAATGTTTTTGGTGTTTTGGAACTTTTGATTTGTTTGGGTTTTGAATATTCTCTCTTTTTTTAGAATTTTGATTTTTAAGATTCGTTTGGTATTTTCCAAAGTATTTGATTTTTTTGGTTGGTGTGAGGGATACGATCATTTCATCCTCTGCCCTGCTTGCCATAGGTGCTTCTTCATTGTTACCTAAGGGTTAAGAGTAGGCATCACGTGTAAGGAAGTGCCTAGCCTGAGATCTCCTGACCTTTTGCCCTTGATAGGCTATGGTTCTTCTTGGGTCTAGTCGGTCAACCTTACCCGCAAGGTTAAGGAGGGAAGAGGACTGATGGTAAGTCCTTACTAAGATTCGGGGTGTCGAACTTGTTTCTCATCGGTGCCCGCGTTGCGTTTGGAATTTGACATCCTCGGGTCCTCCTTTCTAGTCCATTTTCTTTGATGGCCCACATTCGAGACAAGTCTTTCTTCTTTCTTTGCTTGACCTTGACCCGAGGGGTCATTGCCCATCTTTGGAGCCTCTTTCTTTTGGACTTTTGTTGGTACACATTCAGACAGGTCCATTCTTTTGCTGACCTGAGGGGTCATTGCCCATCTTTTGGCACCTTTTCTTTTAAAACAAAAGTCATACCTCCAGAGGCATTTTCCAACTAAGGCAATGGACATTTTCGATACTCCTCATTCTAACCCCTTTTATCTATTCCGGACCGAAATAAGAAGAGAATGAGATTAGGTTGACCTTCCTTTGCCAAACGTTGCCTAGCTTTCTCTCTGACTTGCGATCATCGGATCTCAAAACTAGGTGTGTAGTGTGTGCAGTATGATGCCTATCCTTATTTCCCTAAGCGACAAGTTGATGCTCCGGGCAAGTAAGCGTTGGATGCTATCATTATACTTCACACCTTTGGATTTTATAGATTTTTTTGTGATTTTTGTTCTAAGGGAAATATTTTTTGAGGTAGACACCATTCCAGGGATGAGCTAGCTCTTCTCCTTCTGCATTAGTTAGCTTATATGAATTACCGGGATAAATGACCGAAATAACATAAGGACCCTCCCAATTTGGTTGAAGTTTGGAGAGCGGGGACCGCCCGGCTTAACAAATATTCTTTTAAGCACAACCTCACCGACTTCAAATTTTCTCTCCACCACCCTCTTCGATAAAATCTTTTAAGTCTATTTTGGTAAGATCTAGCATGTTCGGCGCGTCTCTCCTTTCATCCAAGAGTTCGAGTTGCGTGAGAAGAGAATCTCGACGTTAATCCATCGGGATATCTCGATCGATCCGGGACTCGGAGAGAAGGAATGATTACTTCGTATGGAACTACCGCCTCCATCCCAAATGCCAAGGCATAGGGGGTCCGAATTCGTTGGGGTTCGAATAGAAGTGCGGTAGGCCCATAGAGCATCAACTAACTTATCCGGCCGTCCGCGAACTTGCTAGACTTACAAGTCTTCTTAATGATCTTTATCGGGGTTTTATTGGTGGCTTCAAACTTGACCGTTGCCTTGAGGATAATATGGAGATGAATGATGCAATTTGATGCAATATCGTTGCAAAGGTCACGCAAATTCTGAGAGATAAAATTGCGGTCCATTGTTGGTGATGATGTCGCCTGGGATCCCGAACCTGGCAATGATGTTGCGCTTGATGAAGGTGCAGACTGTTGATGCCTTGATCTCCGCATATGCTTCTGCTTCTGCCCATTTGGTGAAGTACTCCGTTGCAGTTAGGATGAATGATTTGGTTTTGTTTGTGGAGTTTTGTTTGTGGAGTTTGGGTCACCGAGGGGTCCGATAACATCAAAAGCCCACATAGCGAAAGGCCATGGGGCGTGGATCGGATGAAGGGAAGATGCGGGAGAGTGAATCTTGTCGGCGTGGAGTTGACATTGATGACAAGATGCCGGACAAAGATCGAGCAATCTTCTTCCGAGTAGGCCAATAATACCCTTGCCTCGATGATCTTCTTGGCGAGGGCTTGAGCATTCACATGGCCTCCACATACTCCGAGTGTGCTTCTTTAAGCACCAATTCAGCTTCCTCTTCATCTACGCATCTTAACGAACACCGGCCAAGCTCCTTTGTAAAGCATCCCGCCTAAGATGGTGTATCTCCTCGGGAGACTCTCCTTATGGCTCTCTTCTCTAGCCGATCCCAGCGGGTATGTCCGATCCCGACAAGAATTTGCAATCTCATGATACCATGGTTTTTCACCCTCTTCTAGTTCCTCCAACTCGACCAAAGATACTTCCTCCTTTTGCTCAATATATTCTTTCCTTTCAAACTTCTCCTTAACCTTCAAGAACCGTGCATCTTCTACCGCCGAATGGTACGTCGGCGAACATAGATCGTCCTAACTCCGTCCGCTCTAGCGGGACAGATAGTGAAGATGCCAGAGAGGCAAGAGCGACGGCAAGAATATTTTGAACACGAGGAACGTGAATGAATTCGAGTTTGGAGAATAGCTTGATGTAGTAAGTGGTGAGTTCTTGGTATGGTTTGAGCCTAGGGATGAGATGTGCGATATTTGGCCGTACTGCGAAGTATCAACTCGACTATCACCGATTACCCTTAGTTTAGTGACACCATAGAAGAGCGGCCTCCGGTCTCGGCCAACAAGGCTTCATACTCGCCTATATTGTTTGTTGTCGGAAAATGGAGCTGAAAAGCCTGTGGAATGGTGACACCTTCGGGAGACAGAAGAACAATCCCTATCCCTCTACCCTGGGAGTTCAATGCCCCGTCAAAATATAGAGTCCACAGATTAGAAGGTCGAATGGACATCAATTCTTCATCGGGAAAATCTGTTCGGGATAGGGTCAAAGGTTGGGATAGGATGATGGGCAAGGTGCTCGGCAATTGCATAGCCCTTGATTGCCTTCGTTGGGTGTAGGTGATGTCAAATTGGGAGAGGAAACTCTGCGGCGTGCCAAACGATCGATCGAGACGTATTTTTCAAGGAGAAATTTGATGGGGTTCATGCCAGCAATGAGATTAACCTCGTGAGCCAGAAAGTAATGTTTGAGCTTCTGGACCACCCAAACCAGGGCGGCACAAGTTTTCTCCATGGTTGTATACTTTTGTTCACAAGGATCAAAGATTTTGGACAGATAGTATGCCGCTCGCTCTTTCCCTTCATCATCTACTTGTGCCAACACTGCTCCTAAGGATCCTTCCAAGACTGAGATGTATAAGATCATGGGTGTGCCGGGAACCGGAGGTTCGAGCAACTGTGGGCTTGACAAATATTTCTTCAAACCATTGAATGCCTCTTGACATCTCGAATCCCATCCGAATTCGGCCTTCGCCTTGGTTAACTCATAGAAAGGTTTGCACCTTTGGGAGTGCGTGAGATAAACCGGCGAACGAACTGTAACTCGCCAATCAACCCTCTCGGCTGTTTTAGGTTCTTTGGTGATGGCACTTCAATATTAGGTTTGTCTTTTTTGGGATCGTTTACGATTCCTCTTTTGCTGACAATGAACCCGAGTAACTTTCCAGTCGTTATTCCAAACACACATTACTTGGGGTACATCATGAGCTTATATTCCCCGGCTCGTTGCAAAACCCTCTTCAATACCTCAAAGATGCCCCTCTTGGGTTCGAGATTTGACCACTAAATCATCCACGTACACCTCTACGAATTTATGCATCATATCATGAAATATTGCTACCATGGCCCTTTGATAAGTTGCTCCGGCATTTTTTAATCCGAAGGGCATGACAACGTAACAATAAGTTCCCCAAGGCGTAGTGAATGAGGTCTTCTCTTGATCCTCTTCTGCTAACCGGATTTGATTATACCCTGAGTATCCATCCATGAATGATAGGGTTTCGTATCCAGTTGTGTTATCAACAAGAACATCGATATGAGGAAGGGGGAAATCATCCTTTGGACACGCTCGGTTTAAGTCCGTGAAGTCAATGCAAATTCGAATCTTTCCATCCTTTTTCATGACTGGGACTATATTTGCCACCCATTGTGGATAGAGGACGACTCTAATGAATTTTGCTTGGTGCAACTTATCGACCTCTTCCTTCATCTTTAATGCCACGTCTTGGTGGAATCTTCTTAACTTTTGCTTGACCGGGGTAGCCTCAGGTTTTAAGGTCAGTCGATGTTCTACCAATGATTTATCTAACCCCGGCATATCTTCGTATGTCCAAGCGAACGTGTCTTTGTATTCTTGCAATACCCCCATTAGATTCTCGTTCTTCTAAAGGGGCGAGGTTGGCATTGATGAGGATATTCTTAGATCTTCCGGTGTTCCAAGATTAAGTTCCTTAGTCGGTTCATCCACCGTGGCTGATGGTTCTTCGAATCTTCTTAAACCGGATGCATAGGCATCAGCCAAATCCTCCTCTTCATCCTCGGTGTCAGGATCCTTTTCTGATACAACCTCGTAGACCCCTAAAGTTGGATCAACATTATTTCTCTCCTCATATCGAATTTCTCCTATCCGGATTGCATCCTCTAAATACTCCGTAGCTTGGCGCATTCTAAGCTTTTCCGAGCTAACTGATGCGTATATCTCCCGGAACTCTTCTACCTCTCGATTTTTGTTTTGCTTTTGTCAGAACTAAACCTAAAGAAGAAGAAGGTAAATAAGGAGGTGAGGAGGAGGTGGATGGAGTGGAATTTATTGACGAAGGGCAAAGGAGATCGATCAGAGATCGGGTGGCCTCCTGATTCGGGTTGTCCTTCGGAGCGAGTTGGGACGTCTCTTCGAGCGAGATTTGGTTTGAGAAAAGGACGTTTTTTTTTGAACTTTTTGAGAAGTACTAAACATAAATACAGTGGGGGTTTGGTTGGTTGTTGTTTTGGGTTGAGATATTGATAGAGAGGGGAACAAGTCAAGCAAGGACGGGTAAAGAGGGCATCCGTCTTTGCCATCTGGAACTGACAATGGATTTGTCGAGAATGAGTCTGCTAGATCCGAGAAGATGACACTCGTTGAATGCCCCGGATTTTGGATCGTTAGAAGGCTCGTTGCAGAACGATTCATCACTTGACCCTTCTTCAGCAAATAACCATGATACGTCAATATGTGTCTCATCCCCTAGGTCGCCCACCTTCTTCCTCTTCACTTATTCTTGTGGTTCCTGCTCTTCAATCATTTGTATTGTTTCTCTTTTATCAAAGAACTTGCGCAGACATCCTTGGAAGTATTTTTGGCCGTTTTTCTGGCCATTATCACGTGTCCCATCATACCCTACCCCATTCCTTGATGTCGTCTTCACTAGTTGAATGGGTTCGCGTGATGCCTTGCGGTTCTTTCCCCGATCCTCGGCCTTCTGATATCCCAGACTCTCCATCATATGCCACCCAAGGGTTTTGGCGTTATCTTTCTTCTTTCTCCAAACTTGCCTAGACTGCCTTTTTATCCCTTGGTAGATCAAGGATTGTAAACATCGGTTGATTCGGCAAGCCGGGGAGAGTAACCAAGCAATCCACGGGCATACTCACTACTTTGACAACTTGTCCCTTGAAGGGAAATTTGATGCACCGATGATTGGTTGAAGCTACGTCTTCAATGCTTCAGGTAAGGCCTTCCCAGGATGGCTTTGTAAGTTGGATCCATATCCAAAACATGGAAGTCGACAAGAACAACCCGAGGTCCGAGTTTGACTTCAAGTGTGACCATGCAATGGGCGGGCCTCTTGGAATTATCGTACGCCGTCACGGTGATTTGCGATGGCCGAATATCTTCTTCTAGGGATTCCACACAACTGTAGTGTTTCTGGTGGCAAGACATTAATGGATGCACCGGTGTCAATTAGACAAGATTCGACATCTGTTCTGTTAACACTGACAGTGATACATAGTGCGTATTTTCTCGCTTCTGGTTCGGCCAATTCTTTATTAGTGAAAATGAGAGCAGGATGTTCACTTCTCGGGGTTAAGACTGATGTAATCTTTTCTCGGGGAGAGTTTCATTAACCATTACTCTTTGCGTATATTGTTGAAGTACTTCTTGATGAGCTTTGGACCTTTTAATTAGCTCCAGAATGGAAATTCGCCACAGGGGTTTTATCCAGTGCTTGACATATCATAAGATGTCTCGGTATCGGCTCTTCCGGGTGTTCTTCTTCTTCTTCTTGCGGTCGTCCGGTTGACCGGCCTCGGGGAAAAATTCTTTGGAACATACGCCCGCTTCTAAGCACCGTGGCGAGCCGGGGAGTTATGGTTGGTGTAGTGGAGATAGACGGAGGGTTAGGTCGGATGATAGGAGGCCTAGGCAGGGGTGTAGTGATGATGGTCCGAGTTGTAGGGGTACGAGTGGATTGTGGTGGCATGGTTGCACGAGGTGGTATAATGATGGGTCCTAGTGGCGGTGGTATTTGTGGGGGCTCGACCGGGCGGATCAAGGTCCTACCCGGTTGGAGTTGTATGGCTGGTGGTGTTATGGTTGGTTGTGGTGGCGTGCGGATAATCGGCGGTTGGCTTCTTCTGGCGGGGATAACTCGGGGTATGGAGTGAACGGTTTGGTTAACATGGTTTGGAGGGTTGGTGTTCATGAAGGAACGGGTCCCTCTATTTGCCAATTTTGACCCTCTATCGCGGGGTTCATCGCTGGAGGTTAAGATAGGGTTAACCCTCCGGTTTTCTCGGTGCCGTTGCCGTGCGTGCGCGGTAGCGGGTTCTCGAATAATTCCTGTGCCGGGTTCCCGTTGTTATTGTCGAGCCGGGTGCTCGGCCGCTCGCCGGGGTTGGTTTTTCACCGCCTTGATGTATTCGCCCATTTGGCCCCAGTCAATGCTTCCTTGCTCGTGGAGGTCATGGATGTAATCTTTAAACCGAAAGCGCTTCTCCACCGTATGCCCCGGGAATCATGGTACAAGCGGTACTTGTCCGTGTTGGCATTCTCGCGGCCACTCCAACTTTTCTCTCGGCAATGAGATCTCGCCCCGCCGCCATAAGAGCGTTAAAAATATCTACGAGAGAGTACGGTAATGGCGGGTAATGATTTCTCCTAGGCCCTACTCTTCGTGGTACATAGGTGGCGGGGGGAGGTGCCTGGTTGTAGGTGGTCGGTTGGCGGGGAGGTTGAGGTGTAAAGGTCTGTACGGCCAACTGCCGGGGTTGCTGGGGGACTGGTGTCTGTATTGGTTGTTGGGGGTATTGGTTCGGCGTTTGGTGGCGGAAAGGTTGGGGTTGGATCTGGGGGCGAGGTGCCGGTTGGATTTGGCGTGGGTTTCTATCTTGGGATTCCCTGTATTGCCGTTGGTGGTTGATGGGCGGGTTCCTAGGATATTGACGTGTTCGTTGGTTACCACGCCTTCGGTCCACGGGCCCGGTATGGTGGTGGTTGTTTTTTTGGTGACTCGGGACCTAGGGTCGAAAAGGTTCATAATGGGAGAGTCTCGAGTCGTGTTTGGATATACCGTGCTCTCTCATAGAGTTCGCTCATCGTGGCGGGGTGATGTAATGCCAATACATTTTTTAAAGCAGAGTGGCGTTGGTGATGATCATCTTAACTTGTTCCGATTCGGACAGGTGCATTTGTCAATCTTTCCGCCATTGCTCTCCACCTATCGGCATACTCCGATAAAATCTTCATCATTCTTCATCCTTTCAGCCACGAGGTCGGTGATGGAATAAGTTGGTCCGACCCTATCTTGATATCTTTGCAAACATTTGGCCTTGACGATGTCAAAGTTACTTGCCTCTGAAGGGTCAAGCGAGTAAAACCACTCTAAAGCTGAGCCCTCCAATGATCTTCTGAAAAGAAAAGCCAGGGCCCTTGGATCATTCTGCCACATTACCGACTCACACAGAAAGTCCTTGACATGAGTGGAGGGATTACCGGTTCCGTTGTAGCGACGGTGATACCGGCATCTCGAGAGGAGGTAGATGAAAAGTAGGGAGAAAAGGAAGAGAAATTTCGGGGGCTGCCTTGGCGTCGATAAAACGTCCGAGTTCTCTATATTGTTCGTCCATGCGATTGATTTTATTGATCATAGCCAGATCGACGAAGGTTCCCCAAGAGAGGAGGAGGAGCGGGTGCTTGGTGCACCGGGGATCGGGATTTGGTGGGCGAAGTGACCGGATGAGAAGGGTATATTGGGGGATGCACCAAAGGGTGAGTAGGGTTGAGATGATTAGAAGAATAAACCGGTGGTCTAGAAGGGACGACCACATTTGTATGGGGGTGATCTAGATTAGCCACCGGATGAGGGGGAAATTGGGGCTATAAGCCCGGTATGAGAATGGCCATGAGTGGGCACATTGGGTTGGTGTGCCACTGACCGAGGGGTAGAGATATGAAGGCCACCTTCGGTAGGAACGTGGTCGGTGGGGGACTTGCCCTTGAGGATGGCTTTGATAGCCTGGAGTTGGGTAGGGTCGGCATGAGAGAATGCCTCCCAAAGTGAATTTGGATTGGGTCGAGGAGAAGTTTGACTAGGTTCGTGGAGAACTTCAAAGTTCATTGACGGCACATACGACATCGTGGTAGAAATAAGACTGGTCGTATTCCAATTGCGCTTGCTCGCATCTTTGATCCGCCATTCCGATAACTCGACTCCGACCTCAAGTTCATAAACACGACAGGAAAAGAAGGTTTGGCAAATAAAAGTTCAAGAATTTTTTTTTGGTTTTGATTTTTGACCTCTTTTGTTTTGATTTTCTTTTGTTTGGACAAGCAAGTTGTCAAGCAAATTAACCTCAAGCAAATTTTTGTTTTGGTTCTTTTTAGGTGATTTTGGGATTTTTGTTTAATTTTCAGTTTTTGTTTGCAAACAAGTAATAGCAAAGACTTGGAATGATTAACGCAATTTTTTTTTGTTTCAACCTCAAATTAATGGCTTGTTAAGAGAAATATTGTCCACTCAAATAAATGGGTAGGACCCTATGCTCTCACAACGCCGAGCAATCTAAGGTTGTCACTCTTTTCACAACGATGGGTAATAGGTATTTCGGGTTTTGGGATAAAGTGGTACAACCACCCGATCGTTGAAGAGGGAATCCTTCACGTCCGGACTTATGGAGGTCTTGATGGAAGCTACCCAAATTCCTTCCGAGAGGGAATCCTGAGGAGGAGTTGGCAACCACCAAGAGGGGTGTTTGGATGTGTGGGGCTTTGGGAGGAGAGAGCCTCCCTTCTCGGATGTCCTAAGGAGACGGGCGGACCCGAAGCTCCGATGCAAACTAAATGCAAGTGAAATTTCAAGGAATAAGAAGCAACCAAGAAGAAAATAAAAGCATACAATGATTAATGAGATGTTTGTAGGAAGCAAGTGAACAAGGCAATGATATGAAATTAAGCTAGGATGGAAGAAAGAACTAATTTAACTAAGCATGCTTTGAAAGATTTAAAGGAGAACTAGACTTAGCAAAGAAGATGATATCTAAAATACTAAGGTGAAATAAGTTGATTATCAAAGCTGGAAAGCAGATGGATATGGTTTTAAAAGATAAACGGAGAGCAAGTAAACTTGGAAGAAACAAGATGATGCTTCAAGAAAAGTAAGCAACGTAAACAAGCAACAATGTAAGGAAATGGAAATGACTCACATGGAAATGAAAGTAAACATGATTTTCAGATGGACATTCTTAGGAAAATAAAGTGGGATTTCACTAAAGCAAAGTCGGTCTCACCGTGGTCGCCAAAAGGTGTAAGCACCCGAAACGGGACATCCGCGGATCTCCCCCCTCCGGAACCCCTACGCTCGCTTTGGTGACTTGGTGGATGGGATGTTAGTGTGTGTGGTCGCCAGGAGCCAAAGGCTCCAAAATATAGTAGAATGAAAAGAAATGAAATAGAGAAATGACCCGTCGTACCTTTGGAAACGGGGAGATTGTTGAGTTCCGACTTCTCCTCTCTCGGCCGGCCGAAGGAAGAGAGCTTAGTGAATCCCTTGCCTTCAATCCGGTTGAAGCTCCGCCTCGATCGGATCTACCTAAGAATGTCCATAAGAAAACATGTAGACAAGTGAAGGTTTCATTAGTTCTAACGAAAGCATAGTATCGTGCTCGAATTTAGATTCAAACATGCAAATGGGAAGAGACTAACCGGATTGGGACGAGATCCCAACCCCTATTTTTGGTAGGTTATAAACATATATGAAATGCAAAAATGCTCTAGAACATGCTAAATAACATGATGATCGATGCAAAAGCGAAAAAGGGAGACAAAAACTCGATTAAACGGACGACCGGAATCCAAAAATAACAAAACAAGCTTGTCCCTTCCCGGTGCCCCGTATAGCAGGGCGCCAGAGCAAGGTGCCCCTTTATGGGGCGCGTTGACCAAGTCAAAGCGCCCCGTATATGGGGCACTAAGTCCGGCCCGAACAGTATTTTCTTCTCCTCTTCGCGGCACCGCTCCGGAGTACGGGAGGCTTCCAGACGAAGTAGGGGCTCCTCCTTGAAGACAATACTCAAATGAAGCTCATGGAAGAGGGTTTAGGTGTTGGATATAGGAGGAGGGACGGATAGAAGCTCTCAAAGTTGGAGGAAAATCATTTTTCTGGGTGACAAGAACAGAAGGTTTTAGGGTTTTTGGATTTTGGATCGGTTTGGAGGCTTTTGGAGGGTGAATATGGCTTGGAAACGTAGTGTTGGATGATCTCTAGGGTGGCACGGAGTTGGAACCTCCTCTAAGTTCCAAATGGGGCTCTATTTATAGCCCAAAAGAGGGCACTTTGGCCATTTTCGAAAAACAGTGCCATGTGGCATAGCGCCTGTATATGGGGCGCTAGCATCATGAGATATGTCAAATCGACAAGACAAGTCACCGCGGGGGTCAAATCGACGTCAAATCAATTTAATTTGGATCCGTGCGCCCGTATAGGGCGCCTGGTGCCCCGTATACTGTGGCGCCGGTGCCTGTATACGTGGCGCCGTGCTCAACATGTAGGCGCTGTGTGCCCCGTATGTGGGCGCCGTGTGCTCCGTTTATAGGGCGCCCGGTGCCCTATAAACGGGCTCGGTGCCCTATTTATAGGGCGCCTGGTGCCCTATAAGTAGGGCGCCAGGAGCCCATATACATAGGGTTTTGCCCTCTTCGAAATGCGCCAAAGACCTTAATTTTTCCGGAAAACTCGGTTCCCTTGAAAGGTTACTTAAATTTTCTTTATGCAAACAAGAATTTGAGCTCTCCAACTAGGCCAAAATGGCGTGTCTACAATCATGGATTGAAAAGCCTTAACAAAAGTCATTATAGACCAACGCCTACCGAAATGACTTGTCGGAAACTCCAAATGTTACTGAACACATGTAGGAATCCCGAGATGTTCAAGTATGAACCATTCAAAGTCGGTCATCAAGCAGGCTTTGCGTTTTCACGGTTCACGCCCGGCTCTTGCTTGAAGGATACGACATTATTCTGGAAATCAACGGTCCATTCCCAACTCATGATGGTCTCCACCAACGTCCTTAGCTCATCTCCATGAGGTAATCCGAATCTGATAATGGTAAAATAAAGGATATCGCCAATGTAATAGGAGTTTCGGGCTCTGAATCAGGCCAATTTGGCAGGTCTATAGGCAAGAGCATGAATGATAGGAGTGATTGGTTCCTCTACCCATGCAAGAGCAATAGAAGAAACAAGGGCCTTAACCAATCTAGGGTGAACCCTATGTTGATGGATTGGTTGAGGTGCCAGGGTTTGTTCGACTGGCTCATGAAGAAAAGGTTGAATGGTCAACTGAGAGGTTGTAGGTGAAATAGGTTGAGAAGCCAAGGGCAAGATGATTGGCCAAGGAGTTGTTGGTGGAATAGGCTGAGAAGACAAGGGCCGGATGATTTGTAGAGGGGTTGTTGGTGAAATAGGCTGAGAAGCCAAGGGGGCCTTTGGAAATGTGTGTGGAGCCAAAGGTTGAGGAGCCAGTTTACGTAATGATGTATTTGCACCATTGGCAGGGGTTGCATGATCGGCTGAGGTTGGGGCATGGGTGGCCTAATCAATTGGCGTTGAGGAGTTGGCCGATGATGATGATCTAGATGGGATTGGGGAGGGCTCCAAGGTTGGTGCATAGCATCAATGTTCTTCTCAGCCATGGGACTCAATTCATTATGAAATTGCATTAATTCCACGTCTCTTTTAGCATCCCCAATTATTGAATAGCTTGGCCCATATCATCGCAAGAATTCTTCCTTGACAATTTTGAAATTTCATATTTATATTTCACCTAGTGAAAAAACCATTCTACGGCTACACCCTCTAAACATTGCCTAAAAAGAAAAGCAAGGGCCTTTCGATCATTTAGCCATTGAGATGATTTGTTCAAGAAATCATTAACATGAGTGAAGGGATCACCTAAGCCATTGTAGTGATGGTAGGTTGGTGTTTATGATGGAGGGATATGTAGGACTGGGAAAGAAGGGACATAAATTTTAGGGGTGGCCTTCGAGTCCAAACGGTGTCTCAGCTCTTTAAAGTGCTCATCCATTTGGTTGAGTTTCTATGAATGCTTGAGTGAGGCTGGGATCCAGAGCCACTAGTGCAAGGTATTTGGATGAACGAGCTGGAAAATGTGGGTTGGAAGTAGGAACTGGCATGGAATCAGGTGGGTGACCCACAACGAGGTGAGTAGGCAAGGTAGCACGGAAAGATTGTGCAGGAGAGTTGAAGATGAGGGGCCTAGCTGCCAATTGAGGTAGTGAGGGGGCTTGATCTCCCTCGACTGGACCTTGATTGACAGGCATCTTACCCTTAGTGGCGGATTGGATGACTACAAAGGTCTCGGGAACAAGGTGGAGTGATAGACCCTGGAGGAGTTGATCCATGCTAAGCGGAGTAGGTTGAATTTCGGATTCCTTGATAGCATTAACATGGCCCTCTAGTTGGACCATGGGTTGCTGTAGCTCGTAGTGACCCATCTCATACTCTTCTTCTTCCTCGTAGTAGTCTGACATCCCAATGTGTCTTCTGGACCTTAACATCATAGGCATCCTGTCAAACTTTCTAAAGAAAAGGTTGAAAGAACAAATGGAACGTGCAATTGAAAACAAGTTTTTTTTGTTGTGTTTTGTTTTGTTTGATTTTTTTTATTTTAGTTTTGTGGTTGGCAAACAAGTTGTACACAAAATTAAAGAGATTTTTGTTTTAGGTGTTTTTAAAGAAGGAATTTTTTGTTGTTTTTAATTCGGGTGAGCAAGCAAGTTGTGCAAACAAGTTTTAAAATGACTACTCGACAATTTTTGTATTCAAACCTTAAATTAGATAGATTGTTAGCAATTGTTCACTCAAGTTGGTTATGGTTCCTATTGCTCCAATCTTTAAGACCTAAGGTTGTCACTCAATCACCACGAGTAGGTACTTGTGTTCTTTGGGTTTTGGGATGAACGATACAACCAACCCAATCATGCAGAGAGGGATACTCCATGGATGGAGACTTACAGAGGCCTTGCTGGAAACAACCAAATCAACTACGAAGAAATATGCCAAAAAAGAGGTAAGAATCCACCAAGAAGGTGTTTGGAGGGTGAGGGTGTGTTGGGACAGAGAGCCCCTTGCCGACTCCGAAAATGGGTTCCATATCGGCACCTTAAGAAAAGGTAAAAGATAGAATGGGGGAATGGGAGTGAATTGGTAGACACTCAGAAAGCAGTAAAAATCCTCACCTTGGTCCCACACTCACATTGATCCCCGAACTTTCATCTCATGACGTCGCTCGAGCACCGGAGACGGTTCGGGTCATGTGGGAGGAGAGTGAGGAAGAGATGAACTTAATGCATGAGAAGATTGAAGAAGTAGTCACCAGGAGCCGTGGGCTCCGCTTTATGTAATGAAAATAGAAAGAAGTTGACTGTGTGTACCTTAGTGCGGGAGATGATGTGTGGGTTAAACCTTCTTCTTCTTCGGCCGGCTGATGAAAAAGAGTCCAACCGGTGCTAGCTTGATAGACCTATGAAACTAGAATAAAAAACCAAGTGAAATAAACCGATTAGAACTATGGGAAGTGTAGAAACTATAAGAGAGAAGATGAAAGAAAGAAGCAATTGGAATCGAACTCACCGGATTGGGGCAAGCCCTAACCCCTTTTTTTGTTTTTGATTATGTAAGAATGATACAAACTAAAATAAAATATGTTCTAAAAAGTAAATTAACTGAATGAAATGAGTTATGAAGAACTTATGAAGTGAATCGGCTTGAGTTGAAGTCGAGTTTATTGAAACAAGCATGTTCGGGTAGCCTTGCACCCTCCTAGCGCGACTTCAGTGTAGAAAACGCTACGGATGACCCCAATGTCAGAATTGAGTGCCATTTCTTTCTATGGATGAAGAACTTGGATAGGAAGAGATCTTCTGTTGACTACTTCTCCAGAATCCTTCTGTAGAAATATATAAAAAATCTGAAAGTGGGCGGATGTGGAAAAAAAGAACATAGATGCACACCCTCAGTGCAGCAATCACCACGAACATACAGCAAGTTGGAATCAAGTGCCACTGGTTGCAACTGAAAGAGGACGAGGAGAGGAACAACTCTTCTATTGAAGACTTTGGCAGAAAAATCCCCTAATTTTCTACATAAGCCGATGAAGTCGGTTGATGTAGAACGCACGGATTGAGCCTTCTCCTTCACCTCGGGATCAATCTCACGATGTCGGATCGGCTTTGGACGTCAGGACGGCCTTGGGAGGAAGCTTGGATGACCTCAGAAAGAGATAGGCATGGGGGTTCAACCTTGGGTCATTGAGAATGTCCCTCAATTTATAGAGAATGGAAACCATGTAAAATATAGAAATTGGACTGACCACGCCCCCGCATTTCAAAGGAGGTGAGGGCACGCAGGGCGCACCCTCAACCTGGGGGCGCGGTCTGCGCGCCCCCTGTTTCAAAGAGAGCGTGGGCGTGTTACGCATCTTATTGCTAAAAAACATCAGAATCTTCTGGAAATTACTAAAAATGGACTTGATAAGATGAATGTGCCCCCGACTCAGGGGCGCGGTCAAAATAATCAATCCTAAGCGGAGAAACCTTTACAAAAATCCGGTTTAGAAGGTGCTAATCATGGTAATTTCCGATTTTCGAAAATGGACTATGCCCCCGCATTTCAAAGGAAGCAGGGGCACGCAGGGCGCGCCCCTGGACTAAGGGCGCTCAGGGAATGCCCCCAGGGTGACCGCACCCTCCCATTTCAAAGGGGGCGGGGGCGCGGTACATTTTCTCTCCTACACGCGTGTTCTGCGGGCAGTAACTTGCAAACAGGACGTCCAATTTGTCTCCCGTTTGTTGCATTGGGAAGAGGGCATTAACCTGCACCTCCTCAAGTCAGTAAACTAGCCGGCATTACTCCCGAGATGTTAGCACGTGGCTTTCTACCGGTTTACCCTCTCACGGAAAGCCGAAAACTACGGCGGAGATCCGAAAGGGCACAGTTCCGATCAAGGAATCTCGGGTCAACTCGGGATGACTTATAATGATAACCGAACAAGTCTGGTATGGTCTGAAAACCCAAAAACATAGAAAAATCCAAGGTTAACCCGGTAAACGTGAACCGAAGCTCGGAAAAGCCAAGAAACCGTAAAATTGACCGAAACGGCCGTATATCCCCGGTTGATAAAATATACGGCTAGGATTGACCTGGATGATGCGAAAAGAGCCGGTGATGACCGGAAAGGCCTAACACGTAGTCCAGGATAGCCGTGTCAATACAAATAAAAAAAGCCATAACGAAAAGCCGTTATAGACCAACACCTACCGAAATGACTTGTCGGAAACGCCGAATGTTACAGAACACAAGCAGGACTCCCAAGACCTTCACGTATGGACCATTCAGGGGTTGGTCATTGAGTAGGCTTTGTGTTTTCACGGTTCACGCGCGGCTCTCGCTTTGAAGGTTATGGTATTATTCTGGAAATCATCGGCCCATTCCCAACTCATAAGGGGGGCTCCACCAACGTCCTTAGCTCATCTCCACGAGATAATCTAGATCTGATAATGGTTAAATAAAGGATATCGCCAATGGAATAGGAGTCTGGGGCTATGAATCAGGCCAATTTGGCGTGTCTACACCCCCATCCCGAATGCCCTATGGATCAGAGCAAGTCCGGTACCCGATACAAAAGCTAATGCAAAAATAAGAAATGGAGGATAGGAGAAAAAGAAGCAATGAATATGCAAAAATGAAATGAATTAAAGCTTTGATAAAGTAAAACAAGAAACTAGCAACTGGCAACAAAAAGGTGGTTCGCGAGGGAACCGGCTTGTGATGGAGAGTCCAGGTGGGGACAAATATGAAATGAAGGTAAAAGGGATGGTCCACATGGGGGACTGACTTGAAAATAAAGTGGCTCATGTGGGAGCCAGGTTTTGGAAGGGTAGGTGGTTCACGCGGGAACCAGTTTTTTGAAGGAAAAGGGGTGGCTCACACGGGAACTGGTGTAAAAAGTGACAAAATGAAAAGAGGGCCACATGGGGCCAATATGAAGGGGTGGTCCACCCGGGGACTGATTTGAAAATAAGTTGGTTCACACGGGAACCGAGTTGAAAAGAAACGTGGTCTACGCAGGAACCGATTTATAAGAAGAAAAGAGTGGTTCATGCGGGAACCGGGTTGAAATTAAAGACAAGCAAATCAAGTCCACCTGAAATACAATCTTAAAAGAAGAGTAATCAGCAAGTTTAAAGGTAAATCGACATGGAAAAGGTAAAGGACAAGCTGGTTCGCACGGGATACAAATTGGAAAACAACTAGTTGCGCGGATCAATCAAGCTAGCACAATTGAAGACATTGGTTGTCCCACCATGGTGGCCAAAAAGATGTCGACTCCAAAAAAGTGTTCTAGATCGGCACCTCAAAAGAAGGTGATGATAGAATAGAGGAAAGGGGGTGAATCGGTAAACACTCGGAAAGCGAAAAATCCTCATCTCGGACCCACACTCACATTGATCCCCGAACATTCATCTCACGGCGTCGTTCGAGCACCGAAGATGGTTCGGGTCATGTGGGAGGAGAGGGAGGAGTAGAATGACTTGGAACATGAGTAAAGAAGTTGTGGTAGCCAAGAGCTGCAGGCTCCGCTTTATGTAATGAAAATAAAAGATGAGATGACCGTGTGTACCTTATCGCGGGAGATTGAGATGTGAGTTCAACCTTCCTCCTCTTCGGCCGGCCGATGAGGGGGAAGTCCAACCGATGCTAGCTTGATGTACCTATGCAACTACACAAGGAAGTCAATAAAACAAGTGAAAAAAAAGATTAGAACTGGGTAAAGTGTAGTAACTATAAAAAAATCAATAACATAAAAACGACAAATTGAAACAAACTCACCGGATTCGGGGTTAGCCCTAACCCTTTTTTTGTGTTTTTGATTATGTAAGATTGATGCAAAATTAACCAAAAGATTTTCTAAGACAGCAAATAAACTGAGTGAAATGAGTTGAGAAAGCTTATGAAATGGATCGGCTTGAGTTGAAGCAGAGTTGGTTGAAACAAGCATGTTCGGGTAGCCTTGCACCCTTCTGCACGACTTTGGTGCCAAGAATTCTACGGATGACCCCAATGTTGGAATTGAGTGACATTTGTGTCTATGGATGGAGAACATGGAGTGGAAGAGACCTCCTGTTCATGACTTCTCTTGAATCCATCCGTACAAGCCCTTTAAAAAATCCGAAAGTAGGCGGATGTGGAAGAACATAACCTGGATGCATGCCCTCAGTGCAGCAATCACCATGGACAGACAGCAAGTAGGAATCGAGTACCGCTGGTTGCAAATGAAAGAGGATAAGAGAAGAACAACTCTTTTGTTGAAGACTTTTGCTGCAGGAGCCTCAGATTTTCTACAGAAGCTGATGAAGGTTGATTGTTGTAGAACACATGGATCAGACTTCTCCTTCACTTTGGAATCAATCTCTCAATGTCGGATTGGCTTTGGACGTTGGGACAGCCTTGGGAGCGAGCTTTGTCTACCTCAGGATGAGCTAGGCATGAGGGGTTCAACATTGGGTCATTGAGAATGGCTCTCAATTTATAGATATGGAGAACCGGTGCAAAATATAAAAATTGGACCGACCACACCCCGCGTTTCAAAGGAGGTGAGGGCACGCACCCTGGGGGCACAGTCTGCATGCCCCCCTGTTTCAAAGGAAGCAGGGGCGCATTGCACGTCTTATTGCTAAAAATCATCAAAGCCTTCTAGAAATTGCTAAAAATTGGACTTGATAAGATGAACGTGCCCCCGAACCGGGGGCGTAGTTAAAATAATCAATCTTAAGTGGGGGAAACCTTTCAAAATCTGGTATAGAAGGCGCTAATTAGGGTAATTTCCGGTTTCAAAAAATAGACTACGCCTTTGCCTTTCAAAGGGATAGAGGGAAAGTAGGGCGTGCCCCCCTACTAAGGGCGCTTAGGGCGCACCCCAACTGTGACGGCATGGTGACCGCGCCCTCCCATTTCAAGTAGGGTGTGGGTGCAGTACACTCTCTCTCCTGAGCGCATGTTCTGAGGGCCGTACCTTGCAAATGGGACATCCGATTTGGGTCCCGTTTGTTGCGTTGGAAAGAGGACACTAAACCATAGCTCTTCAAGTCAATAAACCAATCAGCATGACTCCTGAGACATTCGTATAGGGATTTCTACCAGTTTCCCCTTTGTAGAAAGTCAAAAACCGCGGTGGGGATCCAAAAGAGCACGGTTCCGGTCGAGGAATCTCGGGTCAATTCGGGATGACTTAAAATGATGATTGAACAAGTCTAGTATGGTCAAAAAACCAGAAATCATCGAAAAATTCAAAATTAACCTGGTAAACGTGAATCGAAGCTCGGAAAAGTCAAAAAACCCTAAAATCGTCCAAAATGGCCGTATGGCCCTGGTTGATGAAAATATGTGACTAAGATCGACCTGGATGACCAGAAAGGGCCCGATGACCAGAAAGGCCTAACACGTGGTCTAGGATAGCCGTGTTATCATGGATTGAAAAGCCTTAACAAATGTCATTATAGACCAACGCCTACCGAAATGACTTGTCGGAAACTCCAAATGTTACTGAACACATGTAGGAATCCCGAGATGTTCAAGTATGAACCATTCAAGGTCGGTCATCAAGCAGGCTTTGTGTTTTCACGGTTCACGCGCGGCTCTTGCTTGAAGGATACGACATTATTCTGGAAATCATCGGTCCATTCCCAACTCATGAGGGTCTCCACCAACGTCCTTAGCTCATCTCCACGAGGTAATCCGAATCTGATAATGGTAAAATAAAGGATATCGCCAATGTAATAGGAGTTTCGGGCTCTGAATCAGGCCAATTTGGCAGGTCTACAGGCAAGAGCATGAATGATAGGAGTGATTGGTTCCTCTACCCATGCAAGAGCAATAGAAGAAACAAGGGCCTTAACCAATCTAGGGTGAACCCTATGTTGATGGATTGGTTGAGGTTCCAGGGTTTGTTCGACTGGCTCATGAAGAAAAGGTTGAATGGTCAACTGAGGGGTTGTAGGTGAAATAGGTTGAGAAGCCAAGGGCCAGATGATTGGCCAAGGAGTTGTTGGTGGAATAGGCTGAGAAGACAAGGGCCGGATGATTGGTAGAGGGGTTGTTGGCGAAATAGGCTGAGAAGCCAAGGGGGCCTTTGGAAATGTGTGTGGAGCCAAAGGTTGAGGAGCCAGTTTACGTAATGATGTATTTGCACCATTGGCAGGGGTTGCATGATCGGCTGAGGTTGGGGCATGGGTGGCCTAATCAATTGGCGTTGAGGAGTTGGCCGATGATGATGATCTAGATGGGATTGGGGAGGGCTCCAAGGTTGGTGCATAGCATCAATGTTCTTCTCAGCCATGGGACTCAATTCATTATGATATTGCATTAATTCCACGTCTCTTTTAGCATCCCCAATTATTGAATAGCTTGGCCCATATCATCGCAAGAATTCTTCCTTGACAATTTTGAAATTTCATATTTATATTTCCCCTAGTGAAAAAACCATTCTAGGGCTACACCTTCTAAACATTGCCTAAAAAGAAAAGCAAGGGCCTTTCGATCATTTAGCCATTGAGATGATTTGTTCAAGAAATCATTAACATGAGTGAAGGGATCACCTAAGCCATTGTAGTGATGGTAGGTTGGTGTTTGTGATGGAGGGATATGTAGGACTGGGAAAGAAGGGACATATATTTTAGGGGTGGCCATCGAGTCCAAATGGTGTCTCAGCTCTTTAAAGTGCTCATCCATTTGGTTGAGTTTCTATGAATGCTTGAGTGAGGCTGGGATCCAGAGCCACCAGTGCAAGGTATTTGGATGAACGAGCTGGAAAATGTGGGTTGGAAGTAGGAACTGGCATGGAATCAGGTGGGTGACCCACAACGAGGTGAGTAGGCAAGGTAGCACGGCAAGATTGTGCAGGAGAGTTGAAGATGAGGGGCCTAGCTGCCAATTGAGGTAGTGAGGGGGCTTGATCTCCCCCGACTGGACCTTGATTGGCAGGCATCTTACCCTTAGTGGCGGATTGGATGACTACAAAGGTCTCGGGAACAAGGTGGAGTGATAGACCCTGGAGGAGTTTCTCCATGCTAAGCGGAGTAGGTTGAATTTCGGATTCCCTGATAGCATTAACATGGCCCTCTAGTTGGACCATGGGTTGCTGTAGCTCGTAGTGACCCATCTCAAACTCTTCTTCTTCCTCGTAGTAGTCTGACATCCCAATGTGTCTTCTGGACCTTAACATCATAGGCATCCTGTCAAACTTTCTAAAGAAAAAGGTTGAAAGAACAAATGGAACGTGCAATTGAAAACAAGTTTTTTTTATTGTGTTTTGTTTTGTTTGATTTTTTTATTTTAGTTTTGTGGTTGGCAAACAAGTTGTACACAAAATTAAAGAGATTTTTGTTTTAGGTGTTTTTAAAGAAGGAATTTTTTGTTGTTTTTAATTCGGGTGAGCAAGCAAGTTGTGCAAACAAGTTTTAAAATGACTACTCGACAATTTTTGTGTTCAAACCTTAAATTAGATAGATTGTTAGCAATTGTTCACTCAAGTTGGTTATGGTTTCTATTTCTCCAATCTTTAAGACCTAAGGTTGTCACTCAATCACCACGAGTAGGTACTTGTGTTCTTTGGGCTTTGGGATGAACGATACAACCAACCCAATCATGCAGAGAGGAATACTCCATGGATAGAGACTTACAGAGGCCTTGATGGAAACAACCAAATCAACTAGGAAGAAATATCCCAGAAGAGAGGTTAGAATCCACCAAGAAGGTGTATGGAGGGTGAGGGTGCGTTGGGAGAGAGAGCTCCCGCCATGAATGCCCTACGGATCAGGATCAGAATAAGTCTGGTACCTGATTCAAAATGCTAATGCAAAAATAAAAATGGAGGGTAAGAGGAGAAGAAGCAATCAATATTGTAACATGAAATGAAATTAAGCACTCAAATGCAAGCAAAACAAGCAATCATAGAACTAAACAAGTAACTCGTAACTAAAGAGTGGTTCGTGCGGGAACCAGTTTATGAATGAGTGTCCATGTGGGGATAAATCTGAAGTGGAAGAAAAAGGGTGGTCCACATGGAGATGAACTTAAAATAAAGTGTCTAACAGGGGAGCCAAGTTTTGGAAAGGTGGGTGGTTCACGTGGGAACCAATTTTTGAAGGAAAGGGGTGGTTCACACAGGAACCAATTTGTTTACTTGGAAAACAAAAGGAAGGCCATGTGGAGCCAATTTAAAAGTGATTTAAAGAGGTGATCCATGCAGGGACCTATCTGAAAGTGAGTTGGTTCACGCAGGAACTGCGTTGGAAGAGAGGGTTTGTTCACGTGTGAATCGGTTTTTAAGAAGAAAAGGATGGTTCACACCGGAACCGGTTTAGAAGTTGACAAAAAGGAAAGAGGGCAATGTGGGGCCAATATGAAAGTAATGCAATGAGATGGTCCACAGGGGGACCGATCTGAAAGTAGGTTGGTACACGTGGGAACCGGGTTGAAAAGAGGGTTGGTTCACGCGAGAATCGGTTTTTTTAAGAAGAAACGGGTGGTTCTAGTGTGAACTGGTGTAAAAGAGGACAAAAAGAAAGGTCCACTTGGGGGCAATATGAAGGTTCTGCAAAGGGGTGGCCCACGTAGGGACTGAACTAAAAATAAGTTGGTTCACATGGGAACCGAGTTGGAAAAGAAAGGTGGTTCATGCGGGAAACGGTTTATAAGAAGAAAACATTGGTTCGCACGGGAACCGAATTGAAATTAAAGAAAAGCAAGTCAAGTCCACATGAGGGACAATATTAAAGGAAGGGTAAACAGCAAGATTTAAGAGTAGATCGACAAGAAAATGGGTGAAATAAGAGCCGGTTCGTGTGGGAACCAAATCAGAAAATAACTAGTTGCACGGATGGATCAAGCTAGCATGGTTGAAGACACTGGTTATCCCACCGTGGTCTCCACAAAGCAGTCGCCTCTGAAAATGGGTTTGTCATCTTCCAGATCGCCACCTCAGTAAAGGGATGAACGAGAAGGAAGGAAAACATGAAAAACACTCTCACAACTCGGTCCCACACTCACATTGATCCCCGAACTTTCATCATTTTTATTTAATTTTTCTATCCTCTCATATATCATAAAAAATAAAAAAAGGGTTCAACTTTTTATTCTTTGGCCAGCCGATGAAGAAGAGTCTCCAAACAATGCTAGTTGATGTACCTATGCAACTAAAAGACAAAGAAGACAAAAAAACAAGTTAAGGAAGGATTAGAACTGAGTGAAGTGTAGTAACTATAAAAAGAATAACAAATACGACAATTGGAAACAAACTCATCGAATTTGGGGTTAGCCGTAATGGGGTGTTTGGTTGCATGATAATACACGTTTTTATTTTAATTTTTAAAAACTGTAATAAAAAACCTTCGTAGGAGGTGTTTGGTAGCATGAGAATTTTTTGTTATAAAATTTTTTTACGGTTACACCGATGACAAAAAAACAAAAGAGGTATCCACCTCTTTTATTTTAAAAAACGGTCTCCCTTGGTCCCCCGACAAACCCTCGTTCGGGTCTTTTACTTCGCGACGCTCTTCATCACGTCAGCCCCTCATCACGGTGCTTCTCCACGGCGGTGGCCTCCTCACCCCCTTCTTTGAGAGCTCACGGCAGCACATCGTCGGCGATGGCCTCCTCCAGGTCCCCCTTCCTTCTTCGCGAGATATCTCTGCGACGGCTTCCCCGTCGACGAGCCCCCTTCTTCGAAAGCTCGCAGTGGTACATTCTCATCCGAATATGTTTATACGAGATATATTAAAGGGGATGGTAGAGGAAACCACGGCGTCGCTTTCCAATCCAGGCGAAGAAGATAGAAGACAATCAGACGGAAACAGGAAAGATCCGACATGGGGGAGGGATATGCGACCGGGCGGCCACATTCAAGGAGCTCAAGCCCAATAACAGAAGGATCATGGTGAGAAAAGAATGGGTTGCGCCGCTTCTATCATTTCAGCATATACTCGTATTTTCTCCTGTGTGTTCTGATGGGCGCCTTCTTCGATGATGGGCGAGCACTAGCAGGGTCCAGAAGAAGGGGAGAGCAACGGGAGGTGGCCGCCGTGGCTGAGGTCGCTGCTCTCAGCCAACTTCTTTGTGCAATGCAAGCTCCACGCCGACTCCCACAAGAGTGAGTGCAACATGTTCTGCCTAGACTGCGTCAATGGTGCCCTCTGCTCTGTCTGCCTCGCCTACCACCACCACAACCACCGCACCATCCAGGTTCGAATAGGCCTCCCTTTTTCCTCCTCTATTTCTTCTGGATGACCATTTGTGTCCTTTCTCTTCTCTTTTGTGGACGGATTGAGGTGTTCGTTTCTTGATTTTTTTTCCGGTGGTGGTGGTGTTGGTTTCTATATTGCCCCCACCCTCGCCTAGAGTGGCCGCACATCAACCAGCGTCTCGTAGCCACAGGCGCTGCCTAAAAAAGTTTGAAAGAAAATGGTATTGATGCATGTTGGTTACCAAACAGTTTATGATCATTTTTAAAAATTATAATATTTTTGCCAAACACATTAATTGTCATGTTTTCACTTTTAAAATTTATCATGTTTAATATTATTATATATTTTTTTATCATGAAACCATATAAGAAAATAAAATGCAACCAAACACCCTATAACCCTTTTTTTGTTTTATATGTGATGATACAAAAACTAAATAAAAATGATGTATAAATGATGCCAGATGAATGACAAAGATGTAGAAACTTGAACGGCTCAAATCGAAGCTAAAATGGGTGTGACCATGTCCTTGACTTGAGGGTGTGGTGAGTGCACCCTAGGGTTGAGGGCGAGGTGTGCATGCTCTAGGTCCGGGGGCGTGGTGGCACTACCTGGCACAGCTTTGATGTAGAGATCACCACGAGCAGTCCCTATGTCAGAATTGAGTGACATTTGTTGTAATGGATAGATAACTTGAAGATAAAAGGTTTTTATATTGATAACTTCTCCTCAATATGTCCTTACAACTCTTTAGAAATTATGGATGTAGAAGGAAAGAAGAAACAGTACCAGATTATGTACCTTTGTTGAAGCGATCACCACGGACAATCCAAAAATCAGAATAGACTCTTGTTTATTTTAAAATAATTAATACATGAAAAGTATTATTTAGGATGAAGACACTTTATATTAAATCTTGTGAGAAATGATCTGAATTTATTTGACAAGTCGGATCTTGTATAGTGAAGTTCTAGAAACCACTAGTGCAATGTCAATGTAGGATGTGCTATAGGCACCACATATATCAAAATTGATTGATTTTGATTGTAAATAAAGAGGACTCACCGGGAAAAAAAATTCTATGAAGGATGTATAGGTTGAATCTGCAAGTGTAGTGAATTTGACTGAAAACACGGTGACCAAGAAAAGGAGACTTCGGACCTTTCTGTGCAGTGTCAACGCAGAAGCCATCACGAGCCGAGGCGATGACAGAATCAATCTCCATTTATTGTATATAAAAGATAGCTCGATGAAGCACACTTCCTCTAAAGGATGATGGGCTTTAAAATTATCAAAAATATTTATAGGAGCCGTTGATCATAAGTGCAGCATGTCAGAGCATAGATCAGCTTCTTTTAACTTTAGGATGATCTCTAGACATCTGGACGAAGAGAGGATGATTCGGGGAGGTTGGGACAAGCCTAGGGTGGCTGGAAGATGAGAGAAAGAGCCCTAGATCATACTCCAATGGCCAAAATTTATAAAGGGCCAAAACCATTGCAAAATATGAAAACTGACCAACTACGCCCCGGGTTGAGGGCACCGTGATTGTGTCCCCACTTCCGGGTGCGTTTGGTGCGTTATTGCTAAAAAACATCAGAAAATTACAAAAAATAGGGTTGACAAGATGAATGTGCCCCCGACTCAGGAGCGTGATCAAAATAAACATTTTTATGAAGAGGAAACTTTATAAAAATCGATTTGGAAAGCCCAAATCAAAGTAGTTTCCGGTTTCCAGCATTGCGCGCGCGTCTTGTGTGAGCCGTAACTTACAAACGGCACGTCCGATTCGACTCCCGTTTGTTGCGTCTGAAAGAGGGATCTTAGCCATAGCTCCTCAAGTTGGTATGTAACTTCTGGTTTATCCCGAGAATTTTGTATGTCTATGTAACTTCTGGTTTATCCTCTCGATGGTGCTGAGGGCCCGAATGGTGATCTGAAACTTGGAAAAGTGACGACAATGCGGAAAACGTTGGAAAGCCACAGAAAGTTGGTGGCAACCCATACAACTTGGGTTGATGACCAGAAATGATAGGAAAAGCTCAGAAAACTCTATAAGGTGCTCGAAAGATCCGAGGTTGAACCGGAATATTTAGAATGATCGGAAGAGCTGGTGACAACCCGTATAACACAGGTTGGCAACTGGAAACGATGAGAGGATCCCGAAAAACTCAGAGAAATGTTTGAAAAAGCTAGGGACAACCCAGAATAATTGGAATGAATGGAAAGATCGGTGGAAACCCGTATAACACGGGTTGGCAACCAAAAATGACGGGAGGATCAAAAAACTCGGAAAGATACCTGGAAGAACCAGGGATGACTTGGAATACTCGAAATGATCAAAAAACCTTATGACAACCCATACAACTTGGGTTGATGATTGAAATGATGGGAGAATCACGGAAAACTCGGAGAGATGTTTGGAAAAGTCGAGGACAACCCGAAATAATCGGAATGACTGGAAAAGCCAGTGGCAATCCATACAACTTGGGTTGATGACCGGAAATGATGTGATAAATCTGGTATGCTCTATGCCACCCCATTATTGATCGGAATGACCTGATGGCAACTGGGAATCCCTAACAATAAGCAAAAAATGTACGATGACTCGACAAAAGGACACGACACATAGGCCCTCGCTCGGCACACGTAGATTTGACCAGGGATCAACAACTCATCTTCAGCTTTCTAGTAAGCTCCTCAGCTCATCCAATAGAATGTTTCAACCTGATTTTGATGGTCTAAAAGAGATGTTGCCTGTGGAATAAGGGTTTAAGCTCCAAATAAGGCCAAATTGGCATGTCTACAACGACAACCTAGTAGTGGGTCCCATGGATCCAGTTATCACCAGACCACGATAAATGGTCGATTAACATCAAAATGGTTCTTTCACCACAACATACCAACAAATGCCGTGAGAGGACCATACTACAAGAACATGATCGACATAATCACTGACATCTAGAGAGGAGTGCCTGGAACAAACCCAAAAAAGATATACAATGTATATCTCTCTATGGAGGTGCAAAATATAAAGAAGTATGCCAGTTCATTAGAAAGAATTTGAGATGAAAGAGCTTACACATTAATGGACGAATAAGTAAATTGTTTATAGTACATTTATAAATATTTTTTTAGTATAATTTATTTAATGTCTTATTCTTAATAGGTATAACTAGGTAGACAATGATCAATTTCCTAGTGTACTATCAAGTTGGCATGGTCTTTTGGAAGTCAGTCGACACATTAGTATAGGTAAAAAATGTTGAGTACTTTTATGCTATGATAGATGAAGTTATCAAAGAGATAGAGAGGACTAGATAGTCCAAGTAGTCACAGACAATGCGGCCGTATATAAATCGACCGAACTGATGTTGATGGTCAAAAGAACAAAGTTGTAGTTGTATTGGACACCTTGTTTTGCCCACTCCGTAGACTCGATGTTGGAGGATATGTGCAAGGATCCTCAAATATATAGGATAGTAATGCAAGCCTAGTTTCTTTTTATTTACAACCTTAAGTTTGTCCTTAGCCTTATGAGGGAACATACCAAGGCCCGAGCATTGCTACCACCTAGTGCAACTTGGTTTGCCTCCCACTACATTTCGTTAGAAAGCTTGTTGAGTCAAAGGAGACCTCTAGCTCAGATGGTAATCTCATCGAGTTGGGATAGTTGGATAGCTAGCTGTAGTCCTTCCGATAAGAGAAAGAAGAGAAAAATAGAGGAGACAATAAATAATAAGGATTTTTGGAAGATTGTAAAGAAGACCTTAAACATCATCCAACTCATAGTGAAGGTACTTAGGATAGTTGACGAAGATAGGAAAGCAAGCAAGGGATGCTTATATGATGTAATTGAGAGAGCGAATGAATAAATCTCAAAGATGATATCTGACTTTTCTAAGTGGTGGGACATCATTAATCGTCATTGGAAACATACATTACATCAACCAATACATGAAGAAAGTATATTTTCTTAGTCATTTACTAATTTGTTTAAATTTTAGATACATATAGGTTGTTTACTAATATTATTTCTTTGATAGGTTACTTTTCAATCCATGATATTGCTACATTCCACATTTTATAGCAACGAATGAGCTACTAGATGACATCAAGTGCATCATCCAATGGATGGTCAATGATGACGACCGGTCTATTATCACCTGCAACAAGATGTACGATAAAAGAATGCGGGTATTTCACTTTGGAACAAGTAGAGTTGAACAAGTTGTGATGCTACTAGGTCCGAGTACATAGCATTCTTCTTCATCACTTAGTTACATAATCAAAATGTATAATATAATTTTTCAATACATTGAATTTAGGTAGCTGATTGGTGAATGGACCATGGTAAAGCACCAGGGTATAGAGACTTAGAGGATGTAACCATTAGGGTGCTAAGCCAAACCACTTTAGCTTTGGACTGTGAGAGAAACTGATCTACATTCAACTTGATTCACACAAAGCAAAGGAACATGTTGACATCACAATGACATGAAGACCTTGTGTATTATTACTACAACATGAGGTTAAAATTGAAGAATTTGAAGAGAATGAAGCCAGATGGAACAAAGAATCTAGATATCATAGGTGGCAGTATGACAGATCGAGGAACTAACAATTGAAGAATAGGACATCAATTTGAATCGAATATTCTATGAGAAGAATTCCTTGGAAGCTTGGGTCAATGACCGAGAAGGGTTGGGAGGACCAGATTCAACCCAAAAGATATATAATCGACTGAAGGAGTGCTCGATGATGTCCCTCTTGTCGAAGAATTCTAGATTCCTCCCTTCCTATAAAAGCAACAGAGGACTAGATAAGGATCTAGTCGAGGCACATAAAGTGGAAGAAAAGGTAAACAAGTTTTGACTGATCCCTATTACTACATATGTTGATACAATTAAAGAGGATTAAGAAGATACATCGAAGTTGAACATCCAAGTGCAGTACCAAACTTCTAAGGATTCTTAGTCACTTGTATCAATTTTGATATTGATATTAAAACTTTTAAAAAAGTCGATATCAACATCAATATAATGTATTTTTTAATACTCAATTGAAGCCAACACTTAGGTAGGTAAGATCATCTGCTCCACATTTAGATTTGCAGGGATATTTCATACTTTTTGGTTGATTATTTTTGTCACACATCTCATCTATGTATTAATTAAGCGCGTGTACTATATGCAAAGCTATATTTTGCTAGGGGTTTATGAAAAGTATCAACTTCCAGGGTACATTTAGGTTCTAAATTATTATAATAAAATAAAAAAGTAAAATAGCTACAACTCAAAATTATATCATGTTTGACTAGATTAACTATCTGATTTGAGAAATGGAAAGGATATGTCAAATGTGGGAAATTTTTTCAAGAAAAAAAATCTCTTGGCTAGATCTTCATTTATCCAAGAAAAGGTTATCTAGAAAATCAAACTCTATCATTGTTGTCAAACACTGTTTTAGCAAGTTGTCACCAATAAAAAAATATCATATCATGCAACTAATTGAACGCATAATCATTAGAAAGATTGGAATATCATTCCTAGCTATGCCCAATCCGAAAGAGCCTACCCATGGATCTCATGGCCTGGCCTATTCATTAATCCATATATACATATATAAATAGAGAGATAGAGAGGGTTTCAATCACTTTAGTCCTCGGCGGAAGAAACTCCCGCAGTCCTCAATGGGATGACGGCACATGGTGTCATGGAAGATGAAACAAGAGTGCAGTATGTAATACTATTGTCTACCGATTTCAGTTTTAATATTGGTACACATATATAAACATATATATATATATAATATAGATACTCTAACCAAGCAACACCTTAGGTATGTAAGATCATCTATTCCACATTTAGATTTCTATACTAATTGAATGCATAAGCATTAGAAAGATTGGAGTATCATTCCTATGTAAGCCCAATCTGGAAGAGCCTACCCATGGATCTCCTAGCCTGGCCTGTTCATTTATCCATATATACATATAAAAATAGAGAGAGAGAGAAAGGGAAAAAGAGAGAGAGTTTCAATCACATTAGTCCCCGATGGAAGGAACTCCTACAGTCCTCAATGGGATGATGGCACATGGTGTCGTAGAAGTTGAAACAAGAGTGCATAGTAAGTATGTAATTCTATTGTCTACCAATTTCAAATTTAATATTGATACACATATATATAATATATATACTCTAACCAAACAACACCTTTGGTATGTATGATCATCTGCTCCATGTAGACACGCCAAATTGGCTAGATTCGGAGCCCTAGACTCTTATTCCATAGGCGATATCTTTTATCTGACCGTTATCTGATCTGGACTACCTCGTGGAGATGAGCTAAGGACAGTGGTGGAGCCCCCCTTGTTAGGTGAGAATGGACCAATGATTTCCGGAATATTGCCGTAACCTTCAAGCGAGAGCCGCACGTGAACTGTAAAAACACGAAGCCTGCTCGATGACCGACCTTGAATGGTCCATAATTGAAGGTCTCGGGAGTCCCGCATGTGTTCCGTAACATTCAGGGTTTCCGAGAAGTCATTTCGGTACGCATCGGTCAATGACGGCTTTCGTTACGGCTTTTTCGATCTGTGCTGACACGGCTATCCCGGACCACATGTTAGGCCTTTTCGGTCATCACCGGGTCTTTTCAGGTCATCCGGGTCGATTCTAGCCGTATATTTTATCAACCGGGGCTATAAGGCCGGTTCGGTCAATTTTAGGGTTTCGCGGCTTTTACGGCTTTCGATTCACGTTTACCGGGTTAATCTCAAATTTTTCGATGACTTCGGATTGTCCGATCGTACCGGACTTGTTCGGTCATCATTTCAAGTCATCCCGAGTTGACCCGAGATTTCTCGACCGGAACCGTGCTCTTTCGGATCTTCGCCCCGGGTTTCGGCTTTCCGCGAGAGGGTAAACCGGTAGAAAGCCCCGTACGAACATATCGGGAGTCATACGGCTGGTTTACTGACTTGAGGAGGTGCGGTTGAAGGCCCTCTTTCCAACGCGACAAACGGGAGCCGAATCGGACATCCGGTTTGCAAGATACGGCTCGCGGAACATGCGCGCAGGAGAGAGAGTGCACCGCGCCCCCGCTCCGCTTGAAAGGGGAGGGCGCGCCCTGCGCGCCCTCAACCCGGGGGCGCGCCCTGCGCGCCCTCAAACTGGGGGCGCGCCCTGAGCGCCCCCGGTTCCTTTGAAAAGCGGGGGCGCGGTCAGTTGCTTTAAATCGGAAATTACCCCGATTAGCACCTTCTAAACCGGGTGTTTGGAAGGTTTCCGGGGGAGAATTTTCACTTATTTGTACCGCGCCCCCGGTTCAGGGGCGCGTTACGTATATCAAGTCGATTTTTAGCAATTTCCGGAAGTTTCCGTCGATTTTTAGCAGTGAGACGCCGAACGCGCCCCCGCCCCCTTTGAAACAGGGGGGCGCACAGACCGCACCCCCAAACTGGGGGCGCGCCCTGCGCGCCCTTGGTTTGAGGGCGCGCCCTGAGCGCCCTCGTCTCCTTTGAAACGCGGGGGCGCGGTACATCCAGTTTCTAAATTTTGCACCGGCTCTCTTCCCCTATAAATTGAGGGCCATTCTCAACGACCCAAGGTTGAACCCCCGGTGCCTAGCTCGTCCAGAGGTCGTCCAAGCTCTTCTCCAAAGCCGTCCCGACGTCCAAAGGTGATCCGAAGTCAAGAAATCGATCCCGAGGTGAAGGAGAAGGCTCGATCCGGGTGTTCTTCATCAACCATCTTCGTCGACTTCTTCAGAAAATCCGAGGCTTCTGCTGCAAAAGTCTTCAACATAGAAGATGTTCATCTCTTCGTCCTCTTTCATCTCCAACTAACGGCACTCAATTCCGACTTGCCGTTTGTTCGTGGCAATTGCTACACCCAGGGCGCGCATCTAGGTTCTGTTTTCCACATCCTCCCCTTTCATAATTTTTACTCAGTTCTTCAGGAGGATTTCTGAGAAGTCATAAACATAGGAATTCTTCCTATCTGAGTTTTATGTCCACTCCAACAAACGGCACTCGATTCTGACATCGGGGTCGTCCGTAACATCCTCTGCACCAAAGTTGCGCCAGAAGGGTACCAAGCTACCCGAACCGGCCTTTTCTCAACCAACTCGGCTTCAACTCAAGCCAAATCATTCTATAAGCTTTCTCAACTCCATTAACTCTGTTTATTTAATGTTTTAAAGCATATTTTAGTTCATTTACATCATTTTTACATAATCAAAAAAAACACAAAAAAGGGGGTTAAGGCTCACCCCGAAGCCGGTGAGTCCAACTCCAATTGCTTCTTTCTTATCTTCTTACTACAGTTACTACACTTCTCACAAGTCTAACCAAACTCTTCACTTGGTTTATTGTTCTAGTTGCACAGGTTGATCAAGCTAGCATTGGATTGGAGACTCTTCTTCATCGGCCGGCCGAAGAAGAAGAAGGTTGAACTCACATCCCTTTCTCCCACGCTAAGGTACACACGGTCAACTTCTTTTTATTTCCATTACATAAAGCGGAGCCCGCGGCTCCTGGCGACAACCTTTCTTTTATTCATGTTCTAAGTTAATTCACTCCTCACTCTCCTCCCACATGACCCGAACCATCTCCGGTGCTCGAGCGACGCCGTTAGATGAAAGTTCGGGGATCAATGTGAGTGTGGGATCGAGGTGAGGACCTTTTACTGCTTTCCGAGTGTTTTCCGATTCACTCCCTTTCCCCAATTCCATCTTTCACCTTCTTATCTTGAGGTGCCGATCCGGAACCCGTTTCTGGAGTCGACAGCTTTTTGGCGACCACGGTGGGACAACCAATGTCTTCAACCGTGCTAGCTTGATTGATCCGTGCAACTAGTTGTTTTCCGACTTGGTTCCCGCGTGAACCGGCTTGTCCTTTACCCTTTTCCATGTCAATTTACCTTTAAAAACTTGCTGATTACTCTTCCTTTAAGATTGTCCCCCATGTGGACTTGATTTCTTGTCTTTAATTTCAGCCCGGTTCCCGCGTGAACCACTTTTCTTCTTATAAACCGGTTCCCGCGTGAACCACCTTTCTTTTCCAACTCGGTTCCCGCGTGAACCAACTTACTTTCAGATCGGTCCCCGCGTGGACCACCCATTTGCAGCACCTTTAGATTGGCCCCACGTGGCTCTCTTTTCATTTTTTTAACTCTTACACCGGTTCCCGCGTGAACCACCCCTTTTCCTTCAAAAACCGGTTCCCGCGTGAACCACCTTTCTTTTCCAACTCGGTTCCCGCGTGAACCAACTTACCTTCAGATCGGTCCCCGCATGGACCACCCCTTTGCACCAATTAGATTGGCCCCACGTGGCCCTCATTTCCTTTTTCCAATCAAACAAACCGGTTCCCGCGTGAACCACCCATTTTCCCTTCAAAAACCGGTTCCCGCGTGAACCACCTACTTTTCCAAAACTCGGCTCCCGCGTGAGCCACTTTATTTTCAATTCGGTCCCCGCGTGGACCATCCTTTTACCTTTACTTCAGATTTTTCCCACTTGAACACTCCAACACAAGCCGGTTCCCGCGCGAACCACCTTTTAGTTGTTAGTTGCTAGTTACTTGTTTACTTTATCATTGGTTGTCTTTCTTGCATTCACTTGTTTGATTTATTTAATAGCTTTCATTCATGTTTGCATATTGATTGCTTCTTCTCCTTCTACCCTCCATTTTTCATTTTTGCATTAGCTTTGCATCGGGTACCGGACTTGTTCCGATCCGTAGGGCATTCGAGGCGGGGGCTCTCTCTCCCAACACACCCTCTCCCTCCAAACACCTTCTTGGTGGATTCTTACCTCTCTTCCGGGATATTCCTTCCTAGTTGATTTGGTGGTTTCCATCAAGACCTCCGTAAGTCCCCATCCGTGGAGTATTCCTCTCCGCACGATTGGGCCGGTTGTACCACTTTCCCAAAACCCGAAGAACCCAAGTACCTACTCGTGGTGAATGAGTGATAACCTTAGGTCTTGAAGATTGAAGCAATAGGAACCATACCCAATTTGAGTGAACAATTGCTAACAATCTATCTAATCTAAGGTTTCAACCCAATAATTGTCGAGTAGTCATTTTAAAACCTTGTTTGCGTAACTTGCTTGCCCACAACAATTGAAAAGAAAAAAATTCTCTTTCAAAACACCTAAAAAAAAATCCCTTTAATTTTTATGTTCAACTTGCTTGCCAAACAACCAAATTGAAACCAAATCAAATCAAACAAACAACCATAACCAAACAAAAACTCTCTTTGCATTTACACCTTTCATTTGCCTTCTTTCAACCATTTTGTAAGGAAACTTGACAGGATGCCCACTCTAAGGTCCGGAAGACACGTCGGGATGTCGGACTACTGCGGCCAAGAGGAGGAGTACGAGACAGGCCACTACGAGCTGCAACAACCCATGGCTCAACCAGAGGGCCATGTCAACGCCGTCAGGGAGCCAGAAATTCAAAATCCTACTCATCAACCTGCATCACTTAGCATGGAGCAACTCCTCCAGGGTCTATCTCTTCATCTAGACCCCGAATCTTTTTCGCTCGTGCAATCCTTGACTAAGGGCAAGATGCCCGCCACTCAAGATCCGGTCGAGGGAAATCAAGCCCCTTCACCACCTCAATCAGCAGTCAGGCCCCAAATCATCTCTTCTCCTGGGCAACCCTGCCGTGTCTCCACTCACCCTATTATGGGGCATTCACATAATTCTGTTCCAATTCCTGTTTCCAACCTACCTCTTCCAACTCAGCCACCTAAACACTTTGCTCCCGTGGCTCAGGAATCTAGCCTCACCCAGGTGTTAATGAACAAAATCAACCAGATGGATGAGCGCTTCGAAGAGATGAGGCACCGCCTCGATTCTAAAGCCATCCCTGAAATCTCTGTCCCATCTTTCCCAGTTCTACACCTTCCTCCTTCAGAGATACCAGTCTTCCAACGTTACAACGGAACTGGTAATCCTTTTAACCATCTAAAGAGCTTTCTCTATGACTCTTCATTCTGGAAAAATGACCGCAAAGCCCTTGCCTTCCTATTCCGTCGGTCATTGGATGGATCCGCCCTTGACTGGTTCTATTCTTTTGATTCCATTGAGGCGGCGGATTTCGACATTGTCAAGACGAAGTTTCTACAGAGGTACAAGGATAGGGTGGGCCCAGCCTGCTCAATAACTGACTTAATTGTTGAAAAGATGAGGCCAGATGAGGACTTTGCCAGATTTGCTGATCGGTGGAGGGGAATGGCTGAGAGGCTTGTGGATACCATCTCAGAGGGGGAGCAGGTGAGGATGCTTATTGGGAACACCACGCCTAACCTTCGCAACCTTCTGATCATGCACCGTCCAACAACCATGAGTGAGTTGTGTGATAGCGCCCGCTACCTCCAAGCCCACTTTAAGGATGCATCCATGATCAACCCGTTCGACACCAAGCCCCGTAATACTAGAAAGCCTACGACCCACTACCGAAGGGGTAGTAAATAATGAGAGCATCAATGCCATGGGTAACCAGGGTGGGTACCGTCAAAGCCAATACCGTAACCCACCATCCAATCAACAATACCGCTCAGCCCCTCAACCAGCTCCTCAGCCACAGCAACAACTTGCATACAACCGAGCACCACCACAGCAACCCACCTACAACCGAGCGCCCCAGCAACCAAATGCCTACAACCAAGCGCCTCAACAACAAAATGTCTACAACCCACCACCACCACCACAACAAGCCTACAACCAAGTGCCACCACCAGCCAACCGACCTAGTTGTTAGTTGGCACTCGGGGGACCGAGGTGAGGACATTTTACCGCTTTACGAGTGTTTTCAATTCACTCTCTTTTTCTCAATTCCATCCATATTTCACCTTCTCTTGAGGTGCCGATCTGGAACCCGTTTCGGAGTCGACACTCCACATTTAGATTTGTATTGATATTTTATACATTTGGTTGTTAATTTCATCATTTCATCACATCTCATGTATAAATAGCACATACGCACACTGCATATATATATACAATGCATTCCTTTTGCTAGGAGCTTATTAAAAGTATCAACGTTTGAGTTACATTTTGTGATAAAATAATATGGAAAAGTAAAGATAGATACAACTTCAAATAAGTCCAAGTTTTTTCTACCATCTGGTAGAAGAAATTCTCTCCACCTCCTTCACAAATATCTCATCACAGATGACTCATCTAATTTAACCTTCAGAATTAGATGTTTGTAAGGGGGTGGAGGGAACCCGAACTACAAATTATATCAAAGAATACTGGTTGTTGTTGAGGTGGAGTGTGTATACCAAAGGTGTAGAGAGGATATATAGCAAGAAGGAAAAAAATTTGTCTCGCCCCTTCATCTATTCTAGAAGAACTTCTTTATAAAAATCATATTTTTTTCATCACAATTGTCGAACACTTCGTTTCGCCACAAAAAAAATTTGTATATATAAAAATAGAAACTATCACCAATCATGCCACCAAAGATATAATTATTAAAAGGCCAAATCAACTCCCATCCTTGTTTTTATACTCTTATTTATTTTTTAGTCCCATTAATTTTTTTACTTACTTTCTAATCCTAAATAGTTTACTTTTGAACTCTCGACCATGTTCAGGGCTAATACCATTAAGTATACCTATTCATTAATTTTATTAAAAATTTTCTCTCTTACTTTCAATTCAGCAAACATCATTAATACTTTCTAATATTTTATTTATCTTTTTGTTGCTCACGCAACATATATATTCATATGGGCCACATTCACCTATGCACGACGAGCCACCAGACACTACCACCGTGTTTGCCTGCGACTAGTGGAGGTGAGCTTATCATATACATGGACCGGTCACCAGGTTGCATGCCCACATTGTAGGCAGCCACGGTGGCAGTGCTACACAGTGGTGTGAATTGGCTTCACAGAGCCGCACACCAGCGAAGGATGCCCTGACAATGGGTAGCGAAGACTACTTGGTGCCCATCTATGTCGGCACCCTGGTGGCTGTAGTATGTTGTCATCAACATCGGTAACAATCTCTGCTGGATCAAGTGCCAGCCTTGCACAACTTGCCACTCACTGGTTCAACCGATATTTGACCTAGCCAAGTTGTTCAGGAGCTACAAGCAGTGTAGCAATTTGGAGTGCAAGAGTGGCCATATTCTCACCTACATCGAAAATGGTGAATGCCACCACAGTAAGTGCACCTATGAGGTTGAGTACATCAACAAATCCCACACATTGAAGCTTCAAGTCTTCATTAGATCCGACGTGCTACAAGCATATGAAGAAAGCAAATAAAGCAGAGATGAAGGAGGAACACAGTGAGATCGATTAGAAAATTAGGTGGGATCAATCGTCCCCCTTTTGTATTACATTTAACTTATATATGTCATGTACATGAGGGTATTTACTCTAATACAAGAGATGTAAATAATGGCATTTCACCTAATACAAATACATCGAAATTGAGACTTCAATTACAAATTTCATCCAGGGTCAACAACATAATTTTTTATGTCATTACCCCCCTTCAAGGTGAATGAGAGCTTCACGTTCAGCTTGTACCTAAGAATCTCAAAATGGACAGTACTCAAGGGCTTTGTGAAAATGGCTTCTACTTGATTCAGAACTTGCAATGTGATTAACTTTAATTTTCTTGTACATGACAAGTTGTCTAATAAAATGAAAATCAATTTCAATGTGTCTTGTATGAGCTCGAAACACTGGATTTGCAACTAAATATAGTGTAGATATATTATCACACCAGATGTGTGAAACTAGATATGAACAACATTTCAATTCTTTTAATAGCTGAACTATCCATAGCATCTCCCTTACCCCCAAAGCGATAGATCTCATTTCAACGTTGGTGTTGGATTGGGCTACTGTATGATGCTTCTTTGCCAACCAAGGTACTAAATTATGTCATAGATAAATTGCAAACCCAAAGGTGGAATTCCTATCATCGAGGTAGCTATCCCAATCAGCATCCGTATATACATTTAGTTGAAAATGTGAAAGAGAAATACACATAGTAAACTGATAAGTTCCTTTGAAGTATCAATTTTTTTTTTTACCAAAGCTAAATGAGCATTAGTGGGAGAAGATAAAAATTGACAAGCTTTATTTACCTCATATGCAATGTTGGGTCAAGTAATGGTGAGGTACTGAAGTGAGCCAACAATGCTTTGATACTATGTGGGATCATCAAAAAGGGTACCATCCAGCTTGGATAACATGAATTTTGCTGCCATAGGTGTAGAGAGTGGTTTATAATCAAGCATTGCAACCTTCTTTAATAGATCTAGTATATACTGTTGTTGACATAAGAATAGTCCCTGTGCTGTACTAGTTGCTTGAATCCCAAGAAACATATAAAGATAACCTAAATCTTTGAGTGAAAATACCCAAAAAAATGAAAATTAACTTAATTGCAGCAATATATTTGTTTCACATGACTATCATATCAACCATATATATAAGCAAGTAAAGTTGTACCATTCTTGGAGTACATGAATAGAGAAAGATCACACTTTGAAGCGATAAAATCAATATTGAGCAAGTGAGAATAAAAACAAGAAAACCAAGCTTTAGGAGTTTGCTTTAATCCATATAAGGCTTTTTCACTTTGCATACATAATGTGACTTTGATTGATCAACAAGCCCGGGTGGTTGAGATATATATATCATCATCTAAATGTCCAAGCAAAAAGGCATTATTAACATCTACTTGTTTGATTATCCAATTGGAACTAACTGCTTTGAAAAAGAGAATACAAATAATACCAGGCTAAACCTCTAATATCAATGACATACAAAATTATGCTGTTGACCATGGATGAAATTTGTAATTGAAGTCATAATTTCCATGTGTTTGTATTAGGTGAAATGCCATTCTTTACATCTCTTATAATTGGGTAAATACCCTCATGTACATGATGTATATATGTTCAGTGTAATACAAAATGAGTATGATTGATCCTGCCTAATTTTATAATCGATTTTTCTGTGTTCTTCCTTCATCTTTAACTTCTCTACTTTCTTCATATGCTTGTAGTGCATTGTTGACTCCGAAAATGGGTTTGTCATTATCCATACCTCCACCTCAACAGGGGATGAGAAAGATAAGAAGGAAGATGTTGAAAAAATCTCTCACCTCATTCCCACACTCATATTGATCCCTGAACTTTCATCTTTCGGTATCACTCGAGCACAGAAGAGGCGGTTTGGGTCATGTGGGAGGAGAGTGAGGATGGGAAAAAACTTAATGCATAAAAGAATTGAGAATGTGGTCGCAAGCAACAGCGGGCTCTGCTTTAGGTAATTGAAATAAGATAGAGAATTGACTGTGTACCTTAGTGCAGGAAATGGGTGCTTGGGTACAACCTTCTCCTTCTTCGGCTAGCCGATGAAGAAGAGTCCTTAACCACCGCTTGCTTGATGTACCTGTTCAACTAGTAGACAAAGAAGACAAGAAAACACGTGAAACAAGGATTAGAATTAAGTGAAGTGTAGTTAACTATAAAGAAAGTGACATAAAATAGAGCAATCAAAAAGAAACTCACTGATTACGGGGATAACCCTAACCACCTTTTCTTGGTTTTTTTATGATATATGAGATGATGCAAAGACTAAATAAAAATGATTTATAAATGATGCTGGATGAATGACGAAGAAGTAGAAACTTGAACGGCTCAAATCGAAGCTAAAATAGGTGAGATATCACAAATTTAGCCAGACAACACACAAGTGTGAACGTGCCCTTGACTTGAGGGCGTGGTGGGCACACCCTAGGTTTGAGGGCACGGTGGGCGCACCCTGGGTCCGGGGGCATGTTAACACTGTCTGACATGACTTTGATGCGGACCTTGCCACGGGTAGTCCCGATGTCAGAATTGAGTGTTGTTTATTGAAATGGATAGAGAACTTGGTGAGAAAAAATTTCCATATTGATAACAACTCCTCGATATGTCTGTACAGCCTTGTATAAATTATGGAATTGCATGGAAATTGGAAACAATATCAGATTGTGCGACTATGTTGAAATGATCACCATGGACAATCTAGAAAATAAAAATGGACTCTTGTTTGTTTTAAAAGGATTTATTTAAGAAAGAGACAATTTGGATTGAATCCTATGAGAGTTGATCTGAATTTACCTAATAAGTTGGATCTTGGGTAGTAAAGTTTTGGAAACTACCGATGCAACATTGATGTAGGACATACTATGGGCACCATAGATATTGAAATTAAATTATTATTATTTTAAATGAAAGATAACTCATCAAGGAACAGTTTCGGTGAAAGATGTATAGGCTAAATCCACCGGTGGATGTACTAAAATTGAATAAGAAGATGATGACTTAGAAGAGGAGACTCTGGATCTGTCTGTGCAACACTAGTGTAGAAGCTATCAAGAGCAGAGGAAATGTCTGAATCAATCTATGTTTGTTGGGGACGAAAGATAGCTTGACTTGGATCACTTATTTTGAAGAAAATCTGGCCATAAAATTATCAGAGAGATCTGTAGAAGCTGATGATCAGTGAAACAAAACGTTAGAGCATAGATCTTCATCTCTTTCACCTCGGGATGATTTTCGGGCACCAAGATGAAGAGAGAATGATTTAAGGAGGTTGGGATGAGCCTAGGGTGGCTAGAGGATTAGGATAAGAATTTTGGATCATATTCCAACGGCCGAAATTTATAGAGGTTCAAAACCGGTGTAAAACATAAAAATAGACCGAATGTGCCCTTGGGTTGGGGGCATGGTAACCGTGCCCTCAACCTGGGGGCACACAGTGCACACCCTCAGACCGAGGGCATGCTGGGTGTGCCCTCATGTTGAGGGTGCATTCAGTGTGTATTTCCTAAAAAAAATTGAAAAAATTCGGAAACTTGCTAAAAATATGATTAACACAATGAACGTCCCCCCGACCAGGGGATGTGGCGAAAATAATCATTTTTAAGAGAAGGAAACCTTCAAAAACTAGCTTAGAAAGCCTAGACCGAGGTAAATTTCTAGCTTCTAGAACTAACCATGCCATCACAATAGGGATGCACAGACCGTGCCCCCACTTCGATGGCATGCTCCACTCTCTCTCCTTTGCCCGTTCCGTTCACAAGCCATAACTTGCAAATGAGATGTCTGTTTCAACTATAGTTTGTTGCATATGAAAGAGGACTCAAAAACACAGCTCTCCAAATGGGAAAACTAGTTGGTACACATGTTGAGACTTATGTACAGAACTATAATTTCTAGTTTTTCCTCCCAGTGGCACCGAAGACCTGAACGATGATCCGAAACTCATTCTCAGATTTCTAGTAAGCTCCTCAGTTCATCTAAAAGGGTGGTTCAACTTGATTTTAATGATCTAAAAGAGATGTTGCCAATGGAATAAAGGCTTAAACTCCAAATAAGGCCAAATTGGCATGTCTACAGCTTGCCTTGTCTTCATGTCAGCTTTGGAAGGTAATGATATTTTGCAAAGCGAAGTGAAATGTAGTGAAGAGAAATGAATTGTAATGAAATATAGTGAAGTGAAATATCGATAGATTAGTAAGGTGGCATCAAGTTGTAGATATAGACATGCTTATTCACCAAAATCGACAAAAATAATCTTCTCAAGTTCGTTGGGTTACTGCCACATTTCATCAAGTCTTCCTATGACTAATTGATAAGGGATGTGCCATGGGCATGAGAGAAGAATAGCCAACCCTCAACACTGTGGGGAATCCCTGAATCATGGGTTTGTAGGTTCATCATAGCTAGCAACCCGATCTTTGCAGTGTTCCTATACTATGATGGGCTAAAGTTTTAAAAGAGAATTTTTTTTTGCAAAATAAAATAATACCAATCAAGCATATTTAAGCTCTCATATTTGTTTATGTTTTTCAAAAGACATTATTTGATTCAGAATGGAATGACCTTAGATTCCAAAAGGAAAATGTTTAAGCTCAATCAATAGACCGTGAGAATAATGGTGATGCAAGAATAATGATCAAAATGGGTGCCCATGGTGAGATAGAAAAATGGGACTTCCACAGTACGATAAGTAGCAAGAAAGTGTTGCAGAGGCCATGGTGGGATAGAGATGAAAGTTGTAGTGGAACAAAAGGCAATTGTGATAGATAATAGATGCGGTGGGAAAAAAAGACATGGTAAGATATTGAAAAGATTAGAATTGGTATAAATGATAGTAAGAAGAGAGAGACCCGGTGGGATTCAGAGGAAGTGATGACCAGAGAGGGATGCAAAGATGATAAGCAAGAATACGATGGAACCAATGCAAAATATATGATGCATGCCAGGCTAAAAAGTCAAAAATTATACAAAAGATAGTTGAAGATATAGATTGAACATAGGAGGTCAGGTTACCCAATCGGTAACCATCATCCCTCGATATTTAATTTTGGCTTATCCGTGAGCACGAAGAATGACCTGTCCTTCGTAGATTTTGTTGAACGGAATCTTGGGTCTAGTCATCTTCACACTCACAGTCTTCAACATCAATGCATAAATAAATAATAATGCATCTAATATATGCAAAGAGATGAAATGATAATGGTTTGTTTGCGATGTGATGACAAGCATTCTCACAAAAGGGTTCATGTGCCCTGATGTGGACACAAAGTGGTTAAAGAAAGTTCCTCAGCAAAGTTGAGGCCTAGGTTATGGTGATACTTCCTCCTAAGAATTCTTAGGGGAGGGAAGCAGCGAGTATTGCCTTGTTGAAGTTTGGCAAAAGGTTCCCCAGCAAAGTTGAGGCCAACTTTATAGTGCCACCTCCTCCTAAGAATCATCAGGGGAGCAAATTGGTGAGCATCACCTTATTAGTTCTTTGTGCATGAAATACTAAAAGTAGAGGTTAGAGTAACAATATGGCATATTCCCTTGCAAGTTGTAGTCTGTCTTGACCTTTGTCAAGGTGGTGATAGCCTTCTTATAGATGTAAAAATAAAGCAACAAATATACAATGAAGAAATTAAAACATGAGAGATTGAAAGTAAATATGAATGTATAGACAAAAATTCAAATCAAGCATGGTGATGAATTTAAAAACAATGAAAAATTTTGTTGAAATCTAGAAAAGAATATTTTTTGTAAAAATATTCCATATTTGAGGATTTTTGAAAATATTCATTTTTTGGAATTTTGAAAATATTCAATTTTTTTTGGATTTTTTAAAATATTCAACTTTTTTTGGAGAGAAAACTTAGTAGTATTGACAAAAGTCCTCATCACTTCGAACGTTATTCTAGGTTTGGAGGTAGACGCCTTGTGCAAAAGGGGTTCCTTACCCAGAATCTTTCTGACCTTCAACCTCTGATTGGCCAAATTTTAGCTTTGATTTGGTTGGTCCACCCATACCTTGGGGTTAAGAGTGAAGAATTGATAAGGAAGTCCATGATAGGCTTTGGAGATGTCGAGAGGGATTTGTATACTTGCACCCAATTGCCCATTGGGGTTCGGCCTCTTCGGGTCTTTTCTTCTTTATTGACAAGCCTATTTTTGTGACACACATTTGGATAGGTGCTTTGACTTGTGGGGTCATTGCCTATCTTTTGGTGCCTTTTTTCATTTTCTACATTTTGGGTACTCAATTAGATAGGCCCATATTTGTTTAAACCTGTGGAGTTCATTACCCATCTTTTGGCACCCTTTTTATCTTTAAAGATGCTGGACTTTTTGAGATGGCCTCTTACTAGGGCGGTGGATGCTTTCAATACTCTCCCCTTTCAATCCCCTTCACCTATCTTGAACTAAATAGATGAGAATAGGGTGAGGGTTTTCCTTCCACCTTTGAGCCTTGTCTAGCTTCTTTCAGGTGTTAAGTCGTTCAAATTTTGAGATAGGGATGTGTTGTGTGTGTAAGATGGTATCTACCCTCGAATCCTAGAGAACAACCTAGGACATACAGACTCAAGTCATACTGGTAGTTCTCTCCATCAATTGTTAACATGCCTTGCAATGTAAATAATTCATTTTGATACAAATAAAAAGTAGTTATCGTCAATCATAAATTTTTCTCAAGTAAGATTGTCATGTGAGATTCAAAATCATTTCAAAAAACCATTGCCATGCGGAAGACATAATGACGATGAATGCAATTTCATGTAATACCTGAGAGAAGGAGTTCATTGTTAGTGGAGACATTGCTTGTGCTTGCCTTGCCTTGCCTTGCTGCTTCCACTTTTGATATGCTTCATATTGTGTTAGTGAAGTGAAAGATGTAGAGGATTTAATTTGGCATGGTAGAGTCAGGATTGATGATGCAAAAGGCAAAGATTGTGGTATCACCCAGAAAATTTCTCTACCTATGAGTAAAATTTTAAAAGGAAAAGAGAATTTAAAAGGAAATAAACATGTTTGAAAACAATAGTGAGTTAACACAAGCTCTTGGGCCCGGGAATTGAGTGAGCTTGAAGGCTCAGGAATGGTCGGAATCAAGAGGCATGTGGGCCCAAGAGTTGAATGCGTGCTAGAGGACCCAATTGATGTTGATGGACAAGAGGCATGTGGGCCCAAGAGGCATCTGGGCACGTGGAACTAAGGGTACATGGGCTTTATTGGGAAGAATTTTGGGTGCATAGGCCCGATGGAAGGAAAGGGGCACATGAGCCAAGTTGGGGAAAAGGGGTGTATGGACCCAGTTGAAGGAAAGGGGCACATGAGGCCTGATGATGAAAAGGGGTTCATGGCCCAGTTAAATGAATGGGGCACATAAGCCTGATTGGAAAAAGGGGGCACGTGGGTCCAGTTGAATAAAGGGGGCACATGGGCACAGCTGATCAAAAGGGGCACATGAAGTGGGCATATGGGCCCGGTTGATGAAAAGGGGTGCATGGGCTCTATTGTATAAAGGGGCACATGGGCTCGATTGAGGGAAAGGGACACACGGGCCTGGTTGACGAAAAGGAGTGCATGGGCCCAGTTGAATAAAGGGGGCATATGGGCCCGGTTGATGAAAAGGGTTATATGGGCCCAATTGAGTGGTATAAAGTGTGGGCCAAGGACCTAAGATTGAAAGATTCTAGGCCCATGGGCCTAATTGGTGATTGTGAGAAGGATAAAGAAAGGGTCATGGCCCTAAGATTGATGTGTTGTGAGCCCATGGGCCCGATTGTTGATTGAGGGGAGAATGAGATATGGGATGCGGCCCTAGGATTGATGCTAAGGGATTTGCTTGTCAAGCTAGAGTAGGTCCTAGTATCCCCTTGCTAATGCTAAGGTTTGTGTCCTCCTGGATATTTATAGATTCCTTCCTCATTTCATTGACTAATTCTTTATTTTGTTCAAGGGTCAATTCCGTCTAATCAACTTCGAGGATTAATGATTGCAATGGCTGATCCTAGCCGAGTTTATCGCCTGCATGCTCTAATGATGATCCTAATTCTTTTAAAGACAGAAGGGTTAATTATGGCCCTTGATCGTGGAGGCCTAGAGGTAATGATATATTCCCCATTTCATTGACCTATTTAATCTCTTCATTTCTTAGTGTAGGGGTCAATTCTCCCTGATCATCTTTAGAGATAAACTCTAATGATTTCACTGGTTAAGCTTCCTTTCCTGGCTCTTCACCATGATTCTCTATAACCTCCACCTTTGGGTTTCCTAGCATGGGCTTTTCCTGAGGTTGTTTAAGGACCAAGAGTGTACCTTGTTTAGGGGATTCCTGAGGAATAAAAGAGGTTGGTTGAATGTTAGACATGGAAGAGTTCTCATAGAATTGAATTTGGAATTTTCCTATGGATTGATCACACTCAAGCTTGGTTTGCTCCATTGTTGATACTAAAGTGACATGATGATGGGAAAGAGGAGATGGTTATGGTATTGGAATAGGTGCATGAATGATTGGACGATCTTGATATGTACAATCTGTTGTGGAAGTTGTAGAGGAGTCATAAGTTGTTCAACCGGTTGAGGAACCAAGGGCTGTGTGACGATATGATTGATTTGCTGAGAGGCATCCCTATTTTGTCGTGGATTCCTATGTCGATGCTGAGGGCTTCCTACAGGATTTCCTACAACACTAACATCTTCAGCTCTATATGTGGGATCCAGATCCTTAATTAATGTACCTTGAATTGATCTTGAATGTACCTCACCCCCATCATATAATTCATGCATGTTTTTAGGATAGCAAAAGAGCAGAGCATTTCTCAAAGTCGGTGTGGCATTGGCAACAATCATCTTGACTTGCAAACTCTGAGATTGTATCTTTCAGCTTATTGGACATTGACCTCCATCTATTATTACAACATGAAATCCTCACCTCCTTTCATCTTTTCTGCAATCAAGTCAGTGATAGAGTAAGAGGGTTCTACATGATCTTGATACTGTTGCAGGAACTTTGCATTAACAATCTTGAAGTCACTCACTTCTGTAGAGTCAAGCGAGTAGAACCATTCCAAGGTTGTTCCTTACAAAGAGCATCTAAAGAGAAATGCGAGGGCTTTGTGGTCATTCTTTCAAAAGGCAGAGGCATACAAGAAGGTGTGTGAAGGATTTCCAGTCCTGTTATAATGTTGGAAGACTGGTAGAGGAATGTGTAGAATATAGAAGGATGGAACAAATATCTTAGGAGTGGCTTTGGAATCCAACCAGTGCCTGAGTTATTCAAAGCGTTCATCCATTTGATTGAGTTTATTTAAGAATGCTTGGGTGAGGTTAGGTTCTTGAGCTATCGGTGTTGGCACTTGATATGCAGGATGATTAGAGGAATGTGCCAGAAGTGGTGTGTTGGAAATAGGAAATCACACAAAACTTGAGGGATGCCCCACAATGGGGTGACTGGGCAAGGTAACATGACAGGATTTCTAGGAGGAGGTGATGATGAGAGGCCTAGTTGTCGATCGAGGTGGTAAGGCAACTCAGTTGACTTTAGCTGTACCTTGATTAGCAGGCATCATGCCCTTTGTACCTTTGTAGTGGATTGGATGATTGAAAAGGTCTTAGGATCTAGATAAAGAGATAAAATCTTAAGAGCTTATTCTATACTATGTGAAGCAGACCGATGAGCAGGATCTTGGACGTTGGGTTCCTAAATGGCATTGACATGGCCTTTTGGTTGGACAATGGATTATTGTTAGAGCTCGTAGGGACCCACCCCGTACTCTTGTTGCTTGAGTTAGTTTGACATCCTGACACGTCTTCGAGACCTCAGCATCACAAGCATCATGTCGATCTTTCTTTAAAAGATAGTTGAAAAAAAGCAAGTGGAGCACATAATTAAAGATTTTTTTGGGTTTTGTTATTTGATGATATTTTTTTGTTTCGATTTTGGTGTTTGACAAAAAGGTTGCACATAAAATAAAAGAGTCTTTTATTTTTTTTAAGAGTTTTGTAAGAAAGAATTTTTTGTTTTCAATTGTGGTGAACAAACAAGTTGAGCAAACAAACTTGGAATGATTATGCGACAATTTCGTTTAAATCTTAGATTAGGTAGATTGAAAGCAATTGTTCACTCGACTCAAGTAGGTTTGATTCCTAGTGCTCAAATTTCCAAGGCCTAAGGTTATCACACGATCACCACAAGTAGGTACTTGGGTTCTTTGGGGTTTTGGGGAGAATGGTACAACCAACCCAACCGTGCGAAGAGTAATATTCCATGGATGGGAACTTATGGAGGTCTTAATTGAAAATAACCATATCAATTAGGAAAGAATATCCCAGAAGAGAGGTTAGAATCAACCAAGAAGATGTTTTGAAGGTGAGGGCATGTTGGGGAGAGAGCCCCCACCTTGAATGCCCTACGGATCGGAACAAGTCAAGTACCCAATGCAATTCTAATGCAAAAGTAAAAATGGAGGGTAAGAGGAGAAGAAGCAATCAATATGCACAAACATGAAATGAAAGGAAGTAAGTAAATCAAATATGCGATATGCAAACAAGACAATCATGCATCAAAACAAATAATCTAGTGACTAAAGGCAGTTCATGCGACAACCGAATTAGAATGAAGTTAGTTGCACAAACAAATCAAGCTAGCACAAACATTGGTTGTCCCACTATTATTGCTACAAAGTTGTCGACTCCAAAAATGGGTTTGTCATTATATAGATTGCCACCCCAAGAGGGGATGAGAAAGATAGGAAGGAAAATGTGGAAAACTGCTCTCACCTCTATCCCACACTCACATTGATCCCTAAACTTTCATCTCTCGGCGTCGCTCAAGCACCGAAAAGATGGTTCGGGCCATGTGGGAGGAGAGCGAGGATGGGAAAAAAAACATAATGCGTAAAGGAATGGAGAATGTGGTTGCCAGGAGTTGTAGGCTCCACTTTATGCAATTTAAATAAGAGAGAGAATTGACTATGTGTACCTTAGTGCAGGAAACGAGTGCTCGGGTTCAACCTTCTCCTTCTGCGGCCGGACGATGCAGAAGAGTCTTTAACCACCTCTTGCATGATTTACTTATGCAACTAGTAGACAAAGAAGACATGAAAACACGTGAAACAAGGATTAGAACTGAGTGAAGTGTAGTAACTATAAAGAAAGTGGCTTGAAAATAGCATTTAGAAAGAAACTCACTGGTTTTGGGGTTAGCCCTAACCCTTTTTTTATGATATATGAGATGATGCAAAAACTAAATAAAAACGATTTATAAATGATGTTGGATGAATGATGAACAAGTAGAAACTTGAACAAATCAAATCATAACTAAAATGGGTGAGATATCACTGATTTGGCTAGAAAGCATGCAGATGTGAATGTGCCTTGACTTGAGGGCGTGGTGGGTGCACCCTGGGTTTGAGGGCGCAGTGGGCGCGGCCTGGGTCCAGGGGTGCATTGACACTATCTGGCGCGACTTGATGCCGAGCTTTCCACAGGCATTCTCGATGTCAGAATTGAGTGTTGTTTCCTAAAATGGACAAAGAACTTGGAGAGGAAGAGTTTCTGTGTTGATAACTTCTCCTCAATATGTCCGTACAACCCTATAAAAATTATGGAACTAGACAAAAATTGGAAATAGTGCCAGATTGTGCGACTTTGTTGAAATTATCACCATGGACAATTTGGAAATCAAAATTTGACTCCTGTTTGTTTTAAAATAAATAGGACTTAAAAGGAATTATTTAAGATAGTGACAATTTGGATTGAATCATATGAGAGGTGATCTGAATTTACCTAATAGGTCAGATCTTGGACAGTGAAGTTCTTGAAATCACCAGCGCAACATTGATTTAGGACATACTATGGGAACCAAAGATGTTGGAATTGAATGATTCTTGTTGTAAATAAAAGATAACTCACCAATTAATAGTTCTATGAAGGATGTATAGGCTGATTCTGCCAGTAGATGTACTAAATTGACTGAGAAGATGATAACTTGGAAGAGGAGGCTCTGGATCTATTTGTGCAGCGCCGAAGTAGAAGCATCACGAGCAGAAGTAAAGTAGGAATCAATCCCCGTTTGTTGGAGATGAAAGATATCTTGACTTGGAACACTTCCTCTGAAGGAAGGCTGGTCTGTAAATGATTAGAGTGATCTGTAGTAGCCGATGATCAACAAAACATCACGTTGGAGCATAGATCGGCTTCTCTTTCACTTCAGGATGATTTCCAGGCACCGGGACAAAAAGAGGACAATTTGGGAAAGTTGGGACAAGCCTAGGGTAGCTGTAGGATGAGGAGAAGAATCTTGGGTCATACCCCAATGGAAGGAATTTATAGAGGATCAAAACTGGTGCAAAATATAGAAACAAACCAAATGCACCCCCACGTTGGGGGCATGGTGGCTGTGCCGTCAACCTGGGGCATGTAGTGCATGCCCTCATCCGAGGTCGTGCTAGGTGTGCCCTCACCTTGAGGGCGCATTCAGCACATTATTTATAAAAGAATTAAATTTTTTTGAAACTTGCTAAAAATCTGATTGACACAATGAATGTGCCCCCGACCTAGGGCGTGGTCAAAATAATCATTTTTAAGAGGAGGAAACCTTTGAAAACGGTTTGGAAAGCCCAAACTGGAGTAAATATCCGAATTTTGCAACCTACCATGCCCTCAGTCCGGGGGTGCACTGACCGTGCCCTCGTTCTGAGGGTGCGGATACAGTGCCCTCATAATGAGGGCATGCAGACCGTGCCCCCTCTTCGAGGGAGCGCTCCATTCTCTCTCCTACGTGCGTTCTATTCACGAGCCGTAACTTGCTAACGGGATGTCCATTTCTATTCTTGTTTGTTGCATATGAAAGAAGAGTCACAAATGTAGCTCCCTAAATGAGCAAACTAGCTGATACATATCCTGAGACTTTTGTACCGGACTATAACTTCTGGTTTATCCTCCCGGTGGTGCTGAAGATCCAAACGGTGATCTGAAACTCAGAAAAGATGGTGATAATGCGAAAAACATCAGAATGACCCAGAAAGTTGGTGGCAACCCATTCAAATTAAGTTGATGATCATAAATAATAGGAAGGACCTAGAAAACTCTGAAATCTACTATGAAGAGTTGGGGATGACCTGAAGAACTCGGAATGATCAAAAAAGATGGCGGCAAACCATACAACTTGGGTTCATGACTAGAAACAACAAAAGGATCCCAGAAAACTCTTAAAGATGCTTGGAAGAGCTAGGGTTGACCTGGAATATTCAAAATGTCTAAAAAAGTTGGCTGAAACCCGTACAACCTGAATTGACACCCGGAAATGATGGGAGGAACTTGGAAAACTCTGAAATATGATCGAATGAGTTGAGGACGACCCAAAGAACTCAGAATGACCAGAAAAGCTGACAGAAACCCGTTTAACATGGGTTGATGACCAGAAATGATGAGAGGATCCTAAAAACTTAGAAAGATACTCAAAATAGCCAGAGATGACCCAAAATACTTGAAACAATAAAAAAACCAGCGACAAACTGTACCACTGGTGTTGACGACCAGAAATAATGGGACAAATCTGATATGCTCCATGCCACCCCGGTGTTGATTAGAATGACCTAACAACAACCGGGAAGCCCTAACAGTAAGCAAAAATGTATAATGACTCAAGGAAAGGACAAGACACACTGGTCCTCGCTCAGCAAACATGTATTCGACGAGGGATCAATAACTCATTCTCAAATTTCTAGTAAGCTCCTCCGCTCATCTAAAAGGGTGGTTCATCTTGATTTAATGGTCTAAAAGAGATGTTGCCAATGGAATAAAGGCTTAAACTCCAAATAAGGCCAAATTGGCGTACTTACATGCGTCAGATCTAAAGAAGACTTGAAGCTTGTTTTGGTATCAGAGATTACTAATGGATGAAATGTCAAGCATCCTTTCAGAGATTATCTTCTACTGGTCCATTAGTTGGTACATTTCAAGCAACTTCTGCCATGTCAGGTTCCAAGCTTCCATTCACTACTTCATCTCTATTTAAATCTATAACAAATATTTCAAGCTACATGATGGTCTAGCTTGATAGTAAAAATTTTATTATCTAGAGAGTTCAATTTCTTTCATTTCTTAATACATACAATGTTATGGGACTTGTTGATGGAATCTTGCTTGTCCACCTTTTCTCCTTCCAAATTCATAAAATTCTATAGTAGAATTTCTAAACTTTGATGCTACAATATGGTTGCAATATAATAGTCTAGTGATGTCTATGTTGATGGCATTGATTTCTGAAAGTGTCTTACCGCTTGTAGTCATTCTTAGCACAACAGTAGAAATGTGGAGTTCACCACTACTTATGGTGGTGCGTTGAAAGCAAGAGTGCTGCAATTGCGTCATCAATTGTAGAAAGGGATCAATGAAAATCAATGCATATATTCAGTAGGCAATGCATCTTGCTAACGCTCTAGCGATGGTCTCAGAAATAGTCGCTCCTAGTGAGTTAATTTTGTGTAGATTAGGAGGTTTAGGATGGGAGTATGAATCATTTGTGATAGTTGTGAATGTGTGGATGGATTCTACGCTCTTGTCCATTGATCAACTTCAAGGTTTGCTTATAAATCAGGAGCAACATCTAGATAAATTCCATCAATTTGTTAATGATGTCACAAAAAATTTAGCCAAAGTGAATTTTAATACTGGTCAACAACATAATTTTTTATGTCATTTCGCACATTTGGTTTCCTCGTTAGGAAGACGGTCTCCTTGAGATGACCACCGCATGAATGGGCAATTTCACTAGTTTGATTGACCTAGGGCGCAGCAGGAACTCACTCAATTTGCAGTTGTCTCATAGTTGGAGATCCATAAGACCAGGATAAGAAGCTTCATAAGACATATTTGATAAGACTAGTGTGAGATGGAAATGGGTGTCGACTCCAAAAATGGGTTCTAGATCAGCATCTCAAGCGAAGGTGATGATAAAATAGGAGAAAGGGAGTGAATCAGAAAACACTCAGAAAGTGGTAAAATCCTCACCTTGGTCTTACACTCACATTGATCCCGAACTTTTATCTCATGACGTCGCTCAAGCATCAGAGATGGTTCAGGCCATGTAGGAGGAGAGTGAGGAATAGAGTGACTTAAAGCATGAATAAAAGAGGTGGTCTCCAGGAGCCGTGGGCTCCGCTTTATGGAATTGAACAAGAGATTAAGTTAGATGACCATGTGTACCATAGCACGGGAGATTGAGATGTGAGTTCAACCTTCTTCTTCGGCCGACCGATGAAGAAGAGTGCAACTGATGCTAACTTGATCAATCTATGCAACTTAAAAACAATGAACAAAGTGAAGAGTTTGATTAGACTTGATAGAAGTGTAGAAACTGTAATAAGAAGATGAGAGATAAGCAATTGAAACCGAAATCACCAACTTCGGGGTGAGCCTTAACCCCATTTTTTGTGTTTTTGATTATTTAAGAATGATGAAAAATTAACCAAAAGATGTTCTAAAACCATAAATAAACTGAGTGAAATGAGTTCAGAAAGCTTATGGAGTGGATCAGCTTGAGTTGAAGCCTAGTTGGTTGAAACAAGCCGGTTCGGGTAGCCTTGCACCCTCCTGGTGCAACTTCAGTAAATAAAATTATATGGATGATCCCAATGTCAAAATTGAGTGCTATTTGTTTCTATGGATAGAGAACTTGGAGGGGAAGAGATTTCCTGTTGATGACTTCTCCTGAATCTGTCCGTACAAGCCTGTAAAAAATTAGAATGTGGACAGATATGGAGGAATAGAACCTGGTTGCATGCCCTCGGTGCAGCAATCACCACAGACAACAGACAGATGACAAGTCACAATCAAATGCTATCAGTTGAAAATGAAGGATGACAAAGAGAAGAACAATTCTTCTGTTGAAGACCTTTGTAGCAAAAGCTTCAGATTTTCTGTAGAAGCTGATGAATTCGGTTGATGTAGAACACATGGATTGAGCCTTCTCCTTCGCTTCAGGATTGATCTCTCTCGATGGCGGCATGGATTTGAACGTCGGGATGACTTTGGGAGGGAGCTTGGATGACCTCAGGATGAGCTAGGCATGCAGGGTTCAACCTTGGGTCGTTGAGAATGGCCCTCAATTTATAGAGACAGAGAACCGGTGCAAACTAGGGAAGCTAGCCTACCGTGTCCCCATGTTTCAAAGGAGGCGGGGGGGCGCAGGGCGTTCCCCACCTGAGGCTACGCAGAGCACACCCTCACAGTGGGGGTGCAGTCTACGTCCCCCTATTTCAAAGCAGGTGTGGGCGCGTTACGTGTCTTATTGCTAAAAGTTGCCGGAACCTTCCAAAAATTGCTTAAAATTGACTTGATAAGATGAACACGCCGCCGACCTGGGGGCGTGGTCAAAATAATCGATCTTAAGCAGGAGAAACCTTTCCAAAATCTAGTTTAGAAGGTGCTATTTAGAGTAATTTTTGATTTCCAAAAATGGAGCGCACCCCACCTTTCAAAGGGAGTGAGGGAGCGCAGGGTGCGCCCCCAAACTGAGGGCACGCAGGGTGCGCCCCCAATGTGAGGGCGCAGTGACTATGCCCTCGCATTTCAAGCGGGGCGGGGTGCGGTACACTCTCTCCTATGCACATGTTCCACAAGCCATAACTTGCAAACGGGATGTTTGAATTGGCTCTCGTCTATTGAGTTGGAAAAAGGGCCTTCAACTACACCTCCTCGAGTCAATAAACCATCCATCACTACTCCCGAGACATTTACACAGGGCTTTCTACCAGTTTACCCTCTTGCAAAAAGTAAAAAACCACAGTGAAGTTCCAAAAGGGCACGGTTCCAGTTGAGGAATCTTGAGTCAACTAAGAATGACTTAGAATGATGACTGAACAAGTCCAATACGGTCGGAAAACTTGAAATTATTAAAAAATCTAAGGTTAACCCTATAAACATGAATAGAACCTCAAAAAAGTTGGGAAACCCTAAAATTGACCAAAACGGTCGTATGGCCCCGGTTGATGAAATATACAGCTAGGATCGACCCGGATGACTTGAAATGGTTTGATGATGATCGGAAAGGCCTAACACGTGGTCCAGAATAGTCATGTCAGTACATATCAAAATGCCATAACGAAAAAGTCATTATAGACCAACGCCTACCGAAATGACTTGTCGGAAACTCCAAATGTTACGGAACACACATGGGACTCCCAAGACATTCAAGTATGGACCATTCAAGGTCAGTCATTGAGCAAGCTTCGTGTTTTCACGGTTCACGCATGGCTCTCGCTTAAAGGTTACAACATTATTCCAAAAATCATTGGTCCATTCCCAACTCACAAGGGGCTCCACCAACATCCTTAGCTCATCTCCATGAGGTAATCCGTATCCGATAATGGTTAAATAAAGGATATCCCCAAAGGAATAGGAGTCTGGGGCTCCAAATCATGCCAATTTGGCTTGTCTACAGCTTGCCTCACCTTGATGTCGGCTTTGCAAGGGAATGGTGTGTAGAAAAGCGGAGTGAAATGTAGAGAAAGCGTAGCGAAGCGAGACAGATCGTAGGGAAATGTAGTGGAGCGAAGTGGAGATGGACTGAAAAGGTGGCATCAAGCTTTAGATATAAACACGCTCAATGACCAGATTCGGCAAGACGAATCTCCTCAAGTGTCCTGGATGACTGCCATGTTTCCTCAAGTCTTCCTATGTTCGATTGGTAAGAGATGTGCCATTGGCACGAGAGAGGAATAGCCAACCCCCAATGCAATGGAGAGTCCTCATAACATGGGTTTGTAGGTTTATCATCAGCCGATAACCCGATCTTTGCGGTGTTCATATACTGTGATGGGCTAAAATTTTAAAAAGAGATTTGTTTCAAAAAAGTAAAAGAATACCAATCGAGCATATTCAGGCTCAAAGATTCATTTATGTCTTCCAAGAAACAAGATACAATTCGGAATGCAATGATCTTGAATTCCAAAAGGCAAATGTTGAACCTTAGACCGTGAAGATAACAGTAATGCAAGTTTTAATCAAATAGGAGGCCCTTGGTGGGATAAGTTGTCTATCATGATGGGATGAATAGCAAGAAGGGTATTGCAGTGGCCACAGTGGTGATAAAAATGAAAGAGTTGGAGGCACAAGGTGATTACCGAACACGGTGGGATGAACAAACACAGTGGGATAAACAAGATGGGATTAGAGAACACGATGGGATTGGAAAGATTGGAATTGGGGTACATGATAAGAAGAAGGGACCCAATTGGGTTTAGAAATATCTGTACAGAAGTAGAAGATCATGAATGATGTATGCAATGACAACGAAAAATGCAATGCAACTAATACTACTTGATGTATGCTGGGCTCAAGAAAACAAAAACAAAACTTGTATAACAATTAGTTGAAGATATAGCTTGTCTATGAGGTCAAGATACCCATTAGGGAACCATCATCCCTCACAGTGCAACTTTTGGCTTATCCGTGAGCACGAGAGATGACCCGACCATTGTAAATTTTTATGAAGGGGATCTCGGGTCAAGTCTTCTCCATATTCACGGTCTTCGACAATAATGCAAAAAATAATAATACACGACTAACGACTTATATGTTAGGCAGCATGCTATGGGGGTTTCCCATGTCCATTCATTCATTTTCATGAGAAATTCCTATCATTCATCAAAATGTTAGTCCCGAATAGACAAAGATGTCCGCTCAACCTCAATAAAGAAAAGCACGAACAAATTTGATTTAACAAAAAAAATTCAATTTTTTTTGCATTTTTTGGAATTTTTGGTGATTTTTCAAAGAATTTGACTTAATGCATCCCCAAACTGGGGGCACGGCCACCAAGTCCAGAACCAACAGGAGTAGAGTTAGAGCCATATGAGTGGAGCCGCCATGTTCTTGGCCACTTCTTTTGAGCGAGGCGGCTGCGGTGGCATTAGCGGACACGACTTCTATCCCTCCTCACGTGGTCAATCCCCTGGAGCGAGCGGCAACAGTCACTGATATATGTAGCAGACTTTAGCTTTTCTAGTGTTGTAGCTACTTTTCTTCCTTGTTGTAGCACTTGATGGTGCAATCAAATCTTTTTTTGTTTGCTTCAGTGCTGTTTAATCTGCTTGACATTTCTCGAAAGGATAGTTAGTATTGTGTTCTGGCTTGGCCCCTTGCGAGTTTGTCAAGGGGCGAAGCTTTCTAAAAGATGGTAAATAATAATAAAATTAAATGATAGATGTAGGGTAAGAAACATACCTACTGGCGAGACCTCCCCCCTCCTTGACTCGTGTTTCTTTTCTAAAATACTCAATAAAGGCGTTAGATCTTCTCTATGGCTTACCCCCTTGCTTATTGTCATCCTGCCTTGTTTGTATGTCAAGGGGGTAGCCTTATTAACCAGGTAGAATGAACAAAATGGCTAACAAAATAAACTAGGTAAAAGTTTAAGAGAGCTTACCTGCTATGGCGAGAGTCACTCTCTGCTTGATCTCAGAATCCTGAAACACTTGATAAAAAGGGATTAAATCTTCACCATGGCTCATTTCTTTGCCTATTGCTGTCTACCTTGACTTAGGTCAAAGAGAGGAGCCTTCTTAACAAGGTATAAGAAAACTAAATGATCGAAATGAAATAGTTAAAATAACTTACCTTTCGTTGAGAGAACCTTCTCTTTTTACTTTAAAGTCCCTGAAAACACTTGATAAAAGAGGATTAGATCTTCACAACAACTCATCCCTTTGCCTACTACGATCAACTTTGACTTAGGTCAAAGGGAAGAGCCCTCTTAATGGGATGATAATGCTAAAATGAAACATGCAAGACAAAAAAATAAACATGAATGCTAACAAAGGTAAAAATCAAGGTTATGCCAAGTTAAATGATGTATTTTTTTAGATTATTTAAAACATTCATTTTTTATGATTTTTGAAAATATTCAATTTTTTGGAATTTTGAAAATACTTATTTTTTAATTTTTTGAAAATATTCAGTTTTTTTGGAATCTGTAGAGAATGTGCCGGTATTGAGACAATTCATTGGTCTTTGAGTGTTAATCTAAATTTAAGTGGTAAACCTCATGAAAATAAGGTTCCGTACCGAGAATCTTTCTTGCCCTCTTCTTTTGATCGGTTTGGATTCCCCCTGAGTTTGGATAGTTTACCCTACCCTAGGGGTTTTAAGATAGAGGAATAATAGAGGAAGTCTTTGATAAGATTTGGGGGTGTTGAGGAGGGTTTCTCTACTCATGCCCAAATTGCCCATTGGGGTTCGGCCTCTTTAGGTCTTTTCTGCATGTGGCACTCACTTAGACAAGTCTTTGACTTGTGGGGTCATTGCCCATGTTTTGGTGCCTTTCTTTGTTTTCTACTCTTTCAGGTACTCATTCAGACATGCCCATATTTGTTTAAACATGTGGGGTTCATTGCCCATCTTTTGGCACCTTTTTCTGCACCGTATGAGATGGCCTCCTACTAAGGCGGTGGGCATTTTTGATACTTTCCTCCTCTAGTTTTCTTCACCTATCTTAGACTGAATAGAAGAGAATAGGGTAAGGTTTCCTTTCCACCTTCAGGGTTCTACCTTGCATTTCTCAAGTGTCGGGCTATTTGGATTATGGGATCTAGAGGTCTTGTGTGTGCAGGGTGATGTCTACCCTTGTCCTATAGAGAATACTCTAGGATTGTTGACTTAATATCAACCTGAAATTCTCCAATTTTTTCTTCTAAGGAAAATATATTTTGAGGTAAACGTCGTTCCATGGATGGTTCAATATTTCTCCATTGACGTTAGTTAGCTCATATGCATTGCCTGGATATTTTTTAGTTATAAAAAATGCCCTTCCCAGTTAGGATGAAACTTGGAGCTGGGACCACCCGGCTTAACAAATATGCATTTAACTACCATCTCACTGATTTCGAACTTTCTCTTTACCACCCTCTTTTGATAAAACCTTTTCAATCTATTCTGATAAATTCGGGCATGCTCGGAGGCGGCCAACCTTCCTTCATCTAGGAGTTCAAGTTGTACAATGAGAGATTCTCCTCTCTCATCGATAGGGATGTCCCTATCGAGCTGAACTCAGAGTGATGGAAAGAGTATTTCGTATGAGACCACCGCTTCCATCTCATATGCAAGACCATACAGGGTTTGACTAGTGGGGACCCGTACAAAAGTACGATAAGCCCATAGGGCATCTATAAGCTTATCTGGCCAATCTGCAAACTTGCTAGACTTACAGGTTTTCTTAATAATTTTGATCAAGATTTTGTTGGTGGCTTCTGCTTGACCATTTCCCTGTGGGTAGTATGGAGATGAATGATGCAATGCAATGCAGTACCTGTTGCAAAGATCGCGCAGATCTTGAGAGAGAAATTGTGGTCTATTGTCAGTGATGATTATCGACTCTAAATATTTGATGGGCTCTCCTTTTCAGGAAAGTCCATGAATCTGGATTGTCACCTCAAGAAGGGATGAGAAAGAAAAGAAGAAAACACTAAAAGCAACTCTCACCTCGGTCCCACACTCACATTGATCTCCGAACTTTCATCCCTTGGCATCGCTCGATCACCAAAGAGATAGTTCGGGTCATGTGGGAGGAGGATGAGAAAAAGTAAAATGAAGACATATGGTCACTAGGAACCGCGGGTTCCGATTTATGAAATAAAGATTGACCGTGTCTACCTTAGCATGAAAAGTGTGGGTCAAAGCTTCTCCTTCTTCTGTCGGCCGATGAAGAGTCCTCAACATGTGGGTGCTTGATTTTCTATGTAACTAAATAAACAAATAAATGAAAAGATAATTATAACTAGACAAAGTGAAGTATATGTAAATAAAATGACATGAAACACACAACTGACTAGAAACTGACCTGATTCGGGTTATCTTTAAACCTTCTTTTTTTATTTTCGGATTAACAGACTAAAAATGATGCAAAAAATGTAAAAAAAAATAGGATGATGGAGAATCACTAAAAAATATATAAAAAAATAATATAAATATTCTGATAAGAATAGAGAGAGTTATGGTCAAATATGGGTTGTCAAAAAAGCCGTGCAGCAGTGCAAGATCTGCCAGCGCGACTTTACTTCTGTGCTCATCATGACCAGCCCCAACCTCAGAATAAAGTTCCATCAATTGCAAACTGAAGAAAGCTTGGAGAGGAAGAATTTTTATGTTGATAGATTAGGCAAAAGACGTCCACACGCTGATGTAGAAGTTGAAGAAGAGAGACCTGGTAGATCACTTGCAGACCAGCCTTCCTCTCTCGTGAACCAACTGTTCTTTCTCTAAAAACTCAAAATTCTCTCTCTAAAATTTAAAAAATTGATGTAGGAGGGATCTTGGACATCTTGATATGCCCGGGGGGTCATGAACCAGCCTCTAGAATGATCGGAATTGGTCTCAATTTATAGGAGAAAAACGTCGTGATCCATCCTCAAAAATAGGGCACCTTGTGCCCTGGTCCTTGGCGCATGCACCCTAATGCTAGGCGCATGCACCCCCTTGAAGGGGCGCATGCTATCCACCCAAAAAATTTGGCCCAATCCAATCAAAAATTTTGATCCGATCCGGTCAGAGGTAGAGTCCTGGTTGAAATCTGGTTCCCTCGTGCCCTCGATCGAGGGCACATGGCCACGTGCCTCAGGGGCAAGGCGCATGGGACTGTTTCTACACGTCTTTCTTCTGGAAGCCATTGCGGACACTCCCGAACTTAGAATTTGACACCGTTTATTGTGTTGGAAATATTGCAAGCCAAAGAAGCTTTCTAGAGCAATGGATCAGCTATCACACCCTACAAAACCTTAGAATTTTATTCGTAAGTGAGAATAGTGGATAGAAGATCCAATACTGGTCGGAATGACTCCGACGACCAACCGAAAAGACACGTCATGAAACAAGACTTGTTCAAAGCATGAATTTGATCATAACCATGAATGCATGATCATTAGGCATTAGTCATTCAGCCAATTTCCATGTTTACACGATTTACATGTGGTTTTCGCTTGGAAATTATGGCTTTGTGCAAAAAACTTCAGAAAACGTCCGATTTCGTTCGGCAAAGCTCCAAATCAACTTTAAAAGACCCGTCATCATTAGAAGATTAATCACACATATTACCCTATTGTGGGAACCTCAAGAATCGTTTTTGATTCTTGGAAATGTGTTTAAAAGATTTGTTTTTTTGAATGTTGAAATATCGTACCTGAATTTTCTAGTAAAATAGGTGATAGACCATAAAAACTACTAGATAGTCCAGGTGATATTAGAAGAGTATAGAACCGAGGTTCGGGTTCTGTGAAAATATTTTTGACCTCTGTCCATCGGATGGTGCGAATATCCGATGTTCATTTACATCGAGCAAACACTCGAACACCCTTGATTAACTGCCATAGCGATCTTGTTTGACGAGAGCGTGCACATCCACAATGTATAAAGAACACAAGGGGCCCTGGCCTTTCAAGCCCGATGAGATGCAAACAAGTTTGGTTAGATTTGGTTTGGAGTTGGTTTATGCTGATTTATGAATTGATTTTTGATGTAGTTTGAAATGTTGATTTCATATTTTGATTTGACTTGGATTTGAATGTTATTTGTTTCGGTTTGTTTTAATTGTTTGGTTTGCATCACATCCGGTTTGTCGGGCTAGTGTTGATGCCCAGTCACATGCAATCAACTCGGCACTTGAAATGTTCATTGAATATTCATGTTCATGCTGGTGTACATCAGATGTGGCAGTTCATATGCCATGTTCAATGCTGGTAGAAGTGCAAATGTGTGAATGTCCTTCCCTTGGTGTAAAATACCACTTGATTGGGAAAATTTTGGCAGCCTGCCGCCTTATTTTCCAATCGGTGTGGAATTTTACCCGTCCTACAAGGCATAGTCATTTGACTTTCCAAGTAGTGGGAAGGGTCCGTCTGCAGTGGGAAGCGTGTCCCATGCCTACGCCCGGGTCAACGTTACGGTGCATGCCGGATGAGCCGCCCAATGAATCGTCCAGTTGTGGACTAACTCCTTATTTAATTGTGGCATTTTGCCTTCAGATTTAATTAAGGTTTATTTTAAGTGTCCAAGGCCCAATGGGCCAGCTTCATCAGCACAATGGGCTGGTCTTCATGTCTCATGGCCTGAGAAGGCCGGCTTCATACCATGTCGGCCCGGTTGGCCAAATCTTGAGCTTCATGGGCCCTGGCGGCCTGCTTTGAGCTTCATGACCCAATGGGCCAGATTTTCACCTCCATGGCCTGATTGACCTGATTTGGACTCCATTTTTGCCCCTTGACATCTTTCTGTAGCAGCGGAGTAGGTGAGCCTCAAAGTGGCTGGAATGGGTTGGCTAAGGTGCTGTTTAAGTGGGCTTTTGGTAGGACTGCACAAGGGACAGGTTCATGTGTAAACTAGGACTGGTTTAGGAATGCACAAAGGGCATTTTGACATGTAGAAATCAGGGCCACCCGGCTTAACTCTTGGCCCGTCCGGCGGATTCCAAGAGGACCGGGCTGTCACCCCTCCTTCCACACATCAAAGAGGATATTTGGTTTGTTTGGGGTGCTGTAGAAGCTGTATTGGGTGTGTTGCACATAGGGCAAACTAGGTGACCATCAAAGGGGCCTGACATGGGTGCTCACAAGGGGGGCAGAACTTGGGCCAGCAAGGGGGCCTGTTTTGCATGCCATTCGGGGCCTGATTGGGGGAGGCAGGAGGTACATGTCCAAGTGACCATCAGTGGGGTCAAACCAAGCATGATAGTAGAAGGTTTAGAGGCCAACATGGAGGGCCAAAAGGGTGCACAAAGGGGCTGGTTCAGAGGCCTGTTTTAAGGGGCAGCAAGGGGCTGTTTTTGTGATGGCCAAATAGTACACTTGGGGCTTTCTGTAGACAAACGTGAAGGGCACTCAAAGGGGTTGAATGGGCATTACTCAGAGGGTATGCCACCATGGATAGGGGTAGAGAAGAGAAGGAGAAGAGTTGAAGTAAAAGGCTACATCGGAACACACTTTTTCAACTCACCGGTTTTTTTTTCTTCTCTCTTGCACTGCAGGTGGTTTTGAAGATGATGGGCTGAAGGTGCCACCAAACCCTTATTCTCTTGCTGTTGGATGAGAAAAGGGGGTCTTCTCCTTGCTGATGTTGATGGATGGAGCAAAGGAATGAAGAGAGCTTGTTGTACTTGCTGAAGTTGGCACACCAATCAGGTGGGCTGGTTGCACCTGCTGCTGTCGCGCCTGCTGGAGGGAGGCCTTTTCTCCTTCTTATTCTTCACTTGGAACACCACAAGGGGGCTGGAGAGGTTGCTGACTTGCTGATGAAGACGTCCAAGCAAGGATAAGCTGTCTTGGAGCAGGGTAGAGGGAGGAGAGGCAGGGCTTCCGCAGGGTGATCAGCTTCTCCTGCACATGGCCTGTTGAGGGGGCTTTTATAGGGGCTGAGGGGTGCCATCTCCAGGAGGAGATAAGGCTGGAGGTTGTTGAGAAGATATAAGGATAACTCAAGGGACGTTGGGGATGATAAGGATAACCCATAGTTGGTTGTTGAGGATGATTATGCGCCAACTAGAAAGAGAGGGAGAGAAGGGTGCGCACCATCTCCTCCTTTCAAGGAGGTGTGCGCACATGACATGTGGAAAGGAGGCTGGTTCGACCAAGGCTTGGATGAGGATAAGCTTGGTTAGTTGTAGGATTAGTTAGGTTGAAGATAAACCAAGGGATAGATAGGGATAAGCCATGGGAGGTGGTTGAGGGGAGTGGTTGAGTGGGACCCACCAGCCAAGGAAGGAGGAGGTGGGTGCGCCTCCCTCCCCTATTTTCTAGGGCTTCTTGCGCACACATTAGATGAGAGAGTATGGGGTTCGTCCATGACAGGTTGGGTTAGCCCATCTTGGGTTAGGTTTAACCCTGGTTTAATCAGAGTGCTCCCGATCCAACGGTTAGCATTAATTCCGACCAAAACCAATTTAATAAATCCCAAATTAACTTCAAAAAAATTCTAGATCATGCCCTGATGGCCATTGATCTTATGCTCCCTCCTGATGTGTAGTTTAGATCGATTGAATTGCAACGGATCTCTTGATTTAGCTAGTTTCTCCGATCGGTGCGATCTCGGCCGTCGATAATGCCGAAAACTGTATCTGAGTGCAATTACCTTCTCCCATTGGCCAAATTTATTTTTCATGCATCCATATTCATGAGATCAAATTTTTGGGTCATGAAAATTGAAATTTTCAGCCCATGGGTCGATCCAGAGCTAATCGGACCATTATGCCCCTGGTGCGAGAACACACGGCTTTCCGTCCGGATTTGCTCTTTCTTGCATTTCTCTTCATCCGGGGGTCGGATTTTCGATTCGTTTCGAGCGTTGCCTAGCTCTATCTAAACTTGACAATGTGGTAAAGTTTGAATTCTATGTTAGAGTCCCAATTTGTCCCAAAGTGTCAGGGACAAAATGGTCATTTTGTCCTTCCGGTGTCCGTTTTTCATGTTTTGGGCACCGTTGCGAAGCTCTTGACTGGGGCTACGTAATGAGCACATTATCTTGGCCATTTGTAGCATGTAAGGCCATGCCAAGGCATTTCCAAAGCCTGTTTACATCATCTATTCATGAATTTTCTGAATCTGGGTCAGATTTTCTGCACCGGCTTCGGCATTGCTGAAACTTGTATCAAGCAAGCTAAGCGGAAAAATTTGATGCCAACAAATGCCCCCCAAGGGCAGTTTCTTGGAGATGGGAGTCGACAAGGGACTGCCCATGTAAGTTGGCCTCCGATATTTGTTCTGCTTTGTCCTTGGCAATCTATCCACTGCTTCTGCTACATGAGCTTTATTTAGGACTTAGAAGGGCTTGGGCCCTTGTACATGACCAACCTTGGCTTCTTTTGGTGTTTGGTTGCCCATCCTCCATTTAATAGGCACATTTTATGGTGTCAATTCTTGCGTGCTCCCCAACAAGCAAGCTCTTTGAATGAGCTAGTCTTTCATATTTATTTATTTTTTGTTTTTTTTTTGTTTTATTTTGTTTTATTTTTTTTTCTTACTGATCTGACTGAGGCAATGATATCGAAAGCCATTGATATCGAAAGCCCACATGGTGAAGGGCCATGAGGCATGAATCGGATGAAGAGAAGATGTGAGAGAATGAATATTGTCAGCATGGAGTTGGCAAGAATGACAGTGTCGGACAAAGATGGAACAATCCACTTCTAGGGTTGGTCAATAGTACCCCTGCCTGATGATTTTCTTGGCAACAGCTTGAGCATTGGCATGGCCCCCACAGACCCCAGAATGTGCTTCCTTAAGCACCAACTCTGCTTCTTCTTCATCAATGCATCTCAGCAAACTTTCGCTCAGGCTCCTCTTATAGAGCACCCCTCCTAGGATGGTATACCTCTGGGATACTCTCCTCATCACCTTCTTTTCTTTTGCATTGGATCCAGGTGGATACGACTAATCTTGATAATACCTTGCGATCTCATCGAACCAAGGCCTCTCAGTCTCGTCTAATTCTTCTAACTCAATTACAGAAACTTCCTCTATTCTCTCCATATATTCCTTCCTACCAAATCTCTCCTTGACCTTCAGAAATCGGCCATCCTTAATCGTCGACACTGACCTTCTACAGACATGGATAGTCCGCACCTGTCTACCTAGCGAGACTGATAGAGATGAAGCTAAGGAGGCTAATGTATCAGTAAGAATATTTTGAGCTCAAGGAACATAGACAAAAGTGAGTTTGGAAAAGAGTTTGATGTAGCAAGAGGTGAGGTCTTGGTAAGGTTTGAGGTTTGGATGAGAAGTTCGATATTTGGTTAGGACTTGGCGAAGGATTAGTTGGCTATCACCTATCACCCTCAATTCTGTGGAACCATAGAAATGAGCGGCCTTCAGCCCGGCTAGCAAGGCTTCGTATTCAACTATGTTATTGGTTCCTGGGAAGTCGAGATGAAATGCCTGTGGAATGGTGACACCCTCGGGTGATAGAAGGATGATTCCTATTCCCTTACCGTGTGAATTCAGAGCCAAGTCAAAATATAATGTCCACAGATTGGAAGATCGGATCAACATTAGTTCGTCATCCGGGAGCTCTGACTGGACCGGGTCAAAGAGGGGTATAGGGTGATAGGCCAGGTGTGTCAACTCTAAAAATTTGATGAGGCCTCTCCTTTTCGGGGAAGTTCGTGAATCCGGATTGTCACCTCAAGAAGGGATGAGAAAGAAAGGAAGAAAACATGGAAAGCAACTCTCACCACGGTCCCACACTCACATTGATCCCCGAACATTCATCCCTTGGCGTCGCTCGATCACCAAAGAGACAATTCGGGTAATGTAGGAGGAGTATGAGAGGTATAAAATTAAGAGATGTGGTCGTCAAGAACCACGGGTTCCGATTTATGAAATAAGATTGACCGTATGTACCTTAGCGTGAAGAGTGCGAGTCAAAGCTTCTTCTTCTTCGGCCGGCCGATGAAGAAGAGTCCTAAATTCATGGGTGATTGATTTTTTGTGCAACTAGATAAACAAATAGATGAAAATATAATTATAAGGAGACAAAGTGGAGTATATATAAATAAAATGACATAAAACACACAACTGACTAGAAACTGACCGGATTTCGGTTACACAAACCCCTCTTTTTCATTTTCAGATTAACATATTAAAATTAATGAAAAAAATGTAAAAAAATAATAAGATGATGGAGAATCACAAGAAAAATATATAGGAAAAAGAATAGAAACATTTTGATAAGAATAGAGATAGATATGGCCAAATCTGCGTTGTCGAAAAAGCCAAATAGTAGTCCAGGATCTGCCAGGGGTGACTTTACTTCTATGCTTGTCACAACCAGCCCTAACCTTGAAATCATGTTACATCAATTGCAAACTAAAGAATACTTGAAGTGGAAGAACTTTGGTGTTGACATCTTGGGTAGAAGACGTCCGCCCGCTGCTGTAGAAGTCGAAGAAGAGAGACTTGGAAGATCACCTGCAGATCAACCTTCCTCTCTCCTTAACTGACTTTTCTCTCTCTAAAAACTCGAAATTCTCTCTCTAAAAATTACAAAATTGATACATAAGGGAGCTTGAACGTCTTAAGATGTCCGGGGAGTCATGTACCAGCCTCTAGAACGATCGGAATCAGTCTCAATTTATAAGAGAAAATCTGGTCTAATCTTGGCTAAAAAATAGGTGATTTGCGCCCTAGCAGTGGGCGCATGCACCCTAGTAAATTAAGGCTTTGTGTGAAAAGCTTTAGAAAACATCTGATTTAATTCAGCGAAGCTCCAAATAAACATTAAAAGGACTTGGCATCATTATAATATTAGTCACACATATTACCCTATAAAACATGAGTTTTATGCTCTGAATTAGGCAAATTTGGTGTGTCAACAGCTTGCCTCACCTTGATGTCAGCTTTGTAAGAAAATGGCATGTAATGAGGCGGAGTGATTTGTAGTGAACTGTAATGGAATGTAAGTGAGTGTAGATGAATGTAGCGGAATGGAATGGTGATGGACTAAAAAGGTGACATCAAGGTGTAGATATAGACACGCATATCTACCGTATCTAGCAAAATGAATCTCACTTAGTATTCTAGATCGTTTTCATGTTCCATCAAAACCTTATATAATTGATTGGTAAAAGACATGCCATTGGCATGAGAGATGAAAAATAAAGAATAAAAGATATAGCCAACCCTCAGTGCGGTGAGGAGTCCTCAAATTCGTAGGTTCATATCAGCTAGCAACCCGAACTTTGCGATTTTCCTGTACTATGATGGGCTAAAGTTTAAAAGGGGAAATTGGTTTTAAAATGAAAAGAATATCAATCCATCATAATTGGAATCTCAAGTTCATTTAAGTTTCACCAAAATACTCAGCTTAATTCTGAGTGGAATAACCTTAAATTCTAAAAGGGTTCATTGAAGCATAAGAAAATTACTCAGGTATCGTGAAAACCATGAATCATGCTCTGGCAAAAAATTGAGTATTTGGAAAATGACAAAACAAACTTAAGCCATAGAGGGATTGAAAGATAATGGTGGGACTAACATAGAATGATGGGAAAGAAGAAACTATGGCATAAAACATGGTGGGATAAAATAAAAGACACGGTGGGATAAAAGAAAAGAAAGAATAAAACATGGTGGGATAAAATAAAAGACACGGTGGGATAAAATAAAAAACATGGTGGGATAAAATTGATAATGATGAAGAATGAAAAGGAGATGGATATGAAAATATTGAAAATTATGTTGAAAATAGTTAAAGATATAGATTGTCTGTTGAAGGACAAGACACCTGATTAGGAACTATCGTTTCTCCAATGTTCAATTTTGGCTTATCCGTGAGTGTGAAGAAATGACCAAGCCATCGTAGATTTTGTTGAAGGGGATCTCGGGCCCAGTCATCTTCAACCTCAAGGTCTTCAAAATCAATGCATATAAAACATATCAAATGAACCTAACATAACTAAATGACAAATGGTAGGAGTGATGTGAAGTGCAAAATGGAATGATGGTGATGATGTGAGATTGATGTGAAACTGAGTGAAGTCTTCAAGCATGGTTTATCAACTTGCATCAACCACCTGATTCATCAGCACCATGATAATACTTGACAGGGTGGCACTCCCTTTCTTTTCGTCGCAGGGCTGGCATGACATTCCTTCTAGAACACTGATCTCACCAATTCATCTGTTGGACTTAAAAGGTTGCCTACACATTTTTGGTTAGTATCCAACAGACGAAATTGTCATACGAAACATATTTTTCTCGAAATGAACAACTGAAGTTTTCACTATTAGAACCATAATTTGGGAGTTAAAACAATGTTTATGATGATGTTTCCTTTAGCAAAAATGTCATTTTCAACATTCTAGACATTTTTTTATTTTTTGAAATATTTTTTGAAATTTTCAATTTTTTTTTGTCTATGTGCCCCCGATCGGGGGCACATGCCCATGCGCCGTGGGGTGGGGCACCTAGCCATGCACCCTGGGGTGGGGCACCTATCCATGTGCCCCCAGATGAGGGCACATGCGTACTGGGGCTTTTTTTTTACAGAAAAATATACCTGACGACCCTTCTCTTTTCGCTTCTTCAGCTCCTGAAAACACTTATCAAAGATGATTAAATTTTCATCATGACTCATCCCTTTGCCTGTATATCATTTGCCTTGATTTTGAGTCAAAGGGAGAAGCCTTCTTAATAAGGTGGAATAAAATAGATGACTTAAATGAAATAGGGGGGTAAGGGTTGAAAGAACTTACATGCCATGGTGAGAATCTTCTCCTCTTACCTTGAAATGCCTGAAACACTTGACAGAAGGGGATTAGATCTTCACGGCAACTCATCCCTTTGCCTATTATGGTCAACTTTGACTTACATCAAAGGGAAGAGACTTCTTAACAAGGTAATTAAAGCAAAAATGGATATGCGATGCAAGAATGGAAATATGCATAACAGAAAAATAAACATGGATGCAACTAAGACAATGATCATTGACTAAGTTAAAAAAGATACAATTTTTTTAGGTTTTCATTGAAATATTCATTTTTTTAGATTTTCAAAATAAGCAATTTCTTGGAAATTCAAATTTTCTGGATTTTTGAAATATGTACCTTTTTTTGAATTTATGAAAATGCATTTTTTCCGTATTTTTAAAATATTTATTTCTTTATTTTTAAAATATTCATCTTTTTGAATTTTTGAAATATTCATTTTTTTGAAGAAAATGCTGGTATTTGAGACAGTTCATCGGTCTTTGGGGTTTGTCAAGACTCAAGTGGTGGATACCATGTGCAAAATAAAGTTCCCTACTTAGAATCCTTCTAACCTTCTTCCTTTGATTGGCTTGGATTCCACCTGGATTTGGTCGATTTACCCTACCCAAAGGGGTTTAATAAGGAGGAAGAGTATGGAGGAAGTCCTTGATAGGGTTTGGAGATGTTGAGAGGGATTTCTCTACTCACACTCAAATTGCCCGTTGGGGTTCGGCCTTTTTGGATCTTTCTTATATTTTTTTGCTCTTTTCTATGTGGCACATACTTAAACAAGTTTTTGACCCGTGGGGACATTGCCATCTTTTATTGCCTTTTGCCTTGACTATCATTTTGGGTACTCATTCAGACAGGTTGATCATTTTTCTTTTTCTAACCTGAGGGGTTCATTGCCCATCTTTTGGTACCCTTTTGCACCCTCCGAGATGGCCTCCTACTAGGGTGGCGAGTGTTTTCGATACTAACTCTCTCTAATCTTCTCTTCCTATCTTGGACTGAGTAGAAGAGAATAAGGTAAGGGTACTCCTTCCGTTTCTAGATTTCTGCCTTGCCTTTCGCAAGTGTCAGGTTGTCTGGATTCTAGGATCGGGAGGTGTTGTGTGTAGGATGGTACCTACCCTTGACTTCTCACAAACAAACTAGGATCGATGACTTGAGATTACACCAATGGTTTCTCCATTTTTATAGAAAATACTTTTTGAGGTAAACTTCATTCCAAGGATGATTCAATTTTTCTCCATCTGTATTAGTCAATCCATATGCATTGCCTAGATACTTTTCAATGATTACAAAAGGCTCTTCCCAGTTAGGTTGTAATTTGGAGCGGGGACCCCCCGGCTTAACGAAATTTGTTTAATAACCATCTCACCGATCTCGAATTTTCTCTCGACCACCCTCTTTTGATGAAACCTTTTAAGTCTGTTCTAATAAGTCCAGACATGCTCGGCAGTGGCTAGCCTTCTTTCATCCAAGAGTTCAAACTGTGCAAGGAGAGATTCTCATCTCTCATCAACAAGAATATCCATGTAGAGCTGAACTTGAAGAGATGGAAGTAATACTTCGTAGGGGACTGTAGACACTCCAAATTGGCCTGATTCGGAGCCCCATACTCTTATTCCATAAGCGATATCTTTTATTTTTCCATTATCTGATCCGGATTACCTTGTGGAGATGAGCTAAGGATGCTGGTGGAGCCCCTCACAAGTTGAGAATGGACCGATGATTTTTGGAATGATGTCGGAACCTTCAAGCGAGAGCTGTGTGTGAACTGTAAAAACATGGAGCCTGCTCGATGACCGACTTTGAATGGTCCATAATTGAAGGTCTCGGGAGTCCCGTATGTGTTCCGTAACATTCAAGGTTTTCGAGAAGTCATTTCGGTAGGCGTCGGTCAATGATGGCTTTCGTTATGGCTTTTTCGATCTGTACTGACACGGCTATCCCGGATTACGCGTTAGGCCTTTCCAGTCATCCCTGGGTCTTTTCGGGTCATCCGGGTCGATTCTAGCCGAATATTTTCATCAACCGGGGTCATACGGCCATTTCGGTCAATTTTAGGGTTTCCTGGCTTTTCCGCGTTTCGGTTCACGTTTACAGGGTTAATCTCAGATTTTTCAATGACTTCAGGTTTTCGATCATACTGGACATGTTCGGGCTTCATTATAAGTCATCCTGAGTTAACCCGAGATTTCTCGACTGGAACCGTGCTATCTCGGATCTTCGCCACGGGTTTTGGCTTTACGCGAGAGGGTAAACCGGTAGAAAGCCCGGTGTGAATGTCTCGGGAGTCATGCCAGCTGGTTTACTGACATGAGGAGGTGAGTCTTAAGGCCCTCTTTCCAACACAACAAACGGGAGCCAAATCGAACATCCCATTTGCAGGATACGGCTCGCGGAACGCGCGCGCAGGAGAGAGAGTCTACCTTGCCCCCGCTCCCTTTGAAAAGGGAGGGCGCACCCTTAGGTTGAGGGCGCACCCTAAGCGCCCGCAAACTGGGGGCACACCCTGCGTGTCCCCGCTTCATTTAAAAGATGGGGATGCGGTCAGTTTCCAAAAATCAGAAATTGCCTCGATTAGCACTTTCTAAACCGGATTTTTGGAAAGTTTCCGTGGATGATTTTCGATTATTTGTACCGCGCCCCCGGTTCGTGGGCGCGTTACGTATGTCAAGTTGAATTTTAGCAATTTCCGGAAGTTTCCGACGAATTTTAACAGTGAGACGTGTAACGTGCCCCCAGTTTCTTTGAAACTGGGGGGCACGCAGACCGCGCCCCCGAAGTGAGGGCGCGCCCTGCGCGCCCTCGTCCCCTTTGAAAAGCGGGGGCGCGGTCGGTCCAGTTTCCATATTTTGCACCGGCTTCCTTCCCCTATAAATTGATGGCCATTCTCAATGACCCAAGGTTAATCCTCGTGCCTAGCTTTTCCTGAGGTCGTTTAATCTCTCTCCCAAAGCCCTCCCGATGTCCAAAGGTGATCCGACGTCGAGAGATCGATTCCGAGGTGAAGGAGAAGCGTGATCCGTGCATTCTACATCAACCAACTTCATTGGCTTCTGCAGAAAATATAGAGCTCCTACTGCAAAATCCTTCAATAAATAAGTTTTTCCTCTCTTCGTTCTCTTTCATCTCCAACTGACGGTACTCAATTCTGACTTTCCGTTTGTTCGTGGCGATTGGTGCACTGAGGGCGTGCATCCATGTTTTACTTTTTATATCCATTTAATTTATGAATTTTTACAGACTTCTACAGGCGGATTTCGGAGAAGTCATCAACATAATAACTGTTCCTCTCCAAGTCTTCTGTCTACTGCAACAAACAGCACTCAATTTTGACATCAGGACTGCCCGTGGAGGGCTTTGCACCGAAGTTGCGCCAGATAGTGCAACGCGCCCCCGAACCAAGGGCGCGCAGACCGCGCCCTCACACCTAGGGCGCGCCCACCGCGCCCCCCCAAACCCAGGACACATTCAATCCAGTGCGCTGTCCGGCCATATTGTTGATATCTTCTCTGATTTAGCTCCGTTTTGAGCCGTTCAAGTTTCTATGTCTTCGTCATTCATCCAGGATCATTTTAGCATCATTTTTATTTAGTTTTTGTATAATTTGTTATCACAAAAAAATACATAAAATAGGTGTTAAGGCTCACCCCGAAGCCGGTGAGTCCGATTCCAATTGTTTCTTTCTTATCTTCTTACTACAGTTACTACACTTCTCACAAGTCTAACCGAACTCTTCACTTGATTTATTGTTCTAGTTGCATAGGTTGATCAAGCTAGCATCGGTTGGACTCTTCTTCATCGGCCGGACGAAGAAGAAGAAGGTTGAACCCACATCCCAATCTCCCACGCTAAGGTACACACGGTCAAATTCAACTTACTCTGGATTCTATTCCATAAAGCGGAGCCCGCGGCTCCTGGGGACCACAATTTCTCTTATCATGTTTTAAGTCATTTATTCCTCACTCTCCTCCCACATGACCCGAACCGTCTCCGGTGCTCGAGCGACGCCGTGAGATGAAAGTTCGGGGATCAATGTGAGTGTGGGACCGAGGTAAGGACTTTTTACCGCTTTCCGAGTGTTTTTCGATTCACTCCCCCTTTTCCCCTATTCCATATTTCACCTTCTCTTGAGGTGACAATCCAGAACCCATTTTCGGAGTTGACAGCTTTTTGGCAACAACGGTGGGACTTCCAATGTCTTCAACCGTGCTAGCTTGATTGATTCGTGCAACTAGTAGTTTTCCGACTTGGTTCCCACGTGAACTGGCTTGTCCTTTACCTTTTTCATGTCAATTTACCTTTAAACATGCTGTTTACTCTTTCTTTATGATTGTCCCCCATGTGGACTTGACTTGCTTGTCTTTAATTTCAACCCGGTTCCCGCGTTAACCACCTTTTTCTTCTTATAAACCGGTTCCCGTGTGAACCACCTTTCTTTTCCAACTTGGTTCCCGCGTGAACCAACTTATTTTCAAATTGGTCCCCACGTGGACCACCCATTTGAAGCATCTTCAGATTGGCCCCACGTGGCCCTCTTTCTATTTTGTCACCTTTTACATCGATTTCCGCATGAACCACCCTTTTCTTCACAAAAACCGGTTCTCGCGTGAACCAACCCCTTTTCTAAACCGGTTTCCTTGTGAACCAACCCACTTTCAGATCGGTCCCCACGTGGACCACCCCTTTGCACCATTTTAGATTGGCCCCACGTGGCCCTCATTTTCTTTTTCCAACAAAACAAACCGGTTCCCGCGTGAACCACCCCTTTTTCCTTCAAAAACCGGTTCCCGCGTGAACCACCCCTTTTTCCTTCAAAAACCGGTTCCCGCGTGAACCACCTACCTTTCCAAAAACTCGACTCCCGCGTGAGCCACTTTATTTTCAAATCGGTCCCCGCGTGGACCATCCTTTTACCTTTACTTCAGATTTGTCCCCACTTGGACACTTCAACACAAGCCGGTTCCCTCGCGAACCACCTTTTAGTTGCTAGTTGCTAGTTACTTGTTTACTTTATCATTGCTTGTCTTGATTGCATTCACTTGCTTTATTTATTTAATAGCTTTCATTCATGTTTGCATATTGATTGCTTCTTCTTCTCCTACCATCCATTTTTCATTTTTGCGTTAGCTTTTGCATCGGGTACCGAACTTGCTCCGATCCGTAGGACATTCGAGGCGGGGGCTCTCTCTCCCAACACACCCTCACCCTCCAAACACCTTCTTGGTGGATTCTAACCTCTCTTATGGGATATTCCTTCCTAGTTGATTTGGTTGTTTCCATCAAAGCCTCCGTAAGTCCCCATCCGTGGAGTATTCCTCTCCGCACGATTGGGCTGGTTGTACCACATTCCCAAAACCTGAAGAACCCAAGTACCTACTCGTGGTGATTGAGTGATAACCTTAGGTCTTGAAGATTGAAGCAATAGGAATCATACCCATTTGAGTGAACAATTGCTAACAATCTATCTAATCTAAGGTTTCAACCCAAATATTGTCGAGTAGTCATTTTAAAAACTTGTTTACATAACTTGCTTGCTCACCAAAAATTGAAAACAACCAAAAATTTCTTCTTGCAAAACACCTAAAAATACAAAACAAAAAAACTTTTTAATTTTGTGTTCAACTTGTTTTCCAAACAACCAAATTGAAACAAAAAAATCAAACAAAACAAAACATAAAAAAAATCTTCAATTGCGTGTTTGACTTGCCCTTCTTTTTTTTAATCATCTTTGAAAAAAGATTGACAGGATGCCCATGATGCTAAGGTCCGAAAGACACATCGAGATGCTAGACTACTACAAGGCGGGCCACTACGAGCTGCAACAACCCATGGTCCAACCAGAGGGCCATGTCAATGCCATCAGAGAACCTGAAGTTTAAAATCCTACTCATCCACCTGCATCACTTAGTGTAGAACAAATCCTCTAGGGTCTATCCCTCCATTTAGATCCTGAATCCTTTTCACTTGTGCAATCTTTAACAAAGGGCAAGATGCCCGCCAATCAAGATCCGGTCAAGGGAAATCAAGCCCCCTCACCACCCCAATCGACAGTCAGGCCCCTCATCATCTCCTCTCCTGGGCAACCCTGTCGTGCCTCTACTCACCCCGTTGTGGGGCATTCATATAATTCTATGACAGTTCCTACTTTGAAGCCACCTCTTACAGCCTGTTCATCCAAATACCTTGCACCGGTGGCTAAGGAACCCAGCCTTACTCAAGCATTCATGGACAAACTCAACCAAATGGATGAGCGCTTTGAAGAGCTGAGGCACCGTTTGGACTCGAAGTCCATCACTAAAATATATGCTCCATCTTTCCCAGTCCCACATATCCCTCCATCACAAACACCAGCATACCATCGCTACAATGGCTTAGGTGATCCCTTCACCCATGTCAATGATTTCTTCTTGAGTAAATCATCTCGATGGCTAAATGATCAAAGAGCTCTTTCTATTCTTTTTAAGCAATCATTGGATGGTGCAACCCAAGAATGGTTCTTTTCACTAGGGGAAACAGAAATATGGGATTTTGAAATTGTCAAGGAAAAATTCTTGCGACGATATGGGCCAGGCTATTCAATAATTGGGGAAGTAAAAGAAGATGTGAAATTAATGCAATATTCTGATGAATTGAGGCCCAGAATTGAGAGGAGCATTGATGCTATGCACCAACCTAGGAGCCCTCTCCAACCTCATCCAGATCATCATCTTCAGCCGACTCCTCGATGCCAGTTGATTAGGCCACCCATGCCCCAACCTCAGCCAATCATGCAACCTGTACTAATGGCGAAACCAACTGTGCACAATCAAGTTCCTCTTGTCGCTTGTGCAAATACTTAATTACCTAAACCGGTTCCCTAGCCTTTGGCTCCACCAACATTTCCAAAGGCCCCTCGGCTAATCATTCGGCCCTTAGCTTCTCAATCTACTTCACCAACAGCTCCTCGGCCAACCATACAAGTCTTGGCCGCTCAACCAATTTCACCAATAGCTCCCCAGCCTGACCCAACTTCTATGCCAGCACCACTTCAATCAATCCCTCAACATAGGGTTCCCCCTCAGTCAGTCAAACCAGTTGTTTCTTCTGTTGCTCCTGCCATAGTAGAGGAACTAGTCACTTCTATCATTCATGCTCCTACCCTAGCAGAGGAACCAATTAATCTGATCATCCCTAATCCTACTACAGTAGATGATTTATTCACTTCAACCCTTCATGCTCCTGCCATGGTAGAGGAACTAGCCACTCCGATCATTCATGCTCCTGCAATGGTAGATGATTCAGACACTTCGACCCTTCAAGCTCCTGCCCTGGTAGAGGAATTAATAACTCCAACCATTTGTGCTCCTGCCATGGTAGAAGAATCAGCTTCTCATCATGTCGTTGCTATATCTCAAGATGAAAGTCAGCTAGTAGGGGAGGTCGAACCAAACCCTTCTATTCTTTTGGAATCTCCAAGACTAGGCATGCCCTCTTCCATAGAACATCCTGAGGAGAAGCCTGCTATAGGGAGCTTAGATGAAGGAATCATAAACTTAGTTGATTGTCAATCCAATGATGGACTAGGCAAGGATTTGTCTGGAATTGATCAACTGTTACCATCATTGGAATTGATCAATGAAGATGGAGAGATAGAATTGACCCTTGAACTGAAAAATAAAGAAATAGAATTGGTCAGTGAAATAGGGAATGAATCGACAAGCCTCTTGAAGGATGTAGACCTTAGCAAAGGGATACTAGGACCTCCACCAGCTAGGCAGGCAAAATCCTCGAAATCAGTCTTAGGGCCACGACCCTTGCCTCATTCTCCTTATAAAGAACAATCGGGCCCATGGGCCCACAATCAATCAATCTTAGGGCCACGACCCTTTCTTTATCATGCCCACAACCATAAAATGGACCTATGGGTCCCCAATCCTTCAATCTTGGTGCCACCACCCATACTTCATCCTATTCGATTGGGCTCTTATGCCCCTCTTCTGCAATCGGGCCCTTATGCCCCACTTTTGCAATCGGGCACTTATGCCCCTTCTCATCAATCGGGCTCTTATGCCCCTTTCCTTCAATCTGGCCCATGTGCCCCTTTTCATCAACCGGGCCTGCGTGCCCCCTTTATCCAACCAGGCCCATGTGCCCCTCTTCATCAACCGGGCTCTTATGCCCCTTTTCTTCAACCGGGCCCACGTGCCCGTTTTAATTAATCGGGCTTGCATGCCCCTTTCCTTCAACTGGGCCCATATGCCCCTTTTCCCCAACTGGGCCTACGGGACCCTTTCCTTCCATTGGGCCCACGTGCCCATAATTCTCCCCAATCGGGCCCATGTGCCCTTAATTTTTTTAAAACGGGCCCACGTGCCCACAACTCACCTCAATCGGGCCCGCGCGCTCATAATTCACCACAATCGGGCTCATATGCCCATATTTTTTTGCATCTGGGCCCATGTGCCAAAATTTCTTCTAAATCGGACACACGTGCCCACCTTCTATCAACCTCAGGCACACATGTCCACACTTCTTCATCTTCGGGCCTATATGCCCCCATTCCTTCACAATCGGGCCTGCGTGCCCATACTTCTTCGAAATCGGGCCCCCGTGCCCCCACTTCTTCAACTTCGGGATTACGCACTCATACTCTTCAATGGCGCCAGCGAGCCCATCACAAATCACAATCTTGCTCTCAACCATTTAAATCAGGTCCATGTGCCCGCTCTTTTCATTGGGTCCCTCGGGCTCAACCTCCAATCAGGCCCTCATGCCCATCAACATCAACTAGGCCCTCTGGCCCGCATTCAACTCTTGGGCCCACGTGCCCCCTGATTCCAACCCTTCCCGGGCTTTCAAGCCCACTATCCACTCTTCGGCCCAAGAGCCCACTTTAGCACACTTCTGTTTTCAAACTTGTTTCTTTCCTTTCAAATTCTCTTTCATTCTCTAAGTTTGACTTTCAACAAAAAAATCAAGGTAGAGAAATTTCCTGGGTGATACCACAATATTTGCCTTTTACATTATTAACTATGACTCCGCCATGCTAAATCAGATCCTCCACATTTTCACTTCATCCTATGATTATGAATCTTCAATCCAATGCATATCAACAGTGGAAGCAGTTGGGCAAGGCAAGGCAAGGCATGGCAGACAAGTCAAGCACAAGCAAAGCCGTCATCAGCAATGAACTTTTTCTTCTCTCAGGTATTACATGAAATTGTATTCATCATCATTATGTCATCTGCAAGGCAATATTTTCTTGAAATGATTTTGAACTTCACAATTTTAATTGAGAGAAATTCATGATTGACGATATTTGTAGCTACCTTGTTAAACAAATTTTTTACATTGCAAGGCATGCGAATAATTGATTCACCTTTGGAATGTAATCTACCTCAAAAAAGGAGAAAACTACCAGTATGACTCGAGTCCACATGTCGTAGGATGTTCTCTAGGATTCGAGGGTAGATATCATACTACACACACAACACGTCCCTATCTCAGAATCTAGATGACCTGACACCCGAGAGAAGCCAGGCAAGGCTTAGAGATGGAAGGAAAACCGTCACCCTATTCTCTTTTGTTCGGTCCAAGATAGGCAAAGTGGACTAGAGGGGGAGAGTATCGAAAGCATCCACCGCCTTAGTAGGAGGCCGTCTCGAAAGGTCCAACTTCTCAAAAGAAAAGGGTGCCGAAAGATGAGCAATGAACCCCACAGGTTTAAACAAATATGGGTCTATCTGAATGAGTACCTAGAAAAGTAGAAAATGAAAAAAAGGCACCAAAAGATGGGCAATGACCTCACAGGTCAAAGACTTGTCTATGTGAGTGCCACATGTAGAAAAGACCCGAAGAGGCTGAACCCCAACGGGCAATTAGGTGTGAGTAGAGAAATCTCTCTCAACATCTCTAAAGCTTATCAAGGACTTCCTTATCAATTCTTCATTCTTAACCCCCCAAGTGCGGGTGGACCAACCAAATCAAAGCTAAACTCTAGCCGATCAAAAGTTGAAGGTCGGAAAGATTCTGGGTAAGGAACCCCATTTTGGACATCGTATCTACCAGTGAACTTAGAAAAAAAACCAAGTGATGAGAACTTGTGTCAATACTGATTTTTCTCTCCTAAAAAAATATTATTTAAAAAAAAGCTAAAAAAAGTTGAATATTTTCAAAAACTCCAAAAAAAATTAAATATTTTCATAAACTCAAAAAAAAATTATTTTCAAAAATTCTAAAAAATTGAATCTTTTAAAAAAAAGAAAACTTCATTTTCAAATTCCAACAAAATTTTCCAAAAAAAAAGTTTCATTACCATGCTTGGTTTGAATACTTGTCTTTACATTCATTGTATATTTTCTGCTTTATTTTTACACCCTTAAGAAGGCTATCACCCCTTGACAAAGGTCAAGGCATACTGCAACTTGCAAGGGGGATAAGCCGCATTGTTGTTCTAATCTCTTCCTTCTAAGTGTTTTAGGCATAAGGAGAACTTATCACCCCTTGACAAAGGTCAAGACATACTGCAACTTGCAAGGGGGATAAGCCATCTTGTCATTCTAATCTCCATTTCTGAGTGTTTCAGGAACGAAGAACAAACGAGGAGAACTACACAACAAGTCGATGCTCGCCACTTCCCTTCCCTAAGGATTCTTAGGAGGAGGTGTCATCATAACCTTGGCCTCAACTTTGCCGAGGAACCTCTTACAAAACTTTTTGCAGGCGACACTCGCCACTTCCCTCCCATGAGGATTCTTAGGAGGAGGTGTTATCATTACCTCGGCCTCAACTTTCGAGAAGCTTTTGCTCTGTGTCCTCATTAGGACACGTGAACTCTTTTGTGAGAATGCATGTCATCACACTGCAAACTCACCGTTACTATTTATTTTATGCATTGATGTTGAAGACCGTGAATGCAAAGAAGACCAGGCCCGAGATCCCCTTCATCAAAATCCACGACGGTCGGGTCATTCTTTGTGCTCACGGATAAGCCAAACTTGTGCTATGAGGTACGATGGTTCCCGAATAGGTATCTTGACCTCATAGACAATCCATATCTTCAACTATTTATTATACAAGTTTTGTCTTATTTTATTGAGCCCAGCATGCATCATGTAGCGTTAATTACATTACATTTTGTTTTGTCATTGCATACATCATTTCGTAATCTTCACCTTCTCACCCTAATCTTTAAACCTTTTATCCTAATTCCGATCATTCTGAATCCCACCGTGTTCTCTAATCCCACCATGTTTTCTAGTCCCACCAACCTCTCTAATATCCCACCGTGTTCGGTAATCACCTTATGCCTCCAAATCCTCCATCACCACTGTGGCCATTGCAACACTTCCTTGCTATTTATCCCACTGTGGCAGTCAACTTATCCCACCAAGGGCCTTCTATTTGATCAGAACTTGCACCATCACTATCTCCACGGTCTGTGCTTCAACATTTGCCTTTCGGAATCTGAGATCATTCCATTACGAATCAAATCTTGTCTCTTGGAAGACTTAAATGAATCTAAGAGCCTGAATGTGCTCGATTGGTATTCTTTTACTTTTTTCAAACAAATCTCTTTTTAAACTTTAGCCCATCACAGTATAGGAACACCGCAAAGATCTGGTTACCGGCTGATGATGAACCTACGAACCCATGTTTTGGAGACTCCCCACCGCGTTGGGGGTTGGCTATTCTTTTATCGTGCCAATGGCACATCACTTACCAATCGAACATAAGAAGACTTGATGAAACATGGCGGTTAACCAGGCGACTAGAGGAGATTCAACTTGCCGAATCTGGTCGTTGAGTGTCTCTATATCTACACCTTGATGCCACCTTTTCAGTCCATCACCATTTTTCTCCACTACATTCCACTACGATTCATCTTGCTTTGCTACGCTTTCTCTACGTTTCACTCCGCTCCGCTACATGTCACTCCCTTGCAAAGCCGACATCAAGGCGAGGCAAGCTGTAGACACGCCAAATTGGCCTGATTTGGAGCCCCAGACTCTTATTCCATAGGCGATATCTTTTATTTTACCATTATCTGATCTGGATTACCTCGTGGAGATGAGCTAAGGACGTTGGTGGAGCCCCTCGCAAGTTGAGAATGGACCGATGATTTCCCGAATGATGTCGTAACCTTCAAGCGAGAGCCGTGCGGGAACTGTAAAAACACGGAGCCTGCTCGATGACCAACCTTGAATGGTCTATAATTGAAGGTCTCAGGAGTCCCGTATGTGTTCCGTAACATTCAGGGTTTCCGAGAAGTCATTTCGGTAAATTTTAGGGTTTCCCGGCTTTTCCGTGTTTCGGTTCACGTTTACCGGGTTAATCTCAGATTTTTCGATGACTTCGGGTTTTTCAATCGTACTGGACTTGTTCGGGCATCATTTTATGTCATCCCGAGTTGACCCAAACTTTCTCGACCGGAACCGTGCTCTTCCGGATCTTCGCCACGGGTTTCAGTTTTTCGCGACAGGGTAAACCGGTAGAAAGCCCCGTGCGAACGTCTCAGGAGTCATGCCAGCTGGTTTACTAACTTGAGGAGGTGTGTCTTAAGGCCCTCTTTCGAATGCAACAAACGGTAGCCGAATCGGACATCCCATTTGCAAGATACGGCTCACGGAACGCGTGCAGGAGAGAGAGTCTACCGCGCCCCCGCTCCCTTTGAAAAGGGAGGACGTGCCCTATGCGCCCTCAAATTGGGGGCGCGCCCTGCGCGCCCCCGCTTCCTTTGAAATGCGGGGGCGCGGTCAGTTTCCGAAAATCGGAAATTTCCCCGATTAGCACCTTCTAAACCTGATTTTTGGAAGGTTTCCACGGATGATTTTCGATTATTTGTACCACGCCCCCGGTTTGGGGGCGCGTTACGTATGTCAAGTTGAATTTTAGCAATTTCTGAAAGTTTCCGACGAATTTTAGTAGTGAGACGCATACTGTGCCCCCGGTTTCTTTGAAACGGGGGGGCGCACAGACCGCGCCCTGGAAGTGAGGGCACACACTCAGGTTGAGGGCGCGCCCTGTGCGCCCTCGTTCCCTTTGAAAAGCGGGGGCGCGATTGGTCCAGTTTCCATAATTTGCACCGGCTTCCTTTCCCTATAAATTGAGGGCCATTCTCAATGACCGAAGGTTAATCCTCGTGCCTAGCTCATCCTGAGGTCGTCCAAGCTCTCTCCCAAAGCCCTCCCGACGTCCAAAGGTGATCCGACGTCGAGAGATCGATCCCGAGGCGAAGGAGAAGCCTGATCCGTGCATTCTACATCAACCAACTTCATCAGCTTCTGCAGAAAATCTGGGGCTCTTTCTACGAAAGCCTTCAACATAGAAGTTGTTCCCCTCTTCGTCCTCTTTCATCTCAAACTGATGGTACTCAATTCCGACTTGCCATTTGTTTCAGGAGATTGCTGCACTGAGGGCGTGCATCCAGGTTTTACTTTTTATATCAGTCCAATTTAGAATTTTTACAGACTTATACAGGCGGATTTCTAAGAAGTTATCAACATAATAACTCTTCCTCTCCGAGTCTTCTGTCTACTTCAACAAACAGCACTCAATTCTGACATCGGGTCTACCCGTGGCGAGCTCTGTACCAAAGTCGCGCCAGACAGTGCAATGCGCCCCCGAACCAAGGGCACGCAGACCGCGCCCTCACACCTAGGGAGTGCCCACCGCACCCCCAAACCTAGGACACGTTCAGTCCAGTGCGCTGTCCAGCCATATTGGTGATATCTTTTCCGTTTTAGCTCCGATTTTAGCCGTTCAAGTTTCTATGTCTTCGTCATTCATCCAGGATCATTTTAGCATCATTTTTATTTAGTTTTTACATAATTTTATATCACAAAAAATACATAAAAAAGGGGTTAAGGCTCACCCCGAAGCCGGTGAGTCCGATTTCAATTGTTTCTTTCTTATCTTCTTACTACAGTTACTACACTTCTCACAAGTCTAACCGAACTCTTCACATGATTTATTGTTCTAGTTGCATAGGTTGATCAAGCTAGCATCGGTTGGACTCTTCTTCATCGGCCGGCCGAAGAAGAAGATGGTTGAACCCACATCCCAATCTCCCACGCTAAGGTACACATGGTCAAATTCAACTTAATCTGGATTCTATTCCATAAAGTGGAGCCCGCCGCTCCTGGGGACCACAATTTCTCTTATCAGGTTTTAAGTTATTTATTCCACACTCTCCTCCCACATGACCCGAACCATCTCCGGTGCTCGAGCGATGCCGTGAGATGAATGTTCGGGGATCAATGTGAGTGTGGGACCGAGGTGAGGACTTTTTACCTCTTTCCAAGTGTTTTTTGATTCACTCCCCCTTTTCCCCTATTACATATTTCACCTTCTCTTGAGGTGCCGATCCGGAACCCGTTTTCGGAGTCGACAGGGACCACTGCTTCCATCCCATATGCCAAAGCATATGGCGTTTGTCCAGTGGGAGTCCTTACAGAAGTACAATAAGCCCATAGAGCATCTACAAGCTTATTAGGCCAGTCGACAAACTTACTATACTTACAAGATTTCTTGATGATTTTGATTAAGGTTTTGTTGGTGGCTTCTGCCAGACCATTGCCTTGAGAATAGTATGGTGATGAATGATGCAATGAAATGTGATACCTGTTGCCAAGATCACTTAGATCTTGAGAGAGGAATTGTGGCCCATTATTAATGACGATGTCGCTGGGGATCCCACACCTTGCCAGGATGTTGCACTTGATGAAGGAGCAAACTATTGATGCTTTAATCTTCACGAACGCTTCCGCTTCAGGCCACTTTGTGAAGTACTCTGTTGCCATCAGAATAAATCATTTTGAGCACATTTTGAAGTTGAGGTCACTCAAGGGGCCAATGATATCAAAAGCCCACATGGCATAAGGCCATGGGGGCATGAATTGGATGAAGGAAAGTTGCGGGAGAGTGAATCTTGTCGGCATGGAGTTGACATGAATGATAGTGCCGGACAATGATGAAGCAGTCTTCTTCTAGAGTTGGCCAATAATACCCTTGTCGGATGATGTTCTTAGCAAGGGCTTAGGCATTCACATGACCACCACAAACTCCAGAATGTGCTTCCTTTAGCACCAACTTTGCTTCTTCTTCCATATGACACCTGAGTAAGATTCCACTTAAACTTCTCTTGTAGAGCACTCCTCCTAGGATTGTATACCTCTGGGATACCCTTCTGATTGCCTTCTTTTCCTTGGTGGTTGATCCAGGTGGATATGACTGATCTTGGCAATACCTCACAATCTCGTCGTACCAAGATCTCTCACCTTCTTCTAATTCTTCCAACTCAATTAAGGAGATTTCTTCTTTGTGTTTCAAGTATTCTTTTCTGTTGAACCTCTCCTTAGTCTTCAGAAAATGTCCATCCTCAATTACTGGAATTGACCTCATATAGATGTGGATAGTCCGCACTTGCCTGCCTAGCGGGATAGATAGAGATGAAGCTAGTGAAGCTAAGGCATCGGTGAGGATATTCTGAGAACGGGGGATATGAACAAAAGTGAGTTTGAAAATTAACTTGATGTAGTAGGTGGTGAGCTCCTAGTAGGGTTTGAGGTTTGGATGGGAAGTTCAGTACTTGGATAGGACTTGGCATAGAATCATTGAATATCACCTTTTACCCTCAATTCGGTGGCACCATGGAAGTGAGCGACCTCCAGCCCAGCCAGCAAGGCTTGATACTTAGCTATGTTGTTTGTTGCTGGAAAGTTGAGCTGAAAAGCCTGTGGAATGGTGACACCTTCAGGTGACAGAAGGACAATACCTATCCCTCTACCATGAGAGTTCAGAGCCCCGTCAAAATATAGTGTCCAAAGATTTGAAGATTGGACTGACATTAGTTCGTCATCCAGGAACTCTGACTGGACTAAGTCAAAGACGGGTATGAGATGATAGGCAAGGTGTTCAGCAATATCATAGCCCTTGATTGCCTTTTGCGGAATATAGGTGATAACAAATTTAGACAAGAAACTCTGCCATCGCCCTAACCGATTAGTCAAAACTGTCTTCTCTAACAGAAACTTAATGGGATTGATACGAGCAATGAGCTTGACTTGGTGTGCAAGAAAATAATACTCGAGTTTCTGAACCACGCAAACAAGAGTAGCACAGGTCTTTTCTACCACAATGTACTTCAGCTCACAAGCATCAAACATCATGGACAAGTAGTAAGTAGCTCGTTCTTTTCCTTCTTAATCAACTTGTGCAAGGGCTATCCCAAGAGAGTTTTCAAGAACCAAAATGTAGAGGACCAAGGGCTTGTCGGGAATTGGTGGTTTAAGTATAGGGGGACTTGCTAGGTATGTTTTCAACCCATCAAACGTCTCCTGGCACTTCGAATCCCATTTAAACTCGGCCCCCACCTTGGTTAACTCATAGAAAGGTTTACATCATTGGGAATGTTGTGAGATAAACCGGTGGACAAATTATAGCCTCCTAATCAATCCTTGAAGCTCTTTCATATTCTTTGGAGGAGGCATACCAATGATTGCTTTGGCCTTGTTTGGGTCGATTTCTATGCCCCTTTTGCTTACTATAAACCCTAGTAATTTTCCTGATAAAACTCCAAATGTACACTTTTTAGGATTCATTTTTATCTTGTATTCTCTAGCTCGTTGCAAAACTTTCCTTAGCACTTCAGAATGATCTTCCCGACTCTTGGACTTGATAACCAAATCATTCACATACACCTATACAAGGGTGTGCATCATGTCATAAAAGATAGCCATCATAGCCCTCTAATATGCAGCACCAGCATTCTTTAACCCAAAGGACATGACAACATAGCAATATGTTCCCCATGGTGTAGTGAACGAGGTCTTCTCTTGGTCCTCCTCAACTAACCAGTTCTGATTGTATCCAGAATAGCCATCCTTGAATGAAAGCATTTCAAATCTAGCTGTGTTATCAACCAAAACATCGATATGAGGTAAAGGGAAATCATCCTTAGGACACGCTCAATTTAAGTCCATGAAGTCTATGAAAATCCAAACCCATCCATCCTTCTTCATAATAGGGACTATGTTAGCCACCCATTGCGGATATAGGATAACTTTAATGAATTTTGCTTGGTGTAGTTTGTCAACCTCCTCTTTCATTTTGAGTGCAATATCAGGGTGAAATCTCCTAAACTTTTGTTTAACCAGGGTAGTTCCATGTTTCAAGGTTAATCTATGTTCAACCAATGAATTATCTAATCCCGACATGTCGTCATATGTCCATGCGAATGTGTCCTTATATTTTTCCAAAACATTGATCAAACGTTGTTCTTCTGAGGAAGTGAGGTTTGCACTGATCAAGATAGTCTTAGGATCTTCCAGGGTTCCTAAATTCAGTTCCTTGGTTGGTTCATTCCCTATGGCTGTTGGTTCTTCAAATCTTCTAAGTTCAGATGCATACGCATCAGCCAAGTCCTCGATTTCATCCTCAGATTCAGGATACTTGTCTGATACCACCTCATATACTCCCAAAGTATGATCCATGTTATGCTCATCCTCATATCGAATTTCATCCAGCTGGATGATATTCTCTACAAAGTTTGGCAGCCTTGCACACTCTACGTATTTCTGTGCTAATTGTTGTAAATACCTATTTGCACCTCGTTTATCTCTGACTTTACTATTTCCTAACCTAACCTGACCTACTGAGGATAAAGCTGGAAAGGTGGTATTTATAGTGGAGGGGGGATCGAGTAAATCGATTAATGATTTAGAAGAGAGGGATCCCTAATTGGGAGCACCCTCTGGGATGAGTAGAGACGTCTCCTCGATGGAAATGTGAGTTTCAGAGAAGATATTTTTTTGTGGGATTTTCAAGTAAAAAGATAGAATGAGTCAGAATGACTTGATGTTTGCTAGAAGCTGATTGAATTATCAGAGAGAAAAACTTAAGAATAAAAAGAAAAAAGGGGCTTGTGGACCCAATGGTAATGTAAAATGGGCACATGGTCCCAAAACTGATAAAAAAGTAAGCAGGTACGTGGACCCAATTTTAGAAATGGATGGGCATGTGAGCCCATGCTAGAAAGAACCCTCAGTTCTGAAGTTGATGTGAGAAGTAAATGGGCAAGCAGGCCTAGTAAGAATAGAAGGTTGAAGAGGGCACATGGGCCCAAAGTGGGTAAGCGGGCTCGGAAGCCCATCCAAATGATCTAGAAACAATGGTACGAGGTTCAAATATGGGATTATTGTATTTGGGCCTCATGAAATGGTTTTGACTTGGTTGGTAGCCTGCTCAACACGATGATCCAAGATTGGTCTGCCCTTGAGTGGTTCTTGGTGCTCTTCCCCACTTGAGAACAAACGAGTCAAAGATAAGCACAGGTCTTCCAAGTCTTCTTCTTCATCTGGAGTCTTCCTTCTCTTGACAGCTAATATGGAACTCTTGTCATCTTTAGCCATCATCATGGTCTCCCCTTTGATAAATAATGTGTGGAGTCTTATGGCATATCCTGGCTGGAAGACCCATCTTGTGATGGAATCCTCTTCGTATCCCAACCCCTGCCTATGTGGCCTTTTCATAGATTGAATCGGCTGAGTGATCCCTTGAAGATCCTGGCCCAAACCATTTCCAGGCTGATAGCCCAATTTCATCATTATCAGCCATCTCACTATCTGGTAGAGAGGCGGTCATGCATCTAACTTTTGGCAACTCTCCCACTAAGATCTTGGGTTGTATTGATAAACCTAGGGGTGATGTAAAAATAGCATCATTCATCTCGTCCCTCACAGGCATGCTAGTCACCTTGACAACTTGTCCTTTAAAGAAGAACTTTATGCACTGGTGGTTTGTTGAAGCCACAGCTCTTATTGCTTCCAGATAAGGCCACCCAAGTATAGCCCAAAAATTTAGATCTAGTTCCAGGATATGGAAGTCAGTTTTGACCACACATGTCCATGTTTCACCTCTAGAGTGACCACCCCACATGCAGACTTCTTGGAGTTGTCATAGGCTGTCACGATGGCACAAGATGGTTTAATTTCTTGTTCAGAAATGCCACACAACTGCAAAGTTTCTAGCAGCATAATGTTGATGGAAGCTCTAGTGTCAATCAAACATGATTTCACTTCAATATTACAGATGATAACAACCACATGTAAGGCGTATCTCCTGACCTCAGGATCTGCTAACTCCTCTTAAGAGAAAGTGAGTGTTGGGTGCTCATTTCTAGGGGCTAACACTGTAGTGATCTTCTCAGGTGGGAGATCTTCATTCACCATGACCCTTTGCAATATTGTTGTAAAATCTCCTGTGCACCTTTGATCTTTTAATCAACTCAAGTATAGAGATGCAGGCCAGTGTCTTATCCAAATGTTTCAACAAATCATAGGCCGTGCCCGACAAGGGTTCTTCCACTTGTTCCTCCTCCACTGGATCCTGCGGTTGAGTCCCGGCTTGGGGAAAGAGCCACTGGAACATCCTCCCACTCTAAAACACCTGGGCTATTTGGCGGTCATGTAGAGGTGATGAGTTAACTGGGTGGGATGTGGTGGAATAGGTGGTGTATGTGCAGGTATGGTAGGCAATGGGATTGGTGGTTCTGGGATGATTGGGTTAGTGGGTAGAGGGGTAGGATTTGGAGGGGATGGTGAAGGTGATACTGGTAGCTTGATAAGAAGAGGCTGGGGTGCAAGAGTGGTTGATGGGTTTAATGAAGGTGTTGTTGGTATGTTAGGTTGGGGTTTTAGAGTGATAGAGCTCATAGGCTAGGGGTTCAGGTTTCGTGGTGACTGTGGTGATCGGATGAGCAAGGGTCGGTGTGTAGCAATGGTTGAGGGAGGTGTAGTCAAGGCAAGGGCTGGTCTAATGATGAGTCGGTGAGAAGAAGTGGTGGCCAATGGTTGGGTTATTGAACTTGATGGTGGTTGTGAAGTAGAAGGTGCACGGATTATCTATCTAAGAGGGTTCCTAGCAGGTGGCCTAGCTGGGTTGACTGGCATGGTTGCATTGTGGTTTTCTAGTTGCTAACCTTGAGCATGGTTAGTAACTTCCTGGACAATGGAGTGTACTAGACCAATTCTTGGGTTTGGATGTTCTGGTGCCGATGCTGGAGTGGGAGCATGTAATTGGAGCAGATTCTGAACAATCCCCAAGTAGGGTTGTTGTTGAGGTTGAGCCGGTGGACACTGCCGCTGCTGTTGCCTAGCCTTCATTGCATGTATGCTTCCCCCATCTGAGCCCAATCAATGCTGCCTTGGTCATTTAGATTATGGATGTAATCCCTGAATTGAAAACACACTTCTACAGTGTGACCAGGATACCGGTGGTAAGCTCAGTATCGAGACATATCTACATTTGTTGGCCAAACCTCTTTTTTCTTGGGCAATTCTAACTGTTTTTCTACCATGAGAACATTGAAGATGTCGATCAAGAAGTAAGGGAATTGTTGGTAATTCTCTCTCCTAAGACCTCCCCTTCGTAGTGCCTGATTAGGTGGTGGTAGTGCCCTATTGTAGGTAGGTTGACGAGGTTCCTGGGGTTGCACTATTAGATGAGGTTGTTGTTGTGGTTGTCGTGGTTGTGGTGGCCTAACCTGTTGTTGAGGGGGGTGGTAAGAAAGGTTCTATGGTGGGTTCCTAAACTGATTTTGACGGTTCCCTCCCTGGTTCCCCACAATGTTTATAGCTTCGTTGTTGACAACTCCCTCAGTTGTAGGCCCAGCTTGTGCACAAGGGGTCTTCCAGATGTTCCTAGGTTTGGGATCAAATGGATTTATCATGTTGGCATCTTTGAAGTGGGCTTGAAAGTATCAGGCACTGTCATAAAGTTCATTCATGGTGGTAGGACAGTGCATAATCAATACATTCCTTAGAGCTAGTGTGGTGTTCTCGATAATCATCTTCACTTGTTTCCCTTCAGAAATAACATCTGTCAGTTTCTTTGCCATTCCCCTCCAGCGATCAGCAAACTTTATGAAATCTTCTTCGGGCTTCATCTTCTCAGCAATCAAATCTGTAATGGAGCATGATGGTGCCCCCAGTCTCTGTATCTTTGCAAAAATTTGGTCTTGACAATATCAAAGTCTCCTGCCTCAAAGGGGTCGAGCAAGTAGAACCATTCCAATGCAGACCCTTCTTGTGATCGACAGAACAAGAAAGTAAGAACCTTATGATTATTTTTCTAGAATGAGGACTCGTAGAGAAAATCTTTTAGGTGGAGAAAATGATTGCCAATATCATTGTAGCAGTGATAAACTGGTAGTTCAGAAGGTGGCGGGTGAAGAACTGGCAAAGAAGGAATAGAGACCTCAGGAATTGACTTAGAGTCCAGGCAACATCTCATCTTTTCATAATGTTCATTCATCTGGGTGAGTTGATCCATGATTGCCTGAGGTGAGAGCAGGTTCTTGGTTTACTGGTGGGGGTATGTTGTTAGAGGCATGATTCTGGAATTGAAGAGCATGACTTGGCAAATTCTCTAAAGATTGTCCCATGACTTGTTAGGCCAAGTGAGCAACACGGTTGAAATAGGGTGGCTGGACAAATGATGGTTTAACCATAGATGGTTAAACTATAGATGGTTGAACTACAGATGGTTGTGCTAGTGATGGCTGAATCATAGATTGCTGAACAATAGGTGGTTAAATAAAGGGTGATTGAATGAGTGGTGGTCGAACCATAGGATGAGGAGATGAGGCAACTTGGTTGGCTTCAGCCTGATCATAGGCAATTTTGCCCTTCACCATGGATTGTATATGGGAGTAGGTTTCTAGGTCAGTATAAAGAGACAACTTTCTAAAGAGTTGTTCAACATTATGGGGAGCAGATGATTGCGGGACCTCTTGCGCTTCTAACTCAAACAAGAGATTAACATGACCATCTGACAGAATTGGTTGGTGACCCATCTCGTGCTCTCGATGTTCAACATGTTTCGCCATTTCAACGTGCCTTCAGGACCTTAATTGCATTGTCACTGTCAACTTAAAGGAAAAGGTAAAACAAACAAGTTGGCAAAAAAAAAAACTTTTTTCTAGTTTTTAGTATCTTGCAAAAATGTTGGAGTTTTGAATTTTTATTTGACAAACAAGTGATGCAATGACTTGAAAACAAGATTGCGCAATGATTTTGATTAAACCTTAGGTTTATGGATTTGTTAAGAATTGTTCTCTCAACAAATGGGTTAGGATCCTAACTCCAATCTCCAATGACCTAGGTTTCACACAATCTCACCACGCGTAGGTAACATAGGATGCTTCTATTTTTGGGGAGTAGTGTAGACACGCCAAATTCGCTTAATTCAGAGCATAAAACTAATGTTTTATAGGGTAACATGTGTGATTGATCATATGATGATGCCGGGTCTTTTAAAGTTGATTTGAAGCTTCTCCGAACGAAATCGGATGATTTCCGACGTTTTCCGCGAAAAGCCGTAATTTCCGAGCGAAAGCCACACGTTAATCGTGTAATCCCGGAAATTGGCTGAATGACCAATGCCTAATGATCATGCATTGAAGGTTATGGTCATATTCACACTCCGGACAAGTTTTGTTGCATTCCGTGCCTTTCCGGTTTGCCGTCGGAGTCATTTTGACCTATATCGGACCTTCTGTTCACTGCCCTAACTTCCGGACAAAATTCTGAAGTTTTGGAGGGTGTGGTGGCTGATCCGATGCTATATAAAGCTTCTTCGGCCTGTTATCTTTCCAACGCAACAAACGGCGTTGAATTCCGAGTTCGGGAGTGTTCGCAATGGCTTCCGGAAGAAGGATGCGCGAAACCAGTCCCATGCGCCCGGGTTCCTGGTCACATGCGCCCGGGACCCAGGGCACATGGCCATGCGCCCTACCAGTGAGGCACGTGGCCTTGTGCCCTCACTTGAGGGCACATGCGCCCCACCTTTGAGGCACATGGGAACCAAATTTTCACCCGGACTCTACCACTCAACCGACGGACCGGATAAGATCGAAATTTTCGGAGAAGATAAGATTTGCACTCACTGGGGGGCACATGTGCCCCTCAGTGGGGCGCATGCGCCTAGCACCAGGGCGCATTTATCCCTATTTTTTAGCTTTGATCAGACCTTCTGTTCTCCTATAAAAGGACTCTGATTCCGGTCATTCCAAAGGGCATGAGCACGACTCCCCAGGCATATCAAGTCATCCTAGCACCCTCCTGCATCAATTTTGTGATTTTTAGATAGAGAATTTCGAGTTTTTAGAGAGAGAAAAGTCGGTTCAAGAGAGAGGAAGGCTGTTCTGCAGGTGATCTGCCAAGTCTCTCTTCTTCGGCCTCTACAGCAGTGTGTGGACGTCTGCTGCCAGTGCTCTCTTCATCAAAGTTCTTCCTCTCCAAGTTTTCATGAGTTTTCAATCGACGGCACTTGATTACGAGGTCGGTGCTGGTCGTGACGAGCGCAGAAGCAAAGTCGCGCCTGGCAGATCCTGGACTACTGCTCGGCTTTTTCGACAACACAGATTTGGCCATATCTTCCTCTATTCAACTCAGAATCTTTCAGTTCTTTTTCCTAAATCTTTGTTTAGTGATTCTACATCCTCCTATAATTTTTTTACATTTTTTGAATTACTTTTATTCTGTTAAACTGAAAATAAAAAAGGGGTTAGAGATAACCCGAATCCGGTCAGTTTCTAGTCAATTGTGTGTTTTCATGTCATTCTCTTTACATATACTCCACTTTTTCTAGTTCTAATTGTATATTTCACTTGTTTATTTGTCTAGTTGCACAGAATATCAAGCACCCACCGCGTTGAGGACTCTTCTTCATCGGCCGGCCGAAGAAGGAGAAGCTTAAACTCACATTCTTCATGCTAAGGTACACACGGTCATCTTTCATTTTAATTTCATACATCGGAACCCGCGGTTCCTGGCGACCACGTTTATTTCTTCTCACCCTCCTCCCACATTACCCGAACCATCTCTTTGGTGATCGAGCGATGCCAAGGGATGAAAGTTCGGGGATCAATGTGAGTGTGGGACCGAGGTGAGATTTGCTTTCCAAGTTTTCATTCCTTTCTTTTCTCATCCCCTCTTGAGGTGACGATCTGGGTTCACGGACTTCCCTGAAAAGGAGAGGACCCCGTCAAATTTTCAGAGTCGACAGCTTTGTGGCGACCACGGTGGGACAAGCAATGTCTTCAACCGTGGGTGCTAAGTGTTTTGTTTGCAACTAGTTCTAGTTCTAGACCGGTTCCCACGTGAGCCTTTCCTTCCTTCCACCTTCCTTAACTTCATGCCATCTCAAAATTTCTGATTTCACCCATCTTTCATCAGATCTGAAGTGCCAAGTATGCCATTTAATTTCTGCATTTTATTTAAACCGGTTCCCACGTGAACCACCCTTTTCCTTTTAAACCGGTTCTCACGTGAACCAATCTCTTTCTTTACTTCGGTTCCCACGTGAACCAAACACCTTTTTTTCAGATATATCCCAACTTGGATCAGATCTTTATTCACCTTTAATTGGCCCCACGTGGCCCTGTTTTGACCATTCAAACCGGTTCCCACGTGAACCACCCCTTTTTACCCAAAACCAGTTCCCACGTGAACCACCTTTACTTTTTACCCTAGTTCCCACATCAGTCCCCACGAGGACCACTCTTTTGCTTGGCTATCAGATCTGAACCCTCTTCTTTCCATCACTTTTCACTATCTCCATTTGGCTCACATATGAAACAAGGTCTAGATTCTAGTTTCTAGTTGCTTGTTTAGTTTCTAATTGCTTGTCTGGTGTTGATTGCTTGTTTAAGTTTATGTTTTGCTCATTACTTGCTTTATTACTTGATTGCATTCTCTGCTCCTTCTCTCTACCTCCTTCTTTTACACTTTTTGAGACGGGAGCTCACTCTCCCATTTACCCCTCCCATCCAAAACACCCTCTTGGTGGATTCTGACCTCTCTTCTGGGATATTCCTTCCTAGTTGACTTGGTTGGCTTTCATCAAGGCCTCCGTAATTCCTCATACGTGGAGTATTCCTCTTCACGATCGGGTTGGTTGTACCACTCCCCAAAACCCGAAGCATCCTACGTTACCTACACGTGGTGAGATTGTGTGAAACCTAGGTTATTGGAGATTGGAGTTAGGATCCTAACCCATTTGTTGAGAGAACAATTCTTAACAAAATTCATAAACCTAAGGTTTAATCAAAATCATTGCGTAATCTTGCTTTCAAATCTTTGCATAACTTGTTTGTCAAAAAAAAATTCAAACCTCTAACTTTTTACAAAATACTAAAAAAAAAATAATCTTTGTTTACTTTGTCAACTTGTTTGTTTTACATTCTCCTTAAGGTTCAATGCAACTAAAGTCCGGAAGGCACGTTGGAATGGCGGAACAAGTTGAACATCGAGAGCACGAGATGGGTCACCAACCAATTCTGTCAGAAGCGCAAGAGGTCCCTCAGCCATCTGCTCCTCGTGATGTTGAACAACTGTTTAGGGAGTTGTCTCTCTATACCGACCTAGAAACCTATGCCCGCATACAATCCATGGTGAAGGGCAAAATGGCCTCAGATCAAGCTGAAGTTAACCAAGTTGCCTTATCTCCGCGTCCTCTAGTTCAACCACCACTCATTCAGTCACCCTTTGTTCAACCACCTGTTGTTCAACAATCTATGATTCAACAATCTGTAGTTCAACCCTCTATAGTTCAAACACCTGTGGTCCACCCCTCATTTGTTCAGCCATCTTATTTCAACCATGTTGCTCCCTTGACCCATCAAGTCATGGGACAATCTTCAAATCATGTTCCTCAATTCCAGAACCACGTCTCTAACCACATACCCCAACCAGTAAACCAAGAACCTGCTCTCACCCACGCAATCATGGATCAGCTCACTCAGATGAATGAACGTTATGAAGAGCTGAGATGTTGCCTGGACTCCAAGTCAGTGCCTGAGATTTCCATCCCTTCTCTGCCAGTCTTACACATGCCACCTTCTAAGCTACCAGTTTATCGCCGCTACAATGGTACTGGCAACCCCTTTCTTCATCTTAAAGATTTTTTTTATGAATCCTCATTCTGGAAAGATGATCGTAGAGTTCTTGCCTTCTTGTTCTGTCGATCATTAGAAGGGTCTGCATTGGAATGGTTCTACTCACTCGACTCCTTTGAGACAGGAGACTTCGATATTGTGAAGACAAAATTCTTGCAGAGATACAGAGACCGGGTGGCACCAGCATGCTCCATTACGGATTTGATTGCTGAGAAGATGATGCCCGAAGAGGACTTCATAAAGTTTGCTGATCGCTGGAGGGGAATGGCAGAAAAATTGACAGATGTGATTTCTGAAGCGGAACAAGTGAAGATGCTCATTGACAACATTACACCTGCCTTGAGGAATGTCTTCATCATGCACCGTCCTACCACAATGAATGAACTCTATGACAGTGCCCGATACTTGCAAACCCACTTCAAGGATGCCACAATGATAAATCCATTTGATCCCAAACCTAGAAACTTCTGGAAAACCCCCTCTGCACCAGTTGGGCCTACAACCGAGGGAGTGGTCAACAACGAAGCTGTAAATATTGTAGGGAACCAGGGAGGGAATCGTCAAAACCAGTTCAGAAACCCACCACAGAACCCTTCCTATTACCCCCCTCAGCAACAGGTTAGGCCACCACAACCACGACTACCACAACAACCCCCGCAACCAGTAGCACAACCCCAGCAATCTCGTCAACCTACCTACAATAGGGCACTGCCACCACCCAATCAAGCACCACGAAGGGGAGGTCCTAGGAGAGAGAACTACCAGCAACTCCCTTACTCCTTGACCGACATCTTCAATATACTCATGGCGGAGAAACAGTTGGAATTGCCCAAGGAAAGAGAGGTTTGGCCAACAAATGTTGATATGTCCCGATACTGTGCTTACCACCGGTGTCCTGGTCACACTGTAGAGGTGTGCTTTCAATTCAAGGATTACATCCATGATCTGAATTCCCAAGGAAGCATTGATTGGGTCCAAATGAGGGAATGCATACAGGTAATGAAGGCTAGGCAGCAGCAGCGACAACATCCACCGGCTCAACCTCAACAACAACCTGGCTTGGGGATTGTCCAAAATCCGCTCCCATTACATGCTCCCGCTCCAGCACCGGCACCAGCACATCCAAACCCAGGAATTGGTCTAGTACACTCCATTGTCCAGGGAGATGCCAGCCGTGCTCAAGGTTGGCAACTAGAAAACCAAAATGCAACCATGCCTATCAACCCAGCTAGGTCTCCTGCTAGGAACCCTCCTAGACAGATAATCCGTGCACCTGCTACTCCACAACTACCACAAAGCTCAATAACCCAACCACTGGCCGCCACTTCTTCTCGCCGACCCATCATTAGGCCAGCCCCCTCCTTAACTACACCTCCTTCAACCATTGCTACACACCGGCCCTTGCTCATCCGACCACCACAATCATCACCAAACCTGAACCCCCAGCCTACGAGCTCTACCACTCCAAAACCCCAACCTATCATACAATCACAACCTTCATTAAACTCATCAACCACTTCTGCACCCCGGCCTCTTCTTATCAGGCCACCGGTATCACCATCACTACCACCTCCAAATCCTACCCCTATACCAACTAACCCAATCATCCCGGAACCATCGATCCCATTACCTATCATACATGCACCTACACCACCTGTTCCACCACAGTCCACCCCAGTTAACCCGTCACCTCTACCCGACCGCCAAATAGCCCCGGTGCTTCGGAGTGGGAGAATGTTCCAGCGGCTCTTTCCCCAAGCCAGTACTCAACCGCAGGAACCAGTGGAGGAAGAACAAGTAGAAGAACCATTGCCAGGCACAGCCTATGATCTGTTAAAGCATTTAGATAAAACACCGGCCCGTATTTCCATACTTGAGTTGATCAAAAGATCAAAGGTGCATCAGGAGATTCTACAACAGTACTTGTAAAGGGTCATGGTGAGTGAAGATCTCCCACCTGAGAAGATCACTACAGTGTTAGCCCCTAGAAGTGAGCACTCAACACTCACTTTCTCTCAGGAAGAATTAGCAGATCCAGAATTTAGAAGATATGCTTTGCATGTGGCCGTGGTTATTCGTAATATTGAAGTGAAATCATGTTTGGTTGACACTGGAGCTTCTATCAATGTTATGCCGCCAGAAACTCTGCAGTTGTGTGGCATTTATGAGCAAGAAATCAAGCCATCCTGTGCCATGGTGACAGCCTATGATAACTCCAAGAAGTTTGCGCATGGGGTGGTCACTCTAGAAGTCAAACTTGGACCATGTACGGTCACAACAGATTTTCATGTTCTAGAATTAGATCCAACATTTCGGGCTATACTGGGAGGCCATACTTGGAGACAATAGGAGCTGTGGCTTCAACAAACCACCAGTGCATAAAGTTTCCCTTTAAAGGATAGGTGGTCAAGGTGACTAGCATGCCTATAAAGGACGAGTTGAACGATGCTTCTTTACCCCTAGGTCTGTCAATACAACCCCGGATCTCAGTGGGAGAATTGCCAGAAGTCAGATGCATGACCGCCTCACTATCAGACACACTGGGATGGCGGATGATGATGAAATTGGGCTATCAGCCCGGAAGAGGTTTAGGCAAGGACCTTCAAGGAATCACTCAGCCAATTGAAACTGTGAAAAGGCCACGCAGGCAGGGGTTGGGATATGAAGAGGGTTCCATCCCAAGGAGGATCTTCCAGCCAGGATATGCCATGGGGCTCCACACCTTCTTTATCAAAGGGGAGACCATGATGATGGCTGAAGATGGCAAAAGTTCCGTGGTAGTTGTCAAGAGAAGAAAGGCTCCAGATGAAGAAGAAGAAAACTTGGAAGACCTATGCTTATCTTTGACTCGTCTGTTCTCGAGTGGGGAAGAGTATCAAGAACCACCCAAGGTCAGACCAATCTTGGATCATCTAGTTAAGCATACTACCCAAGTCAAAACCATTCCACGAGGCCCAAATACAACAATGACATGTTTGAACCTCGTACCTCTATTTCTAGATCTTTTGGATGGGCTTCAGGGCCCACTTACCCTCTTTGGGCCCATGTGCCCTCTTCAACCTTCCACTCTTACTGGGCCAGCTTGCCCATTTACTTCCCTCATCAACTTCAGAACTGAGGGTTTTTCCCAACATGGGCTCACATGCCCATTTACTTCTAAGATCGGGTCCACGTACCCGTTTACTTTTTCCATCAGTTTTGGATCCATGTGTCCATTTTCTGTTACCATTGGGCCCACGAGCCCCTTTTTCCCCTTTATTCTTAAGCTTTTCTCTCTGGTAATTCAGTCAGTTTATAGCAAGTCTCGAGTCACTCAGACTCATTCTATCTTTTTACTTGAAACTTCCAAAACATCTTCTCTGAAACTTATATTTCCATCGAGGAGACGTCTCTACTCATCCCAGAGGGTACTCCCAATCAGGGATCCCCCTTTTCTGAATCATTGATCGATTTGCTCGATCCCCCCTCCACTGTAAATACCACCTTTCTTGCTTTATCTTCAGTAGGTCAAGTTAGGTTAGGAAATAGGAAAGTCAGAGGTAAAGGAGTTTCAAACAGATATCTGCAACAATTGGTACAGTCTTGACTGATCGGTTAGGGCGATGGCAGAGTTTCTTATCCCAATTTGATATCACTTATGTCCCACAGAAGGCAATTAAGGGCTATGCTATTGCTGAACACCTTGCCCATCATCCCATACCCGTCTTTGACTCAGTCCGGTCGGAGTTCCCGGATGACGAACTAATGTCAGTCCGATCTTCCAATCTTTGGACATTATATTTTGACGGGGCTCTGAACTCTCATGGTAGAGGGATAGGTATTGTCCTTCTGTCACCTGAAGGTGTCACCATTCCACAGGCTTTTCAGCTTAACTTTCCAGCAACCAAGCAACCAACAACATAGCTGAGTATGAAGCTTTGCTGGCCGGGCTGGAGGCCGCTCATTTCCATGGTGCCACCGAACTGAGGGTGATAGGTGATAGTCAATTGATCCTACGCCAGGTCCTATCCAAGTACCGAACTTCCCATCCAAACCTCAAGCCCTACCAGGAGCTCACTACCTGTTACATCAAGCTATTCTTCAAACTCACCTTTGTCCATGTCCCCCGCTCTCAGAATATGCTCGCCAATGCCTTAGCTTCACTAGCTTCATCTCTATCTGTCCTGCTAGGCAGGCAAGTGCGAACTATCCACATCTGTAAGAGAACAATTCCAGCAATTGAGGATGGACGTTTTCTGAAGGTTAAGGAAAGATTCAACAGAAAAGAATACTTAGAACAGAAGGAAGAAATCTCCTTGATTGAGTTAGAAGAATTAGAAGAAGGTGAGAGACCTTGGTATGACGAGATTGCGAGGTATTGTCAGGATCAGTCATATCCGCCTGGATCAACCACCAAAGAAAAGAAGGTAATCAGAAGAGTATCCCAGAGGTATACAATCTTAGGAGGAGTGCTCTACAAGAGAAGCCTAAGTGGAATCTTACTCAGGTGTCTTGATAAAGAAGAAGCTGAGTTGGTGCTGAAGGAAGCACATTCTGGAGTTTGTGGTGGTCATGTGAATGCCCAAGCCCTTGCTAAGAAAATCATCCGACAAGGGTATTATTGGCCAACTCTAGAAGAAGACTGCTCCATCTTTGTCCGGCATTGTCACTCATGTCAACTTCATGCCGACAAGATTCACTCTCCCGCATCTTCCCTTCATCCAATTCATGCCCCATGGCCTTTCGCCATGTGGGCTTTTGATATCATTGGCCCCTTGAGTGACCTCAACTCCGAAATGCGCTCAAAATCATTCATTCTGACGGCAACGGAGTACTTCACAAAGTGGGCTTAAGCGGAAGCATTCATGGAGATTAAAGCGTCAACAGTCTGCTCCTTCATCAAGCGCAACATCCTGGCAAGGTTCAGGATCCCCAGCGACATCGTCACCGATAATGGGCCACAATTTCTTTCTCAAGATATGCGTGATCTTTGCAACAGGTATTGCATTTCATTTCATCATTCATCACCGTACTATCCTCAAGGCAATGGTCAAGCAGAAGCCACCAACAAAACCTTAATCAAAATCATCAAGAAATCTTGTAAGTCTAGCAAATTTGCCGACTGGCCTGATAAGCTTGTAGATGCTCTATGGGCTTATCGTACTTCTGTAAGGACTCCCACTGGACAAATCCCGTATGCTTTGGCATATGGGATGGAAGCAGTGGTCCCTTACGAAGTATTACTTCCATCTCTCCGAGTTCAGCTCGACAAGGATATTCCTGTTGATGAGAGACGAGAATCTCTCCTTGCACAGCTTGAACTCTTGGATGAAAGAAGGCTAGCCGCCGCCGAGCATGCCCGGACTTATCAGAATAGGATCAAAAGGTTTTATCAAAAGAGGGTGGTCGAGAGAAAATTCGAAATCGGTGAGATGGTAGTCAAACGCATATTCGTTAAGCCAGGGGGTCCCCGCTCCAAGTTGCAACCTAACTGGGAAGGGCCTTTTGTAATCATTGAAAAGTATCCAGGTAATGCATATGAATTGACTAATGCAGATGGAGAAAAATTGAATCATCCTTAGAATGGAGTTTACCTCAAAAAGTACTTTCCATAAAAATGGAGAAACCACTGGTATAATCTTAAGTCATCGATCCTAGGTTGTTCGTGAGAAGTCAAGGGTATGTACCTTCCTACACACACAACACTTCCCGATCCTAGAATCCAGACAACCCGACACTTGCGAAAGGCAAGGCAGAAATCTATAAATGGAAGGAGTACGCTTACCCTATTCTCTTCTACTCGGTCCAAGATAGGGAGAGAAGATTCGAGTGGGGTAGTATCGAAAACACTCGCCACCCTAGTAGGAGGCCGTCTCAGAGGGTGCAAAAGGGTGCCAAAAGATGGGCAATGAACCCCTCAGGTTAGAAAAATAAAAATGATCAACCTGTCTGAATGAGTACCCAGAATGATAGTCAAGGCAGAAGGCACTAAAAGATGGGCAATGTCCCAACGGGTCAAAAAAAACCTGTCCAAATATGTGCCACATAGAAAAGAACAAAAAAAGAAAGAAAAACCCAAAGAGGCCGAACCCCAATGGGTAATTTGAGTGAGTAGAGAAATACCTCTCAACATCTTCAAACCCTATCAAGGACTTCCTCTATACTCTTCCTCCTTAAACCCTAGGGAAGGGTAAACCGACCAAATCCAGGTGGAATCCAAGTCGATCAAAGGAAGAAGGTTAGAAGGATTCTAGGTAGGGAACTTTATTTTTACACGTGGCATCTACCACTTGAGGCTTGACAAACTCCAAAGACCGATGAATTATCTCAAATACCAGCATTTTCTCCACAAAAAAATGCATATTTCAAAAACCCAAAAAAATGCATATTTCAAAAACCCAAAAAAATGCATATTTCAAAAACCCAAAAAAATGCATATTTCAAAAACCTAAAAAAATGCATATTTCAAAAACCCAAAAAAATGCATATTTCAAAAACCTAAAAAAATGCATATTTCAAAAACCCAAAAAAATGCATATTTCAAAAACCCAAAAAATATTGCATATTTCAAAATCAGAAAAAAAATACATATTTCAAAAATAAAAAAAATGAATATTTTTAAGAAAATCTAAAAAAAAAATGCTCAGTCATGATCATTACCTTAGTTGCATCCATGTTTATTTTTCTGTTATGCATATTTCCATTCCTACATTACATATCCTTCTACTTTAATTACCTTGTTAAGAAGGTTCCTCCCTTTGATCTGAGTCAAAGTTGACCATAATAGGCAAAGGGATGAGTCACGGTGGAGATCTGATCCCCTTTTTATCAAGTGTTTCAGGCATTTCAATATAGAAGAGGAGAAGATTCACACCACGACAGGTAAGTTCTCTTAACCCTTACCCCTATTTCATTTAAGTCATTTGTTTTATCCTACCTTGTTAATAAGGCTCCTCCCTTTGACTCAAAATCAAGGCATACGATATACAGGCAAAGGGATGAGTAATGATAAAAATTTAATCATTTTCATTAAGTATTTGCAGGAGCTGAAGAAGCAAAAAGAGAAGGGCAATCAGGTACAATTTTTTTCTGAAAAAAAAAAATATTTGGCCTCAGGGCGCATGTGCCCTCATCTGGGGGCACATGGCCAGGTGCCCCACCCCCTGGGCGCATGGCCAGGTGCCCCCGATCGGGGGCACATGGACAAAAAATTCAAAAAATTTTATAAAAATCTCCAAAATTCAGAAATTGTCTATAATGTTAAAAATAACAATTTTGCTAAAGGAACCATCATCAAAAACTTTGTTTTGACCTCCAAATGATGGTTCTAATAGTAAAATCTTCAGTTGATCATTTCATGAACAATCTGCTTCATATGACAATTCTGTCTGTTGGGTACTAACCAGAAATGTGCAGGCAACCTTTTTTAGTCCTAACAGGTGAATTGGTGAGATCAATGTTTCCTAAGGAACGTCATGCCAACCTTGCAGCGAAAAGGAAGCACCACCCAACTGAACATTCTTATGGGTTGTATTCCGTCAGAAGGCAAGACAAGGATGGACTAGAGATGCTGATGAACCAGGCGGTCGATGCAGCTTACCTGAAGATTTCATCCTCAGCTTCTCATCAATCTCACCTCACATCACCACCATCACTTCATTTTTGCACTTCACATCACTCCTACTATCTGTCACCTAGTTATGCTAGGTCCATTTTATATGTATTATATGCATTAATGTTGAAGACCTTGAGAGTGAAGATGACTGGGCCCGAGATCCCCTTCAACAAAATCTACGACGGCTTGGTCATTTCTTCACACTCACGGATAAGCCAAAATTGAACATTGGAGGGACGATGGTTCCTAATCAGGTGTCTTGACCTCCAATAGACAATCTATATCTTCAACTATTTTCTACATAATTTTCTATGTTTTCACATCCATCTCCTTTTCATTCTTCATCATTACTAATTTTATCCCTTCATGTTTTATTCCTTTTTCCACCATGTTTTATTCTTTCCTTTCTTTTATCCCACCGTGTCTTTCATTTTATCCCACCGTGTCATGGCAATTGTCATGCCATTGTTTCTTCTTTCCCATCATTCTATGTTAGTCCCACCTTTATCTTTCAATCCCACTATGGCTTAAATCTGTCTTGTCGTTTTCCGAATACTTGATTTTCTGCTAGAGCGTGATTCATGGTTTTCACGATACCCGAGCAATTTTGTTATGCTTAAATGAACCCTTTTAGAACTTGAGGTTCTTCCACTCAAAATTAAATTGAGTATTTTGGTGAAACTTGAATGAACTTGAGATTCCAAATATGATGGATTGGTATTCTTTTCATTTTAAGATCAGACTTCTCTTTTACAAACTTTAGCCCATCACAGTACAAGAACACCGCAAAGTTCGGGTTGCTGGCTGATGATGAACCTACGAATTCGAGGACTCCTCACCACGCTGAGGGTTGGCTACACCCTTTTATCCTTAATCATTTACCATTTCATCTCTCATGCCAAGGGCATGTCTTTTACCAATCAATTATATGAGGTTTTGATAGAACATTAAAGCGATCTAGAATACTCAGCGAGATTCATATTGCTGGATCGGGTAGATAAGCGTGTCTATATCTACACCTTGATGCCACCTTTTCAGTCCATCATCATTCCATTCCTCTACATTCATCTACGTTCACTTGCATTCCATTACAATTCACTACGAATCACTCCGCTTCATTACATGCCACTCCCTTACAAAGCCGACATCAAGGTGAGGCAAGCTGTAGACACGCCAAATTCGCTTAATTCAGAGCATATAACTAATGTTTTATAGGGTAACATGTGTGATTGATAATATGATGATGCCGGGTCTTTTAAAGTTGATTTGAAGCTTCGCCGAACGAAATCGGATGTTTTCCGACGTTTTCCGCGAAAAGCCGTAATTTTCGAGCGAAAGCCACACGTTAATAGTGTAAACCCGGAAATTGGCTGAATGACCAATTCCTAATGATCATGCATTGAAGGTTATGGTCATATTCACACTCCAGACAAGTTTTTTTGCATTCCGTGCCTTTCTGGTTTGCCGTCGGAGTCATTTTGACCTATATCGGACCTTCTGTTCACTGCCCTAACTTCCGGACAAAATTCTGAAGTTTTGGAGGGTGTGGTGGCTGATCCGATGCTACATAAAGCTTCTTCGGCCTGTTATCTTTCCAACGCAACAAACGGCGTCGAATTCTGAGTTCGGGAGTGTTCGCAATGGCTTCCGGAAGAAGGACGCGCGAAACTAGTCCCATGCGCCCGGGTTCCTGGTCACATGCGCCCGGGACCCAGGGCACATGGCCATGCACCCTACCAGTGAGGCACGTGGCCTTGTGCCCTCACTTTAGGGCACATGCACCCCACCTTTGAGGCACGTGGGAACCAGTTTTTCACCCGGACTCTACCACTCAACCGACGGACCGGATAAGATCGAAATTTTCGGAGAAGATAAGATGTGCCCTCACTGGGGGGCACATGCGCCCCTCAGTGGGGCGCATGCGCCTGGCACCAGGGCGCATGCGCCTGGCACCAGGGCGCATTTATCCCTATTTTTTAGCTTTGATCAGACCTTCTGTTCTCCTATAAAAGGACTCTGATTCCGGTCGTTCCAAAGGGCATGAGCACGACTCCCCAGGCATCTCAAGACGTCCTAGCACCCTCCTGCATCAATTTTGTGATTTTTAGAGAGAGAATTTCGAGTTTTTAGAGAAAGAAATTTCGGTTCAAGAGAGAGGAAGGCTGTTCTGCAGGTGATCTGCCAAGTCTCTCTTCTTCGGCCTCTACAGAAGTGTGTGGACGTCTTCTGCCAGTGCTCTTTTCATCAAAGTTCTTCCTCTCCAAGTCTTCTTGAGTTTTCAGTCGACGGCACTTGATTACGAGGTCGGGGATGGTCGTGACGAGCGCAGAAGCAAAGTCGCGCCTGGCAGATCCTGGACTGCTGCTCGGCTTTTTCGACAACACAAATTTGGCCATATCTTCCTCTATTCACTCAGAATCTTTCAGTTCTTTTTCCTATCTCTTTGTTTAGTGATTATCCATCCTACTATCATTTTTTTACATTTTTTGAATTACTTTTACTCTGTTAAACTGAAAATAAAAAAAGGGGTTAGAGATAACCCGAATCCGGTCAGTTTCTAGTCAATTGTGTGTTTTCATGTCATTCTGTTTACATATACTCCACTTTGTCTAGTTATAATTGTCTATTTCACTTGTTTATTTGTCTAGTTGCACAGAATATCAAGCACCCACCGCGTTGAGGACTCTTCTTCATCGGCCGGCCGAAGAAGGAGAAGCTTAAACTCACATTCTTCACGCTAAGGTACACACGGTCATCTTTCATTTTAATTTCATACATCGGAACCCGCGGTTCCTGGCGACCACGTTTATTTCTTCTCACCCTCCTCCCACATGACCCGAACCGTCTCTTTGGTGATCGAGCGACGCCAAGAGATGAAAGTTCGGGGATCAATGTGAGTGTGGGACCGAGGTGAGATTTGCTTTCCAAGTTTTCATTCCTTTCTTTTCTCATCCCCTCTTGAGGTGACGATCTGGGTTCACGGACTTCCCTGAAAAGGAGAGGACCCCGTCGAATTTTCAGAGTCGACAAGTAGTACAACCAGCTAGATTGTGAAGAGGAATACTCTATGAAGGAAGAATTATGGAGGCATTGATGAAAGCCAACCAAGTCAACTAGGAAGCAATATCCCAGAAGAGAGGTCAGAATCCATCAAGATGGTGTTTTGGATGGGTGGGGTAAATGGGAGAGAGAGCTCCCGCCTCAAAAGAAAAAAGTATAAAAATTGAAGGTAGAGAGATGGAATATAGAATGCAATCAAGTAATAAAGTAAGTAATAAGCAAAACATAAACTTAAATAAACAAGCAATGACACGAGGAAAGTAACAAGAAACTAGAATCTAGACCTTGTTTCACACGAGAGCCAAATGGAGATGGTGAAAAGTGATGGAAAGAAGAGGGTTCAGACTTGATAGCCAAGCAAAAAAGGGTGGTCCACACGGGGACTGATGTAAGAATAAGCTGGCTCATGTGGGAACCAGGGTAAAAAGTGAAGGTGGTTCACGTAGGAACCGATTTTGGGTAGCAAAGGGGTGGTTTGCACAGGAACTGGTTTGAATGATTGAAAGAAGGCCACGTAGAGCCAATTAAAGGTGAATAAGGATCTGATCTAAGTGGGGATAGATATGAAGGAAAGTGGTTTGGGTCACGTGGGAACTGAATTAAAGAAAGAGATTGTTTTACGTGGGAACTAAATTAAAGAAAGATATTGTTTTACGTGGGAACTAGTTTAAAAGGAAAGGGTGGTTCATGCGGGAACCAGTTTAAATGGCAACAAGAAATAAAAGAGGGTCACGCGGTGACCAATTTGAGGGTGATAACCTTCAGAAAAGAGGGAAAATATGATTTGAATGACTGAAAATAAATGTTGGTTCACGTGGGAACCAGTTTGTAGAAAAGAGTTGGTTCGCGCGGGAACCGGTTTTAAAGCAAACGTGGGTTCAAGCGAGAACTGGCTGAAATAAAATGACAAAAATTAAATGAGGTACCTTGCACTTCAGATATGATGAAAGATGGGTGAAATCAGGAATTTTAGGATGGCATGAAATTAAGAAAGGCTGAAAGAAGGAATGGCTCACGCGGGAACCGGTCTAGAACTATAACTAGTTGCAAACAAAACACTAAACACCCACGGTTAAAGACATTGCTTGTCCCACCGTGGTCATCACAAAGCGGTCGACTCTGAAATTTTGACGAGGCCATCCTTTCCAGGGAAGTTCGTGAATCCGGATCGTCACCTCAAGAGGGGATGAGAAAGAAAGGAAGAAAACACGGAAAGCAACTCTCACCTCGGTCCCACACTCAACATTGATCCCCGAACTTTCACCCTTGGCGTCGCTAGATCACCAAAGAGACAGTTTGGATCATGTGAGAGGAGGATGAGAAGTAGAAATTTAAGACATGTGGTCGCCAGGAACCGCAGGTTGCGATTTATGAAATAAGATTGACCATGTGTATCTTAGCGTGAAGAGTGCGGGTCAAAGCTTCTTCTTCTTCAGCCGGACGATGAAGAAGAGTCCTCAACGCGTGGGTGCATGATTTTCAGTGCAATTAAATAAAAAAATATAGGAAAATGTAATTATAACTAGACAAAGTGGAGTATATGTAAAGAAAATGACATAAAACACACAATTGACTAGAAACTGACCGGATTCGGGTTATCTCTAACCACTCCTTTTTATTTTCGGATTAACAGACTAAAATTAATGCAAAAAATATGGCCAAATCTGGATGGAGAATCATGAAATAAAGAGATAGGAAAAAGAACAAAAAGATTTTGATAAGAACAGAGAGAGATACGGCCAAATCTTAGTTGTCGAAAAAGCCGAGAACAGCAGTCCAAGATCTGCTAGGCGCGACTTTGCTTTTACCCTTGTCACGACCAGCCCCGACTTCAGAATCACATGATGTCAATTGCAAACTGAGGAAGACTTGGAGAGGAAGAACTTTGATGTTGAAGCTCTGTCAGAAGACGTCCACACGCTGCTGTAGAAGCTGAAGAAGAAAGACCTGGTAGATCAGCCTTCCTCTCTCCTGTTCTGACTTTTCTCTCACTAAAAACTCAAAATTCTCTCTCTAAAAATCACAAAATCGATGCAGGAGGGAGCTTGGATGTCTTTAGATGCCCAGGGGGTCATGTATCAGCCTTTGGAATTATTGGAATCAGTCTCAATTTATAGGAGAAAATCCGGTCTAATCTTGGCTAAAAAACAGGGGATTTGCACCGTAGCCCAGGGCGCATGCGCCCCCTCCAGGGGGCGCATCTGATCCTCCCTACAAAAATGATCCGATCTGATCAAAAATTTTGATCTGATAGAGTCCTAGTCAAAAACCGGTTCCCTCGTGCCCCCGATCAGGGGCACATGGCCATGTGCCTCAGGGTGGAGGGCATGGCCACGTGCCCTGGATCCAGGATACATGCGCCCAGGGATCAAGGCGCATGGGGACTGATTCTACGCGTCTTGCTTTCGGAAGCCATTGTGAACACTCCCGAACTTAAAATTCGACGCTGTTTATTGCGTAGGAAAGATAACAAGCCAAAGAAGCTTTCTATTGCACCAAATCAGCCATAACACCATCCAAAACTTCAGAAATTTATTCGGAAGCTAGGTTAGTGAACAAAAGATCTAATACTAGTCGGAATGACTCCGATGGCCAACCGGAAAGACACAGCATGAAAAAACATGTCTGGAGTGTGAATCTGACCATTTTGTTCAATGCATGATCATTAGGCATTGGTCATTCAGCTAATTTTTATGTTTACATGATTTACGTGTGGCTTTCACTCGAAAATTATTGCTTTGTGCGGAAAACTTCAGAAAACATTTGATTTCATTCGGCGAAGCTACAAATCAACATTAAAAGGACCTGGCATCGTTATAAGATTAATCACACATATTACATTATAAAACATGAGTTTTATGCTCTGAATTAGGCAAAATTTGTGTGTCTATAAGGTGTTCAGCAATGGCTGACTGCTGGTGTCTTCACTATGGCAGGCAGCTGTTGCTGGGTCTTCTTGGGCTAGACCACTGATCGGTCAGCCGGGTGAGCCAAAAACATCATAGGGAATTTTCCCCCAATCGGTTGGGCAGAGGACAGAAATTGTTGGTCGACAAACCGACGGTTCACATAGAACTTTTGAGGGGCAAGCGGCAGCACCTACAGGTTCTTTTCAGCATGGACTGTTGATTGGTCCAATGAAGGAAGACGAGCCAAGGGATGGCCCCTCGACCAAGCTGGTATCTTGAGAGCTGCTGATCGGCTCGAGTCTTCGAGTTTTTTAGTTGAGGGCTGCCCCCTCTCAACAGCATCCCCGGCCACTGGTTGGCCGGTCTTCTTGGAACGGGCAGAAGGTTGACTCTTCCCCCGTACAGTTGGCATATTCTTAATAACGGGCATAGCAGGGGCCCATGAGTTATTATCCAACTGGCTCAGAGCAACGAACTGGTTGACAAGGGGTAGAACAATAAGCCGCGGTCGGCGGCGCTTCTCTTCCCTAAACTCAGAAGGATTCTTGATGAAAGTGGCTGGGCAGGTACAGTTCCAATGGCACCGTACATTGCCAACCTCTAAGTTACGACGGGAGCCATGTTCAAGCCGAAGCTTGCGCAGACTTGACTGAGGAGATGCGGGCGCGGGCCCGGAGTTAACGTTGATAATATTCACTAAAAATGACTCCTGAAGAGGAGCCGGCTGAGGTAACTTCGGGAGGGAGGCCTCAGAGAGTAGGGCAGCATTTGCAGAAGCTATTTGAAGTTGTTGGAGGGGATGGACCTCCTCCTCAGTAGCGAATGCTTCCTCCAGTGCGGCACCTAGACGGTCAGGGTGCAACACAACTTTGGGGAAGCGGCCAAAAGTGATGCCAGCAGTGATGGCACTGATGCAACGGCTATTGACGTAGGCCTTAGAATAACGAACACCGTTGTCAAAGTCCATTGAACCTGCAAAAACATACAAGGCCGACTTGATTAGATGTAGAGAGTTTTTTAAAGAGATAATGGATGTGCACCCTCTCAGATTGCTATGGCAGAGAGATGAAGGGAAAGAGAGGTCCCACCGGGCGTGCCAATTTGTGGGAACCTCGTGAATCATTTTATTTCTTGAAATGTGTTTAAAAGATTTATTTTTGAATGTTGAAAATATTGTACCTGAATTTTCTAGTAAAATAGGTGATAGACCATAAAAACTACTAGATAGTCTAGGTGATCTTAGAAGAGTATAGAACCGAGGTTCGGGTTCTATGAAAATATTTTTTGACCTCACTCCATCGGATGGTGCGAATATCCGATGTTCATTTACATCGAGCAAACACTCGAACACCCTTGATTAACTGCCATAGCGATCTTGTTTGACGAGAGCGTGCACATCCACATCGTATAAAGAACACAAAGGGCCCCAGCCTTTCAGGCCCGATGAGATGCAAACAAGTTTGATTAGATTTTGTTTGAAGTTGTTTTATGTTTGATTAATGAATTGATTTGGATGTGGTTTGAAATGTTGATTTCAGATTTCCATTTAACTTGGATTTAAATGTTATTTGTTTTGAGCTTGTTTGAATTGTTTGATTTGTTTTACTTCAATTGGTTGAAGTTTATTTTATTTTTGTTTGAACTCAATATTTTAGATGTGTTTATCAATTTTTACTTGTTTAAGTTTAATTGACAATGTGTTGAGGCATTTTCATGTGATTTTCTCATGTCTGTTGGTGTTTTCATACCAATTCGGGTGTGTTCGGTATGTTTCAAGTGTTTTAAAGTTTGGTTCAAATTGATTAAACTTGAACTTCAGATTGTTAATGATCTGAATTTGGCATGTTTTAAGATGAATTTCATATACCTTAATGTTTTCTTTATGTGTTCTATTCAATTGGTTTGATTTGCACTTGTTTAAGCATTTGAATTCAAATGGATTAAATGTATTGAATCAATTTTTCCAGATTGTATTAAATCTGATTTTTGTTGGATGTTAAAGCTTTAATGATCTGTTTTAAGCATGTTTTAAGGTTGGTTTGAATGTATTTTCAGATTTAATTAAGTTAACTTCAGATTTGGTTAACTCTTTTTCGGTTTGCATCACATCCGATCTGTCGGGCTAGTGTCGATGCCCAGTCACATGCAATCAACTCGGCACTTGAAATGTTCATTGAATATTCATGTTCATGCTGGTGTACATCATATGTGGCAGTTCATATGCCTTGTTCAATGTTGTTGAAATGCAAATGTGTGAATGTCCTTCCCTTGGGGTAAAATACCACTTGATTGGGAAAATTTTGGCAGCATGCCGCCTTATTTTCCAATCGGTGTGGAATTTTACCCGTCCTACAAGGCATAGTCATTTGACTTTCCAAGTAGTGGGAAGGGTCTATCTGCAGTGGGAAGCGTGTCCCATGCCTATGCCCGGGTCAACGTTCCGGTGCATGCCGGATGAGCCGCCCAATGAAGCGTCCAGTTGTGGACTAACTCCTCAGTAGCGAATGGCTCCTCCAGTGTGGCACCAAGACGGTTAGGGTGTAGCACAACTTTGGGGAAACAGCCAAAAGTGATGCCGGCGGTGACTGCACCAACGCAACGGCTGTTGATGTAGGCCTCGGAATAATGAACACCATTGTCAAACTCCATTGAATCGGTTTTTTTTTCTTCTCTCTTGCACTGCAGGTGGTGTTGAAGATGATGGGCTGAAGGTGCCACCAAACCCTTATTCTCTTGCTGTTGGATGAGAAAAGGGGGTCTTCTCCTTGCTGATGTTGATTGATGGAGCAAAGGAATGAAGAGAGCTTGCTGCACTTGCTGAAGTTGGCACACCAATCAGGTGGGCTGGTTGCACCTGCTGCTGGCGCGCCTGCTGGAGGGAGGCCTTTTCTCCTTCTTATTCTTCACTTGGAACACCACAAGGGGGCTGGAGAGGTTGCTGACTTGCTGATGAAGACGTCCAAGCAAGGAGAAGCTGTCTTGGAGCAGGGTAGAGGCAGGAGAGGCAGGGCTTCCGCAGGGTGATCAGCTTCCCCTGCACATGGCCAGCTAAGGGGGCTTTTATAGGGGCTGAGGGGTGCCATCTTCAGGAGGAGATAAGGCTGGAGGTTGTTGAGGGAAGATAAGGATAACTCAAGGGAGGTTGAGGATGATAAGGATAATCCATAGTTGGTTGTTGAGAGGGATAAGGATAAACCATGGGGGTTGTTAAGCTTGTTGAGGTGGTTGAGGGAGATAAGCCAAAGTTGCTAGCTATCCCATCAGATGGGGAGTTTGGCCAGCTCCCTAACTTGTAGGGGATTGTGCGCATGGAATATGGGGAGGAGTTCAGCCAGCCAAGTGGAGGGAAGAGAGAGAGAGTGATCCAATCTAGACCATTCATCTAACAGACTCCCGATCCGACGGTTATCATTAATTTTAGCCAAAAATTGATTAAACATAGCCAAATTTAAATCAGAAAAATATGGGACAATCATTGATGAACATTGATCTTATGATCCATACATATGTGTGGTTGAGATCTCCCAAATTGCCCAGGATCTCTGAATTTACCAATTTCTCTGATCGGTGCAATCTCGGCCGTCGATAATGTCGAAAACTGTAATTGAGTGCAATTATCTTCTCCCATTGGTCAAATTTATTTTTCATGCATCAATATTCATGAGATCAATGTTTTGGGTCATGAAAATTGAAATTTTCAGCCCATGGGTCAATCCAGAGCTAATCGGACCATTATACCCCTGGTGCGAGAACATACGGCTTTCCGTCCGGATTTGCTCTTTCTTGCATATCTCTTCATCCGGGGGTCGGATTTTTGATCCGTTTCAAGCGTTGCCTAGCTCTATCCAATATTGACAATGTGGTAAAGTTGGAATTCCATGTTAGAGTCCCAATTTGTCCCAAAGTGTCAGGGGCAAAATGGTCATTTCGGCCTTCTGGTGTCCGTTTTTCATGTTTTGGGCACCGTTGCGAAGCTCTTGACCGGGGCTATGCAATGAGCACATTATCCTGGCCATTTGTAACATGTAAAGCCATGCCAAGGCATTTCCAAAGCCTGTTTACATTATCTATTCATGAATTTTTTGAATCTGGGTCAGATTTTCTGCACCGGCTTCTGATAGAAATGTATGCCCTACAAGCCAATCATATGTGATATGATTTTACATTTATTGTAATATCTTATTCAGTATGAATGGCATAATCTTCATTACTTGCACTATCTAGATGCGTCTATCGTAATGAAGTCCTAGGGTGCATGCAATGATGATTGAATCATGATGAGATCATGATAATGAGATCAATCATCTAGAAGCATGTACTCTAAATGTTCCTAGTCGTAGGATCCTCGAGACGGGACATCAAGGATCCGGTAAGACTAGTGTATATGCTATCTTCTCATATGATGAGAATGACCGATCTCATTGGTCATCAGTGTGGGGACACTGAGATACATATACAAGTGCTCATTAGAGGAATGAGTTCACTGAACTGACCAGTATAGAATCCCTGAATGGTATCTTACCGAACTGTCGATCAGGGTATTCTATCATCACGGTTGCACGGTTGGATCTTTGACCTGAGTCGCCAAAGATGTCTTGCCGGGCGCACCATGGACTTTGACTATTGACTTATAGATCACTTAATATTGTGATACTGTATAGTTAATGGATTGGGTATATGGGAAACCCGGTGGAGGCAATTGAGCAGACAATAGGGGATCGTCCACTCTCGGTAGGAGAGAGAGAATGTCCTATGGATAGTACTCTAAATCCTTGGCCAAGGTAGATAGGATATTTGGAAAAGAGTTTTCCAATTGATCCAATTACGGGTACAAGATTCCATAGTGTCGGTATATTTAGGAGTTGACAGTCAATGCCGTACTCCTATCCGACCGGGACATTGGATGGACGAAGTTTTATATCCGTGTGGTAACCGATGATGGAAAGGCTCTTTGGAGAGGAGTTTATCCCCGAAGCCGTTTGGGATCATAGGATGTGGCTTGTACCCTTCATGATCGGTAGGCCGTTAAATCTATTATGAGATAATAGATTTAATTTAAAAGAAGTTATTCCTTTAATTAGGCCTCAACCAAATGATCTATTGGGCCTAGTGGGTCACACACATAAGGGCTAATCCATAAGTTTGGGGGCAAGGGTGTAAATATAGAGAAAGGAGGGGCTTTTGTGAAAAACTCCAAATTCTCTATATAATAGCGAATTGAGCATGAGCCCCACAAGCCAAGGCTGCAAAATTCGTCCCTATCTCTCTCCTTCACGTTTTCCCTTGCTGGAGGTCGTCGAGAGTCGATGGGACTTCATCCGGGGCGAGTCGGAAGGTCCGACGCGAAGGAGAACCCGACTATGGAGGCGGCTCGTGTGGATACGACTAGAGGCCGCACACTTGAGTGGCTGAACAAGCGTGAGAACGCTCGATCTTCTCCGATCTATAGGGATTATTTGAATCCCACAAAGGTACGTATTCGAAATCGTTTCGTATACCAGTTTTGGCGACGTCGTTCGGTTTAGATCGAGACCAAGACAATGATATACGGGGAATCGTAAATTTTCCGCTGCGCCAATCTGATTGGACCGATTCCCAACAGTGGTATCAAAGCCAGGTTGAAGTCTCGTTCGATTCCGATGTCGTTTCGACGTCGTTTAAATATATTTTATGTATTCCTGTATCTATACAAACATCCATCTTGACGGAGTAACCATAAACAGTATGGGATATGGTTTTGAGATTGGTTGCTTCTGGATGAATCTCGTGACAAAGGGCTTTCTAACGCCTCAAACCGTTTGAATTTTGGACCACCGGAGAGTCCGGTAGAGGGTCTGAAAGATGGTGATTTCGTTTTACGGAAATCACTGGTTAGATTTGGGGATTTCTTGAGATCTTCTTCCATAGAGACATTTGATGCCTAGTATATGGTTTAGAAGATAGGTAATGTGATTACAAAGAGTTTACCATTGTTATTTAACTTCGAAAGGGCCCGTCGGAGGTCGATTGAACTTTTTTTCCGGCGAAGAAAAGTTCTAGGGCCGGCGGAGTTTCTTTCCTATTTTACTGTTTATTGGGATTTTTAAATGGAAAGAAAATGGTATCTTTGGATTCCTTGTTCGATTTGGAATCGAACAACTATTTTTGGCTATTTTTCCGAAACCGAAATGTCAGGATTTTGGAAGGTCTTGCCGTTTCCTCCTTTCTGCGCCGTTTCTTTGCTATCGTGGAGAAGACGGGATAGTCCGGACCCGATAGTCGGATCCGGCGCTCGTCTACGCGGTTTGACCGCGCTTACGCGGTTTGACCGCGGTTGCTGCGCGCCGTTAGCGCGCGCGCGGCGCGCGCGTTAATTAAAAAAAAATTGAATTTGATCGCGCGCGCGCGCAACGCGCGCGGCATCTCGCCGGCGCACGCGCCCTCGGCGCGCGGGACAGCGCCTGCGGCGCATGGGCGGCGCATCCGGCGCGGATGATGGCTGGCGCAATGCGCCGAAGACCATTTTATTTGATTTAAAATTGTTTAAATCAAAATAGAATCCGAAAAATGCCTATAAAATTCCATAAATTTTGTTAAAAAATCTGTAATATCATATAATAGATTATCAAAGTGTTTGATGATATTTTATATGATTTTGAGCCCCATTGTCATAGATTCATTCATTGTTAAGTTTTTTAAAATTGTTTTAATGACTTAACTTGAGAAATTAATGTCTAAATTAATTCTGTAAAATATGATTATTCAGAATGATGATTAGGACATTGATTTGGCACTTTGTATAGTTTTGGAAATACATATATTGTCTAAATTGTTTGGAGATGCTTGTTTATGTCATATAAATTGTTTATATGTTATTTCATGTTATTTACTTCATGAATAATTCGACAAGCATGAAATTGGGAATTTCAAAACATATGATGTATAATTTTATGATATAATAGTTATATCATATTATTACCACGTATTCGCACTATGTTCATGTGATGGTATGTATGTGTGAATGCTTGGATGATCATGGACTTAGAATGTGTGTCATGTGATGATGCTTATTTAATGTTGGCATGTAATTAAGGGCCTGCGTGCCTAATCTTCTCTCTTATCAATTCTGATTGTATATACTACCTCCCTCTAAATGTACTCCCCTTGATTAAGATCAATGTTTCTTATTTGATTAATGTACATTTATGGGTCTGCATACCCTTAATGCTCTTGTAATGACAAGAAGACCGATCGAGGGGGAGGAGAGAGCGAGATGCAAGGAGAAGGGTTCTTCAAGGCATAATGGCTTGTCAACACCGGCATAGGATGTTGAGTCCTTTAATGCATACCGATCTGGCTCCAGTCATGCATTAATGTGATGAAAGTCCATGATCATCTATTTAAATTTTGCATATTTGATATGTATGTGTGTGTGCTAGATACCTTAGATATATGGTATTCAAAGGTATTCATATTTATATGTAGCACATACTATGATGAGACTAAAATAAAATCCCTCCTCATTTTAAATTAGGTCGATAAACGTGAGACATTAAGAATGACTCACGTAGCCTTCCGTTGTTATGGTCTTGATGAGCTAATCTTAGATTGGATGGGTTTGTTGTGCTACCACAAGGCCTATTCAACAAGGGATTGGAGATCATGACCAAGGCATTAGCCGAACTTTGGGGTGGACCATTTGCATGGCTTTGTTGTGCTACCACAAGGGCTATGTGAAGAATCCATTCTCATAACGTAACAAGCGGGTTTGACCTAACTAAAGTATATGGTTTGTTGTGCTACCACAAGATCATAACTCTAGAGGCTAAATGACTAAGAGTTGCAAGAGTTGCATTTGGCAATAGTTGCCTACCTATTAAGTATGGGATGATTTGTTGTGCTACCACAAGGTCATCACCATAAAGTTAGTAGGGTCTTGGTCCCCACTAGAATGTTATTATGTTATCCCGTCTTTGCATAATGAGGGTTATGCAAATTCGTCGAAATTAGTGGGAGCATAAATTAGGATAAAAGACCACATCTTAATTTACATTGAATATCTGTAATATTTTCTAAATAGAATTATATCTCTGTTATAGTAACCATCAGTTATCTTGCATACTTGAAGTCATTAGGCTCATTTATATTAACTTCCTTGACTGGTTTAGAATCATGAGAACTGTTCTCATGGTTGACTATATAACTAACCTACTTGGGAAGTGGGTGCCTACTAATCATCTAATGTAGTAAGAGAAGATGAGATCTTCATCTCATTAGAAAGATGTATTGTTTGCCTTACACTAAATGTTAGTCTCTATATGAAGTTTAGAGGCAACATAGATAGATGGATATGAGATCTATCATGACTCATGGTGATGAGCAAATTTAAGGCAAGATTAAAATAACAATACATCTTCAATACTTCTTGTTAGTAAGACCAATGAAAAGAAGTAAGATCATTAGATGAGAAAATGAAGGCATAGTTAAAAGTCAAGAAGTTGGTCGAGGATATTAAGCCCAAAAAGGACATAGGATTGCTCTTCTACTATCATGATGGTGATTGGTGGAAAGTATATTGAATATATATATTGCAAAGAAGGAGCTAGAGAAGCTTCTGGCATCTCAGTCATTGACTTACTTGTCATACACATATACACATCAAGTATAAGATACTATTTGTGTATATTATAGTATAAGATACTAAACATATGTCTTATGGTATAAGATACCAGATGTGTGTATCTTGTATGAGATATTAGATATACATATCTTCTATAAGATGTTATATATGCATTTATTGGTATGAGATACTAAATATGCATCTTATATCTACAAAGGTTGCAGATAATGACAAGTAAATGAAGACTTGATGTATAAAGATTAACCTACATATACAAATGGTGCAAGAGTTGTATCATTGATAGTGGGAGGTACAAATCTTTAGTAGCCTTTTAGGGTGTTTTTATGATGAAGATTGTTGGTTTTATCCTTGTATATGAACAATATCGATATTTCCTACTTGAATAAATATTGATTTATTTTGATTTATGGAAATGATAATTGTTCTAAGATTATGAATGGCAAAATGTTTGCTAGTGGGAGCTTAGTAAATAATTTACTCATATGAGATATGAAAGCTCCCATGGTATGTGTGAATGCTCCTCTTAGGAGGAAATGGGTTGATATAGATCAATCTATTTCTTTAGCTTAATATAGACATGGTCATATCAATGAGAAAAGACTTAAGGAGTTCCATATAGATGGAAACATAAAGGCAAATGATTTTGAATCAATAACCAAATATGAGTCTTATCTCATTGAAAAATGACTATCTCTCCATTTACTAGAAATGGAGGGTGGACCAAGGAGTTAATAGAACTCATACATTGGGATGTGTATTGGTCTGTGTCTATTAAGGCTAAAGATGGACATTCTTACTTCATCCTTAATAGATAATTTCTCTAGGCATAGATATGTGTGCTTGTGAAGTACAAATATGAGACTTTGAGAAATTGTCTAAGGTAATAAATGAAGTAAAGAATAAATGGAAAGAGTATTAAAGCTTTTTGATTAAGTCAAGGAGTGAAATACTTAAGTACTAGATTCACACATCATTTGAAGGATAATACAACTTTATCTTAATGAACATCTCCCTAAAACCCTTAGCTTACTTGAGTAGTAGAAACAAGGGTGATTGTGTCATGTGTGACATGACACAAGTAATGACAACCTTTGCAATATCTTCCTTGTCTATTTAGGGCTAAGCACTCAATATAACCACTTTGTGTTGGTACCTTCTAATTTATTCTGATTATTTCATATATGATATGGATAAAGGGGTTATCTCTTGATCTTAAGTTAGTTAAGATAACGGAATGTCCGGCCAAGAAGATGTGTAACCCATAATAATTAGAATATAAGATAGGAAGTGTAGACTTGTGGAATATCCTAAGGAAACTTAAGGATATTTAAATATACCACTTTATGAGATAAAGGGCATGTGTTTCACAATTTACTATATTCCTAGAGGAAGAGTTCCTCTTTGAGGAAAATAGTGGGAGCAAGGAATTTCTGGAAGGTGTTCTAGACCCACAACCCAAAGACACTTCTATGGTACTGATTAATAATAGCACGCATCATAGGTCTTTAAATTGTGCTAATTCAATCTTATAGATATGTGAGACATATCTTTGATGGAAGAATATAGGCATAATAAAGTGAGGATACTGATCCAAAGACCTATGGAAGAAAATATGAAATATTGATTCTAAAATAGGAGAAGACAATAAAATCTATAATAATATCCATCTATTTTAGCCAAGTTCGGAACTTGGTGGATCCACCTGAGGGTAAAGTACCCATTAGGTGTAAATGAAAAGAAAAGATGGATAGGAGTGAATTTGAAGGTGAGACCTTCAAGGCATGGATGATTGAAAATGCATCATCTAAGTTAAGGAGTTGACCTTGATGATATCTTTTAACCATTGCCATATTCAATCCATTTAGATTTTATTAGTACACATTATGACTATGAGATATGTCAATTAGGATGATATTTCTTCAATGGTGAAATTGAAGGGGAGGTGTATTTGATACAACTTGAGGGATGTGAGTCCCAAAACATCCAAAGAAAGTGTACAATTGTTAATGTCCATTCATGGGCTACAAAAATATTCTCAACATTAGAATATAATATTTGATAAGATTGAATCTTATGACTTCATTTGGAATGAATAAAAACCTTGTGTGCATAAAAATGCTAGTGGGAGTGCTATTGTATTTTAGACATTTTACATTGATGGCATACTACTCATTATGAATGATGTAGGTATGTTATCATCCATGAAGCCTAACTATAAAAATGAATCCTCCATAATTATTCTGGGAAAAGCTTCTTAAGGATTTAGGTCTATGGAGATAGATCTAAAAGGGATGCTTAGCTTGACTCATTTGTTGTACATAGATACCATAGTCAAAGGGTTTGACATGAAAAACTCCTATAGAGGTGCCTTGCCCATAAGATATGGAGTTTATCTCTTTTAAAGAGATATGTAATACATGAATATAGTCTCTTATGCCATAGTCATAGGGTCTATCATGTATACTATGTACATAGCCTAATGTGATGAGTACTTAAAGTGTTATGAGTAATCATCACGCAAATCCAAGTGAGAGTCACTGGATAGTTGAGAAGTATATCCTTAAGAACTTGTGAAGTGCTAAGGATGCATTTCGAGTATGGAGGATAGGATTGGAAGTTTGAGTTAGACTTAAACTTCTAGTTAAAAATGACTGGTAGCTAGGGTATATGTTTTACCTAGATGGTGGTGCAGTGAACTGGAAAAGTTCCATGCTATAGACACTGTAGATTTTACAAATTATAATTGTTGCTGACTGCTTACAAAGTAGTCTAGATGAAGGAGTTCATCTTATTTAGGGAGTTGTCCCTAATATATATGATAATGTACCATTATTTTATGAAAATGATGGATCATTTTTTTTTATGTAGTGGAGCCTTTGTCTCATCAGAAGTTTAAACACTTCTGTGGCAATACTACATGGTCAGAGTGGCAGCAACTCAAGGAGATATAATTAAAGATAGAGTATCTTAAACTATAAACATTGCAGATCCACTAACTAAGGCCCTAACTAAAAGTGTGTTTGAGGGTCACCTTGGGCTGATGGAGATCAGACATGTGGGTGATTGGCTTTAGTGCAAGTGGGAGATTGATAGAAATGTATGCCCTACAAGCCAATCATATGTGATATGATTTTACATTTCTTGTAATATCTTATTCAGTATAAAGGGCATAATCTTCATTACTTGCACTATCTAGATGCGTCTATCGTAATGAAGTCCTAGGTTGCATGCAATGATGATTGAATCATGATGAGATCATGATAATGAGATCAATCATCTAGAAGCATGTACTCTAAATGTTCCTAGTCGTAGGATCCTCGAGACGGGACATCAAGGATCCGGTAAGACTAGTGTATATGATATCTTCTCATATAATGAGAATGACCGATCTCATTGGTCATCAGTGTGGGGACACTGAGATACATATACAGGTGCTCATTAGAGGAATGAGTTCACTGAACTGACCAGTATAGAATCCCTAAATGGTATCTTACCGAACTGTCGATCAGGGTATTCTATCATCACGGTTGCACGGTTGGATCTTTGACCTGAGTCGCCAAAGATGTCTTGCCGGGCGTACCATGTACTTTGACTATTGACTTATGGATCACTTTGTATTGTGGTCCTGTATAGTTAATGGATTGGGTATATGGGAAACCCGGTGGAGGCAATTGAGCAGACAATAGGGGATCGTCCACTCTCGGTTGGAGAGAGAGAATGTCCTATGGATAGTACTCTAAATCCTTGGCCAAGGTAGATAGGATATTTGGAAAAGAGTTTTCCAATTGATCCAATTACGGGTACAAGATTCCATAGTGTCGGTATATTTAGGAGTTGACAGTCAATGCCGTACTCCTATCCGACCGGGACATTGGATGGACGAAGTTTTATATCCGTGTGGTAACCGATGATGGAAAGGCTCTTTGGAGAGGAGTTTATCCCCGAAGCCGTTTGGGATCATAGGATGTGGCTTGTACCCTTCATGATCGGTAGGCCGTTAAATCTATTATGAGATAATAGATTTAATTTAAAAGAAGTTATTCTTTTAATTAGGCCTCAACCAAATGAGCTATTGGGCCTAGTGGGTCACACACATAAGGGCTAATCCATAAGTTTGGGGGCAAGGGTGTAAATATAGAGAAAGGAGGGGCTTTTGTGAAAAACTCCAAATTCTCTATATAATAGCGAATTGAGCATGAGCCCCACAAGCCAAGGCTGCAAAATTCGTCCCTATCTCTCTCCTTCACGTTTTCCCTTGTTGGAGGCCGTCGAGAGTCGATGGGACTTCATCCGGGGCGAGTCGGAAGGTCCGACGCGAAGGAGAACCCGACTATGGAGGCGGCTCGTGTGGATACGACTAGAGGCCGCACACTTGAGTGGCTGAACGAGCGTGAGAACGCTCGATCTTCTCCGATCTTTAGGGATTATTTGAATCCCACAAAGGTACGTATTCGAAATCGTTTCGTATACCGGTTTTGGCGACGTCGTTCGGTTTCGATCGAGACCAAGACAATGATATACGGGGAATCGTAAATTTTTCGCTGCGCCAATCTGATTGGACCGATTCCCAACAACTTCGGTCTTGCTGAAACTTGTATCAAGCAAGCTAAGCGGAAAAATTTGATGCCAACAGCTATGTGCAGTGCGATGATCCAACATGCAAGAGTGGCCAAATTTCCGCTAGCTCCAAAAATGGCAAATGCTGATAGAAATGTATGCACTATAAGCCAATCATATATGATATGATTCGACATTTCTAGAAATATCTAATTTAATTAATTAGACAAATCTTTATTATAAGCTCTTATTAGATGCAAATATCATAATGAAGTCCTTAACCAAATGCAATGATGATTAAATCATGATGAGATCAGGATAATGAGATTGATCATCTAGATGTATTTGATTTAAATGTTCTTTTTCATAGGATACTTGAGACGGGATATCAAGGATCCGTATATTTATGTATGTGATATCTTCTCATGTGATGAGGATGACCGATCTCATTGGTCATTAGTATAGAGACACTGAGATACACATACAGGTGCTCATTAGTTGAATGAGTTCACTGAACTGACTGAATTAGAAACCCTGAATGGTATCTTACCAAACTGTCAATCAGGGTTTTTCTATCATCACAGTTGCATGGTTGGACCTTTGACCTGAGTCACCAAAGATATCTTTTGGGTGGAACTTGTGATTTGACCATTGACTTATGGATCACTATTTAGATGGTCCAGTATAGCGATAGATCGGGTACAAGGAAAACCCGGTGGAGGCAATTGAGCAGACAATAAGAAATTATTCACTCTCGATAAGTGAGAGTGAATGTCCTATGGGATAGTACTCTAAATACCTAGCTAGGGTAGATAGGATAATTGGAAAAGGAGTTTTTCAATTGATCCAATTCTGAGTACAAGATCCTATAGAGTCGGTATATTAAGGAGTTGACAGTCGATGCCGTACTACTTTCCGACCGGGACATTGGTTAGATAAGGGTTTATATCTATGCGGTAACTGCTAATAGAAAAGCTCAATGGAGATGAGATTATTCCCGTAGCCATTTGGGATCATAAGATGTGGCTTGTACCCTTCATGATCGGTAGGCCTTTTAATCTGTTATCGGATAACAGATTAATTAAATTAAATAGAATTGTTCTATTTCATTTAGGCCTCAACCAAATAGGTTATTGGGTCTAATGAGTCACACACAAAAGGACTTATCCACAAGTACAAAGGCAATGGGGTAATTTATGGAGATTTTAGATTTTTATAAAAGTTCTAAAATTCTCTATAAATACTAATGGTTTCAGCCAAACTCGATCAAGTCAAAGGTGAAAACCACATCTCTAGCCTCCTTCCTACCTCCTCCTTTCTCTATAAGGTGTCCATGGTCGATGGAGCTCCGTTCGGGAAGAGTTCTCGAGGCCAACGCGAAGGGAGAACCAATTGTGGATGAAGTTCGTGTGGATACCGCTGGAGACAGGACATTTGAATGGTTTGAAGAGCTTGATAAGCTCATCTCCTTCCTCACCATGGGATTATATGAATCCCTATCAAGTATGTTCGAACCGGATTTGAATGGTTTTTCGATTTTCATCGTTCGGTTCTGATTGAGACATATTCTACAAGAATCCATAGGAATCGTCGCTTCTGCTGCATCATATTTTTATGGATGATTCCTTACAGTGGTATCAAAGCCAGGTTCAAGTCTCTGTCGAAACCCACATCGAATCAACATTATTTCATGTTATTTATGTGTTCCTGAATCTGTGCAAACATCTATTTTGACGAGGCCACCATATTCTGTGTATGACTCAGATAAAAGATTGGTTGGCTTAGGTAGAATCTCGTGATATAGTGCTTTCCAATGCCATAAACTTTTCGAAGTTTAGATCTCTGTATATTTTGGGAGAAGCCCCAAAAATTGGTGTTTCTGTCATGCCTGAACCGTCACCCGGATGTGGGAATTTTGTGAAATCTCCGTCCACAGACAAAATTGAGGCTTGGAAAAAGTTTTATGAGATGGGTAATAGGATTGCCTAACCTTTCACTTGATATCCAGCTTTGAATGGTGGCATAGGGAGAGAATTTTAGATTTTTCGGCGAACAAGGGTTCTGCCGAGTCTGGTGGTGCCGACCTGTTTCTCCCTATTTTTTCATTGTTAGAGATTTTTTTCTCAAAAGGAATATGTACATATTTAGAAACATCATTTGATGAGGATTCTAAATTTTATATTTGGAGAATTTTTGGCTTTCGGGATAAGGAGTTATCCTCGTTGCAAAATTGTAATTTTTACTACGAAATCTCGGTGTGTCCACCGTCTCTTCTTCCTCATTTGACGGTCAGTTGAGATTTTTCTTGAATATGAGACCAACACCTTTAGAATCCTTATTCGATGAGGATTCCAACGCATAGTTTTTCGGATTTTTAGAACTCTTGAATAAAGAGATATGTCCGATTTTAGGGGGGACATATCCTCCCGATGAACATTTTGATCGGGGTAAGAGTCTGGCACGCGAGCGGCGCATACAATGGCGCACAGATAGTCGGTGCAGGCGTACGTGAAGGCTGTAGCATGCTGCGGCTCACACAGGCACTCAGCGGCATGGCGTAGTGCACCAGAGTGCACGGTGCGATGTGCTAGACACTTATTTCATGATTTTAAATTGTTTAAAATCATATAAAAATCTAAAAAATTACCAATAAATCAAAGAAAAATTTTGAAAATTTATATAATACTATTTAACATGTTTTAAAGTGTTTAATGACATGTTAGATGATGTTAAGCTCTATTTACATAGTTTCACTCATAGTTAAACTTTTAATTTTTTTATAGAATTAAAATAATTAGTGTCTTAATTAATTCTGTAAAATAAGATTTTACCAAATATAAATTGGAACATTAATTTTTGACTTTGCACAATATTGAGAATGCATGAATGTTCTAAATAGTTTAGATGTGTTTGTTTATTTTATATAAATTGTTTATATGTTGTCATGTTATTTCCATGTTATTTATTTCATGAAAATTCGACATGCATGAAATTGAGTATTAAAAAAATAAAGTATATAATTTTATGCTGATATATATGGTATATCTCATATAATTATCACTTATGTGCTCTATGTTCATGTAGTGAATGTTAGTGTGTGTATGGAGGTGATCATGGATTTAATTATGCTTGACTTGTGATTGCTTTTTAATTGTGTTGGTTATGTTATTAAATGGGGCCTGCGTGTGCCTCTTCTCTCTCTATACAATTTGATTGTACATTTTACTTCCCTCCATTAATGTATTCCCGTTGGTTAAAACTAAGGTTTCTTATTAAGTTATGTACATTTGTGGTTCTGTGTACCCTTAAGCCGCTTGTAAGAGTCAGAGCCGGTTCGTGGAAGGTTGGAGAGCGGGGCCACATGGAGAAGCACCCTTCTGAAGTGGGAGCATGCCAACTCAAGCATCTAAAGCAAAGATTTGCACCTATAGGGGTGCCTTAGGTGCATGCTTAGGGTTAAGTCAATGATCACCTATTTTTATGCATATTTGATATGTGGATGTGTGCTATAGGTTACACCTTAGATATATGATATTTCAAATGGTATTATATATACTTAGCACATATTATTGATGAGACTAAAATAAAATCTCTCCTTGTTATAATTTGGTTGATAAACGTGTGACATTAAGAATGACTCACGTAGCCTTCCATTGTTATAGTTTTGATGAGCAAATCTTAGATTGGATGGGTTTGTTGTGCTACCACAAGGTCCATTTAGCAAGGGATCGGTGATCATGGCTAAGGCATTTGCCGAACCTTGGGGTGGACCATTTTCATGGCTTTGTTGTGCTACCACAAGGGTGATGTGAAGAATCCATTCTCATAACATAACAAGCGGGTTTAACCTAAATAAAGTATATGGCTTGTTGTGCTACCACATGGTCATAACTCTAGAGGCTAAATGACTAAGAGTTTCAACTGGAAATAGTTGCCTATCTATTAAGTATGGGGTGATTTGTTGTGCTACCACAAGGTCATCACCATAAAGTTAATATGGTCTTAGTCCCCACTAAGATTTCATTGTGATATCCCGTCTTTACATAATGAGGGTTATGCAAATTTGTCGAAAGTTAGTGAGAGCATAATTTAGGATGAAAGACCATATCTTAATTTCATGAATGTTTGCAATGCTATATTAATAAAATTATATCTCAGTTGTAGAATATGATGATAAACCACTATTAGTATGGCATACTAGATGCCAAATAGCTTAATGGCTCACACTTCTTAGACTGGTTTAGAACTAAGAGAATTGTTCTCATAGTTGACCAATTAATTGTCCTACTTGAGAAGTAGGTGTCTCCTAGATTATCTAATGATGTGAAAGAAAGATAAGATCTTATCTTATAGAAAAGATGCATTGTTTGCCTTAAACTAGATATTAGTCTCTATGAGAAATAAATTGTAAAGATAATACAGATAGATGGATATGACATCCAACATGGCTCATAATGATGAGCTAACGAAGGGCAAGTTAGAATAACAATACATCTTAATTACTTCTTGTTGATGAGACCAATAGAAAGAAGTAAAATCATTAAATAGAAATAGGAGATAGTTAATAGTAAAATAAAGTGGTCAAGATAATAAAGTCAGAATAAGACAAAATTCTTACACTATCATGATGATGGTAAGTGAAAGAGAAAGTACAATGTGTATTGTATATAATGCAAAGGTGGAGCTTGAGAAGCTTCATGCATCCAAGTCATTGACATTTACTTGTTTTATATATACACTTAATAGTATTAGATACTATATGTGTATATCATAATATTAGATACTATGGATGCATCTAATGGTATGAGATACCAGATATGGATCTTACATCTACAAGGAGTTGTAGATGATGACAAGTAAATGAAGACTTAATAAAGAAGATGTTGACCTACATAAGAAATGGTGCAAAAGTTACATCCTTCTACAAGAACATTATATGATTTCCTATTTGAATAAATGTTGATTTATTCTAAGCTATGGAATTGATAGATGTTCTAAAAGATTAAATGGCAAAGTGTTTGCCAGTGGGACTGGTGGTAGTCCTTTGAGGGGATGCCATGGTAGCACTTTTGCCCCCAACATTATTATAGGGTCTAGAAGATGACGAGACATCCACCGCATTGACATCCCTAGAAGCTGGTTGTTTGTCCTTCATCAGCCTTGATCTTGTAGCAGCCACCAAAGGCTTATTGACATAGAAGTGTTCTATGTCAGCAACCGTGACATTCAAGTCATCAAAGGATTGTATCCGTGTCCCCAACACCTTTTCTTGGATCTAAGCCTCAAGGCCTCTCTTGCACAATGCTACCACCTCCTCATGCAAAGGTGGGTTGGCACACCTCATGCATACATTTCTCCAGCGGCGAATATAATCGACTGCTAATTCATTCCGTCCCTGGAACATAGTGGTCAGCACGATCATAGTATGTGGCCGCTCGGATAAACTAAACCTATGAATAAATTTTCTTTGTAGATCAGGACAATCTACTACTGACCCAGGCTTCAACTTAGAAAACCACTCAAAGTCTGTGCCCATCAGAGTGGTGGTGAAGTACTTGAGCAAGTACAATTCACAATGTGCCAACTCACCCATGTGTGTAATTTAAAGCTAAATACTCCCTAGCACGCCCATCGAACATGAAGCACTTGGGCACCTTAGAGACATTAGGAGGAAGTATCACATACTGATGATGTGGTGGGTATGGGACTTGGTAGAGGCCCACCACACCTTTTCCATCGTTGTGTTGTGCCAAACGCATAGAAATCATTTGATCTATCATAGCCCACTAAGAGAGCTCAAGAAAATCTTTCTGCGGTGGAGGTAGAGGGGCTTGGTACTGTGGCTGAATGAAGATTTCATCATCCATGTGAGGTCTAGGAGACGGATGCACGGGAGTAGCAAGACGAGGCTGTGCTACAGGTGGCACTCCTTGGGAAACATGGGGCCTATCTGAAGCCTCGATGGCACTTGATGCTTGTGCCAGTTGAGAATGGAGCAAGTCGGAACTAGCAAGGAGAGCTCGGAGCTGTTGATTCTCCCTCTAAAGATCTTCTAACTTCAAGGCCAACAGCATGACCTCTACTCGTCGCTTGGCACAATATCCTTGTCCTTACGGTGTCACGCGCCCTCCGAGATGATGGCAGATTGACGTTTGGCCATACTACGTGTGATGGGCCCGACATGGGCTACAGTTTAAGAGTCCTTTGGGACATCATCAGGGTGACCAACACCTGCAGTGTAGCAAGTGTATACTCGCATTTGGCCTCTTGGCCCTCATGTTACTTGGTGTCTGGGGGCAGTGTCAGACAACATAACTCAGTCAAGGACTTACCCTCTTTTGTAGGGTAGCTCCAGCAGAGTAGTGGTCGCATCACCATCATTGAAATGATAAAACTATCGCCGGTGGGGCGGTGTGAACTAAGCCTTCAGCTGAACAAAGGTGGCCTTAGGCTGTTGTAGGGTGTCGAATAAGGCCCTTAATTACGGCCGTTGTTGGGACTACAGCTAGGAAGGCCCCTCATCTAGGTGAGGCGGATGGCAAGCCTTGGAGACAGGTGGATCTACAAGGGGAATGCTAGCCTTAGGGTGCCAAATCGTCGGGCCGATAAAAAGGGTTTGAATCCTTGCCCCTGGTTGGCACGAGAGTCTGCTGTCGAAGGCTCTCGGTGAGAAGAAGCTTGAACGGGGGACATGCCCCCAATTGGTGGAGTTGGTCGTCGAAAAGAAAAGTCAGCAGTAGGGCTAACTGCTGGAGACTTCACTACGGCAGGCAACTGCTGCCAAGTCTTCTTTGGCTGGATTGCTGATCGGTCAGCCGGGTGAGCCAAAAAGTTCATAGGGAGTTTGCCCTCGATTGGTTGGGTAGGGAACCGAAGTGGTTAGTTGGCAAACCGACCATTTACATAGAACTTTTGAGGGGCAGGTAGCAGCACCTATGGGTTCTCTTCAGCAAAGAGCACTGATCAATCTGAGGAGGGAAGACAGGCCATGAAAGGGTCCCTCACCCATGCAGTAGGTACCTTAAGAGCCACTGATCGGCTCGAGTCTTTAGATTTCTAAGGAGAGGGCTACCCACTCTCAACAGCATCTCTGGCCACTGGTTGGCCGGTATTTTTTGAATGGGCAGAAGATTGATGCTTCCCCCATGCAGTAGGTACATTCTTAATGACAGGCACAGTTGGGGCCTGTGAGTCATTCTCGAACTGGCTCAAACCAACGAACCAGTTGACGAAGGTAGGACAATAAGCTGTGGTCGTCGGTGCTTCTCCTCCCTAGGTTCAGGTTTTGGGAAAAATGTTTTTGACTTCTCTTCATTGGATGGTGCGAATATACGATGTTCATTTATATCGAGCAAACACTCGAACCCCTTGATTAATCGCCATAGCGATCTTGTTGATGAGAGCATGCACATCCACAACATATAAAGAACACAGAGCGCCCTAACATTTTGGGCCCGATGAGATGCGAACAAGAAAAAGTTTGTTATATAATTCACTTAAAAATGTTTTATTTTGTTTGAATTTCATTTCATTTGATTTGAAATGTAGATTTCAAGTTTGATTTAAATTTGAATGTTGATTCGTTTTGAGTTTGTTTGAATTGTTTGATTTGTTTTACTTCAATTGGTTGAAGTTTATTTTATTTTTGTTTGAACTTGATATTTTAGATGTGTTTATCAATTTGCCTTGTTTATGTTTGGATGACATGAGTTGAGTCAAGTTTATGTTGCTTTCTTATGTCAGTTGAGGTTTTAATACCGATTCGGGTGTGTTTGGTATGTTTTTAAACATTTTGAACTTTGATTCAACTTGAATAAGTTGAATCTTCAGATTGTTAATAATCTGAATTTATGTATTTTAAGATGGATTCAAGTTGTTTTGAGGTGTAATCAGCATGTCTCATTTGGTTGATTGCAAGTTATTTGATTTCCACTTGTTTAAGGAAAATTAAGTTTCAATGGTTTAAGTGCTTTGAATTTGAATGTTCAAACTATATTTAACCTGATTGTTACACTTTCAGATTTAATAACACATTTTAAGGTGTATTTTAAGGTTTATTTAAGTGAGTTCAAATTTAAATGGTTCTTATTCGGTTTGGTTCGGTTCGCTTCACATTTGGTCTGTTGGGCTAGTGTCGATGCTCGGACACATGTCAAGCCAAGTTGGCACTTGAAACTTCATAGAATTACAATATTCATGCTGATATACATCTTTTATATGGTAGTTCATATGCCATCAATAATGCTTGTCAAATTGTAAATGTATCAAAGTCCTTCCCTTGGTGTAATAATCCCACTAGCTCGAGGAAATTTTGGTTGCATGCCACTTTATTTTTTGATCAATGTAAAATTTTACTCGTCCCACAAGGCATAGTCATTTGACTTTCCAAGTAGTGGTAAGGGTTCATCTATAGTGGGAAGTGTGTCCCATGCCTACGCTTGGGTCAACATACCGGAAACGTGTCCAGGCTACCGCCCAATGGAGCACCCACGGTGTGGTGCTAACTCATTTAATTTTGACATTTTTTCCTTAAATTTATTTAAGATTTATTTTAGGTGCCCAAGGCCCAAAGGGTAACTTCATGTCAATGGCACAATGGGCTGGTCTTCATGCTATGTTGGCCCGGTTGGCTTATCTTGAGCTTCATTTGCCCTGGCGGCCTGTTTTGAGCTTCAAGGCCCGATGGACCTGATTTGTGCCTCATTTTTTGCATCTTGACACCTTTCTATAGTAGAGGGATAGGTGAGTCTGAGAGGGGCTGGTACAGTTTGGTTAAGGTGCTATTTAGGTGGGCTTTTGGTAGGACTGCACAAGAGGCAGGTTTCAGTGTAAACTAGGACTAGTTTTGGGATGCACAAAGGGCATGAGAATTGAAAGCCCGCCAGAGGAGTCTCGGCCCATCCGGTGGATTTTGAAAGTCTCAAAGTGTCTACCTTCACTCTATACTCTAAGGGGAAGGAAAACAAGACACATGGGGTTTGATTTAGGTAGCGCAAGGGCATTTTGATATATAAAAATTAGGGCCACCCTGCTTAACTCTTGGCCCCTCCGGTGGATTTCAAAAGGCCTGAGCTGTTATCCCTCCTTCCACACATTAAAGAGTATATTTGGTTTGTTTGAGGGTGCTGTAAAATCTGTCTTGCGTGCGTTGCATGCTGAGCAAACTAGGTGACCATCAAAGGTGCCTGACATGGGTGCTCACAGGTGGGGGCAGAACTTGGGCCAGCAAGGGGGGCCTATTTTGCATTCCATTCGGGGCCTAATTGGAAGGGGCAGGAGGTGTATGTTCAGATGACCATTATTGGGGTCGAACCAAGCATGATAGTGGAATGTTTAGGAGCTTACATGGAGGGCCAAAAGGGTGCACAAGGGGCTGGTTCGGAGGTCTGTTTTTGAGAATAGCAAGGGGCTGTTTTTGTGATGGCCAAATAAAGGGTGCCCTTGGGGCTAAAGGATGGCTTTCTGTAGAAAAACATGGAGGGCACTCAAAGGGGAGTAATGGGCATTACTCAGGGGGTATGCCACCATAGAGAGGGGGACATAAGAGAAGGGGAAGAGTAGAATTAAAGGGGTACATCGGAGCGCACTTCTCCTACTCGCCATTTTTCTTCTCTCTTGCAGTACAGGTGGAGATGAAGATGATGGGCTGAATGTGCCACAAAACCCCTATTATCTTGCTGTTGGATGAGAAAGGGGTCTTCTTATTGCTGATGTTGATGGAGGGAGCAAAGGGATGAAGAGAACTTCACCAAAGGATGAAGCTTGCTGCTGTTGGCTGTCTGCACTCTAGTGCACCTGCAGGAGCTAGCTTGATTCCCCCTTCTACTCCTTAACTTGGCACACCAAAGAGAAAAAAAAAAGCTTGCTAAATTTATATTTAAAACTTCCACACAAGAGGAGGAAGAGCCTGGTTCGACCAGAGTTGGTGAGGGGAAGGAGAGGCAGAGCTTCCGCAGGGTGATCAACCTTGGTAAAAATGGCCAACTGAGGGGGCTTTTATAGGGGCTGAGGGGCGCCATCTGCAGAAGGGGATAAGCCATGGGCTGTTGAGGGTGGATATGGATAGCCATAGGGAAGGTTAAGAGTGATAAGGATAAACCAAAGGTGGTTGTTGAGCTGGAGGGTGCGCACCCATCAAAGGAAAGAGGGAATGCAAGCATGTTCGGCCAGCTCCCTCCATTGTAAGAGATTGGGAGACAAAGGGAATGGGGATAGGTGGTTCAGCCAGCCATCAGATACGGATAGGCCTTGGGTTGTTGTTGGATTAGTTGAGATGAGGATAAATCAAGGGAGTGGTTGAGGGTGATAAGGATAAGCCATGGGAGGTTGTGGTTGTTGAGGATGAGATAATGATAAACCGAAAGAGATAGAGATTGTTGGGAAAGTCTTGTGCACCCTCCCTTACTCTCTAGGGCTCTTTGCACACCCATAAGATGAGGGAGGATGGTAGGTTCAGTCAAGATAGGTTGGGTTAGCCCATCTTGGGTTAGGTGGTTTAACTCTGGTTTGATCAGAGTGCTCTCGATCTGATGACTAGCATTAATTCTGGCCAAAACCAATTAAATAATCCCAAATTGACTCCAAAAAACTCCATAACATGCCCTGATGGCTTCTGATCTTATGCTCCATCATGATGTATGGTTGATATCACTTGAATTGCATTGGATCTCCTTATTTAGCCGATTTCTCTGATTTAGGTGATCTCGGCCGTCGATAATCTGGAAATTGCAATTAAGTGTAATTAAGTTATCCAATTGAATAAAATTTATTTTTCATTCATAAATATTCATGAGATCTATTTTTCAGGCCGATAAATTGGAATTTTTATCCCATGGGTCTATCCGGGAGCTGATTGGACCATTATGCCCCTAGCGTCATTTAACATGAACTTTAGCTAGATTTGATATTCCTTGCATACCTTTTTATCCGGTGGTCAGATTTTTTATCAGTTTCATGCATTACCTAACTCTATTAAACATAGACAATCCGTGTTAGAGTCCCAACTTGTCCCAACTTGTCCCAAAGTATCAGGGGCAAAATGGCCATTTCTATCTTCCAGTGTCTGTTTTCCATGTTTTGGGCACCGTTGCGAAGCTCTCGACCGGGGCTATGTAATGAGCACATTATATTTGCCATGTGTAGCATGTCAAGCCATCTAGAGCCTTTTTGCATCATCTGTTCTTGAATTTTTTGAATATGGGTTAAAATTTTCGCATCTCTTTGGCATTGCTGAAATCTTTATCAAGCTAGGTGGAAAATTTTGTTGCCAACATGTATAGCCACTCGATTAATTCTCAATGTTCTTTCATATTTTTTAGAGGAGGCATACCTATGATTGCTTTGGCCTTGTTTGGGTCAATATCTATACCTCTTTTAGGTGACTATGAACCCCAACAATTTTTTTGATGAGACTCCAAATGTGCATTCCTTAGGGTTCATCATTAGATTATATTTCATAGCCCTTTGCAAGACCTTTCTTAGCACTTCAAGGTGATGCCCTAAACTTTTGGACTTTATGACCAGGTCATCCACATATATCTCTACAAGTGTATGCATCATGTTATAGAAGATAGCTATCATGGCCCTCTGATATGTTGTGCTAGCATGTTTTGGTCCAAAGGGCATGAGGAGATTGTAGTATGTTCCCTACAGTGTAGTGAACAATGCCTTTTCTTGGTCCTCCTCAGCTAACTGGATCTAATTGTATCCAGAATAGCCATCCATGGATAAAAATATTTTATATCTAGCAGTGTTGTCAACTAATACATCAATATGAGGTAGAGAAAAGTCATCTTTATGACATGCTCGGTTTAAGACCCTGAAGTCTATGCATATCCGAACTCGTCCATCCTTCTTCATGACAGGGACTATGTTTTCCATCTATTGTGAATAAATGATGACCTTAATGAATTTTACCTAATGTAGCTTGTCGACCTCTTCCTTCATTTTAAGTGCAACATCTAGGTGGAATCTCTTTAACTTCTGTTTGACTAGGTAGCTCCTAGTTTCAAAGTTAGTTGATGCTCAACCAACAAGTTGTCTAACCCCAGCATATCTTCGTATGTCCATATGAATGTGTCCTTGTATTCTTCCAAGAATTTAATTAAGCTCTATTCCTTTATGGGAATGAATTTTGCACTTAGGAGGACGGTCTTGGGCTCTTCTGGTGTTCCAAGATTCAATTATTTTGTCAGCTCATCCATCATGGCTGATGGTTCCTTAAATCTTTTAAGTCCAGATGCATATGCAGCAGCCAAGTCCTCAATTGCTTCCTCAGATTCAGGATCTTTCTCTGATAATACCTCATAGACACCTAGTGTATGATCCACATTATGTTCATCCTTATGTTAGATTTCATTAAGCTAGATAGCATTTTCCAATATATTTGGTAGTCTTGCACATTCTTTGCACTTATGAGCTAATTGTTGGAGGTACCTTTCCAAAACTCGTTTACCTTGAATTTTCTTAGTTTTTAATCTAACTACTACTACTAAAGATGGAATTGAAAACATGGTATCTATAGTGGGTGAAGAATCGAGAAGATCGATCAGTGATTTAAAGAGGAGGTCCCTAGCTAGGAGTATCCTCCCAGATAAGTAGAGATGTCTCCTCAATGAAAAAGTGACTTTGTGAGAGGATGTCTTTTATGGTATTTTCATTAAGAAAGAGAGAATGAGCTGGTGTGGCTTGAGCAGAAATGAAAATCTTAAGAAGAAAGAAGAAAAATGGGCTCGTGGGCCCCACACCAACAAAGAAAGGCACAAGGGTGCAAAACTAAGGAGAGCTTCTAAGGGGCACGTGGGCCCAATTGGTGGGCACATGGGCTAGAAGTTGTTGGTTTGAAGTAGGCTGTCATGCTCGATGATAGCTTCACGCGACCGTAGAAGCCCGGTGTAGTGAGATGATTTGGATGGGCTCATAGGCCTAGTAATCTATTTAGGTGGCCACACTGGCCTAGAGGTAAGAATTAGGCTAAGAAGCCCATCAAGTGAATTCAAGAGGAGGGGTATGAGGACCTTGAAATATGCGACCATAGGATTCAGCTCACGCGGGATGTTGAATGGAGGTTTGCTCGAGTCGATGAGCTATTTAGAAATGGGCTTGCCTTTGAATAGTTCTTTCAGTTCTTCCTTCTCCATGAATAACCTGGCCAGGGATGAACTCAGGTTATCCATTTCTTCCTCATGTTCTGAGGCCCTCCTCCTCTTGGTTGTAGTGTCTAACTCTTCTTCGTCTCTAGCCATCATCATGGTCTCCCCTTTGATGAAGAATTTGTGGGGCCCCATGGCATGTTTTGGCCGGTGGACCATCCTTGGAACAAAACTTGGCTCATAGCCAAGTCCTTGTCTTCTTGGTCTTTGCATAGCTTTAATGGGGTGCACAATCCCCTGCATCTCCTTACCTAACCCTTTTCCTGGTTGATATCACATCCTTCTCATTATATACCAAGCAACTGTATTTAGGGGCAAGGTCATCAATGCCATGACCCTAGGCAGGTCCATAGTTGAGACTAGCGGTTGAACAGATCCCGATTGTGGCAATGCAGAAGAGAGATTACTTATGTTGTTCAGAATGGGCATGCTAGTTACTTTAAAGACCCACCCTTGTGTGGGAACTTCATACACTGGTAATTAGTCGAGGCAAAATCTCCTATTACCTCAAGATATGGATGTCCCAATATGACTTTGAATGTGGGGTCTAGATTCAGAACGTGGAAATCGGTGGTGACCACTCCTCATGCCAGCTTCTTGGAGTTATCATACGTAGTCACAGTGATGGTAGAAGGCTTGTTTCTGGTGGCATGACATTAATGGATGCTCCAGTGACAATCTGGTAAGATTTTATTTCTACACCTCTGATGATGACTGCAATGCACAAAGTGTACTTCCTAATCTCTGATTGTACCAACTCTTCTTCAGAAAATGTGAGCTAGGGATGCCCACTTCTAGGGTCAATACGGGTGTGGTAAGGAGGAGTGGTGAAGGCAGTGTGGGTTATGGTTGTAGACATGCCAAATTTAACTAATTTAGAGCATAAAACACATGTTTAATAGGGTAATATGTGTAATTGATCTTAAAATGATGTTGGGTCCTTTTAATGTTGATTTCAAGCTTTACCGAATGAAATCGGATGTTTTCTGGAGTTTTCCACACAAAGCCATAATTTTCAAGTGAAAGCCACGCGTAAATCGTATAGATGCAGAAATTTTCTAGGTGACCAATGCCTAATAATCATGCAATGAATGTTATGGTCAAATTCATGCTCCAGACAAGTTTTGTTTAACGTCGTGTCTTTCTTGTTGGCCGTCGGAATCATTCTGACCAGTATCAGATCTTTTGTTCACTGTCCTAACTTCCAGATAAAATTCTTAAGTTTTGGAGAGTGTGATGGCTAATCCTTTACAAAGCTTTTTCGGCCTATTATCTTTCCAACGTAACAAACAACATCGAATTCTGAGTTTGGGAGTGTCTGCAATGCCTTCCAGAACAAAGATGTACGGAATCAGGCCCATGCACCCTGGTCCCTGGGCACATGTGCCCTGCCCCCATGGCACGTGACCATGCGCCCCCATCCTGAGGCACATGGCCATGTGCCCCCTATTGGAGACATGAGGGAATTGGTTTTCGATCGGGACTCTACCTCTGATTGGATCAGATCAAATTTTTTGACCGGATCAGAACAATTTTGTAGGGAGGATTGGATGTGCCCCTTCCAGGGGGCACATGCACCCTGGACCAGGGTGCACAGTGGCTACTTTTAGCTCTAGATCGCGACGTTTTTCTCCTATAAATAGACTTCGATTTCTGTCATTCCAAAGGCTGGTTCATGACCCCCAGGGCTTCTGAAGACGTCCAAGCTCCCTCCTACATCAATTTTGTGATTTTTAGTGAGAGAACTTTGAGTTTTTAGAGAGAGAGAAGTCAGTTTAGGAGAGAGGAAGGCCAGTTTGCAGGTGATCTACTGGGTCTCTCTTCTTTGGCTTTTATAGTAGCTTCTGGACGTCTGCTGCCTCTCAACATCAAAGTTCTTACTCTTCGAGTCTTCTTTTCTTTTCTATTGACGACATGCGATTCTGAGGTCGGGGCTGGTTGTGGTGAGCACTGAAGCAAAGTCGTGCTTGGCAGATCTCAGACTACTATTTGTTTTTTTCGACAACTTAGATTTGGCCATATCTCTCACAATTCTTCTTAAAAATTTTATTTTATTTTTCTATCTCTTCATTTCATGATTCTTCTCCTATTATTTTTTCACTTTTTTTACATTAGTATTTGTTTGTTAAGATGAAAAATAAAAAGGGGTTAGAGATAACCCAAATCCGGTTAGTTTTCTTTCAGTTGTGTGTTTCATGTTATTTCCTTTGCACATACTCCAGTTTGTTTAGTTCTAATTGTCTTTTCTTTTGTTTGTTTGTCTAGTTTCTCCAAAAATCAAGCATTCATGCGTTGTGGACTCTTCTTCATTGGCCGGCCGAAGAAGGAGAAGCTTTAACTTGCATTCTTCCTGCTAAGGTACACACGGTCATTTTTATTACATAAAGTGGAACCCGTCGTTCCTGGCAACCACACATGTTTTAATTTTCCTTCTTTTCATCCTCCTCCCACATGAGTTGAACCGTCTCTTCGGTGATCGAGCGATGCCATGAGATAAATGTTTGGGGATCAATGTGAGTGTGGGACCAAGGTGAGGATTTAACCACTTTATGAGTGTTTTAAGATTCACTCCCTTTCCCCTATTCTATCATCACCCTCTTGAGGTGGTGATCCAGAACCCATTTCTGGAGTCTACAGCTTTGTGGTGACCGCGGTGGGACAAGCAATGTCTTTAACTGTGGGTGCTTAGTGTTTCTTTGCAACTAGTTCTATGTCTAGACCGGTTCCTGCGTGAGCCTTCCTTCTTTCCACCCTTCTTAATTTTATTCCATCTCAAATTTTCTGATTTCACCCATTCTTTCATTAGATATGAAGTGCCAAGTATCTTATTTAATTTCTGCCATTTTATTTCAGCCGGTTACCATGTGAACCCACTTTTGCTTTTAAAATCGGTTCCCGCGCGAGCCAATATTTTTTTCAGCCATTTAAATCATATTTTCCCTCTTATGCTACAGGTTATCACTCTCAAATTGGTCATCGCATGACCCTGTTTTATTTCAATTTGCCATTTAAACTAGTTTCCGCATGAACCACCCTTTCCACTTCAAACTGGTTCCCGTGTGAACCAATCTCTTTCTTTACTTCGGTTCCCACGTGAACCGAACCTTTTCCTTCAGATATATCCCCACTTGGATTAGATCCTTATTCACCTTTAATTGACCCCACCTGGCCCTCTTTCAATCATTTAAACCGTTTTCCGCGTGAACCACCCCTTTGCTACTCAAAACCGGTTCTCGCGTAAACCACCTTCACTTTTATCCCGGATCCCACATGAACCAGTTTATTCCTACATCGGTCCCCACATGGACCATCCCTTTTGTTTGGCTATCAGATCTGAACCCTCTTGTTTCTTTTATTTTTCACTATCTCCATTTGGCTCCAATGTGAAACAAGGTATAGATTCTAGTTTATAGTTGCTTGTGTAGTTTCTAGTTAGTTATCTTCTGCAATTGCTTGTTTATTTAATTTTAAGTTTTGCTTATGACTTGATTGCATTCTTTGCTCCTTATCTTTACCTCCTTTTATACTTTTTTTTCTTTTGAGGTGAGATCTCACTCTCCCATTTACCCCTCCCATCTAAAACACCCTCATGGTGGATTCTGACGTCTCTTCTGGGATATTCCTTTATAGTTGACTTGGTTGGTTTTCATCAAGACCTCCATAATTTCTCATATGTGAAGTATTCTTCTTCATGATCGGTTTGGTTGTACCACTCCCCAAAACCCCATCATCCCATGTTACCTATACATGGTGAGATTGTGTGAAACCTAGGTCATTGGAGATTGGAGTTAAGATCCTAACCCATTTGTTGAGAGAACAATTCTTAAAAAATCCATAAACCTAAGATTTAATCAAAATCATTGCGTAATCTTGTTTTCAAGTCTTTGCATCACTTGTTTGTCAAACAAAAATTCAAAACTCTAACATTTTTGCAAGATACTAAAAACCAAAAAAAAGTTCTTTGTTTGTTTTGCCAACTCATTTGTTCTACACTCTTCTTGAAGTTAAAGGGTGACGATGCAATTAAGGTCTGGAAGGCACGTTAGAATGGTGGAACACGCTGAATGTCAAGAGCACGAGATGGGTCACCAACTAATTATGTCAGATAGTCATGTTAATCCCTTGTTTGAGTCAAAAGCGCAAGAGGTCCCTCAACCATCTGATCCTCGTGATGTTGAACAACTCTTTAAGGAGTTGTCTCTTCATATTCACCTAGAAACCTATCCCCATTTACAATTCATGGTGAAGGGTAAAACTGCCTCTAATCAGGCTGAAGCCAATCAAGTTGCCTCATCCCCTTGTCCTATGATTCGACCACCACTCATTCAATCATCCTTTGTTCAACCACCTATTGTTCAACAATCTGTGATTCATCCATCACTAGCTCAACTATCCGTGGATCATCCATGGTTCAACCATCATTTGTCAAGCAACCCTATTTTAACACTGTTGCTCCCTTGGCCCACTAGGTCATGGGGCAATCATCAGAGAATTTTTCAAATCATGCTCCTAAATTCTAGAATCACGCATCTAACCACATATCCCCACCAGTAAACCAAGAACCTGCTCTCACCCAGGCAATCATGGATTAGGTCACCCAGATGAATGAACGCTATGAAGAGCTGAGATGTCGTTTAGACTCCAAGTCAACTACTGAAGTTTCTATTCCTTCTTTGCTAGTTCTTCACCTGCCACCTTCTGAACTACCAGTTTATCACCGCTACAATGATACTGGCAATTCTTTTCTCTACCTTAAAGATTTTCTCTACGAGTCCTCATTCTAGAAGAATGATAGTAGAGAGTCCTTGTTTTCTTGTTCCACCTATCACTAGAAGGGTCTGCATTGGAATGGTTCTACTTGCTCAACCCCTTTGAGGCAGGAGATTTTGATATTGTGAAGACCAAATTCTTACAAAGATATAGAGACCGGGTAAAACCATAATGCTCAATTACAAATTTGATTGCTGAGAAGATGAAGTCGGAAGAGGACTTCATAAAGTTTGCTGATCACTGGAGGGGAATGGTAGAGAAATTAACATATGTTATTTCAGAAGGAGAACAAGTAAAGATTCTCATTGGAAACACTACACCTGCCCTGAGGAATGTTTTGATGTTTTGATCATGCCTATCCTACCACCATGAATGAACCATTGCTACACACCGGCCCATGTTCATCCAGCCATCACAATCACCACCAAACCTAAACCACCAACCTATGAGCTCTGTCATCCAAAACCCCAACCTATCACACCACCAAGATCACAACCTACCACATTTACCACTCCTGCACCCCGGCCCGTTCTTATCAGGCTGCCACCATCACCATCAGTACCACCTCCAAATCCTACCCCTCTACCCACAAACCCAATCATCCTAGATCCACCAATCCCATTGCCTACCATACCTACACCTACACCACCTGTTCCACCACATCCCACCCCAATTAACGCATCACCTCTACCCGACCTCCAAATAGCCCCAGTGCTTCAGAGTGGGAGGATGTTCCAGTGGCTTTTTCCTCAAGCCGTGACTCAACCACAGGATTCAGTGGAGGAAGAACAAGTGGAAGAACCCTTGCTGGGCATGACCAATGATTAAAAGACACTGGCCTGTATCTTCATACTTGAGTTGATTAAAAGATCAAAGGTGCACCAGGAAATTTTATAGCAGTATTTGCAAAGGGTCATGGTGAATGAAGATCTCCTGCCTGAGAAGATCACTATAGTGTTAGCCCTATAAGTGAGCACCCAATGCTCACTTTCTCTCAAGAGGAGTTAGCAGATACAGAGGTTAGGAGATACACCTTACATGTGGCTGTTGTCATCTGCAATGTCGAAGTAAAATCCTGTCAAGTTGACATTGGAGCTTCCATCAATGTTATGCTGCCAGAAACTTTGCAGTTATGCAGCATTTCTGAACAAGAAATCAAGCCCTCCTGTGCCATGGTGATAGCTTAGGACAACTCCAAGAAGTATACACGTGGGGTGGTCACTTTAGAGGTTAAACTTGGACCATGTATGGTCACAACCGATTTTCATATCCTGGAATTGGATCCAACTTTTTGGGCTATACTAGGGAGGCCATATTTGGAGGCAATAGGGGCCGTGGCTTCAACAAATCACCAGTGTATAAAGTTTCTCTTTAAAGGACAAGTGGTCAAGGTGAGTAGCATGCTTGTAAGAGATGAGATGAATGATACTTTTTTTACATCACCCTTAGGGTTACCAATACAACCCCAGATCTCAGTGGGAGAGTCACCAGAAGTTAGATGCATGACTGCCTCTCTACCGGACATAGTGGGATGGCGGATGATGATGAAATTGGGTTATCAACCTAGGAAAGGTTTGGGCAAACACCTTCAAGGCATCACTCAACTGATCAGAACTGTGAAAAGGCCATGTAAGCAAGGGTTGAGATACAAAGAGAATTCCATCCCAAGGAGGGTCTTCCAGCCAGGATATGCCATGCGACTCCACACATTCATTATCAAAGGGGAGACCATGATGATGGCTGAAGATGACAAAGGTTCCATTACAACTGACAAGAAAAGAAAAGCTTCAAATGAAGAAGAGGATTTGGAAGATCTGTGCTTATCTTTGACTAGTTTGTTCTCAAGTGGTGAGGAGCACCAAGAACCACTCAAGGTAGACCAATCTTGGATCATCATCAAGCAAGCTACCAATCAAATTAGAACTATTCCACGAGGCCCGAATACAACAATTCCATGTTAAAATCTCTTACCATTATTTTTAGATGTTTTGGATGGGCTTCCGAGCCCACTTTCTCATTTTGGGCCCATGTGCCCTCTCCAGCCTTCCACTCTTATTGGGCTTGCTTATCCATTTAAGCCCCTCATCTGCTTCAGGATTGAGGGCTCTTCCCAGCATGGGCTCACATGCACATCCATTTCGAGAACCGAGTCTATGTACTCATTCACTTTTTTATTACTTTTGGACTCATGTGTCCACTTTCCATTAGCATTGGGCCCACGAGCCCCTTCTTTCTGTTTATTCTTAAGTTTTTCTCTTTGATAATTCCGCCAACTTCTAGTAAGTCTCGAGCCATTCCAGCTCAGTCTGTCTTCTTACTTGAAAATCCAAAAAAAAATGTCTTCTCTGAAACTCACATTTCTATCGAGTAGACATCTCTACTCATCCCGGAGGGTGCTCCCAATCAGGGATCCCTCTCTTCTGAAACATTGATCAATTTACTCGATCCTCTCTCCATTGTAAATACCATCTTTCCAGCTTTGTCTTCAGTAGGTCAGGCTAGGTTAGGAAATAGGAAAGTCAGAGGTAAGAGAGTTCCAAGTAGGTATCTGCAACAATTGGCATAGAAATTGTAGTGTGCAAGACTGTCAAACCTTTTAGAGAATACCATCCAGCTGGATGAAATTCGATATGAGGATGAGCATAATATAGATCATACTTTGGGAGTATATGAGGTATTATCAGAAAAGGATCCTGAATCTGAGGATGGAATCGAGAACTTGGCTGATGCATATGCATTTGAACTTAGAAGATTTGAGGAACCATCAGCCCCAGGGAATGAACCAACCAAGGAACTGAATTTAGAAACCATGGAAGATCCTATGACTATCCTCATCAGTGCAAATCTCACTTAGAAAAACAATGTTTGATCAAAGTTTTAGAAGAATACATGGACATATTCACATGGGCATATGAAGACATGCCGAAATTAGATAATTCATTGGTTGAACATAAATTAACCTTGAAACTTGGAACTACCCTAGTTAAACCAAAGCTCAGGAGGTTCCACCCTGATATTGCACTCAAAATGAAAGAAAATGTCAACAAATTACACCAGGTAAAATTTATTAAAGTTGTCCTATATCCGCAATGGGTGGCTAAACATAGTCCCTGTTATGAAGAAGGATGGATGGGTTCAGATTTGCATAGATTTCAGGGACTTGAACTGAGAGTGTCCTAAGGATGACTTTTCTTTGCCTCATATCGATGTTTTAGTTGATAAAACAGTTGGATATGAAATGCTTTCATTTATGGATAATTATTATGGATACAATCAGATCCGGTTAGCTGAGGAGGACTAAGAGAAGACCTCGTTCACTGCACCTTAGGGAACATATTGCTATGTTGTCTTGCCCTTTAGGTTGAAGAATGCTGCTGCTACATATCAGAGGGCTATAATGGCTATCTTTCATGACACGATGCACACCCATGTAGAGGTGTGTGTGGACGATTTGGTTATCAAGTCCAAGAGTCGAGAAGATCATTCCGAAGTGCTAAGGAAAGTTTTGCAACGAGCTAGAGAATATAAGCTGAAAATGAACCCTAAGAAGTGTACATTTGGAGTTTCATCATGAAAGCTACTAGGGTTCATAGTAAGCAAAAGAGGCATAGAGATCGACCCAAACAAGGCCAAAGCAATCATTGGTATGCCTCCCATGAAGAATATAAAGAAGCTTCGAGGATTGATTGGGAGGCTACAATTTGTTTGCCGGTTTATCTCACAACATTCTCAAAGATGTAAACCTTTCTATGAATGAAAAACATACTTGGCAAGTCCCCCTGTACTTAGACCACTAATTCCCGACAAGCCCTTTATCATCTACATTTCGATTCTTGAAAACTCTATTGGGGCAGTCCTTGCACAAGTTGAGTAAGAAGGGAAAGAGCGAGCTACCTACCACTTGTCTAAGATCTTTGAAGCTTGTGAGTTGTAGTACATAGTGGTAGAAAAGACCTGTGCTACTCTTGTTTAGGTAGTTCAGAAACTCAAGCACTATTTTCTTGCTCACAAGTCAAGCTCATTGCTCATATAAATCCCATCAAGTTTTTATTAGAGAAGACAGTTTTAACTGATCAGTTAGGGCAATGGCAGAGCTTCTTGTCCCAATTTTTTATCACCTATGTTTTGTAGAAGGCAATAAAGGGTTATGCTATTGCTGAACACCTTGTCCATCATCCCATACCCATCTTTCACCCAATTTGGTCGGAGTTCTCGGATGATGAACTAATGTAGGTCTGATCTTCAAATCTTTAGACATTATTTTTTGACGGGGCTCTGAACTCTCATGGTAGAGAGATAGGTATTGCCCTGCTGTCACCCGAAGGTGTCACCATTCCACATGCTTTTCAGTTCAACTTTCTAGAAACCAACAATATAGCTGATTATAAAGCCTTGTTGGCCGGGCTGGAGGCTACTCACTTCCATGGTGCCACCGAACTAAGGGTGATAGGTGATAGTCAATTGATCCTATGCCAAGTCCTATCCAAGTACTAAAATTCCGATCCAAACATGCCATACCAAGAACTCACCACCTGCTACATCAAGCTATTCTTCAAACTCACCTTTGTCTATGTCCCCCGTGCCAAAAATACCCTTGTTCATGCCTTGGCTTCACTAGCTTCATCTTTATCTATCTCACTAGGCAGGCATGTGTGGACTATCCACATCTATAAGAGGTCAATTATAGCAATTGAGGATGGATAGTTTCTAATGGTTAAGGAGAGGTTTAATAGAAAGGAATACTTGGAACACAAAGAAGAAATATCCTTAATTGAGTTATAAGAATTAGAGGAAGGTGAGAGACCTTAGTAAGATGAGATTACAAGGTATTGCCAAGATCAGTCATATCCACCTGGATCAACCACCAAGGAAAAGAAGGTAATTAGAAGAGTATCCCAGAGGTATACAATCGTAGGAGGAGTGCTCTACAAGAGGAGCCTAAATGGAATTCTACTCAGGTGTCTTGATGAAGAAGAAGCCGAGTTGGTGATGAAGGAAGCACATTCTAGAGTTTGTGGTTGTCTTATGAATGCTCAAGGATGCACATTTTGGAGTTTGTGGCTACTCTAGAAGAAGGCTGCTCCATCTTTGTCCGGCACTGTCATTCATGTCAACTTCATGCTGACAAGATTCACTCTCCCGCATCTTCCCTTCATCCAATTTATGCCCCATGGGCTTTCACCATGTGGGTTTTTGATATCATTGGCCCCTTGAGTGACCTCAACTCCAAAATGTGCTCAAAATCATTCATTTTAATGGCAATGGAGTACTAAGCATTCATGGTGATTAAAGCGTCAACAATTTGCTCCTTCGTCACCGATAACGGGCCACAATTTCTCTCTCAAGATCTATGTGATCTTTGCAACAGGTATTGCATTTCATTGCATCAGTTGTCACCATACGATTCTTAAGACAATGGTCAAGTAGAAGCCACCAATAAAACCTTAATTAAGATCATCAAGAAATCTTATAAGTCTAGGAAGTTTACCGACTGGCCTGATGAGCTTGTAGATGCTCTATGGGCTTATGGTACTTCTGTAAGGACTCCTACTGTACAAACCCCATATGTTTTGGCATATAGGATGGAAGCAGTGGTCCCCTATGAGGTTGATGAGAGATGCGAATCTCTCCTTGCATAGCTTGAACTCTGGGATGAAAGAAAGCTAGCCGCCGCCAAGCATGCCCTTGTAGACACGTCAAATTTGCCTAATTATGAGCATAAAACTTATGTTTTATTGGTTAGCATGTATGATTGATCATAGAATGATGTCAGGCCTTTTAATGTTGATTTGGATCTTTACCGAACGAAATCGGATATTTTCTGGAGTTTTCTGCACAAAGCCGTAATTTATGAGCAAAAACCAAAAATAAATCATGTAAACATGGAAAATGGCTGAGTGACAAATGCCTAATGATTATGCATTGAAGTTTATTGTCAGATTCATGCTCCGAACAAGTTTTCTTTTATGCCATGTCTTTTCGGTTGGCTGTCAAAGTCATTCTAACTACTATCGCATCTCCTGTTCACTGTCCTAATTTTCGGATAAAATTATGATGTTTTGGAGGTTGTGACGGCTGATATGTTGCTATATAAAGATTCTTAAGCCTATTATCTCTCTAATGCTACAAACGGTGTCGAATTTTGAGTTTAGGAGTGACCACAATGGCTTCCGGAAGAAAGGCGTGTAGAATTAGTCCCATGCGCCCTCACCGTGAGGCACATGGCCATGTGCCCCCTATCAAGGGCATGGAGTAACTAGTTTTCAACTAGGACTCTACCTCTGACCAGATCGGATTGAAGTTTTTGGCAGGATCAGACCATGCGCCCCCTCCAGGGGGTGCATGTGCCCTGGACCTAGGCGCAAGGTGCCTGATTTTTAGCCAAGATCGCAACGGCTATTCTCCTATAAATTGAGACCGGTTCCAATCATTCCAAAGGCTGCTTCATGACTCCCCAAGCATCTAAATACAACCAATCTCCCTCATACATTAATTTTGTGATTTTTAGAGAGAGAATTTCGAGTTTTTAGAGAGAGAGAAGTCAGTTCAGGAGAGAGCAAGGCAGGTCTGCAAGTGATCTGCCAGGTCTCTCTTCTTTGGCTTCTACAGCAGCGTGGACATCATCTTCTTGAGCTCTCTACATTAAAGTTCTTCCTCTTCGAGTATTCTTATATTTTAAGTCAATGGCACATGATTCCTAGGTCAGGGCTGGTCGTGGCAAGCGCTGAAGCAAAGTTGCGCCTGGCAGATCCTGCACTGCTGCTTGGCTTTTTTGACAACCCAGATTTGGCCATATCTCTCTCTATTCTAATTTTAAATTTTATGTATTTTTTCCCATCTCTTTTTTTTGTTATTATACATACACCTATTATTTTTTACATTTTGTTACATTAGTTTTAGTCTGTTAATCTGAAAATAAAAACAAAGGGGTTAGAGATAACCCAAATCCAGTCAGTTTCCTTTTAGTTGTGTGTTTTATGTCATTTTCTTTGCACATACTCCACTTTGTTTAGTTATAATTGTCTTTTAATTTTTTTCATTGTCTAGTTTTATAAGAAACTAAGCATTCACACGTTGAGGACTCTTCTTCATCGGCTGACCGAAGAAGGAGAAGCTTTCACCCGCACTCTTCCCGCTAAGGTTCACACGGTCATTTTTATTTCATAAATTGGAACCCATGGTTCTTGGTGACCACATGTATTAATTTTAATCTTCTCATTCTCCTCCCACATAACCCGAATCATCTCTTTGGTGATTGAACGATGCCAAGGGATGAAAGTTTAGGGATCAATGTGAGTGTGGGACTGAGGTGAGTGCTTTCCGTGTTTTCTTCCTTTCTTTCTCATCCCCTCTTGAGATGACGATCTGAATTCATGGACTTCCCTGAAAAGGAGTGCCATGTTTGTATTTTCGGAGTCAATAGTTTTGTAGCGATCAAGGTGGGACAAGCAATGTCTTCAACCGTGGGTACTTAGTGTTTCTTTGCAACTAGTTCTAGTTCTATATCGGTTCCCGCGTGAGCCTTCCTTCATTCCACCTCTCTTAAATTTCATGCCATCTCAAATTTTATGAGTTCACCCACATTTTATAAGATCTAAGGTGCCAAGTACCTCATTTAATTTCTACTATTTTATTTCAGCCGGTTCCCTCATGAACCCACCTTTGCTTTTAAAACCGGCTCCAGCGCTAACCAACTCTTCTCTACAAACCGGTTCCCACGTAAACCAACATTTTTTAGCCACTCAAATAAGATTTTTTTCCTATTTTTATGCAGGTTATCAAGCTCAAATTGGTCACTGCATTACCCTCTTTTATTTCCATTTTCCATTTAAACCGGTTCCCATGTGAACCACCCTTTTCTTCTTTAAACCGGTTCCTGTGTGAACCAATATCTTTCTTTATTTCGGTTCCCACGTGAACCAAAACCCTCTCCTTCAGATCTATTACCACTTGGATTAAATCCATATTCACCTTCAATTGGCCTCACGTGGCCTTCTTTCAATCATTCAATTCGGTTCCCATGTGAACCACATCTTCGCTACCCAAAACCGGTTCCCGCATGAACCACCTTCACTTTTATCCCGGTTCATGTGAACCAGCTTATTCATACATTGGTCCCCGTGCAGACCTCCCCTTTTGCATGGCTATCAGATTTGAACCCTTTTCTTTCTATCACTTTTCACTATCTCCATTTGGCTCCCATGTGAAACAAGGTCTAGATTCTAGTTTCTAGTTGCTTGTTTAGTTTCTAGTTACTTTCCCTGTGTCATTGCTCGTTTATTTAAGTTTATGTTATTACTTGCTTTATTACTTGATTGCATTCTCTTCTCCTTCTCTCTACCTCCTTATTTTACACTTTTTTCCTTTTGAGGCGGGAGCTCACTCTCCCATTTACCCCTCCCATCCAAAACACTTTCTTGGTGGATTCTGATCTCTCTTCTGGGATATTTCTTCCTACTTGACTTGGTTTTATTTCATCAAGGCCTCCGTAATTCCTCATACGTGGAGTATTTCTCTTCACGATCGGGTTGGTTGTACCACTCCCCAAAACATGAATCATCCTATGTTACCTACACGTGGTTAGATTGTGTAAAATCTAGGTCATTGGAGAATGGAGTTAGGATCCTAACCCATTTGTTGAGAGAATAATTATTAAAAAATATATAAACCTAAGGTTTAATCAAAATCATTGTGTAATCTTGTTTTCAAGTCTTTGCGTCACTTCTTTGTCAAACAAAAATTCAAAACTCTAACATTTTTGCAAGATACTAAAAACCATAAAAAGTTCTTTGTTTGTTTTGCCAACTTGTTTATTTTACCCTCTTCTTGAAGTTGAAGGGTGACAATGCAATTAAGGTCTAGAAGGTACATTGGAATGGCGGAACATGCTGAACGTCAAGAGCACGAGATGAGTCACGAACAAATTCCGTCAAATGGTAATGTTAATCCCTTGTTTGAGTCAGAAGCGCAAGACGTCCCTCAACCATCTGCTCTCTGCGATGTTGAACAACTCTTTAGTGAGTTGTCTCTTTATACTGACCTAGAAACCTACTTCCGTATACAATCCATGGTGAAGGGCAAAATTACCTCTGATCAGGCTGAAGCCAATCAAGTTGCTACATCTCCATGTCCTATGGTTCGACCACCACTTATGCAATCTAAAAAAATTAACTATTTTAAAAATCTAAATTTTTTTTGAATATTTCAAAGAAAATGCAAAAAAATTGCATCATTTTTAGCTTAGTCATGAACATTGCCTTTGTTGCATCCATGTTTATTTTTCTGTCATGCATATTTCCATTTCTGTATTGCATGTACATTTTTTTGCTTTAATTACCTTGTTAAGAGGGCTCTTCCCTTTGACCTAAGTCAAAAGTTGACCGTAATAGGTAAAGGGATGAGTCATGGCGAAGATTTAATCACCTTTTACCAAGTGTTTCAGGCATTTCAATATAGGAGGGAAAGATTCTCACCACGGCAGGTAAGTTCTTTCAACCCTTACCATCATTTTTATTTCAATCATTTATTTTATTCTACCTTGTTAAGAAGGCTCTACCCTTTGACTCAAAGTCAAACCAAATTAAAAATAGGCAAAGGGATGAGACATGGATAGAATTTATCATTTTGTTAATGTTTCTATGCACTACATGGCAAGGGGGATGGATTCTTGCTACACAAGTAAGCTTTCTTAACCCTCACCACATTTGTTTTTTTTTTCACTCCTTATTTTTCGCCATGTTAAGAAGGTTGTGCCCTTTGACAATAGAAAAGGACCAAGCCACCAACTCATACTAATCAAAATTGTTGAAGTGATGTTGCAGACACTATCAAAACAAGACAAGTAGACACAAACACTAATTCATTCATGAAAAAGATACAAATCAAAAGCCTGATACAGTGATACTGGGCATAAAAATTAGAATCGACTAGTCCCTACACTCAGGAGAAAAAACCAGGTAGTTGTCGACTCCAGAAATGGGTTCCGGATTAGCATCTCAAGAGAAGGTGAAAGATAGAATGGGGGAAAGGGAGTGAATCGGAAAACACTCGGAAAGCGGAAAAGAGTCCTCACCTCAGTCCCACACTCACATTGATCCTTGAACTTTCATCTCATGGTGTCGCTCGAGCACCAGAGACGGTTTGGGTCATGTGGGAGGAGAGTGAGGAGGAGATGAACTTAGAACATGAATAAAAAGGTGGTTGCTAGGAGCCGCGGGCTCCACTTTATGGAATAAAAGACAAGATTATGTTGAATTGACCGTGTGTACCTTAGCGTAGGAGATGATATGTGGGTTCAACATTCTTCTTCTTCGGCCGGCCAAATGAAGAAGAGTCCAACCGATGCTAGCTTGATTGATCTGTGCAACTTAAAGACAATGAAAACAAGTGAAAGAATGAATTAGACTTGAGTGAAGTGTAGTAACTGAAATAAGAAGATGTGGAGTTAGCAATTGAAACTGAAGTCACCGGCTTCGGGGTGAGCCTTAACCCCTTTTTTGTGTTTCTATTGATTATGTAAAAATGATGCAAATGAACCAAAATAAGTTCTAAAATAGTAAATAACTGAATGAAATGAGTTAAAAAGAACTTATGAAGTGTATTGGCTTGAGCTGAAACCAAATAGGTTGAAGAAGGCCGATTCGGGTAGACTTGCACCCTTCTGGTGCGACTTTGGTGAAGAAAATATTACGGATGACCCCGATGTCAGAATTGAGTGTTGTTTGTTTCTATTGATGGAGAACTCGGAGAAGAAGAGATATTATGTTTATAATTTCTCCAAAATCTACCTGTGGAAGTCCGTAAAAAATTAGAAATTGGATGGATATAGAAGAATAGAACTTGGATGCACGCCCTCAGTGCAGCAATCACCACGGACAGATGGCAAGTTGGAATTGAGTACCATCAGTTGCAAATTAAAGAGGATGAGGAGAGGAACAATTCATCTATTGAAGACTTTTGCAACAGGATAGATTTTCTACATAAGCTGATAAAGTTAGGTTACTACAAAACGCATAGATCAGGCTTCTCCTTCGCTTCGGGATCGATCTCTCGACATTGGATCAGCTTTGGACATCGGGATGGCCTTGGGAGGGAGCTTGGACGACCTCAGGATGAGCTAGACATGGGGGTTCAACCTCGGGTCATTGAGAATGGCCCTCAATTTATAGGGAATGGAAACCAGTGCAAAATATGGAAACTAGTCCGACCACGCCCCCCGCGTTTCAAAGGAGGTGAGGGCGTGTAGGGTGCACCCTCAACCTAGGGGCGCGCAGGGCACACCCTCACTGCGGGGGCGTGGTCTGCGTACCCTCCTATTTCAAAGGAGGCGGGGGCGTGTTACACGTCTCTGTTGGCATCAAATTTTTCTGCTTAGCTTTCTTTATACAAGTTTCAGCAATGCCGAAGCCGGTGCAGAAAATCTAACACAGATTAGAAAAATTAGTGAATAGATTATATAATCAAGCTTTGTAAATTCCTTGGCATGGCCTTACATGCTACAAATGACCAAGATAATGTGTTCATTACATAGCCCCGGTCAAGAGCTTCGCAACGGTGCCCAAAATAGGAAAAACGGACACTGGAAAGCCGAAATGACCATTTTACCCCTGACACTTTGGGACAAATTGGGACTCTAACATGGAATTCCAACTTTACCACATTTTCAAGGTTAGATAGAGCTGGGCAACGCTCAAAATGGATCAAAAATACGACCCCCAGATGAAGAGATATGCAAGAAAGAGCAAATCCGGACGGAAAGCCGTATGTTCTCGCACCAGGGGCATAATGGTCCGATTAGCTCTGGATCGACCCATGGGCTGAAATTTTAAATTTTCATGACTCAAAACTTTGATCTCATAAATATTGATGCATGAAAAATAAATTTGGCCAATGGGGGAAGGTAATTGCACTCAGATATAGTTTTCGGCATTATCGACGGCTGAGATCGCACCGATCAGAGAAACTAGCTAAAGTAAGTGATCCATTGCAATTCAAGTGATCTCAAACACACATCAGGATAGAGCATAAGATAAATGGTTATCAGGGCATGTTCTGGAATTTTTTTGATGTCAATTTGGGATTTATTTAATTGGTTTTGGTCGGAATTAATGCTAGCCGTTTGATCGGGAGCACTTTGATTAAACTAGGGTTAAACCTAACCCAAGATGGGCTAACCCAACCTGTCATGGTCGAATTCCATCCTCCCTCATCTTATGTGTGTGCAATAAGCCCTAGAAAATAGGGGATGGAGGCGCACCGACCTCCTCCTTCCTTGGCTAGTGGGTCCCACTCAACCACTTCCCTCAACCACCTCCCATGGCTTATCCCTATCTCTCCCTTGGTTTATCTTCATCCTAACTAATCCTACAACTAACCAAGCTTATCCTCATCCTAGCCTTGGTCGAACCAGCCTTCTTTCCACATGTCATGTGCGCACACCTCCTTGAAAGGTGGAGATGGTGCGCACCCTTCTCTCCCTCTCTTTCTAGTTGGCGCATAATCATCCTCAACAACCAACTATGGGTTATTCTTATCATCCCCAACCTCCCTTGAGTTATCCTTATCTCCTCTCAACAACCTCCAGCCTTATCTCCTCCTGGATATGGCGCCACTCAGCCCCTATAAAAGCCCCCTCAGCTGGCCTTGTGCAGGACAAGCTGATCACCCTGCGGAAGCCCTGCCTCTCCTCCCTCTACCCTGCGCCAAGAGAGCTTCTCCTTGCTTGGACGTCTTCATCAGCAAGTCAGCAACCTCTCCAGCCCCCTGGTGGTGTTCCAAGTGAAGAATAAGAAGGAGAAAAGGCCTCCCTCCAGCAGGTGCGCCAGCAGCAGCCCAATCGGTGGTGCACCGACTCCAACAGCAGGTGTTCCTTCTTGGAGCACTGATTCCAGCCCCATTTTCAGTAACAAAAGAAGAAGAAGAAGAAGGGTATAAGGCCAGCCAGCTTCTCCTTCAATCTCCAACAAGGATTGTGCAAAAAAAGGTGAGGGGAGATGTAGTACTTTCTAGTTCTTTTCCTCCCCTCTTCTTTCTCTTCCCCTCGGCCTTCTCTATGGCCATTCAAGAAGCTCCAAAAACTCAGCCTTTTTGGTACCACTTAAAGCCCATGTTCAACTTCCCTACAGCACCCAATCAGCCCTATTCTCTACACAGATCCCTTACCCATTGAGGAGGATGGAGTGATGTCCCGGGCATTCTTGGATCCACAAGATGGGCCAAGTCTCCCCCGGGCGGGCTCTTGATCCCTCATTTTGGCTGGAGGAGAGGGTGATGTCCTGGGAATTCTTGGAATCCATACGACGGGCCAAGTCTCTCTCAGGAGGATTCTCAACTTCAACCAAGACAGCCCATTTGTGTGGCCTTCTTTATTTTAATACCAAACAGCCCCTTTGAGGCATTGAAATCCTTTTCAATATGCCCTTTGTGCAGCACCTAATCAACCCTTCCAAACTTGCCTTAAACCCGCCCCCTTGTGAAGTCCCCTTTCCAACTCTTCCAAGCAGCACCCCCACAGATCCATTCCAGCCCCTCTGAGGCTTTCGTTGCCCACTGCTACAGCAAGAAGGTAAACACTAGAAATCAAATTCTGCAGATTGTCAAAGCAGGCCATTCTGGCCCTTGGAGATCAAAACAGGTGCTGCGAACAAGTGCAGCAAACCGAGGCTACAACAGGTCCTTGTAAGGACCAGGTTGGGGGTGACGGCCTGATCCCCCTTGGCTCACATGATGGGTCAAGGGCTTGAGAAGGTGGCTCTCGATTCTGGTCCAAACAAGGTGTAAAATAGGCCAACCGGGCCATGGAGACATGAAACTTGAATTGGGCCAACCGAGCCAACATGACATGAAGTCGGCCTTCTCAAGCCATGAGACATGAAGACCAGCCCATTGTGCTGATGAAGCTGGCCCATTGGGCCTTCGACACTTAAAATAAACCTTAATTAAATCTGAAGGCAAAATGCCAAAATTAAATAAGGAGTTAGTCCACAACTGGACGCTTCATTGGGCGGCTCATCCGGCATGCACCGGAATGTTGACCCGGGCGTAGGCATGGAACACGCTTTTCCACTGCAGACGGACCCTTCCCACTACTTGGAAAGTCAAATGACTATGCCTTGTAGGACGGGTAAAATTCCACACCGATTGGAAAATAAGGCGGTATGCTACCAAAATTTTCCCAATCAAGTGGAATTTTACACCAAGGGAAGGACATTCACACATTTGCACCATTGACAGCATTGAACATGGCATATGAACTGCCACATCTGATGTACACCAGCATGAACATGAATATTCAATGAACATTTCAAGTACCGAGTTGATTGCATGTGATTGGGCATCGACACTAGCCCGACAGACCGGATGTGATGCAAACCGAACAAGAGTTAACCAAATTTGAAGTTAACTTAATTAAATCTGAAAATACATTTAAACCAACCTTAAAACATGCTTAAAACAAATCATTAAAGCTTTAACATTCAACAAAAATCAGATTTAATACAATTTGGAAAAATTGATTCAATACATTTAATCCATTTAAATTCAAATGCTTAAACAAGTGAAAATCAAACCAATTGAAAAGAACACATAAAGAAAACATTAAGGTATATGAAATTCATCTTAAAAAATGCCAAATTCATATCATTAACAATTTTAAATTCAAGTTTAATCAATTTGAACCAAACTTCAAAACATTTAAAACATACCGAACACAATCGAATTGGTATGAAAACACCAACCGACATGAGAAAACCACATTAAAATGACTCAACACATGTCAAGTAAACTTAAACAAGTCAATTTGATCAACACATCTAAAATATCAAGTTCAAAAAAAAAAAAAATTAAACCTCAACCAATTGAAGTAAAACAAACCAAACAATTAAAACAAGCTCAAAACACTTAACATTCAAATCCAAGTTAAATGGAAATCTGAAATCAACATTTCAAACCACATCCAAATCAATTCATAAATCAAACATAAAACAACTTCAAACAAAATCTAATCAAACTTGTTTGCATCTCATCGGGCCTGAAAGGCCAGTGCCCTTTGTGTTCTTTATACGTTGTGGATGTGCACGCTCTCGTCAAACAAGATCGCTATGGCAGTTAATCAAGGGTGTTCGAGTGTTTGCTCGATGTAAATGAACATCGGATATTCGCACCATCCGATGGAGAGAGGTCAAAAAATATTTTAACAGAACCCGAACCTCGATTCTATACTCTTCTAATATCACCTGGACTATCTAGTAGCTTTTATGGTCTATCACCTATTTTACTAGAAAATTCAGGTATGATATTTTCAACATTCAAAAACAAATCTTTTAAACACATTTCAAGAATCAAAATGATTCATGAGGTTCCCACAGTCTCATTGTTAAAAATCACCGAAACCTTTCGGAAATTGCTAAAAATTGACTTGATAAGATGAACACGTCCCCGACTCGGGGTGTCAAAATAATCAATCTTAAACGGGGCCCTTTCCAAAAAACCAGTTTAGAAGGTGTTAATTGGGGGTAATTTTCGGTTTCCAAAAATAGACTGCGCCCCCATGTTTCAAAGGAAGTGGGGGCGCGCAGAGTGCGCTTCCGAACTGAGGGCACGCAGGGCACGCCCTACCCTTTCAGGGAGAGCGGGGGCGCGTTACACACTCTTCTGTGCGCGTGTTCCACGGGCAATAACTTGCAAATGGGATGTCTGATTTGGCTCCCATTTGTTGTGTTGGAAAGAGGGCCTTCAACCGCTCCTTCTGAAGTCAGTAAACTAGCTGGCATGACTCCCGAGAAGTTTGCATAGGGCTTTCTACTGGTTTACCCTTATGCGAAAAGTCAAAAACCATGGCGAAGATCCGAAAGGACGCGGTTCCGGTCGAGGAATCTCGAGTCAACTCGGAATGACTTAAAATGATGACCGAACAAGTCTGGTACAATCATAAAACCCGAAATCATCGAAGAATCTAAGATTAACCCGGTAAACATGAACCGAAGCTCGAAAAAGCCAAGAAACTGTAAAATTGACCGAAACGGCCATATGGCCCCGGTTGATAAAAATATTCAGCTAGTATCAACCCGGATGACCTGAAAAGATCCGGTGATGACCGAAAAGGCCTAACATATGGCTCAAGCTAGCCATGTCAGTATAGACCGAAAAGCCATAACGAAGAAACCGTTATAGACTAACGCCTACTAAAATGACATGTCGGAAACCTCGAATGTCACGGAACACATGCAGGACTCCCGAGACGTTGAAGTATGGACCATTCAAAGTCGGTCATCTAGCAGGCTTCCTGTTTTCATGGTTCACGCATGGCTCCCGCTTGAAGGTTATAGCATTATTCTGGAAATCATCGGTCCATTCCTAACTCACAAGAGACTCCACCAACACCCTTAGCTCATCTCCACGAGATAATCTGGATCAGATAATCGGTCAAATAATGAGTATTGCCAATGGAATAGAAGTCTAAGGCTCCGAATTAGGCCAATTTGGCGTGTCTACAGCTTGCCTCGCCTTGATGTCAGCTTTGCAAGGGAATGACATGTAGCGAAGCGGAGTGAAACATAGAGAAAGCATAGCGAAGCGAGATGGATCATAGTGGAATGTAGTGGAGTGAAATGGTGATAGAATAAAAAGGTGGCATCAAGGTTTAGATATAGATACGCTCAACGACCAGATTTGGCAAGACGAATATCCTTGAGTGTCTTAGTTAACTGCCATGTTTCATCAAGTCTTTCTATATTTGATAGGTAAGAGATGTGCCATTGGCACGAGAGAAGAATAGCCAACCCCAACACAGTGGGGAGTCCATGAAACATGGGTCCATAGGTTCATCATCAGTCGGTAACCCGATCTTTGCAGTGTTCCTGTACTGTGATGGGATAAAGTTTTAAAAAGAGATTTGTTTTGAAAAAAAATAAAAGAATTAAATAAAAGAATATCAATTGAGCACATTCATGCTCTCAGATTCATTTTAGTTTTCCAAGAGACAAGATTTGATTCAGAATGGAATGATCTCATATTTCAAAAGGCAAGTGTTGAAGCACAGACCGTGAAGATAACAATAATGCGAGTTCTGATCAAATAGGAGGCCCTTGGCGGGATGAGTTGACTGCCACGGTGGGATGAATAGGAAGAATAGTGTTGTAGTGGCCACAATGGTGATAGAAATGAAAGATTTGAAGGCACAAAGTGATTATCAAACATGGTGGCATTAACAAACACGGTGGGATAAACACGGTGGGATATTAGAAAGATCAGAATTGGGGTATACGGTACGAGAATGTACCCGGTGGGAATGGCGAGAAAGTGATGTTCATGATGAGATGCATGCAATGACAATGCAATTAATATTACATGATGCATGCTAGGCTCAAGAAAACAAAAACAAGACTTAACAATTAGTTGAAGATATAGATTGTCTATGAGATCAAGATACCCATTTGGGAACCATCGTCCCTCACAGCACAACTTTGGCTTATCCATGAGCATCGGAGATGACCCGACCATCGTAGATTTTGATGAAGGGGATCTCAGGTCATGTCTTATCCACACTCACGGTCTTAAACAACAATGCATAAAATAATAATACACGACTAACGACTTATATGTTAGCTGACAACTTATGGGGGTTTCCCATGTCCATTCTTTTGTTTCCATGAGCAATTCGAGTGGTGCCACCATGTTCTTGGCCACTTCTTTTGAGCTCGGCAGCTGTAGTGGCATTAGTAGACACGGCTTTTGTGCCTCCTCCACATGGTCAATCTTCTGGAGCAGGCAGCAGCAGTCACTAATATATCTAGCAGACTTTAGCTTTTCTGGTGTTATAGCCGCTTTTCTTCCTTGTTGTAGCACTTGATGGTGCAATCAAATCTTTATTTGTTTGCTTCAATGTTGTTTGATCTGCTGGTGAGACCTCCCCCCTCCTTGACTCATGTTTCCTTTCTGAAATACTAAATAAAGGGGTTAGATCTGCTCTATGGCTTACCCCCTTGCTTATTGTCATCCTGCCTTGTTTGTGTGTCAAGGTAGCCTTATTAACCAGGTAGAATGAACAAAATGACTGACGAAATAAACAAGGTAAAAGTTTAAGAGAGCTTACCTACTATGGTGAGAGTCACTCCCTTCTTAATCTCAGAATCCTGAAACACTTGATAAAAGGGGATTAAATCTTCACCATGGCTTATTTCATTACCTATTGTTTTCTGCCTTGACTTAGGTCAAAGAGAGGAGCCTTCCTAACAAGGTATAAAAAAGTGATTGAAATGAAATAGTTAAGATAACTTACTTGTCGTTGAGAGAACCTTCTCTTTTTACTTTAAAGTCTCTGAAAACACTTGATAAAAGAGGATCATATCTTCACAATGACTCATCCCATTGCCTACTATGGCCAACTTTGACTTAGGTCAAAGGGAGGAGCCCTCTTAACGGGGTGATAATAAGGATGACCTTGCAATGTAGAAATGAAACATGCAAGACATAAAAATAAACATGAATACTAGCAAAGGCAAAAATCAAGGTTATGCCAAGTTAAATGGTGCATTTTTTTGGATTTTTGAAGATATTCAAAATTTCCTTTTGGATTTTTTGAAAACATTCATTTTTTTGGATATTTTAAATATTTTTTTGGATTTTGAAAATATTCAAATTTTTGGGTGTTTTTGTGGAGAATGTGCTAGTACCAAGATAATTCATCAGTCTTTGAGTGTTAATCAAGATTCAAGCGATAAACACCACGTGAAAATGGGTTCCCTACCCAGAATCTTTCTTGCCCTCTTCTGTTGATCGATTTGGAATCTCCCTAGGTTTGGATAGTTTACCCTACCCTAGGTGTTTAAGATGGAAGAATAATAAAAGAAGTCTTTGATAGGATTTGGGGGCTGTTGAGGAGGGCTTATCTACTCATGCCCAAATTGCCTGTTGGGGTTTGGCCTCTTCGGGTATTTTCTACATGTGGCACTCACTTAGACAAGCCTTTGACTTGTGGGGTCATTGCCTATCTTTAGGTGCCTTCTTTTCATTTTTACTCTTCCGGGTACTCATTCAGACAAGCCCATATTTGTTTAAACCTATGCGGTTCATTGCCCATCTTTTGGCACCCTTTTGCACCCTATGAGATGGCCTCCTACTAAGGCGGAAGGCATCTTCGATACTATCCTTTTCTAGTCTCCTTCACCTATCTTGAACCGAATAGAAGAGAATAGGGTAAGATTTCCTTTCCTCCTTCAAGGTTATGCCTTCCCTCTCTCAAGTGTCGAGCTATTTGTATTTTGGGATCGGGAGGTGTTGTGCGTGCAGGGTGTTGTATACCCTTGACTTCTAGCTAACACCCTTGGATCAATGACTTAACATCATATTAGAAATTCTCCATTTGTTCTCCAAGGAAAATATTTTTGAGGTAAACGTCATTCCATTGATGGATCAATTTTTCTTCATCGACGTTGGTTAGCTCATATGCATTGCCTAGATATTTTTTAGTTTTGACGAAAGGCCCTTCCCAGTTAGGTTGTAACTTTGAGCGGGAACCACCTGGCTTAACGAATATGTGTTTGACTACTATCTTACCAATTTTGAACATTCTCTCTACCACCCTCTTTTGATAAAACCTTTTCAATCTGTTCTGATAAGTCCGAGCATGCTCAGAGGTGGCCAACCTTCTTTCATCTAGGAGTTCAAGTTGTGCAAGGAGAGTTCTCGTCTCTCATCGACAGGGATGTCCCTATCGAGCTGAACTTGGAGTGATGGAAGGAGTACTTCGTATGGGACCACCGCTTCCATCCCATATGCGAGAGCATACAGGGTTTGACTAGTGGAGTCTGTACAGAAGTACGATAAGGCCATAGGGCATCTACAAGCTTATCTGGCCAATCCGCTAACTTGCTAGACTTACAGGTTTTCTTAATGATTTTAATCAAAGTTTTGTTGGTGGCTTCTACTTGACCATTGCCTTGCTGGTAGTAAGGAGATGAATGATGCAATGCAATGTGGTGCCTGTTGCAAAGATCGCACAAATCTTGTGAGAGAAATTGTGGTCTGTTGTTAGTGATGATATCGCTGGGGATCCTGAACCTGGCGATGATGTTGCGTTTGATGAAGGAGCACAATGTTGATGCCTTTATCTCCACAAACGCTTCTGGTTCTGTCCACTTGGTGAAGTACTCTGTTGCCATCAGGATGAACAATTTGGAATGGATTTTAGAGTTAAGATCACTTAGAGGGCCAATGATATCGAAAGCCCACATGGCGAAGGGCCATGGGGCATGAATCAGATGAAAGGAAGATGCAGGAGAGTGAATCTTGTGGGCATGAAGTTGGAAAGAATGACAGTGTTGGACAAAGATGGAGCAATCCTTTTCTAGGGTTGGCCAATAATACCCCTGCCTGATGATTTTCTTGGCAAGAGCTTGAGCATTGACATGGCCCCACAGACCCCGGAATGTGCTTCCTTATGCCCCAATTCGGCCTCTTCTTCATCAACACATCTCAGCAAAATTCCACTCAGGCTTCTCTTGTAGAGTACCCCTCCTAGGATGGCATACCTCTAGGATACTCTCCTGATGGCCTTCTTTTCTTTTGCATTGGATCCAGGTGGATATGTCTGATCTTGACAATACCTTTCATTCTCATCGAACCAAGGCCTCTCACCCTCGTCTAATTCTTCCAACTCAACTAGAGAAATCTCCTCTTTCTGCTTTAGATGTTCCTGTCTGCCAAATTTCTACTTAATCTTTAGAAATCGACCATCCTTAATCGCCGGCATCGACCTTCTACGGACATGGATAGTCCGCATCTGTCTACCTAGTGGGACTGATAGAGATGAAGCTAAGGAAGCTAGGGCATCAGCAAGGATATTCTGAGCTAGAGGAACATGAACAAAAGTGAGTTTGTAAAAGAGTTTGATGTAGCAAGAGGTGAGTTCTTGGTAAGGTTTGAGGTTTGGATGAGAAGTTTGGTATTTGGTTATGACTTGGAGAAGGATTAGTTGGCTTTCACCTATCACCCTTAATTCCATGGCACCATAGAAATGAGCGGCCTCCAGCCTGGCCAGCAAGGCTTCATATTAAGCTATGTTATTGGTTGCTGGGAAGTCAAGCTGAAATGCCTGTGGAAAGGTGACACCCTCGGGTGATAGAAGGACCATTCCTATTCCCTTACCGTGTGAATTCAGAGCCCTGTCAAAATATAATGTGCAAAGATGGGAAGATCGGATTAACATTAGTTCATCATCCGGGAACTCTGACTGGACCGGGTCAAAGAGGGGTATAGGGTGATGGGCTAGGTGTTCGGCAATGGCATAGCCCTTAATAGCTTTCTGGGGGACATAGGTGATATCAAACTGTGAAAGGAAACTATGCCAACGACCTAACCGATCAGTTAGAACAGTTTTCTCTGAATGAAATTTGATGGGATTGATGCGGGCGATAAGATTGACCTCATGAGCTAAGAAATAGTGTTTAAGTTTCTGAACTACCTAGACTAGTGCAGCACAGTTTCTCCACTACAATATACTTCTGCTCACATGGATCAAAAAATCTTTGATAACTAGTAATTTGCCCTCTCTTTCCCTTCTTCATCCACTTGTGCAAGGACTACCCCAAGAGAATTTTCGAAAACCGAGATATAAAACTAAGGGCTTGCCAAGGACTGATGGTCTAAGCATAGGGGGACTAGCCAGGTATCTTTTCAAACCATTGAATGCATCCTGGCACTTCAAATCCCATTTGAACTCGGCCTCTACCTTGGTCAACTCATAGAAAGGTTTTCACCTTTGGGAGTGTTGTGAGATGAACCGGCGGACAAGCTGTAGCCTCCTGATTAATCCTCGAAGTTCTTTCATATTTCTCAGAGGAGGCATACCAATGATTTCTTTGGCCTTGTTTAGGTCGATCTCTATGCCCCTTTTGCTCACTATGAACCCCAACAATTTTTCTGAGGATACTCCAAACATGCATTTCTTTGGGTTCATCTTCAACTTATATTCCCTAGCCGTTTGCAAGACCTTTCTTAACATTTTAGGATGATCTTCTCGGCTTTTGGACTTAACGACCAGGTCATCCACGTACACCTCGACAAGGGTATGCATCATGTCATGGAAGATAGCCATCATGGCCCTCTGATAGATAGCACCAGTATTCTTTAGTCTAAAGGGCATGATGACATAGCAGTAGGTTCCCCAAGGTGTAGTGAACGAGGTCTTCTCCTGGTCCTCTTTGGCTAACCGGATTTGATTATATCCAGAACAGCCATCCATGAATGATAGCATCTCGAATCTAGCAGTGTTATCAACCAGTACATCAATATGAAATAGGGGAAAGTCATCTTTAGGACACGCTCGGTTCAAGTCCCTGTAGTCTATGTAGATCCGAACTTGACCATCCTTCTTCATGACAGGGATTATGTTTGCCACCCATTGCGGATAAAGGACAACCTTAATGAATCTTGCTTGATGTAACTTGTCGACCTCTTCTTTCATCTTAAGTGCAACATCAAGGTGGAATCTCCTTAAGTTTTGTTTGACCGGGGTAGCTCCAGGTTTCAAAGTTAGACGGTGTTCAACCAACGAGTTGTCTAACCTCAGCATGTCTTTGTATGTCCATGCAAACGTGTCCTTATATTCTTCCAAGATTTCAATTAAGTTTTGTTCCTTAGTGGGAGTGAGGTTTGCACTTAGGAGGACTATCTTAGGATCTTCCGATGTTCCCAAGTTTAATTCTTTTTTCGATTCATCCACTGTGGCTGATGGTTCCTCAAACCTCTTAAGTCCAGATGCATACACATCAGCCAAGTCCTCAATTTCATCCTCGAAATCAGGATCCTTTTCTGATAAAACCTTGTAGACTTGTAGTGTATGATCTACATTGAATTCATCCTCATATTGGATTTCATCAAGCTGGATAGCATTTTCCAAAAAACATGATAGACTTGCACATTCCTTGAATTTCTAAGCTAATTGCTGGAGATATCTCTCTAGAACGTGCTTACCTTGGATTTTTCCCGTAACCTAACTACTCCTAAAGAAGATGGAATTGGAAAGCCGGTATCTACAGTGGGTGAAGGATCGAGCAAATCAATCAATGAATTGGAGAAGAGGGGTCCCTAGTTGGGAGCACCCTCCAAGACAAGTAGAGACGTCTCCTCAATGGGAAATTGAGTTTGCGAGAAGACATCTTTTTTGGGTGTTTAGGGTATTTTCAATAACAGAAAGAGAATAAGCTAGTGGGGCTTGAGCAAAAATAGAAAGATTAAGTAAAAGAGAGAAAAATGGGCTCACGGGCCCCACAATGGCAAGAAATGGGCGCATGCCCAAAGCTAGAAAAGAAACCTAAGGGGCACTTAGGCCCAATTGGTGGGCATGTGGGCCCAGTGTTGTTAAAATGTCATGGGCATAGGGGCCTAGTGAAGTAAGAAGATTTAAATGGGCTCTCAGGCCTAGTGATCAATTTGGGTGGCCAAGCCGACCCAAGGTTAAAAAATCGGGCTAGAAAGCCCATCAAGTGCATCCAGGAGGGAGAGCGTGAGGGTTTTGAAATGAGTGATCGTAGGATATGGCTTACACAGGATGTTGTTTGGAGGTGAGTCTGAGTGGACGAGTTGTTTAGGGTTGGATGCGCCCTTGCCTGGTTCTTCCTCCTCCATGAACAACCGAGCCAGAGATGAACTCAGGTTGTCCACTTCTTCCTCTTGCACTGGTTCCTTCCTTCTTTTGACTGGTTCTTCTTCTTCGTCCCCGGCCATCATCATGGTCTCCCCTTTGATGAAGAATCTTTGGAGTCCCATGGCATTCTTTGTCAGGTAGACCATCCTCAGAGTGAAACTGGGCTCATAGCCAAGCCCATGCCTTCTAGGTCTTTGTACATCTTCAATGGGGTGCATAACCCCCTGCAGTTCCTTTCCCAACCCCTTTCCTGGCTGATAGCCCATTCCTTTCATCATCCGCCATGCAACGGTATCTAGAGGCATTGTCAACATCATGACCTCGGGAAGCCCTATAGTTGAAACCAATGGCTGGACATGTTCTGATACTGATAGTGCAGAAGAGGGGTCATCACGTTATTTAAAATGGGGATGTTGATTACTTTAATCACTTGGCCCTTGTATGGGAACTTCAGACATTGATGATTAGTGGAGGCAACAACTCCTATTGTCTCACAATATGGACGTCCCAAAATAGCTTTAAACGTACGGTTTAGTTCTAAAACATGAAACTCAGTGGTGACAGCACACGGCCCGAGCCCTACTTCCAACGTAACCTTCGCTTGTGCCAGCTTCCGGGAGTTGTCATAAGCTATCACCGTGATGGCAGAAGGCTTGATTTTCTCATCGGAGATGCCGCAAAGTTGCAAGGTTTATGATGGCATGACATTTATAGACGCTCCGGTGTCAATCAAGCAGGACTTAATCTCCATACCTCTGATGACTACTACAACGTGCAAGGCATACTTTCTGATCTCTGGCTGTGCTAACTCCTCCTGTGTGAACATGAGTGCCGGATGTCCACTCCTCAGGGCTAGGACAGTAATGATTTTCTCGGGCGGGAGGTCCTCATTGACCATGACCCGCTGTAAGTATTGTTGTTGGTTGTCCTGATGGTTCTTTGACCTCTTTATCAGCTCTACGATTGAAATCCATGCTGGCATTTTGTCTAGATGCTTCAATAATAGGTCATATGCCATGCCGAGTAATAATTATTCTACCACCTCTTCTTCTACCTGTTCTTGTGGTTGCATCCCGGCCTTGGGGAAGACCCTTTGGAACATCCTCCCACTATGAAATACCGGTGCCAGCGTGGTAGGGGGGAATGGTGATGATGGTGATGGTAAGGTTGGTTGGTATGTTGAGGGGCCTGTGGTAGGTAGGGATGGTGAGGATCGGACAATGAGGGGTCGTGGAGTGGAGGCCAGTATGTTAGGTGATGGTTGGGGCGTTGGTAATGATGGTCAGATGATTAAGAGTCAGGAGTGGTGGCGACTGGTAGGTTGGGTGATGGTCAGATAATGAGAGGCCGAGGGGTGGTGGGGGCCGGTAGGTTAGATAATGTTTGGGGTGTTGGTGGCGGTATAATGATTAGACGCCGAGGAGGATTAGTAGTGGTTGGTAGGTTAGGCTGGGGTGATGGTTGGGATGCTGGTGGTGGTATAATGATTAGGCACCATGGGAGGTTAATAGCTGGTGAGGGCAGTGGTGTTTGGGTAGTTTGTGGGGTGGGGGCAACTCTCGGTATGAAGAGTATGGTGCGATTTGTAGGTGGGGTTGGTCTGGCAGGCATGGAGGCAGTTTGATCCTCAACCTGACAACCCTGTGAGTGGTGGGTTGACTCCTTGATGGCGGAGTGGATGAGGCCGAGTCATTGGTTTGGCGGTGCTAGTGTCGGTGCTTGAACGGGTGCATGTACCGGTAGTGGATCTTGAACTATGCCCATGCTGGGCTGTTGTTGTGCTTGCTGTCGCCGTGGTTGATTCTGCCGCGCCTTCATAGCTTGTATGGATTATCCCATTTGTGCCTAGTCAATGTTCCCCTGATCGTTGAGGTCATGAATGTAGTCTTTAAATTGGAAATAGACGTCCACTGTGTGCCCAGGATACCGATGGTAGGCGCAGTACTTTGTCATATCAGCATTCGCCGGCCATCCTTCTCTCTCCTTTGGGAGCTCCAACTACTGTTCAGCGATCAATGCATTGTATCGGCGAGGGGGAATGGCAGTTGAGGATAATACTCTCTCTTGGGTCCCCCCTCCTAGGTTGGTTGCTTGGTGGTGGTACTTGGTTGTAAGCTTGTTGTTGTTGCGGTTGTAGTTGGTTGTAGATGGGTTGTTGCTAAGGCACTCAGTTGTAGGCATTTTGTTGCTGGGGCGCTCGGTTGTAGGTGGGTTGCTGTGGTGGTGCTTGGTTGTATGCGAGTTGTTGTTGGGGTTGAGGAGCTGGCTGAGGGGCTGGCCAGTATTATTGGTTTAGTGGTGGGTTACGATATTGGCTTTGGCGATACCCACCCTGATTACCCATGGCATTGACACTCTCGTTATTGACTACCACTTAGGTGGTGGGTCCTACAGGTGTAGGCTTTCTAGTGTTGCGGGATTTGGGGTCGAACGGGTTGATCACGTAACTGTCTTTAAAATGGGCTTGGAGGTAGTGGGTGCTATTGCAAAGCTCACTCATGGTTGTTGGGTGGTGCATAATTAGGAGGTTGCGAAAGTTAGGTGTTGTATTCCCAATAAGCATCCTCACCTGCTCCCCCTCTGAGATGGTATTCACTAGCCTCTCAGCCATTCCCCTCCACCAATTAGCAAACTTGGCAAAGTCTTCATACGGCCTCATTTTTTCAGCAATTAAATCAGTTATCGAGTAGGCTGGCCCCACCCGATCCTTGTACCTCTGCAGAAACTTCACCTTAACAATATCAAAATCTGCTACCTCAATAAAATCAAGAGAATAAAACCAGTCAAGGGCGGATCCTTCCAATGACCGACAGAATAAGAAGGCAAGTGCTTTGCGGTCATTCTTCTAGAATGCGGAGTTGTATAGAAAGCTCTTTAGATGGTTAAAGGGGTTCCTGTTCCCATTATAGTGTTGAAAGGTTGGAATTTCAGAAGGAGGGAGATGTAGGATTGGGAAAGATAGAACAGAGATTTTAGGGGTGGCTTTAGAATCGAGGCGGTGCCTTAGCTCTTCAAAGCGCTCATCCATTTGGTTGAGTTTGTCCATAAATGCCTGGGTGAGGTTGGATTCTTGAGCCGCCAGAGCAAAGTATTTAGGTGAATGGGTTGGAAGTGGTGGGTTGGAAACAGGAGCTGGAATAGCATTATGTGAATGCCCCACAACGGGGTGAGTGGAGACACGGCAGGGTTTCCCAGGAGAAGAAATGATCAGGGGCCTGACTGCCAATTGAGGTGGTGAGGGGGCTTGATTTCCCTTGACCAGATCTTGATTGGCGGGCATCTTGCACTTTGTTAAAGATTGCACAAGTGAAAAGGATTCAGGGTCTAGATGGAGAGATAGACCCTGGAGGAGTTGCTCCTCGCTAAGTGAAGCAGTTGATGAGTAGGAATTTGAACTTTTGGCTCCCTGACGACATTGACATGGCCCTCTGGTTGGACCATGGGGTTGTTGTAGCTCGTAGTGGCCCGTCTCATACTCCTCTTCTTGCTCGTAGTAGTCCGACATCCCGATGTGTCTTCCGGACCTTAGTGTCATGGGCATCCTGTCAAATTTTCTTACAAAATGGTTGAAAGAAAGCAAATAAAAGGTGTAAATACAAAGAGAATTTTTGTTTGGTTATGCTTTGTTTTTGTTTGATTTTTTTGTTTCAATTTGGTTGTTTGGAAAACAAGTTGAACAAAAAAATTAAAGGGATTTTTTTTTGTTTTAGGTGTTTTGAAAGAAGATTTTTTTGGTTGTTTTCAATTGTTGTGAGCAAGCAAGTTATGCAAACAAGTTCTTAAAATGACTACTCGACAATTTTTGGGTTGAAACCTTAGATTAGATCAATTGTTAGCAATTGTTCATTCAAATGGGTATGGTTCCTATTGCTTCAATCTTTAAGAGCTAAGGTTGTCACTCAATCAACACGAGCAGGTACTTGGGTTCTTCGGGTTTTGGGAAAAGGTACAATCGGCCCAATCGTGCGGAGAGGAATACTCCACGGATGGGGACTTACAGAGGTCTTGATGGAAACCACCAAATCAACTAGGAAGGAATATCCTAGAAGAGAGGTTAGAATCCACTAAGAAGGTGCTTGGAGGGTGAGGGTGTGTTGGGAGAGAGAGCCCCCAGCTCGAATGCCCTACGGATCAGAGCAAGTCTGGTACCTGATGCAAAAGCTAATGCAAAAAAATAAAAAAATAGAGGGTAGGAGGAGAAGAAGCAATCAATATGCAAACATGAAATGAATGAAAGCTAATAAATCAATCAAGTGAATGCAATCAAGACAAGCAATGATAAAGTGAAACAAGTAACTAGCAACTAGCAACTAAAAGGTGGTTCGTGCAGGAACCGGCCTGTGATGGAGTGTCCAAGTAGGGACAAATCTGAAATGAAGGTAAAAGAGATGGTCCACACGGGGACCGATTTGTAAATAAGGTGGCTCAGGTGGGAGCCAAGTTTTGGAAAGGTAAGTGGTTCACGCGGGAACCGGTTTTTGAAGGAAAAGGGGTGGTTTACCTGGGAACCAGTTTGTTTGATTAGAAAAAGGAAAGGAGGGCCATGTGGGGCCAATCTAAAGTGGTGTAAAGGGGTGGTCCACGTGGGGACCGATCTTAAAGTGGGTTGGTTCACGTGGGAACTAGTTTAGCAAAGGGGGTTGGTTCATGCGGGAACTAGTTTTAATGAAGAAAGCGGTGGTTCACGCGGGAACCGATGTAAAAGGTGACAAAATGAAAAGAGGGCCACGTGGGGCCAATATGAAGGTGCTGTAAAGAGGTGTTCCATGCGGGGACTGATTTGAAAATAAATTGGATCACGCAGGAACCGAGTTAGAAAAGAAAGGTTATAAGAAGAAAAGAGTGATTCACGCGGGAACCGGGTTGAAATTAAAGATAAACAAGTCAAGTCCACATGGGAAACAATCTTAGAGAAAGAGTAAACAACAAGTTTAAAGGTAAATTGACATGGAAAAGTAAAGTACAAGCCGCCGGTTCACGCGGGAACCAAATCGGAAAATAACTAGTTGCACGGATCAATCAAGCTAGCACAGTTGAAGACATTGGTTGTCCCACTGTGATCACCAAAAAGCTGTCGACTCCAGAAGTAGGTTCCGGATCGACACCTCAAGAGGTAAAAGATAGAATGGGGAAAGAGAGTGAATCGGAAAACACTCGAAAGTGGTAACGAGACCTCATCTCGGTCCCACACTCACATTGATCCCTAAACTTTCATCTCACGGTATTGCTCGAGCACCGGAGATGGTTTGGGTCATGTGGGAGGAGAGTGAGGAGGAGATGAACTTAGAACATGAATAAAAAGGTGGTCGTCAAGAGCCGTGGGCTCCATGTCGACTCTGAAAATTCGAGGTGGCCTCTCCTTTTAAGTGAAGTCCTTGAATCCAGATCGTCACCTCAAGAGGGGATGAGAAAGAAAGGAAGAAATCATGGAAAGCAACTCTCACCTTGGTCCCACACTCACATTGATCCCCAAACTTTCATCCCTTGGCGTCGCTCAATCACCAAAGAGACGGTGCGGGTCATGTAAGAGGAGAATGAGAAGTAGAAAATTAAGACGTGGTCGCTAGTAAGCGCGGGTTCTGATTTATGAAATTAAAGATGACTGTGTGTACTTTAGCGTGAAGAATGCAGGTCAAAGCTTCTCCTTCTTCGGCTGGCCGATGAAGAAGAGTCCTCAATGTGGTGGGTGCTTGATTTTCTATGAAACTAGACAAACAAACATGTGAAAAGACAATTATAACTAAACAAAGTGGAGTATATGTAAAGAAAATGACTTGAAACACACAACTGACTAGAAACTGACCGGATTCAGGTTATCTCTAAACTCTCTTTTTCTATTTTCGGATTAACAGACTAAAAATAATGCAAAAATTGTAAAAAAATGATAGGAGTATGGAGAATCACAAAACAAAGAGATAGGACAAATAACAGAAAGATTCTGAATAGAATAGAGAGAGATATGGCCAAATTTGGGTTGTCGAAAAAGCCAAGCAGCTGTCTAGGATCTGCCAGGCACGACTTTGCTTCTGCGCTCGTCACGACCAGCCTCGACTTCAGAATCAAGTGTTGTTGATTGAAAACTGAAGAAGACTTGGAGAGGAAGAACTTTTATAAATAGAGTTTGGGCATCAGGCATCCACACGTTGCTGTAGAGGTTGAAGAAGAGAGACCTGATAAATCACCTGTAGACCAGCCTTCCTCTCTCTTGAACTAACTTCTCTCTTTCTAAAAAATAGAAATTCTCTCTCTAAAAATCACAAAATTGATGCAGGAGGGAGCTTGGATGTCTTGAGATGCCTGAGGGTCATGCACATACCTTTGGAATGACTGGAATCGGAGTTTATTTATAGGAGAACGGACAGGTCTTATCAACACTAGAAAATAGGGTGCCTTGCACCCTACCCCAGGGCGCATGCGCCCTGGTGCAAGGTGCATGTGCCCCAACTGAGGGGCGCATGTGCCTCCCAGTGAGGGCACATGCTATCTTTCCGAAATTTTCGGTCTTATCCGGTCCGATCCGTTCATAGGTAGAGTCCCGGTTAAAAACTGGTTCCCTCGTGCCTCAAGGTCAGGGCACAAGGTCATGTGCCTCAGGGGTAGGTGCATGGCCACGTGCCCTGGGTCCTGGGCGCATGTGATGAGGGACCTGGGCGCATGGGACTTTTTTGCGCGTCCTTCTTTCAGAAGCCATTGCGAACACTCCCGAACTCAAAATTCGACGCCGTTTGTTGTGTTGGAAAGATAACAGGCCAAAGAAGCTCTTATAGCATTGGATAAGACATTACACTCTAAAAAACTTCATAATTTTGTTCGGAAGTTAGGGCAGTGAACAGAAGATCTGATACTGGTCAAAATAATTCTGACGACAAAACCTAAAAGGCACAGTATGCAACAAAACTTGTCCGGAGTGTGAATCTGACCATAACCTTCAATGCATGATCATTAGGCATTGGTCATTCAGCAAATTTCTGTGTTTACATGATTTACGTGTGGCTTTCGCTCGAAAATTATGGCTTTTGTGCAGAAAACTTCGGAAAACATCCGATTTCGTTCGGTGAAGCTCCAAATGAACTTTTATAAAGACCCGGCATCATTCTAAGGTCAATCACACATGTTACCCTATAAAACATGAGTTTCTATGCTTTGAATTAGGTGAATTTGGCGTGTCTATAGCTTGCCTCGCCTTGATGTCGGCTTTGTAAGGGAATGGCATGTAATGAAGCGGAGTGATTCGTAGTGAACTGTAATGGAATGCAAGTGAACGTAGATGAATGTAGCAAAATAGAATGATGATGGACTGAGAAGGTGGCATCAAAATGAATCAAAATGAAAAGGTGTAGATATAGACACGCTTATCTACTCGATCCAGCAAAATGAATCTCACTAAGTATTCTAGCTCACTTTCATGTTCCATCAAAACCTCACATAATTGATTGGTAAAAGACACGCCATTGGCACGAGAGATAAAAAGTAAAGGATAAAAGATGAAGGATGTAGCCAACCCTCAGTGCGGTGAGGAGTCCCCGAATTCGTAGGTTCATCATCAGCCAGCAACCCGAACTTTGCGGTGTTCTTGTACTGTGATGGGCTAAAGTTTAAAAGAGAAATTGATTTTAAAATGAAAAGAATACCAATCCATCATATTTGGAATCTCAAGTTCATTTAAGTTTCACCAAAATACTCAGTTTAATTCTGAGTAGAATAACCTCAAATTCTAAAAGGGTTTGTTTTAAGCATAACAAAATTGCTCGGGTATCGTGAAAACCTTGAATCATGCTCTGGCAGAAAACTGAGTATTCGGAAAATGACAAAACAGACTTAAGCCATAGTGAGATTGAAAGATAATGGTGGGACTAACATAGAATGAAGGGATAGAAGAAACAATGGTGTGACAAACATGACACGGTGGGATAAAATAAAGGACACGGTGGGATAAAAGAAAGGAAAGTATAAAACATGGTGGGATAAAAGAAAGGAAAGAATAAAACATGGTGGGATAAAATAAAACATTGGTAATGATGAAGAATGGAAAATAGATGGATATCAAAACATAGAAAATTATGTAGAAAATAGTTGAAGATATAGATTATCTATTGGAGGTCAAGACACCTGATTAGGAACCATCGTCCCTCCAATGTTCAATTTTGGCTTATCCGTGAGTGTGAAGAAATGACCAAGCCGTCATAGATTTTGTTGAAGGGGATCTCGGGCCCAGACATTTTCAGAATCAAGGTCTTCAACATTAATGCATATAATACATATTAAATGAATTTAACATAACTAGGTGACAGATAGTAGGAGTGATGTGAAGTGCAAAATGGAATGCTGGTGATGATGTAAGATTGTTGAGAATGTGGATGAAATCTTCAAGCATGATTTATCAACTTGCATCGACTGCCTGATTCATCAGCATCTCTGGTCCATCCTTGTCTTGCCTTCTGATGGAATACAACACCACAATAATGTTCAGTTGGGTGGCTCTTCCTCTCTTTTCGCCACAAGGTTGGCACGACGTTCCTTGGGGAACATTGATCTCACCAATTCACCTGTTAGGACTTAAAAGGTTGCCTGATGGCCCTTCTCTTTTTGCCTCTTTGGCTCCTGAAACCACTTAACAAAGATGATTAAATTTTTATTATGACTCATTCTTTTGCCTGTTTATTGTTTGCCTTGATTTTGATTCAAAGGGAGGAGACTTCTTAACAAGGTGGAATAAAATAAATGACCTGAATGAAAATAGGGTAAGAGTTGAGAACTTACCTGGCATGGTGAGAATCTCGGGGGCGTGTTCTCGATAAGCATCTTTACTTGTTCCCTTTCAGAAATAACATCTGTCAATTTCTCTGCCATTCCCCTCCAGCGATCAGCAAACTTTATGAAGTCTTCTTCGGGCTTCATCTTCTCAGCAATCAAATATGTGATGAAGCATGATGGTGCCACCCGGTCTTTGTATCTTTGCAAAAATTTAGTCTTGACAATATCAAAGTCTCCTGCCTCAAAGGGGTCGAGTGAGTAGAACCATTCCAATGCAGACCCTTCTAGTGATCGATGGAACAAGAAGGCAAGAACCCTATGATCAATTTTTCAAAATGAGGATTCATAGAGAAAATCTTTAAGGTGAAGAAAAGGATTGCCAGTACCATTGTATCGGCGATAAACTGGTAGTTCAGAAGGTGGCAGGTGAAGAACTGGCAAAGAAAGAATAGAGATCTCAGGAAAAGGGTGGTTCACGCGGGAACCAGTTTAAATGACAACTGAAAATAAAAGAGGGTCATGCGGTGACCAATTTAAGGGTGATAACCTGAAGCAAAGAGGAAAAATCTGATTTGAATAACTGAAAATAAATGTTGGTTCACGTGGGAACCGGTTTGTAGAAGAGAGTTGGTTCGCACGGGAACTAGTTTTAAAGCAAAGGTGGGTTCACGCGGGTACCAATTGAAATAAAATGACAGAAATTAAATGAGGAACTTGGCACCTTAGATCTGATGAAAGATGGGTGAAATCAAAAATTTTTAGATGGCATGAAATTAAGAAAGGTAGAAAGAAGGAAAGGGTAACACGGGAACCGGTCTAGAACTAGAACAAGTTGCAAACAAAACACTAAGCACCCACGGTTGAAGACATTGCTTGTCCCACTGTGGTTGCCACAAAGCTATCGACTCTGAAAATTCAACGGGGTCTCTGCTTTTCAGGGAAGTCCGTGAATCTAGATCGTCACCTCAAGAGGGGATGAGAAAGAAAGGAAGAAAGCATGGAAAGCAACTCTCACATCAGTCCCACACTCACATTGATCCCCGAACTTTCATCCCTTGGCGTCGCTCGATCACCAAAGAGACGGTTCGGGTCATGTGGGAGGATGGTGAGAAGAAGGAAATTAAGACATGTGGTCGCCAGGAACTGAGGGTTCTGATTTATGAAAATAAATATTGACCATGTTTACCTTAGCGTGAAGAATGCGGGTCAAAGCTTCTCCTTCTTCGGCCGGTCGATGAAGAAGAGTCCTCAACATGTGGGTGCTTGATTTTCTAAGCAATTAGACATACAAAAAAGTGAAAATATAATTATAACTAAACAAAGTGGAGTATATGTAAGGAAAATGACATAGAACACATAATTGACTAGAAACTAACCAGATTCGGGTTATCTATAACCCCTCTTTTTTATTTTCATATTAACAGACATAAATATTGTAAAAAAATGATAGAAGGATGGAGAATCACGAAAAAAAGAGATAGGAGATAGAATAGAAAGATTCTGATAAGAATAGAGAGAGATATGGCCAAATTTAGGTTGTCGAAAAAGTCGAGCAGCAGTCCAGGATCTGCAAGGCGCGACTTTGCTTCAGCACCCGTCACGACCAGCCCCGACCTTGGAATCATGTGTTTTCAATTGAAAACTGAAGAAGACGGAGAGGAAGAACTTTGATCTTGAGAGCTCAGGAAGCCGACGTCCACACGCTGCTGTAGAGGTCGAAGAAGAGAAACCTGGCAGATCACCTGCAGACCAGCCTTTCTCTCTCTTGAACTGACTTTTCTCTCTCTAAAAACTCTAAATTCTCTCTCTAAAAATCATAAAATAGATGCAGGACGGATCTTGGATGTCTTGAGATGCCTGGGAGGTCATGCACATGCCATTGGAACGACCGGAATCGGAGTTTATTTATAGGAGAATGACAGGTCTTATCAACACTACAAAATAGGGTGCCTTACGCCCTGGTGCAGAGTGCATGCGCCCCACTGAGGGGCGCATGTGCCTCCCAGTGAGAGCACATGCTATCCTTCCAAAATTTTTGGTCTTATCCGGTCTGATCCGTTCAGAGGTAGAGTCCCGGTGAAATACTGGTTCCCTCGTGCCTCAAGGTTAGGGCGCATGTGCCCTCAAGTCAGGGCACAAGGTCACGTGCCTCAGGGGTAGGGTGCATGGCCACGTACCCTGGGTCCTGGGCGCATGTGACCAGGGACCTGGGCGCATGTGACCAGGGACCTGGGCGCATGGGACTATTTTGCGCGTCCTTCTTCCGGAAGCCATTGCGAACACTCCCGAACTCGGAATTCAACGCCGTTTGTTGCATTGGAAAGATAACAGGACAAAGATGTTCACTATGGCATTGGATCAGACATTACACCCTACAAAACTTCAGAATTTTGTCCGGAAGTTAGGACAGTGAACATAAGATCCAATACTGGTCGGAATGACTCCTACAGCCAACCAGAAAGACACGGCATAAAACAAAACTTGTCCAGAGTGTGAATCTGACCGTAACCTTCAATGCATGATCATTAGGCATTGGTCATTCAGCCAATTTTTTGTTTATTTACATGTGGCTTTCGCTCGAAAATTATTATTTTTTGCGAAAAAATTCAGAAAACAGCTATTTTCGTTCGGCGAAGCTCACATTAAAAGGACCCGACATCATTATAAGAGCAATCATACATGTTACCCTATAAAACATGAGTTTTATGCTCTGAATTAGGTGAATTTAGCGTGTCTACACTCCGCTTTATGAAATAAAAGACAAGATTAAGTTGAATTGACCGTGTGTACCTGAGCGCAGGAGATGATATGTGGGTTCAACCTTCTTCTTCTTCGGCCGGCCGATGAAGAAGAGTCCAACTGATGCTAGCTTGATTGATCTATGCAACTTAAAAACAATGAAAACAAGTGAAATAATGAATTAGACTTGAGTGAAGTGTAGTAACTGAAATAAGAAGATGTGGAGTTAGCAATTGAAACCGAACTCACTAGCTTTGGGGTGAGCCTTAACCCATTTTTTGTGTTTTTAATTATGTAAAATGATGCAAATGAACTAAAATATATTCTAAAATAGTAAATAAACTAAATGAAATGAGTTAAAAAGAACTTATGAAGTGTATTGGCTTGAGTTGAAACCAAATTGTTTGAAGAAGGCAAGTTCGGGTAGACTTGCACCCTTCTGGCGCAATTTTGGTGCAGAAATTATTACGGACGACCCCAATGTCAGAATCGAGTGCTGTTTGTTTCTATGGATGGATAACTCGGAGAAGAAGAGATCTCATGTTTATCACTTCTTCAAATTCACCTGTGGAAGTCTGTAAAAAACTTGAAAGTGGACGGATATGGAAGAATAGAACTTGGATGCACGCCCTCAGTGCAGCAATCACCACGGATAGATGGAAAGTTGGAATTGAGTGCCGTTAGTTGAAAATTAAAGAGGATGAGGAGAGGAACAATTCATCTGTTGAAGACCTTTGTAGTAAAAACTCTGGATTTTCTACAGAAGCTGATGAAGTTTGGTTGCTGCAGAACACACGGATCAGGCTTCTCCTTCGCTTCAGGATCGATATCTCGATGTTGGATCAGCTTTGGACGTCGAGACAGCCTTAGGAGAGAGCTTGGATGACCTCAGGATGAGCTAGGCATGGGGGTTCAACCTTGGGTCGTTGATAATGGCCCTCACTACGGGGTCGCGGTCTGCGCGCCCTCCTGTTTCGAAGGAGGTGGGGACGCGTTACGATCTCACTGCTAAAAATTACCAGAACCTTCCGAAAATTGCTAAAAATTGACTTGATAAGATGAACGCACCCTCGACTCAGGGGCGTAGTGAAAATAATCAATCTTAAATAGGGAACCCTTTCCAAAAAATTGGTTTAGAAGGTGTTAATCGGGGGTAATTTCCGATTTCTGAAAATAGACTGCACCCCCGCATTTCAAAGGAAGCGGGGCATGCAGGGCGTGCCTCCAGGGTGAGGGCACTCAGGATGCGCCATACCCTTTCAAGGAGAGTGGGGGCGCGTTACACTCTCTCTCCTACGCACGTGTTCTGTGGGCCGTAACTTGCAAACGGGATGTCCGATTCAGCTCCCGTTTGTTGCGTTGGAAAGAGGACCTTCAACCGCACCTTCTCAAGTTAGTAAAACAGCTGGCATAACTCCTGAGAAGTTTGCATGGGACTTTCTACTGGTTTACCCTTACACGAAAAGCCAAAAACCGTGGCGAAGATCCAAAAGGGCGCGGTTCCGATCGAGGAATCTCAGGTCAACTCGGGATGACTTAAAAAGATGACTGAACAAGTCTGGTACAATCATAAAACCTGAAATCATCGAAATATCTGAGATTAACCCGGTAAACGTGAACCGAAGCTTGAAAAAGTTGAGAAATCGTAAAATTGATCTAAACGGCCGTATGGCCCCGGTTGATGAAAATATTCAGCTAGGATCGACCCAGATGACCCGAAAAGATCCAGTTAGGAGGCCTAACATGTGGTCTGGGATAGCTGTGTCACTACAGACCGAAAAGTCGTAACGTAGAAACTGTTATAGACTAACGCCTACCGAAATGACTTGTTGGAAACCCCGAATGTCACAGAACACATGCAGGACTCCTGAGACGTTCAAGTATGGACCATTCAAGGTCGATCATCGAGCAGGCTTTCTGTTTTCACGGTTCACGCATGGCTCTCGCTTGACGGTTATACCATTATTCCGAAAATCATCGGTCCATTCCCAACTCACAAGAGACTCCACCAACATCTTTAGGTCATCTCCAAGAGATAATTTGGATCAGATAATCAGTCAAATAATGGGTATCGCCAATGGAATTGGAGTCTAAGGCTCCGAATTAGGCCAATTTGGCATGTCTACAATAGTTGGCCACACTTAGAGTCTGGCTTCTCTCTAGATCAGCTCAACCCCATGCTTTGCGGCCTCGACTCTAGTGCAAGCTGCTCTGGTGGGTTTGTGTGCCACTTTGGTGGCTGCCACTCTAATGGGTACCACTCTGATGGGTGCCACTCTGATGGGTCTGGCTCCGAGTACACTGGTGGGCCATCTCACGGTGAAAACGTAGCTCCGCCTGAGTAGAATCAAGATCAATCTATATCTAGTACTGCCTCTGCTCCATGGCAAAGATCGCGGCATCTTGCTCGCAAAGGGTAGCTGTATGCTAGCTCTCCATCTCGCGAAGTGTCTCAAACCACTCTTGGAGGCCAGCGGCGTGCTGGTTCTCTGCCTCACAAAGAGCCTCGAAGTGGCGCCGGTCCCGTGCCAGTATATCTGCATCAAAATCCAATCGGAGTTGAGCCATCTCAAGAGTGGGCACCCAAGCCTATAGCTCAGCCTCTGAGGCCTGGATTTTGGAAGAGGACTCCAAAGAAGAAGCAGTGACTGATCGCTTTAGTTCATCCACCTATAGGCAATGTATAAGGCTTAGACAACGAAAGAACAAGTCTGGTAGCAACTATCAAGATGTTACCATGGTCTCCTTCTCTGCTAGAGACTGTCTCACGGTGACCAACTCGTCTTGTAAGGCTCTCACCTACTCAGAGGAAGAAACACCTTCTGAGCACGTCATACACTGTAAGTACAAAAAGCAAGTCAAATATGTGGCAGTATAATTGAAGAACACAAGACATACACATACTTATGCTTGTAGAGCTACCTTGACAGAGGCCACCTCCTCCTCCAACTCATGGATTTGTGTTTGATACTGGGTGATCAAGCCCCGGGAATCTAGAAAGAAAATAAATTTTATGAGACAAGGCAATGCATTAATAACAATAGATAGTGGAAAAGCTAACCTAGCCAGCATAGTCAAAGAGATGACCGTAGGTTTCACCATAATGGCGAGTGTACTTCGTGTCATCCATGGCAGTCAAGAGAGAACCATGGTGCACTCAGCCTCCCAGTCCTCCAAGGCAGATCGGTACCAAGCAGCCCAATTCACCGAATTTGTCAACCCCTTGGTGCTATGGCTGTGTCTAGATGGAGGAGGAGGGCACCACTCCTGATAACCACCAAATGTCCTCATCAGGAGGCAAACCCAGAGTGGCTCCACCTCATTTAGACAATGGAGGTAGATGTCGCGGCTGAAGAAGTGGGCACCCCTCTCTATCAACTCGGCACTCTCATTATCTGTGGTCAGATACAGGCTCCAACATACCTACAAGAAAAAAAGGGATCAGCAATCAACAAACAGAAGTAAGGAAGAACAAGGAAATGTACCCGTGCAGGAGGGAAACTCAACAGCTCACCTCGAAGAAGGAGCTGGTGTGCGTGGAAAGTAGTGTCACGGATGGCATGCCAGTGCACCCTCAAAGGCAAGCAAAATGGGTGCTCGAGTCAACCTCAGCCTAGTGAAAGGTAAAGCAAACTCCACACTTGAAATTAACACTTTGTTTGTACAAGTATAATATGCAACAGAAAAGATACAACAGCAAGAGAAAAACCTGAAAAAAGGTGTGAAACCGTCCACAGAGACAATGCCATTGTCAGGAGTGAGACTGGCAAACAGATGTCCAATACCACTGCACTCCTAGCATACTTGCCAATAGACTCCATGTCGGCTAGGAGCAGAAGGAACCACAGGTGAACCTTCTTAGTCTTGTTTCCCAGCAACAAGCGACCGAAAAAGAAGAGTAGAAATCGACGGAGATCCTGATCTGCCTCCGGTGATCCAGGATGACCGCACAGTGTCATACATACCTGACGAATCAGGCGATCATCGTAGTCCTTGGTACCCTTGCCTAACTACATCTGAGCCTCTAACATGCTCACTAACTTGAAACACTCCTTTAGAGTGATCGATAGAACTACCTCGACATGATACATTTCCATCAATCTCCCACTTGCACTAAAGCCAATCACCCACATGTATGCCCTACAAGCCAATCATATGTAATATGGTTTTACATTTCTTGTAATATCTTATTCAGTATTAATGGCATTGTCTTCATTACTTGCTCTATCTAGATGCGTTTATTATAATGAAGTCCTAAATTGCATGCAATGATGATTGAATCATGATGAGATCATGATAATGAGATCAATCATCTAGAAGCATGTGATCTAAATTGTTCATAATCGTAGGATCCTTGAGATGGGACATCAAGAATCCGATAAGACTAGTGTATATGATATCTTCTCGTTTGATGAGGATGACCGATCTCATTGGTCATTAGTGTGGGGACACTGAGATACATGTACAGGTGCTCATTAGAGGAAGGAGTTCACTGAACTGACCAGTATAGAATCCCTGAATGGTATCTTACTGAACTGTCGATCAGGGTATTCTATCATCACGGTTGCACGGTTAGATCTTTTGACCTGAGTCACCAAAGATGTCTTGTCAGGCGTACTATGTACTTTGACTATTGACTTATGGATCACTTAGTATTGTGGTCCTATATAGTTAATGGATTGGGTATATGGGAAACCTGGCGGAGGCAATTGAGCGGACAATAAGGGATCGTTCACTCTCGGTAGGAGAGAGAGAATGACTTATGGATAGTACTCTAAAATCCTTGGCCAAGGTAGATAGGATAATTGGAAAAGGAGTTTTCCAGTTGATCCATTCCTGAGTACAAGATTTCATAGAGTCGGATTATTAAAGGGGTTGACAGTCAGTGCCGAACCCCTGACCGACCGGGACATTGCTTGGACGAGGATTTATATCCGTGTGGTAACTGATGATGGAAAGGCTCAATGGATGTTATTTAACTCCCCAAAGTCATTTGGGATCATAGGATGTGGCTTGTACCCTTTATAATCGGAAAGCCATCAAATCTGTTATTAGATAATAGATTTGATTTAATTTAAAAGAATTGTTCTTTTTAAATTTGGCTTCAACCAAATTGACTATTGGGCCTAGTGGGTCACACACATTATAACTAATTCTAAGGACAATGGCAAGGATGTAAATATATAGAAGATTTCGGTTTTTGTGAAAAATTGCATCTTCTATATATAATATGCTTAAAAAGCTAAACCCTATCAAGCCAAAGGGTTGGAGAACGTCCTTGGCAGCCTCCCTCTCTCCTCTCTTCTCTAGAAGGAGTCCCCGCATGGTCCAACTCCTTTCTGGTAGAGTTTTCGAGCTTGGAGCGAAGGAGAACCGGTCCTTGGAAGAAGTTCCTGTGGATACCGCTAGAGGCCGTCCACTTGAAACGTTTGAAGCAGCAAGAAACATCCACTCTTCATCTCTGGTGAGGGATTTTTCAAATCCAAAGAAGGTATATTCGATCTCCTTCTTAATCGGTTCCCGATTTTGTCGTTTTGGTTTCAATAAAGACTAAGACCTTAGATTCAAGGAATCAAAAATATTTTAAATGCTTAGAATGATTCCTTACAGAGGGCACATGCACCCTGACTTGAGGGCACATGCCCTTGTGCCCTGGTTTGAGGGCACATACGCCTTGGGTCCATGGCACATGGACCCTAAGATGTGCACTAATCTTCTTCGGACACTAAAATAGCTTAAACAAACTTAGAATCATATGAAATGACAATCAAAACGAAAAGAATGGAGAGATCTACATTTTATTTAACAGGGGTACTAACCTTTGAATGAGATTTGGGCTCTGAAGATGTAGAAGAAGTCAGAGTAGCTCTGGTGAAGAGAGAGACTGTGAGTGGTGAAATGAGTTGGTTGGGGCAGTAAATCTATTTATAGTTGCAGGGGCAGTAAGTCTATTTATAGTGGTAAAATATGTCAAAATCATTAAAAATTTAAAAATTACCTTGCTACTCTTGAAATTGAGTTGATTACAATGCCATTGAAAGAATTTAAAATGGATTTTTGAATTGCTCAAAAAAATTCACAAAAAAGTGATATTAATGTATGCCTACAAGCCAATCATATATGATATGATTCAACATTTCTAGAAATATCTCATTCAATTAAATAGGCAAAACTTCGTTACAAGCTTTTATTTGAAGCGTATATCGTAATGAAGTCCTTGATCACATGCAATGATGATTGAATCATGATAAGATCATGATAATGAGATCGATCATCTAGAGGTATGTTATCTAAATGTTCCTAGTCATAGGATCCTTGAGATAGGACATCAAGAACCTGGATAGACTAGTGTGTGTGATGTCTTCTCATGTGATGAGAATGACCGATCTCATTGGTCATCAGTGTAGGGACACTGAGATACACACATAGGTGCTCATTAGTAGAATGAGTTCACTGAATTGACCAATTTAGGAAAACCTGATCGGTATCTTACTGAATTGTCTATCAGGTTATTCTAACATCTCAATAGCACGGTTGGATCTTTGACCTGAGTCATCAAAGATGTATTATCGGATGTATCTTGTACTTTGATTATTGACTTATGGATCATCATATTGATGGTCCAGTATAATTAATGTATTGGGTGCAAGAGAAACTCGATGTAGGCAATTGAGTGGATAACAAGGGATTGTTCACTCTTGGTAGGAGAGAGAGAATGTCCTATGGGAAAGGTGTTTTCCAATTGATCCAAATCTGAGTACAAAATCCCACATAGTTGGAATATTTAGGGGTTGACAATCAGTGTCAAACCCCTGACCGACCGGGACATTGTATGAATGAGGATTTAAATCCATGTGGCAATTGATGATGGAAAGGCTCAAAAGATGTTATTTAACTCCCCAAAGTCATTTGGGATCATAGGATGTGACTTGTACCCTTTATGATCAGAAAATCGTAAAAACTATTATCGGATAACAATTTTGATTTAATTTAAAGAAATTATTATTTTAAATTAATTAAGGCTTCAACTAAATTGACTATTGGGCCTAGTGGGTCACACACATTAGATCTGGTCAATAAGATGAGGGCATGGACGTAATTTTATTGATGTTTTTGGTTTTTGTGAAAAATTCTACTATTTATATATAAATGGCTTATGAAGACAAACCCTAACAAGCCATAGGGCTGGAGCACGTCCCAAGCATCCTCTCTTCTTCCTCTCTTAGCTAGAAGGTGATCTCCCATGGTCAAGCTTGGATCTAGAAGGTTTCTAGAGGCCCGAAGGAAGCGAGAACTCGTCTATTGAAGAAGATCGTGTGGATACCACTAGAGACCGTACACTTCAACGATTTTCAGCAAGGAGGAATGTCCTCTCTTCATCCATAGTGAGGAATTTTAGAAATCCCATGAGGTACTCTCGTTCTCCTTTATATTCGGTTCCCGATTTTACTCGTTCGGCATCGACCAAGGCAAAGATCATGGTTTCAAGGAATAAAATATTTTCCGCTATCATGTATTGATTCCTTTCAGTGGTATTAGAGTTCGGTTGAAGCCTTGGTCAAAGTTGAATTGAAACTGGCTTGATTTCATGTGATTTCATGCTTTCCCGAAACTGTATACAGAGCAGTATTGATTTGATCACCACAGTTCATATGAGATACCAAACTATGTGTGGTTTGTTTCAATTGATTCGCGTCGATGAGATCTTTCCAATGCCACAAACTTCATGAATTTTGGCCATCCGAAGAGTCTAGAAGGAGTTCGAAAAGTTACTAAGATCATCATGTCCGAAAATCCAGCCAAAATTAGTGGAGTTGATGAACATACCTATTGGAACTCAAATACCTCTATCTAATGATGTGGGAAGATAAGAAATTAAGTTTACTAGAGTTTCCATAACTTATTGAACACTTAACGGCCCTTAGAGGTGCTGGATTTGAGAGATATTTGCGGTTTGGGTTAATTACGGTCGTGGCAACTTTCTCCGTAAACTGCGTATTGAATAAAATTTTTCATTAGATGAAACTTCTTAAAATAGAATCCTTATTTTTTAAGGATTCTAACACATATTTTTTCAGATTTTTTGGACTCCGTTTGACCTCCCAAATATGGCCTGAAAATCGGGTGGTTTCTAGGGTTTCCGCGGTGCTACAGTACTCCTCCGTCCTTATCAGGCGGAAGAGACGAGTCTAGATTGGATCCGGACTCAATCGCGGGTGAGGGTACACGGCAGATGCGCAGCCATGCCCAGACGGGGTACGCGGCTGCACCGCATTGGCGTCGGGGGCGTGCGACGCGCGGCGCGGGCACGCGGCGCGCGGCGGCCGGCGATTCGGCATAGCCGCGAGGGTACGCAGTGAAACCGCAGTGACCCCACCTGTGCCGTGGCAAGCGCCGATTGGTCGGCACAATACGCTGCTAGTTAATATAATTCCAAAATAATTTGAAATTGTTTAGAATTTATTTTTGATCCAAAAAATTGCAAAAAAAATCCAAAAAAATATAAAAAATTGTAGAATTTATTTAATGAGTTATTAAAGTGATTAATGACTTATTAAATAGAGTTTTACTATTTTTTCATTGAATTCTTTTATTTTTATTTTAAAATTGTTTTAAGATCAAAATTAATGAAATTAATGATTATATAAATTATGGTAAATTATATAATGGGTTTATAAAATGTTTATGAACCTGTTAGATGGTTTTATGCCATGGTTACCACAGAATCATTTTTATAAATTGTTTTAAAATTGTTTTAAAATCTTTATTGATTAAATTAGTGGTCAAATAAATTATGAAAAATATGATTATGAAGAATTATGATTTGGACATTAATTTAATGCTCTGATAAATTTTGGAAAAACATGAATTTTATTAATGTTTTATATTGCTTGTCTTATGCATGTAAATTATTTATATGTAGTTTTCATGTTATTTATTTTATGAAAATTCGACAAGCATGAAATTTGGAATTTCAAAATTGCAATATATAAATTTATGTTGGTATATATGATATATCTCATATAATTATCACGTGTGCGCTCTATGTTCATATGATGGATGTTGGTGTGTGTATGGAGGTGATCATGGACTTAAATATGTTTTGCTTGTGATTGCTTGGTTAATTAAGTTAGTTATGTTATTAAATGGGGCCTACGTGTGCCTTCTCTCTCTCTATACAATATGATTATACATTCTACCTCCCCCCATTTGTGTACTCCCCTTGGTTAAAACCAAGGTTTCTTTTTATGAGTTGTACATTTGTGGGTCTGTGTACCCTTTAGCTGCTTATAATTGTTAGAAGTCGGCTCATGGAAGAATGAAGAGTGGGACCACTTGGAAAAGTACCCTTCTGAAGTGGGAACATGCCAACTCAAGCTTCTGAAGCAAAGAATTTCACCTATAGGGGTGCCTTAGGTGTATGCTTAGGGTTATCCATGACAACCTATGTTTTAATGCATATTTGTTATGTGGTGTAGTGTGCGCTACATATTATACCTTAAATATATGATATTCCAAAAGGTATATAAATATTTATATGTATCACCTATGTTGATGAGACTAAAATAAAATACCTCCTCATTTTAATTCGGTTGATAAACCTGAGACATTAAGAATGACTCACATAGCCTTCTGTTGTTATGGTCTTGATGAGCCAATCTTAGATTGGATGAGTTTGTTGTGTTTCCCACAAGTCTCATTCAGTAAGGGATTGGTGATCATGGCTAAGGCATTTGTCGAAATTTGGGGTGGACCATTGCATTGCCTTGTTGTGTTTCCCACAAGGGCTATGTTAAGAATCCATTCTCATAACGTAACAAGCAGATTTGACCTAAGTAGAGTAAATTAGGATGATAGACCATATCTTAACTTTAATGAATGCCTGTAATGTTGACATAATTATATCTCTGTTATAAAATATTATAAACCACCATTAGTCTAGCATAGTAGATGCTAAGTATTTTAATGGCTCACACTTTTTATATTGGTTTAGAACTAAGAGAATAGTTCTCGTAGATGACATTATTGACTATCCTACTTGGGAAGTAGGTATCTCCTACACTATCTAATGATGTGAGAGAAGATAAGATCTTATCTCATTGAGAAGAAGTATTGCCTTTTATCAGATGTTAGCCTCTATTAGATAAAAATAGTAGTGGCAACATGGATAGATGGATATGATATTCTTCATGGCTCATGGTGATGAGCTAATTAAAGGTAAATAATAATAATACATCTCGAATACTTCTTATTGATGAGACTAATAGAAAGAAGTAAGATCATTAGATAGAGATAGAAGGTGATAGTTAAAAGTTGAAAAAGTAAGTCAAGATATTAAAACCCAAAATTGACCAAGCATTCTTCTACTATCATGATGATGGTAAGTAGAAGAAGATATTGCACATAATGCAAAGGTGGAGCTTGATAAGCGCCATGTATCTATGTCATTAATATTTACTTGTCTTAAATACACATTCAATAGTATAAGATACTATATATGTGTATTCTATTATAAGATACTAGGGATGCATATGATAGTATGAGATATCAGATATGCATCTTATATCTACAATGGATTGTAGATAGTAGCAGGTAAATGAAGGCTTAAAGAAGATTGTTGACCTACATATGAAATGATACAAAATGTTGTATCATTGCTAGTCGGAGATACAAATTTTCTGTAACCTTCTAGAGTTGTCTTAATTATCCTTCCAAAAGAATATTATTTTCATTTCCTAGTTGAATAAATGGTGATTTATTCTATGGTATGGAAATGATAATTGTTCTATAATAACTGGTAAAGTGTTTACCAATGGGAGCATAATAAAGAGTTTATTCATATCAGATATGTATGCCCTTATAATGTGTGAATAATCCTTATTAGGTGAAGTAGATTGATATTGATCAATCCATAGTTTAGTAGTACGGTCATATTTATAAGAAAAGACTTAATAAGTATTATTCAGATACAAACATTTAGGTAAATGATTTGGAATCATTAACTATATGTAAATCTTATTTTATTAAGCAAAATGACCAACTCTCCATTTGTTAGACATGGAGAGAGGGCTAATGAGTTTATAGAACTCATGCATCTAGATGCATGTTAGCCCATATCTATTAAAGATAGAGGATAATATTTCAACTTCATTAGGTTAATAATAGACAACTAAGAATTTTCAAAGATGACTACTCTAGGTATGGACATATATACTTTATATAGTACAAATACAAAATTTGTCAGAAATTATTTGAGATTAAGGATGAAGTGGAAATATTAATGAAAGGAGTATTAGAACTCTTTGATGAGATCAAAGAGGCTATAGTTAAGTAATAATTCACACATAAATGAAGGATAGTAAAATCTAAATTTGATGGACACCTCTTATACAATTTAACTTAATTGAGTAGCTAAAATGAGAAGCCATATTGTGTAAGACATAATATGGATAATGACAACCTTTACAAAAATTTTCTTTGTCTATTTAGGGGTTAGCACTCAATATAGGCACTGATTCTCAAATTGGTACCTTTTAAGTCTATTCCAATTATTCCATATCAGATATGGAAAGGGGTTAAAGCTTGACCTTAAGCAAGTTAAGATTTCAAAAGTTTGGCCTGGTAAAGAAGTATAACCCTATCAAGTAGGAATATAAGACTATAAAGTGTTTTCTTGTAAGATGTCGTAAAGAAAGTTAAGGATATTAATGCCACCCTTAGAGAGAAAGGTATAAGTTGCTCATCTCACCATATTTCTAGAGGAAGAGTCCTCCTTCAGAAAGATAGTGGGAGCAAGGTATAAATGGAAGGTGTTCCAGTCCCACAATCCATAAACACTTTTATTAAGGTACTAGCTTATATTTACACAAGGGCAAATTATAGTTCTTTTCTTGTGTCCAATCAACCTAAGAGATATGTGAGACACACTACAGGAAATAAGCTCATTAGCGACGGCTGACCGCCGTCGCCACAAATACAAAAGCCGTCGCCAGAAGGTAATAGTGACGGCTGTTCCGCCGTCGCAATCCTGTCGCAAATAAGCCCGTCGCCAATTTTAATTGGGACGGCTAATGATAAGCCGTCGCTTTTAGCATTATTTGCGACGATTAACGCCGTCGCAATTAATTTATTAGAGACGGCTGAAACCGTCCCTCATAAAGTTTTTAGCGACGGCACTTAGCCGTCGCAAATAAATTTAAACCCGTAAAAGCCATTAGCGACGGCTTCTCGCCGTCGCCAAAACATCAATTTTTCATCTCTGGGGGCTCAGTTTTCTAGTTTTGCGATGACGCGCAAGCCGTCGCTTTAAACTTTTTTTGCGACGGCTACCAGAAGCCGTCGCTAGTAAACGACAGTAATTATAAGCGACGGCTCCCAGCCGTCGCTAATACCCAATTTTCAGCCCCGGCAACACCCGCGGGGGTGCATTTTCTGGTTTTGCGACGGCTTAGAGCCGTCGCCATTACATACACAGTCGTCGCTTAAAGTTAATAATAGCGACGGCTTACGGAGCCGTCGCTAAAACCCATTTTTTGGCCCCGGCAACGCCCGCCGGGGTGCATTTTCTGGTTTTGGGACGGCTTTGAGCCGTCGCTATTACATGAATAACCGTCGCTTAAACGAACTTTAGCGACGGCTTAGAGGAGCCGTCGCGAATAACTTACAGTTTTTTAAAAAATTTTTTTTCACACAATTGTATTCTCGTAGCAAGACCTACATACACAAATAATTTGTCCGTTTGCCCGATCGAAGCCATTCACATTCATTCATACATAATAAACACTGACATTCTTTAATAAGAAAAGTTCATATTTATAAAACGTATCATTACACAACAACTACCTCAAATACAAAGAAATAATAAAATAAAGGGTAAACTCTCTCACTCATCCTCCCCAAAAGAACGCTCATCGTCTTCTGCGTCCTCGTCATCGTCCTCCTCCTCCTCGTCTCCCCGTGCGCCTGTACGGCCTTGGGGTGGCCTCGAACTAGACGGATTTGCAGGTGGGAGCCTACTGTTTAATTGAGCTAACATTTCTTGTGTTAGCCGTGTCATCGACTCTTGGAATTGTTGACGTTGGGTGTCCAGTTGTTGTTGGAGCGAGTCGATCATCGAGTTTTGTTTCTCGATTTGTGTAGCTTGAGCATCGACTTTGTCCACCAACTCTTGGTAGCCCGGACCCACAGAGGTACTCGCACCTCCACTGCATACACCATACCAGGTGTTGCGGGTCTGTCCTCTCCCCCCACATCGGATCCGTCCCGGCCTATCTCTGCCGAACACGGTGATGAATGCAACCTCAGGAGAGAATGGATGTTCGGAATTCCGAGCATCTGATTCCTCTGACTGGGGGGCATTCATCAACTGGCGCATCTCATCCTACATAATGTAAATATAAAGTCATTTGTTATATGAAATAAAAATTGTCTAATGTTGATACAAATAAATATATTGCGTACCACAACTTGACGACTTTCCTCGTTGCGCCATACGAGGGATCCATCCTCTGCCTCTTTCGTCTGGGTCATCTCGAAGACCTCTGGACGGGTAGGACGGCGCCCTTCTTTGTTTGTCTGTTAAAAGAAAACATTATGAACACATTAGTACTATTATCGAGATATACAATAGTGAATAAGAAAGACCTTATAAACTTACAAAATCTACCTGCAGCTGATGAATGTTGGTTCTACCTCGCCTATAAGGCATGCTCAAATTAGCCCTGTTTGTTTTATTCCTTTGGCTAAGTGCCTACAAACAAGTTCATAACACATTAGTTTTGTTAAGACAAGCTAATAAAATGAGTTATCAAATGTGGATTACTTTTAAATTAAATAAATTATTTACCTTATTGTCATCCCTCTGCCATATCTCACACATGACGCCACTGGTCCGGATCACATTGTAGAGGCACAATGACAAGTGCCTCCTCCAGTGAGCGTCCTGTAAAATACTGTATGCCAAAATTGTATTAGTTACAGTACATAATCATTTACTAAAAAAATAAATATGAAATTTTTACCTTCTTCTTAAGATGACCCCTTTGTTTTCTTTGCATCTCTCCCATATGCCTTAAAATTTCCGCATCTATGGATGGAGACCGCTCAAATGTAAAATGTTGCTACAGGAAGAATACATAGATTAGTAATTTTAAAGTGAAAAAAAACAAATAAGCTCAAGTACTTTTATTTACCTCGAGGTCTCTAAATATCGCCTCCTTCTTGTCATTTGGAAGGGTCATGTAATCTGTTGCCATAAGTTACAATGTACCCTGTTGCAAACTCCAAGATATGAGGTGAACTCACGGCCATTCGGGCCTACACCCGATCCTCCAATGACCCGGACGTTCAAGGTCTCCCCAGGCGCTAATGTCCGCACATTATACGCCTTTGCAGGACCTCTCCCACGTCTAGCAACTGTAGCTGCATGCCAAAATTTTAAACACATTTAAAAATTGATATTTATAAATCTACAAAATATAAAATATTGATATTTACCAGAGGCGGAAGAAGATGGACAGTCTGTAGGGGGCGTCGCCGTAGTAGGGCGAGTGTCAACCGCCCGGGATGGTCCACCTAATGGCATCGCATCCTAGGTAGGCTGAGATGGGCCCTGAGAACCACCGGCCTGATCGGTGGATCCACCGGCTGTCCCACTCCTCGATGTACGTCGACTCTTGCTAAATTTCTTCATCAACAATATAATCTTTAAAATTTAATCGGGTGGGGTGTTATGCATTTTTCCAAGCTAACCGGCCGGTTTGCCCGATCCAAGCCGGATTCCGACTTGGATCGGGCAAACCGGCCTCGGGGTGGGGTGTTATGCATTTTTCCAAGCTAACCGGCCGGTTTGCCCGATCCAAGCCGGAATCCGGCTTCGATCGGGCAAACCGGCCTCGGGGTGGGGTGTTATGCATTTTTCCAAGCTAACCGGCCGGTTTGCCTGATCGAAGCCGCCTCGGGGTGGGGTGTTATGCATTTTTCCAAGCTATCCGACAGGTTTGCCCGATCCAAGCCGGAATCCAGCTTCGATCGGGCAATCCGGCCTCGGGGTGGGGTGTTATGCATTTTTCCAAGCTATTCGGCCGGTTTGCCCGATCCAAGCCGTAATCCGGCTTCGATCGGGCAAACCGGCCTCGGGGTGGGGTGTTATGCATTTTTCCAAGCTAACCGGCCGGTTTGCCCGATCCAAGTCGGAATCCGGCTTCGATCGGGCAAACCGGCCTCGGGGTGGGGTGTTATGCATTTTTCCTAGCTATCCGGCCGGTTTGCCCGATCCAAGCCGGAATCCTGCTTCGATCGGGCAATCCGTCCTCGGGGTGGGGTGTTATGCATTTTTCCAAGCTAACCGGCCGGTTTGCCCGATCCAAGCCGGAATCCGGCTTCGATCGGGCAATCCGGCCTCGGGGTGGGGTGTTATACATTTTTCCAAGCTAACCGGCCGGTTTGCCCGATCCAAGCCGGAATCCGGCTTCGATCGGGCAATCCGGCCTATGGGTGGGGTGTTATGCATTTTTCCAAGCTAACCGGCCGGTTTGCCCGATCCAAGCCGGAATCCGGCTTCGATCGGGCAATCCGGCCTCGGGGTGGGGTGTTATGCATTTTTCCAAGCTATCCGGCCGGTTTGCCTGTTCCAAGCCGGAATCCGACCTCGACCGGGCAAACCGGCCTCGGGGTGGGGTGTTATGCATTTTTCCAAGCTAACCGTCCGGTTTGCCCGATTAAGGTCGGAATCCGGCTTCGATCGGGCAAACCGGCCTCGGGGTGGGGTGTTATGCATTTTTCCAAGCTACCCGGCCGGTTTGCCCGATCCAAGCCGGAATCCGGCTTCGATCGGGCAAACCGGCCTCGGGGTGGGGTGTTATGCATTTTTCCAAGCTAACCGGCCGGTTTGCCCGATCCAAGTCGGAATCCGGCTTCGATCGGGCAAACCGGCCTCGGGGTGGGGTGTTATGCATTTTTCCAAGCTAACCGGCCGGTTTGCCCGATCCAAGCTAAAATCCGGCTTCGATCGGGCAAACCGGCCTCGGGGTGGGGTGTTATGCATTTTTCCAAGCTAACCGGCCGGTTTGCCCGATCCAAGCCGGAATCCGGCTTCGATCGGGCAATCCGGCCTCGGGGTGGGGTGTTATGCATTTTTCCAAGCTATCCGGCCGGTTTGCCCGTTCCAAGCCGGAATCCGACTTCGATCGGGCAAACCGGCCTCGGGGTGGGGTGTTATGCATTTTTCCAAGCTAACCGTCCGGTTTGCCCGATCGAAGTCGGAATCCGGCTTCGATCGGGCAAACCGGCCTCGGGGTGGGGTGTTATGCATTTTTCCAAGCTAACCGGCCGGTTTGCCCGATCCAAGCCGGAATCCGGCTTCGATCGGGCAATCCGGCCTCGGGGTGGGGTGTTATGCATTTTTCCAAGCTATCCGGCCGGTTTGCCCGATCCAAGCCGGAATTCGGCTTCGATCGGGCAAACCGGCCTCGGGGTGGGGTGTTATGCATTTTTTCAAGCTAACCGGCCGGTTTGCCCGATCCAAGCCGGAATCCGGCTTCGATCGGGCAAACCGGCCTCGGGGTGGGGTGTTATGCATTTTTCCAACCGGCTTCGATCGGGCAAACCGGCCTCGGGGTGGGGTGTTATGCATTTTTCCAAGCTATCCGGCCGGTTTGCCCGATCGAAGCCGGAATCCTGCTTCGATCGCGCAATCCGGCCTCGGGGTGGGGTGTTATGCATTTTTCCAAGCTAACCGGCCGGTTTGCCCGATCCAAGCCAGAATCCGGCTTCGATCGGGCAATCCGGCCTCGGGGTGGGGTGTTATGCATTTTTCCAAGCTAACCGGCCGGTTTGCCCGATCCAAGCCGGAATCCAGCTTCGATCGGGCAATCCGGCCTCGGGGTGGGGTGTTATGCATTTTTCCAAGCTATCTGGCCGGTTTGCCCGATCCAAGCCGGAATCCAGCTTCGATCGGGCAATCCGGCCTCGGGGTGGGGTGTTATGCATTTTTCCAAGCTAACCGGCCGGTTTGCCCGATCCAAGCCAAAATCCGGCTTCGATCGGGCAAACCGGCCTCGGGGTGGGGTGTTATGCATTTTTCCAAGCTAACCGGCCGGTTTGCCCGATCCAAGCCGGAATCCGGCTTCGATCGGGCAATCCGGCCTCGGGGTGGGGTGTTATGCATTTTTCCAAGCTATGCGGCCGGTTTGCCTGTTCCAAGCCGGAATCCGACTTCGATCGGGCAAACCGGCCTCGGGGTGGGGTGTTATGCATTTTTCCAAGCTAACCGGCCGGTTTGCCCGATCCAAGCCGGAATCCGGCTTCGATCGGGAAAACCGGCCTTGGGGTGGGGTGTTATGCATTTTTCCAAGCTAACCGGCCGGTTTGCCCGATCCAAGCCAGAATCCAGCTTCGATCGGGCAATCTGGCCTCAGGGTGGGGTGTTATGCATTTTTCCAAGCTAACCGGCCAGTTTGCCCGATCCAAGCCGGAATCCGGCTTCGATCGGGCAAACCGGCCTCGGGGTGGGGTGTTATGCATTTTTCCAAGCTAACCGGCCGGTTTGCCCGATCCAAGCTAAAATCCGGCTTCGATCGGGCAAACCGGCCTCGGGGTGGGGTGTTATGCATTTTTCCAAGCTAACCGGCCGGTTTGCCCGATCCAAGCCGGAATCCGGCTTCGATCGGGCAATCCGGCCTCGGGGTGGGGTGTTATGCATTTTTCCAAGCGATCCGGCCGGTTTGCCCGTTCCAAGCCGGAATCCGACTTCGATCGGGCAAACCGGCCTCGGGGTGGGGTGTTATGCATTTTTCCAAGCTAACCGTCCGGTTTGCCCGATCGAAGTCGGAATCAGGCTTCGATCGGGCAAACCAGTCTGGGGGTGGGGTGTTATGCATTTTTCCAAGCTAACCGGCCGGTTTGCCCGATCCAAGCCGGAATCCGGCTTCGATCGGGCAATCCGGCCTGGGGGTGGGGTGTTATGCATTTTTCCAAGCTATCCGGCCGGTTTGCCCGTTCCAAGCCGGAATCCGGCTTCGATCGGGCAAACCGGCCTCGGGGTGGGGTGTTATGCATTTTCCAAGCTAACCGGCCGGTTTGCCCGATCCAAGCCGGAATCCAGCTTCGATCGGGCAATCCGGCCTCGGGGTGGGGTGTTATGCATTTTTCCAAGCTATCCGGCCGGTTTGCCCGATCCAAGCCGGAATCCTGCTTCGATCGCGCAATCCGGCCTCGGGGTGGGGTGTTATGCATTTTTCCAAGCTAACCGGCCGGTTTGCCCGATCCAAGCCGGAATCCGGCTTCGATCGGGCAATCCGGCCTCAGGGTGGGGTGTTATGCATTTTTCCAAGCTAACCGGCCGGTTTGCCCGATCCAAGCCGGAATCCGGCTTCGATCGGGCAATCCGGCCTCGGGGTGGGGTGTTATGCATTTTTCCAAGCTAACCGGCCGGTTTGCCCGATCCAAGCCGGAATCCAGCTTCGATCGGGCAATCCGGCCTCGGGGTGGGGTGTTATGCATTTTTCCAAGCTAACCGGCCGGTTTGCCCGATCCAAGCCAGAATCCGGCTTCGATCGGGCAAACCGGCCTCGGGGTGGGGTGTTATGCATTTTTCCAAGCTAACCGGCCGGTTTGCCTGATCCAAGCCGGAATCCGGCTTGGATGGGGCAATCCGGCCTCGGGGTGGGGTGTTATGCATTTTTCCAAGCTATCCGGCCGGTTTGCCTGTTCCAAGCCGGAATCCGACTTCGATCGGGCAAACCGGCCTCGGGGTGGGGTGTTATGCATTTTTCCAAGCTAACCGTCCGGTTTGCCCGATTAAGGTCGGAATCCGGCTTCGATCGGGCAAACCGGCCTCGGGGTGGGGTGTTATGCATTTTTCCAAGCTAACCGGCCGGTTTGCCCGATCCAAGCCGGAATCCAGCTTCGATCGGGCAATCCGGCCTCGGGGTGGGGTGTTATGCATTTTTCCAAGCTAACCGGCCGGTTTGCCCGATCCAAGCCGGAATCCGGCTTCGATCGGGCAAACCGGCCTCGGGGTGGGGTGTTATGCATTTTTCCAAGCTAACCGGCCGGTTTGCCCGATCCAAGCTAAAATCCGGCTTCGATCGGGCAAACCGGCCTCGGGGTGGGGTGTTATGCATTTTTCCAAGCTAACCGGCCGGTTTGCCTGATCCAAGCCGGAATCCGGCTTCGATCGGGCAATCCGGCCTCGGGGTGGGGTGTTATGCATTTTTCCAAGCTATCCGGCCGGTTTGCCCGTTCCAAGCCGGAATCCGGCTTCGATCGGGCAAACCGGCCTCGGGGTGGGGTGTTATGCATTTTTCCAAGCTAACCGTCCGGTTTGCCCGATCGAAGTCGGAATCCGGCTTCGATCGGGCAAACCGGCCTCGAAGTGGGGTGTTATGCATTTTTCCAAGCTAACCGGCCGGTTTGCCCGATCCAAGCCGGAATCCGGCTTCGATCGGGCAATCCGGCCTCGGGGTGGGGTGTTATGCATTTTTCCAAGCTATCCGGCCGGTTTGCCCGTTCCAAGCCGGAATCCTGCTTCGATCGGGCAATCCGGCCTCGGGGTGGGGTGTTATGCATTTTTCCAAGCTAACCGGCCGGTTTGCCCGATCCAAGCCAAAATCCGGCTTCGATCGGGCAAACCGGCCTCGGGGTGGGGTGTTATGCATTTTTCCAAGCTAACCGGCCGGTTTGCCCGATCCAAGCCGGAATCCGGCTTCGATCGGGCAATCCGGCCTCGGGGTGGGGTGTTATGCATTTTTCCAAGCTATGCGGCCGGTTTGCCTGTTCCAAGCCGGAATCCGACTTCGATCGGGCAAACCGGCCTCGGGGTGGGGTGTTATGCATTTTTCCAAGCTAACCGTCCGGTTTGCCCGATTAAGGTCGGAATCCGGCTTCGATCGGGCAAACCGGCCTCGGGGTGGGGTGTTATGCATTTTTTCAAGCTAACCGGCCGGTTTGCCCGATCCAAGCCGGAATCCGGCTTCGATCGGGCAATCTGGCCTCGGGGTGGGGTGTTATGCATTTTTCCAAGCTAACCGGCCGGTTTGCCCGATCCAAGCCGGAATCCGGCTTCGATCGGGCAAACCGGCCTCGGGGTGGTGTGTTATGCATTTTTCCAAGCTAACCGGCCGGTTTGCCCGATCCAAGCTAAAATCCGGCTTCGATCGGGCAAACCGGCCTCGGGGTGGGGTGTTATGCATTTTTCCAAGCTAACCGGCCGGTTTGCCCGATCCAAGCCGGAATCCGGCTTCGATCGGGCAATCCGGCCTCGGGGTGGGGTGTTATGCATTTTTCCAAGCTATCCGGCCGGTTTGCCCGTTCCAAGCCGGAATCCGACTTCGATCGGGCAAACCGGCCTCGGGGTGGGGTGTTATGCATTTTTCCAAGCTAACCGTCTGGTTTGCCCGATCCAAGCCGGAATCCGGCTTCGATCGGGCAAACCGGCCTCGAGGTTGGGTGTTATGCATTTTTCCAAGCTATCCGGCCAGTTTGCCCGATCCAAGCAGGAATCCGGCTTCAATCGGGCAAACCGGCCTCGGGGTGGGGTGTTATGCATTTTTCCAAGCTAACCGGCCGGTTTGCCCGATCCAAGCCGGAATCCGGCTTCGATCGGGCAAGCCGGCCTCGGGGTGGGGTGTTATGCATTTTTCCAAGCTAACCGGCCGGTTTGCCCGATCCAAGCCGGAATCCGGCTTCGATCGGGCAATCCGGCCTCGGGGTGGGGTGTTATGCATTTTTCCAAGCTATCCGGCCGGTTTGCCCGATCGAAGCCGGAATCCTGCTTCGATCGCGCAATCCGGCCTCGGGGTGGGGTGTTATGCATTTTTCCAAGCTAACCGGCCGGTTTGCCCGATCCAAGCCAGAATCCGGCTTCGATCGGGCAATCCGGCCTCGGGGTGGGGTGTTATGCATTTTTCCAAGCTAACCGGCCGGTTTGCCCGATCCAAGCCGGAATCCAGCTTCGATCGGGCAATCCGGCCTCGGGGTGGGGTGTTATGCATTTTTCCAAGCTAACCGGCCGGTTTGCCCGATCCAAGCCGGAATCCGGCTTCGATCGGGCAAACCGGCCTCGGGGTGGGGTGTTATGCATTTTTCCAAGCTAACCGGCCGGTTTGCCCGATCCAAGCCAAAATCCGGCTTCGATCGGGCAATCCGGCCTCGGGGTGGGGTGTTATGCATTTTTCCAAGCTAACCGGACGGTTTGCCCGATCCAAGCCGGAATCCGGCTTCGATCGGGCAATCCGGCCTCGGGGTGGGGTGTTATGCATTTTTCCAAGCTATCCGGCCGGTTTGCCCGTTCCAAGCCGGAATCCGGCTTCGATCGGGCAAACCGGCCTCGGGGTGGGGTGTTATGCATTTTTCCAAGCTAACCGTCCGGTTTGCCCGATTAAGGTCGGAATCCGGCTTCGATCGGGCAAACCGGCCTCGGGGTGGGGTGTTATGCATTTTTTCAAGCTAACCGGCCGGTTTGCCCGATCCAAGCCGGAATCCGGCTTCGATCGGGCAATCCGGCCTCGGGGTGGGGTGTTATGCATTTTTCCAAGCTAACCGGCCGGTTTGCCCGATCCAAGTCGGAATCCGGCTTCGATCGGGTAAACCGGCCTCTGGGTGGGGTGTTATGCATTTTTCCAAGCTACCCGGCCGGTTTGCCCGATCCAAGCTAAAATCCGGCTTGGATCGGGCAAACCGGCCTCGGGGTGGGGTGTTATGCATTTTTCCAAGCTAACCGGCCGGTTTGCCCGATCCAAGCCGGAATCCGGCTTCGATCGGGCAATCCGGCCTCGGGGTGGGGTGTTATGCATTTTTCCAAGCTATCCGGCCGGTTTGCCCGTTCCAAGCCGGAATCCGACTTCGATCGGGCAAACCGGCCTCGGGGTGGGGTGTTATGCATTTTTCCAAGCTAACCGTCCGGTTTGCCCGATCGAAGTCGGAATCCGGCTTCGATCGGGCAAACCGGCCTCGGGGTGGGGTGTTATGCATTTTTCCAAGCTAACCGGCCGGTTTGCCCGATCCAAGCCGGAATCCGGCTTCGATCGGGCAATCCGGCCTCGGGGTGGGGTGTTATGCATTTTTCCAAGCTATCTGGCCGGTTTGCCCGATCCAAGCTGGAATCCGGCTTCGATCGGGCAAACCGGCCTCGGGGTGGGGTGTTATGCATTTTTCCAAGCTATCCGGCCGGTTTGCCCGATCGAAGCCAAAATCCGGCTTCGATCGGGCAAACCGGCCTCGGGGTGGGGTGTTATGCCTTTTTCCAAGCTAACCGGCCGGTTTGCCCGATCCAAGCCGGAATCCGGCTTCGATCGGGCAAACCGGCCTCGGGGTGGGGTGTTATGCATTTTTCCAAGCTAACCGACAAGTATGCCCGATCCAAGCCGGAATCCGGCTTCGATCGGGCAAACCGGCCTCAGGGTGGGGTGTTATGCATTTTTCCAAGCTAACCGGCCGGTTTGCCCGATCCAAGCCGGAATCCGGCTTCGATCGGGCAATCCGGCCTCGGGGTGGGGTGTTATGCATTTTTCCAAGCTAACCGGCCGGTTTGCCCGATCCAAGCCAAAATCCGGCTTCGATCGGGCAAACCGGCCTCGGGGTGGGGTGTTATGCATTTTTCCAAGCTAACCTGCCGGTTTGCCCGATCCAAGCCGGAATTCGGCTTCGATCGGGCAAACCGGCCTCGGGGTGGGGTGTTATGCATTTTTCCAAGCTATCCGGCCGGTTTGCCCGATGCAAGCCGGAATCCGGCTTCGATCGGGCAATCCGGCCTCGGGGTGGGGTGTTATGCATTTTTCCAAGCTATCCGGCCGATTTGCCCGATCGAAGCCAGAATCTGGCTTCGATCGGGCAAACCGGCCTCGGGGTGGGGTGTTATGCATTTTTCCAAGCTAACCGGCCGGTTTGCCCGATCCAAGCCAAAATCCGGCTTCGATCGGGCAAACCGGCCTCGGGGTGGGGTGTTATGCATTTTTCCAAGCTAACCTGCCGGTTTGCCCGATCCAAGCCGGAATTCGGCTTCGATCGGGCAAACCGGCCTCGGGGTGGGGTGTTATGCATTTTTCCAAGCTAACCGGCCGGTTTGCCCGATCCTAGTTGGAATCCGGCTTCGATCGGGCAAACCGGCCTCGGGGTGGGGTGTTATGCATTTTTCCAAGCTAACCGGCCGGTTTGCCCGATCCAAGCCGGAATCCGGCTTCGATCGGGCAATCCGGCCTCGGGGTGGGGTGTTATGCATTTTTCCAAGCTATCCGGCCGGTTTGCCCGTTCCAAGTCGGAATCCGACTTCGATCGGACAAACCGGCCTCGGGGTGGGGTGTTATGCATTTTTCCAAGCTAACCGGCCGGTTTGCCCGATCCAAGCCGGAATCCGGCTTCGATCGGGCAATCCGGCCTCCGGGTGGGGTGTTATGCATTTTTCCAAGCTATCCGGCCGGTTTGCCCGTTCCAAGCCGGAATCCGACTTCGATCGGGCAAACCGGCCTCGGGGTGGGGTGTTATGCATTTTTCCAAGCTAACCGTCCGGTTTGCCCGATCGAAGTCGAAATCCGGCTTCGATCGGGCAATCCGGCCTCGGGGTGGGGTGTTATGCATTTTTCCAAGCTAACCGGCCGGTTTGCCCGATCCAAGCCGGAATCCGGCTTCGATCGGGCAATCCGGCCTCGGGGTGGGGTGTTATGCATTTTTCCAAGCTAACCGGCCAGTTTGCCCGATCCAAGCCGGAATCCGGCTTCGATCGGGCAAACCGGCCTCGGGGTGGGGTGTTATGCATTTTTTCAAGCTAACCGGCCGGTTTGCACGATCGAAGCCGGAATCCGGCTTCGATCGGGCAAACCGGCCTCGGGGTGGGGTGTTATGCATTTTTCCAAGCTATCCGGCCGGTTTGCCCGATCGAAGCCGGAATCCTGCTTCGATCGCGCAATCCGGCCTCGGGGTGGGGTGTTATGCATTTTTCCAAGCTAACCGGCCGGTTTGCCCGATCCAAGCCGGAATCCGGCTTCGATCGGGCAATCCGGCCTCGGGGTGGGGTGTTATGCATTTTTCCAAGCTAACCGGCCGGTTTGCCCGATCCAAGCCGGAATCCAGCTTCGATCGGGCAATCCGGCCTCGGGGTGGGGGGTGTTATGCATTTTTCCAAGCTATCTGGCCGGTTTGCCCGATCCAAGCTGGAATCCGGCTTCGATCGGGCAATCCGGCCTCGGGGTGGGGTGTTATGCATTTTTCCAAGCTAACCGGCCGGTTTGCCCGATCCAAGCCAGAATCCGGCTTCGATCGGGCAAACCGGCCTCGGGGTGGGGTGTTATGCATTTTTCCAAGCTAACCGGCCGGTTTGCCCGATCCAAGCCGGAATCCGGCTTCGATCGGGCAATCCGGCCTCGGGGTGGGGTGTTATGCATTTTTCCAAGCTATCCGGCCGGTTTTCCTGTTCCAAGCCGGAATCCGACTTCGATCGGGCAAACCGGCCTCGGGGTGGGGTGTTATGCATTTTTCCAAGCTAACCGTCCGGTTTGCCCGATTAAGGTCGGAATCCGGCTTCGATCGGGCAAACCGGCCTCGGTGGGGTGTTATGCATTTTTCAAGCTAACCGGCCGGTTTGCCCGATCCAAGCCGGAATCCAGCTTCGATCGGGCAATCCGGCCTCGGGGTGGGGTGTTATGCATTTTTCCAAGCTAACCGTCCGGTTTGCCCGATCGAAGTCGGAATCCGGCTTCGATCGGGTAAACCGGCCTCGGGGTGGGGTGTTATGCATTTTTCCAAGCTAACCGGCCGGTTTGCCCGATCCAAGCTAAAATCCGGCTTCGATCGGGCAAACCGGCCTCGGGGTGGGGTGTTATGCATTTTTCCAAGCTAACCGGCCGGTTTGCCCGATCCAAGCCGGAATCCGGCTTCGATCGGGCAATCCGGCCTCGGGGTGGGGTGTTATGCATTTTTCCAAGCTAACCGGCCGGTTTGCCCGATCCAAGCCGGAATCCGGCTTCGATCGGGCAATCCGGCCTCGGGGTGGGGTGTTATGCATTTTTCCAAGCTATTCGGCCGGTTTGCCCGATCCAAGCCGGAATCCGGCTTCGATCGGGCAAACCGGCCTCGGGGTGGGGTGTTATGCATTTTTCCAAGCTATCCGGCCGGTTTGCCCGATCGAAGCCGGAATCCTGCTTCGATCGGGCAATCCGGCCTCGGGGTGGGGTGTTATGCATTTTTCCAAGCTAACCGGCCGGTTTGCCCGATCCAAGCCAAAATCCGGCTTCGATCGGGCAAACCGGCCTCGGGGTGGGGTGTTATGCATTTTTCCAAGCTAACCGGCCGGTTTGCCCGATCCAAGCCGGAATCCGGCTTCGATCGGGCAATCCGGCCTCGGGGTGGGGTGTTATGCATTTTTCCAAGCTATCCGGCCGGTTTGCCTGTTCCAAGCCGGAATCCGACTTCGATCGGGCAAACCGGCCTCGGGGTGGGGTGTTATGCATTTTTCCAAGCTAACCGGCCGGTTTGCCCGATCCAAGTCGGAATCCGGCTTCGATCGGGCAAACCGGCCTCGGGGTGGGGTGTTATGCATTTTTCAAGCTAACCGGCCGGTTTGCCCGATCCAATCCGGAATCCGGCTTCGATCGGGCAATCCGGCCTCGGGGTGGGGTGTTATGCATTTTTCCAAGCTAACCGTCCGGTTTGCCCGATCGAAGTCGGAATCCGGCTTCGATCGGGTAAACCGGCCTCGGGGTGGTGTGTTATGCATTTTTCCAAGCTAACCGGCCGGTTTGCCCGATCCAAGCTAAAATCCGGCTTCGATCGGGCAAACCGGCCTCGGGGTGGGGTGTTATGCATTTTTCCAAGCTAACCGGCCGGTTTGCCCGATCCAAGCCGGAATCCGGCTTCGATCGGGCAAACCGGCCTCGAGGTGGGGTGTTATGCATTTTTCCAAGCTATCCGGCCGGTTTGCCCGTTCCAAGCCGGAATCCGACTTCGATCGGGCAAACCGGCCTCGGGGTGGGGTGTTATGCATTTTTCCAAGCTAACCGTCCGGTTTGCCCGATCGAAGTCGGAATCAGGCTTCGATCGGGCAAACCGGCCTCGGGGTGGGGTGTTATGCATTTTTCCAAGCTAACCGGCCGGTTTGCCCGATCCAAGCCGGAATCCGGCTTCGATCGGGCAATCCGGCCTCGGGGTGGGGTGTTATGCATTTTTCCAAGCTATCCGGCCGGTTTGCCCGTTCCAAGCCGGAATCCGGCTTCGATCGGGCAAACCGGCCTCGGGGTGGGGTGTTATGCATTTTTCCAAGCTAACCGGCCGGTTTGCCCGATCCAAGCCGGAATCCAGCTTCGATCGGGCAATCCGGCCTCGGGGTGGGGTGTTATGCATTTTTCCAAGCTATCCGGCCGGTTTGCCCGATCA